>OZ059895.1:14375000-15585000 GCA_964057225.1 Auanema rhodensis
ACAGACACACACAGCCACACAATGAGACTCTATGAAGAGAAAATCGGTGACGTATTTTTGAACAAAACTGAGAGGAAGATTGGTAAAGGGTGAATTCAGAATAGAGATATAGGTATAGAGAGAGAAAGAGAGAGAGAGAGAGGTAAAGAGAAAGAGAGAGAGAGAAAGAGAGAGAGAGAGAGAGAGAGATAGAGAGAGAGAAGGAGAAAGTTCTACTCAATGTCTTTGCAAACTTGTATCGTTTTCCATAATAGGTATTCTTCTCTGTATTATCTATTTTAAATAGATGAATGAATTAGGAATATATATTCCTAAGATTGAACATATAAATGAATCTTTCACAGAATAATTAGCAAATAAAATATATGTATATACAAGAGAGAGAGAGAAAACCAATGGATAAGAAGGGAATATCATGACTTGCTGCTAGATAGAGAAATCTTATAGTTGAATACGAGATTGGAATGTTGTAGCTTTAATAAGAAAATTATATGAAAAATAGAAAATGAAGAGATATAGAGAATATGAGGTTACAATCGAGAGAGATGGAGAGAGAAAGAGAGAGAGAGAGAGGAAGAGAGAGAGAGAAACAGAGAAAACAGAAAGAACTTCACAAAAGGTGTTTGGTTTTGAAAAAAAAACAGAAAAACCTTTTCCTTTCTTTATTTTTCTATTTTCATTGGTTATTTTTTCCTTTTTTGATCGAGCATACTGCTATCTATCCTCTCCCCCCCCCCTCAACATGAGCTCAGGACTCATATTTGATCCATTCTCTGCTATTTCCCTCATGTCCCTCTCATTTTTTATTGGTAATTTCTCTATATCTAGCTAGCTCATCACAAATAGAAAGCTAAAAAGACAAGAACACAAGGAAAAAGCTTGAAAGGCACAATGATACGAGGGATGACAAACTGAGGAAAAGAGAGAGAAGAGAAGAGAGAGAGAGAAAGAGAGAGGGATAATCAGTAAATTTTCTCTTTACCATCAATCGAAGAAAAAGTCCAGAATGCTCATCTTTCAGAATAAAATGAAAAAAAAGGAAAAAATAATAGTAAAATCAGAGAAACCAGATTCTTTTGAATAGAAAGAAGCTGCCTCTGGTGCTGCTGCTGCTGCAGTTGGAAAAGGACCAACGATAATGTCCCGATTTAAGATATATCTTTAGGCAAATGCCAAACACGGAAAAAACGCTTTTGGTGCTAAATAATGACAAAATACAACGAAATATGAGACGAACAAAACAGGTATTGAGAGAGAGAGAGAGAGAGAGAGAGAGAGAGAGAGAGAGAGAGAAAGAGGGAGAGAGAGACGAGTATTACTTGAAGTAAAACGTTTGGAACTGCAACTATTAATCATTCACTTATTACTTTCCAATGGTATCGAATGAAAGATGTTGCTTCTCATGACATGTTTTGAATCTCCAGGCATCAACTCATATGTATCTTCCTTGTATATCTGAATCAGTATCATTGCACTAATGAGAATACACGGATTAATTGAGATTTTTCTTCTTTTTTTTTTCGAAAAATAACAAAAATAAAATAAAAATTCTCAATATATTCATGATTTCATTTCTCTTTTATGGGTTTATGAAATAAAGAGAGAGAGAGAGAGAGAGAGAGAGAGAGAGAGAGAGAGAGAATTACTAAGAGCTGTTAAAGTTAAAAATCAATAGTTTAAAGTTAATAAATAAATAATTTATAATAAAACTATTATAATTAATCATTTATCTTATATTATAAACGATTTCTAATCAATCAGGCTCATAAAAAAAGTTTTAAAGCTGACTATAAGTCATTATGCAAAACGGGAAATGATGGCTTTCAGATATCACCTTTAAAGTTATCACATAACACGCAAAAATCTACTTATATCAATAAAATTTTGTATTTTTATTAGCAAAAATGAATTTTTATACTAAATATTCGGATAAAAGGGGAGGAGGAATGTATCTTTAGTCTTTCATTTAGATATTTTTATTCGCATTTATAACAATTTTACTTTCTTCAAAGTTCATTGCTGCAACAAAGAAGTAGGCAGAAGAAGGTCAAAAAAATATTTTTAAACTTCAAAAAATGACAAAATTCATGAATCCGATTATTAAGCTTTGATGTATCTCCAAAGAGAGAGAAAGAGAGGAAGAGAGGGAGAGCGGGAGAGAGAGAGAGAGAGAGAGAGAGAGAGAGAGAGAGAGGGGGAGAGAGAGAGAGGGAGAGAGAGAGAGGGAGAGAGAGAAAGGGAGAGAGGGGAAGGGCGGGAAACAAAAAAGGTAAACATCCGTAACATCTCTGCTCGTCTTCTCACAACCGTAGTCTTTGCAGCAAAAAAGAGGAAAGGCTGGAAGAAAAAGGCCGATTTCAAGTTCTTTCAAACTTGCTACTCAAGCAAGTGCTGCAAGTAAGTGCTAGATAGATGAAACTTATCAAACGTTTGTCAGGACATATCATGATTGCACAAAATTGTAGCGAAAAACAAGCATTTGCTTATAGAAAATGAAAAGAATGGAGAAGAACAGGCCTCTGAGGTTAGAGCAAAATCGGAAATATCACAACCAAAAATTCAAAAATATAACTAACCGTGTTTGCAATTCTCAAGATTTCAGTGATCACATAGAGAGATCGTTCTTCATTTAAAGCGATTTTCGTGGGAAACACACATAGGTTCAGATTCTATATTCCATTTTTTGAGGATTTCTTTATAAATTTCCATTGGATAAGACCTCAAATATCAGAATATTATTTCATCTTAAAATAGTTTTTTTCAACGAAAACGAAAGAAGAACGATCAAATCAAGATATTAACAATTCTCTCTTGAAATTCAGAAAAAAAAACCTTTTTCCCTGATAAATAAAATTAAATAATTGAACATCCAAAAAACATATTTAAACCAAATCTTAAAATTTATCATTTTTTATAAATTCTGGCTCAGCTTCTTTATGGAAGTAATCAAGATTATTCTCATTTCAAGCGTTGGAAAGAAAAAGTCATCACTGCCTTGTCAAACACTTGTCATCCATCTGTCTACTAATCATTGCGCGCCGTATAGTTTACGGGTGCTGCTAAAATATCAATCAACAACGAACGTTTTTTGTGTTTTCTTGTTATTGTAGTTTAGTAGCAGTAGATAAGAGAAAAGATTAAACTATATATACTAAATGGTGATGAATAATAAATTTTAATTCAATACCTGATCCATATTTGGCGTAAATTTTTAATTTTTTCCCAGAAAATGTATAAATATGATTTGTTTATATAAATTAATTGAATATAACATAATATTTTCTTTTTTTTTCTCCTTTTTTCGATAAAATGAATATAAATATGGATTAAAAGAGAGAGAGAGATAGAGAGAGAGAGAGAGAGAGAGAGAGAGAGAGAGACAGAGAGAGAGAGAGAGAGAGAGAGAGACAGAGAGAGATAAGACTATAGAGCGCATGTAAATAATCAAACATAGGGAGCTTTAAATGGCAAAATGAGAATGAAATCATAAAATTGGACATTAAACTTTATTTTTTTAATATTAATCCAGCATCCAGCTAGAGGAACATGAATAATATAATAAAAAATTTGAAATTCAAAGGCAATATACTTGTTGGACCACCCGAAGTAAACATATTACGATCTCATCAACGAGGCAAAAAACGCCAAAAAAAATGGGCAAAAACAGAAGAAAATAACAAAGACAAATTAAGATTACAGATTTAAAGACTGAAAATCACAGGAACAAATGTAAATGGCAAGAACAAGATTTAGTGGATGATGAAGCACAGGCAGAGAGAGAGAGAGAGAGAGAGAGAGAGAGAGAGAGAGAGAGAGAGGGCACAAGCTACAGTTTACCTAATGATGATGAAATCTATACGAATAGAACATTGGATGAGTGATGAAGAATACAGAAAATAGAATGCATATACTACAAGTTCTGAACAAATCTTTCATATGAAGTTGAAGAAACTGCTGGTAAAGTTGGACGGGTGAAAGGAGAACGGAGAAGGGGCTAGTAGAGTAGTACACGGAAGGGGTGATAGAAGGGAGGCAAAAGGAAATTAAATGAAAAATGAATGAATAGAAAAGGCGGTTGATGATTGATATGACTGAATTTGATGAGAAAAAAACATTTTTTTAAGCCAAAATGAAAGCATTTAAGGCTTTGGTCGGTTGGTAAACTAGGTTTACAAGGTTTCCCAGATATCCTTTGAAAGGACTGGACTGAGATTAGGGGTGTTGCGAGGTTCACCATAAACTCCAAGATCTCCGACGTAACGCTCGTTATCAGAAGGCTTCAAGCCACATGGACGACGGAATTCATTCTGACGTTCGTGAATCCACTTGTTGGCAACCCATTTGAGTCCCACAAGAACAGGGCATCCAGCATGACGAGTCATTGGATTACCATCACCTTGACGATAAAGGTTATACCAGAAGAGAGCATCATTCTTCGATACGGTAATGGTTGATTTAGCATCTGTGAATACAGTACTTCCTCCAAGTTGAGTCTGAGACATCTGCAACAAATTTATTTTTTTCTTTTAAGAAAATTTGTTTTTATGAATGATGCAATGATACTTACGTAAAGAAGTACAGTAGCAACTCTGTTTCCGGTTCCTAAAGATTCGAAAGATTTACTTTCTTCCTTACGAGCATGATCGAAATGAGGGTCGTAATGTCCTCCAATTCCATAGTTTTGAACCTTAAAATGGAAATATAGAGTATATGGAAATTTTCAATTTTTACGTAAAACATGACGGAAAACTTCAGCTTGATTTCTAATGTAGGTGAAGCTGAACTGGTTGCAACCATGTTCTCTATCTCTTTCATCTCGATCGCCCTTTCGCGCCCAGTCTCTCTCTCTCTCTCTCTCTATCCCTCTATCTATCCCTCTATCTATCTACCCACAAACATACAACCAGTGCTTGTTTTCGTTTCAAAATCGTTTAAGGGGGATACAATGAAAGATTCAAACATACTTGGAGTTCTTCAGCTGTCTCTTGATCCAAGTTAGTCATGTAATCGATACGGTTATTCACACGATGAACAACTTCATGTTCCCAATCCTTAAGCCAAGCACTGAAATAATACAAAACGAATTACACGAAACATCATCCATAATACTAACCTCTTACTGATACGGTAACTGGCAGTAACAAGCTTTCCTGAAGCAGCATCATGGACAGTGGCTCTAGCAAGCTGTAAAGGTTGCAAGTTATAAAAGCTTATATAGAATGAAAATCTACTTACTCTTGGGGCAGAAAGCTCTTGAATAAGCTCAATTTCTTCGTCACTAATAACATCTTTGAATAATACAGCTAAAGGATTGAAACGAACAATTTCAATCTTAATAGGAGCATAAACAAGGAATGGACGATCACGCTTGTAATAGCAATACAGCTTGCTCTTTTCCTTTTCAATCTAAAAAAATGAAGTTCGATGACTAAAATCTATGTACGATGTGAAACGTACGACTGGAATTTCTCCACGACAAAGAGCTTCATACATAGTGCGTTCCTTGTTTCCGAGTACACTGGATGGACGAGAGTTACTGATAGGTCCGAGATTTCTAAAGAAATTAGAGAATAAGCTGATGATAATGCTTTTACTTGAACTTACTTTCTCCAGTTACTTTTCTTGATTCCATCTTGTTGAAGAAGATCCTCATACCATTTGACATTTCCTTTAGCACGTGGATGAGTTGGATCTAGAAAAGAATCTTTAGATCAACGGAAAGAGAAAGAAACGAACTCAGAGCATATAATTCATCAGTAAGCTTAAGAGCGTGTTTAAGATTTCCTTGTTTGTAGAGAGAATAAGCCAAATATTCAAGAACCTATACGATTTTTAATGAAAAAACTGTCATGAGAAGCTGTATAGTCTCTTACATCTTCCTTATTGGCATATGAAAAACCACGAGTTTCAATCTCTTTCTCCAATTGACGTTTAGCTTCGTCCATCCAAAGAATTGTATGATAATAATCTTCATCATTGTAAGCTGAACGTCCAATTT
Source organism: Auanema rhodensis (assembly GCA_964057225.1). Lineage (NCBI taxonomy): Eukaryota > Metazoa > Nematoda > Chromadorea > Rhabditida > Rhabditidae > Auanema > Auanema rhodense. The sequence goes on from OZ059895.1 coordinate 14,380,999, forward strand.
CGAAGCAATCATTTGCTGAAAAAATGATATTTCATTGATAACTTCATGAGGTATAATCCTACAATCAAAGGTATAGTTTCCTTGAACACGATAGATACGTCCTTCAGAAAGCTCACGGGGATCAAGACGATATGTATCTTGAAGGCGGAGAATTCCATTAGCGGCTCCAGTCAGATCTTCCTGTAAGGCATTGCTTTTGTTTTGAGACAACCAAAATAAATCAAAACAATTTGCAAAAGGTACTGCACGGAGTGGGATTTGAACCCACGCCCTCATACGAGGACCAGAACACTCAACTCTATACACAGAGTAAGAGAGAAAGAACTCTTGAGTCTGGCGCCTTAGACCACTCGGCCATCCGTGCTTATGTTTCGTTGATAACAAAACGTTAAAAAAGGGAAACAGAAAAGACGAAAAGAAATAAATAAAACGAGTTTTGTATTACCTGAGTTGGATAACGGATGCCATAGTTGGCGTTGGTTATCTTGTCCAAGAAACTTTGAGCTTTGTTAATATTCATCTGCTGTTCGATTTCCTTCCAATCAAAGATCTGAAGAGAAAAAAATAAATTGAAGCCGTTGGAGATCGAATTTCAAAAAAAAAAAAAGAAGGAAAAACTAAAAGAAATACAAAAATATTTCCTTACCTTTCTCTTGATCATGAGGAAAGCATTAATGGGATTGGTGATATCCTTGATACCAGTTTCAATAGAATCTTCATTTCTCTTTTGATATCTTTCAGCTAATCTTAAAGAAATAAATGAAATAAGATGATTCGAATGAAGAATTTCAATTACTTTCTAAGCGTTAGAAGACGACTTTCCTCTTCCTCAATGTATTTATTCAAAATATTTGGAATAGCTTTCTCTGAATCTAAGAGATTTTGCATATCAGCCACAGAGGTGAACAGATCAGCAGCAACATAGCCAGTTAGAGCTAGCAAGATTACCGCCCTCATTCGAAGTTCTAAATAGAATATTTATAATTATATGAAGATAATAAGCAAACTAATCAGTGGCAAGAAAGATAAAAGAATAAAAAGAAGTGAAAAAGTAACAAAAAGTCAAAAAAAAACTTAAAAAAGGGAAAATACATGTTAACTATACGTATAGTTGTAAGATATAAAATGTGAATTAAAAGGGAAAATATGTAATAAATGAAAGGAAAAGCAACTTGAGATACTAATTGAAAACAGAAAAGAAGAAGAAGAATAAGAGAGAGAAGGTGAGAGATGAAGAGATGAGAGAGAGTTTGTAAGCATGCGGCATGCCGAAGGTGTTGATCAAGCGCCAATCTCATATAAGGTGAAAAGTGAGATGGCAAAACTGAAAAAGTGGTTTTAGATTGTTTTAAAGTGAAAAAACTGAGGAAAAGATGTAAACAAGAAGACGATGATGATGATAATGTTCAAAGACGAGGACGATCATCCACACCAACAAGGAAATCAGAATGTCGACGTGCATTTTCTGGTCTTGCAAAACCGATATCGTTAGTTGATGCTTGTTCAAATGACCACGGAATTTATAAGACTGGATCTAACATAGAACGAAGAAAAAAAGAATTTGAAAGAGAATATGAAAGAGAGAGAGAGCGTTAGATAGAAAGAAAGATAGAGAGAGAGACGAAGAGAGAGAAAGAGAAACACAACCGTTCACTATCTATAGACGGGAGATATATTGAAGGCTCAAGCTGTTCCACGTGAATTTCACGTAGAATTCAAATTACAATAGCGCGTAAAGTGAAGAGAAATTAAGAATGAAGATAGTGAGACGACAGGGGGAGACGATAATCAAAAAAATTGTTTAAACAATCCCAGCGAAACAAAATATGAAAAAAAGAAAAAAAAGGAAAGTGTATGTAAGTATATGTGTATGTAAGAAAACTGGATTACAAATTTGAATCTTTGTCACTCGTCGTCAACGACAGCAGAAGAACAGAAATCGTTTTTGGAGAAAGCCACTGTTTCGACGACGGTCACAGCATTGCCTGTATGATGGGACGGGGCAGAGAGAGAGAAAAAGGCTTTTTTCTCGGATGATCATGATGAGTTTTAATGAAAATATATGAAAAGATCGAAAGAACGATCAGTTCAAGCTTCAAAGATTACAAGAAATTATATGATTATGAGCAATATACATGGGAAAACGATACAAATGTATGATGATGTGACCTATGCAAGAGGGTTGAGTCTAATGGTTTAAGGTCAGATCGGCATCTCTGAGCTCTTTGTCCATTCATCAACATCTCAACCATAAATCGGTATAAGTAGCTAAAATTAGATTAATGTGATAAAAAATAATATTTGAGGAGAGAAGGGAAAGTAACAAGTTGAAAAGTTGAAAGAGGATTCTGGTGACGACAGCATGCTGACAACGAGGCTAGCTCGACGACCGAAATTTCTTAAATAAATTCATAAATCGTTGTGATTTCAAAGGGTATGTCAGGAAGCATAACTATCTATCTTCGATTAGTCGTCGGCCCGAATAAGAAAGAGAGGAAAATGGATGGGATGGTTGGGTTATCTAGCTACTGGTCGGTCTAGGTGACCATTCTGACACGAAAGGAAACCAGTTCTTCAGATATGTAAGATGCATATAGCTAGTATATAGATAGAACATGAATACTGAAAGGAATTTGGTGTTTCAAGACTCAGCATATACTTCGGAATCTTGTAACTTCCACTTCATACTTCTTGGATTTCATTTTCACAATAAGGTGGTTGAGAAACTAGCGCACATCTTGTGTATGGCTAGTATCTCAAGAAGGGAAGATGAGCTAGAATGTGCGGTAAAATACGTCAAGAACTTGCATAGTTAGTAGGTTGAATAAGGATTAAGACGGAATACAGATCGTATACAGCCAAAGGTTGCTGTTGATTTGAATTGAATTAGAAACCAATAAATGGAAAACGATTCAGAAGAATCACACCTTCAACACGTCGATCGTCTTCAGATGCCAGTCGCGGTGACCACTCTTTTAAAGCCTTCGAAGTGCCAATGATGACGAAGCATTAGCTGGGCATCTCCGCTATAAGAAAGTGTACAGACACGACTGATGCTGATGATGATGACGTGACTTTAAGGAAAACTGATCGCATACGACCCAGATCGAGCAGAAAGCAGCACTACTAGCAACAGTCAGCATTAGCAACTGGCGACGACATCGACGACGCTGATGGTGACGATCAGCGGTTCTTGGGGGCCTCGTCGCTGTCTCTGTTTCTCTCTTCTTCTCATCCTATCCATCTTTTCTTGTTTAGTGTAGGATAGTCCGGTCGAATAAAGGACACGTGGCCAAGTTGGAAGACAGGCTGTAGTGATTGGGGCTAAGGATTGTGGGAGGGGGGGGGAGTGAATCGGGTGTATAAGCAGAACGGATAGAAGGTCGAGAGACGATTAATTAATTAAAAAGAAAAAATTAACATGATAACGATTCAATTGAAGAAATATAAAAAAATTTATATAAAGAAATGTATACATATAGTTAGCATAGTTAACGATTTGAGGGCAAAATGAGCGAAATGAACTAACTGTGTGGAAGAGGCAATGGTGGATATAAACAATCAAATGAACTAAAGATAAACATCAAAGGGTCAAAATATCATCATCATCGTCATCTTGTTCGCCATTTTTTCTTCCAAAAAACACTAAAATCTGCCATATACAAAAACTAAGTCGGAGATTGATGAGCCATAAAGTGATCAAGATGAGGCTCCTGCTGCTACTGCTACTGCTACTGCTACTGCTCAACTTCTTCCTTATAGCAATATGTATGCTCAATATTAGGTCATGAAGAATATAATATATTTACTTTTTCATAGAAAATCTTTGAATATATCTCATAAGTACTATGGATATAATGGTAACAGGCAAAATAATTCTTGAAAAAAAATGAGTTTTTCATGAGAAAATGTAAAGAAACCTTTAAAACAAAGGCGGAGTAGATTTTAAGAATGTTTCAGAAAATTTCGAGAAAAAAACTTAAAAGAGATTAGGCTGACAACGTTAGGAAAACCAAATGTAGACCAAAATTTAAAAAAATAAAGACAGAGAGAGGGAGAGAGAGAGAGAGAGAAACAGTTAAGAATCGAAGGGAGTTAATGCTATAAAACAGAAGAAACGGTGAAGACTGAAGTTCAGACAGTAGTTAGAAAGATATACGAAAAGAACACAGCTGACCTTATAACTTTGGCCGTGAGGAAAGAGAAGAGGATAGTGAACGTCCAATTACAACACAAAAATCAGAGAGAAATGAGAGAAAATAATATAATAAATAATAGTATATAAGTATAAGAGAGTATATAGATAATGGAAAAAAAAAGGAAAATTTAATGACTAAATCTTGAAACTTAGGTTCAAACTATAGCCAACAACTTGAAACATTTTTATTTATTTAAAAGACAGAGCAATAGATAGATACATTGATGCAAAAACATGAAGAAAAGAGAGGGAGATTGAAGAGTACAGAGGTGAAGGAAATAGTTAGAGAAACAAAGTCTATAAGATGTGTTAGAGATACAGGGAAAAGTTGTAGAATGATCGAGAATATTTCAAAAATTAAATTACCTATTAGAATTTGAAAATCTTTTTATTTTGTTTTTAAAACTTATTCTGTTATAATACTAATGATATTCATTAAATTATTACAAAAATAGCATTTAATTTGAATAAACTATATGGATGATGTGAAAATCAAAACGTTTATGAAGAGAATTTATTATAATATAAGAATTAATATTTTACATTTATGAAAGGGAATTATCTGAATTAACTAGAACATTTCAAATTTACATTTTGCACGGAAAAGATTGGAAAACGTATGTAAGAATGGGAAGACCATCTTTAGGATTATCAGTCTGGAAACAGCTGTTGTTAACTGAAGTTTAACGTCTAGTACACATGATAGAAATGAAACATTAGACATCAAAAACATTTGAAATTGATAAATTCAAATTGGTTTCGAAAAATAATTTATGTTTCATGTTTCGTTTTAATAAAAAAAATATAATGAAATGAATTTACGACCATTTTCTATTCTCAATTATTCATACATAGCACAACAGAACTGTTCACTTGACAGGTATGAAACACATCTTTCTTCTTATTTTTTTCAAAACATCATTTTATATTCAGAAACATTGGCAATCGCTCATTTCGACCAAAATATTTGAAATGAACATCTCTCTAGTCATTACCATAGCCTGAGCAAGTTAGAACTCAAATTTGTGAGCTACTCTAGATACAGCCTGTATACAACCATCTCAACTATAATTCCCAAAACGATTATCATCCTTATTGATTTTTCAATTTTAAAAATCCAAAGAACTTGATTCATCCAATGATTTTCGATTCATGTTGCTCTCCAGTGGAGAGCGTTCCAAAATTTAATTCGAACACAGAATGTTTCTGGTTGAATCAGGAAAGTACCTCAAACTTGGGTAATTAAACCGAAGAAGCAGTGTCTCCTCCCAGTGGCATCAATGCACGTGTCGTATCACATAGACGTGTTGTGTCTCTCCCCCCAACATGATAAAGACCGTCTCTCTTGACTTGACACCATGGGTCCTACACACGTGTAGGCTACATCTGAACTTGGCTCATCTTAACTATAATTCCCAGAATGATTATCATCTTCGTTGATTTTTCAATTTTAAAAATCCAAAGAACTTGATTCATCTAAGGATTTTCGATTCATGTTGCTCTCCAGTGGAGAGCGTTCCAAAATTTAATTCGAACACAGAATGTTTCTGGTTGAATCAGGAAAGTACCTCAAACTTGGGTAATTAAACCGACGAAGCAGTGTCACCTCCCAGTGGCATCAATGCAAGTGTCGTATCACATAGACGTGTTGTGTCTCTCCCCCTTACATGATAAAGACCGTCTCTCTTGACTAGACACCATGGGTCATACACACGTGTAGGCTACATCTAAACTTGGCTCATCTCAACTATAATTCCCAAAACGATTATCATCCTTATTGATTTTTCAAGTTTAAAAATCCAAAGAACTTGATTCATCCAATGATTTTCGATTCATGTTGCTCTCCAGTGGAGAGCGTTCCAAAATTTAATTCGAACACAGAATGTTTCTGGTTGAATCAGGAAAGTACCTCAAACTTGGGTAATTAAACCGAAGATGCAGTGTCACCTCCCAGTGCCGTCAATGTGGGCGCCGTATCCCATTGGGGTGCTGTGTCTGTCTTTAACCCACATAGAGATTGCCTCTCCACACTAGACAATGACTACTGCATATGAGCCTGAACCAGAAAGCAGCCTAGGTTTGTGACAATATCCGATATTGCCTGAATACAACTGCTCTTTCCTACTGAAGTTTAGCAATAAACGGTTATCTTCTTAAATTATATGAGCCTGAGCTACTTAGAACTTAAGTTTGTGAATAACCTCTCATACAGCCTGAATACAACTGCTCATCTCAACTATAATTCCCAAAACGATTATCATCCTTATTGATTTTTCAATTTTAAAAATCCAAAGAACTTGATTCATCCAATGATTTTCGATTCATGTTGCTCTCCAGTGGAGAGCGTTCCAAAATTTAATTCGAACACAGAATGTTTCTGGTTGAATCAGGAAAGTACCTCAAACTTGGGTAATTAAACCGACGATCCGGTGTCACCTCCCAGTGGCATCAATGCACGTGTCGTATCACATAGACGTGTTGTGTCTTTCCCCCCAACATGGTATAGACCGTCTCTCTTGACTAGACACCATGGGTCATATACACGTGTAGGCTACATCGAACTTGGCTCATCTCAACTACAATTCCCAGAATGATTATCATCCTCATTGATTTTTCAATTGTAAAAATCCAAAGAACTTGATTCATCTAATGATTTTCGATTCATGTTGCTCTCCAGTGGAGAGCGTTCCAAAATTTAATTCGAACACAGAATGTTTCTGGTTGAATCAGGAAAGTACCTCAAACTTGGGTAATTAAACCGAAGATGCAGTGTCACCTCCCAGTGCCGTCAATGTAGGCGCCGTATCCCATTGGGGTGCTGTGTCTGTCTTTAACCCACATAGAGATTGCCTCTCTTCCCCAGACAGAGACTGTCTGAATTATATGCTCAGCTATCTCGACCAAAATATTATATAATATTTAAAATGAACATCTATCTGCTCAATTTCTATGATCCTGAGCAACTTAGAACTTAAATTTGTGGGCAAACCTCCAATAACTAATAAAGATCGAATTTTCTAATTAACTTTGCTCTTTATCAATATTTTCAAGAACTCTTGAACTGCATTAATTTCGAAAATATTTAAAGAAAATGTCAAATTAGTTGAGTAGAATGGTTTTATTATAAATTAAAGTTAAATATATGCATTAATTATTATATTATTTACATATACATGTATAATATTTATATTTTCTTAATCATTTTCTTTTATCTTTTCTTCTTTTTTTTTCGTTTTTTTGATAATAAAATTAGTCTATTGCCTAAAAGCTATAAATGGTCATGTTCCCACGGTTTTTTTATCAAAACGAACAGCCATTTAAAAGAAAAAAAATAAATAAAGAAATCGGGAATATCTATTGCTAGATGTATAAACTGGACCAGTTTCGTTTCAATGATAAGCCCTGATGATGCTGTTGGAACATAACATCCTGGGAGGATTTTATCTTTCAGGTAGGTCCCGTAACGAAGAAACGTTTGCTTTGAAAATGAGAGATGGTCGTCGACGGTCTGAGCCAGTATAGAAGAAGCTATAAGCACTGATAATAGAAGAAGTAAAGTACAAATTCATAGAAAACATTGAAGAACTTAACTATATGATATAAATAAAAATATTGTGGAAAAATGAGAAAAAGTTTTCAATTTAAGATCAAAGAATAGCCGAAATAGGCTAACTAATCATTATAAAGGTCAGAGCTTGAGGAAGAATACAGGAGTAGCTAGTTGCTACTGTTCAAAATGGTCTGTTGTTCGTTCATCTAATGTCTTCGAGTTCATTTGTTCAGGGCTAATATATAACGTTGAGTAGGGCCATTAGCTCTTATCGAATTGTCGTCATCTTTTTGGAGCTTTTTGAATAGAAATACGATGAATAAGATGAGATGAGAGACGAAGTTAAAGCATTTATATAATTTAAAAAAAATAAAAATAAGTTATACTATACGTATAGTTAGAGTATAAGAAAGTGCATAAGTGAAATGGACGAGAAAAAAAAACTTTTTTAACCCAAAAAGATGATAAGAATTGGGATTGATTAGGCTTTTTCAATCAATGAACTTATATATGGCCATCATAAATTAAAATATATATTTTTTCATTTTCTCTCACCTTTTACATCTTCAAAAATCTTTTTTTTAATTATTTAAAAGAATAATTTCTTATCTTAGATTTGATATTTTTGAAAAAAAATATATATAAACAAGCTCATATTCACATATCTAACTCTGCTTATATCATATAGTTAATATAGAAGGAGAACCCTTTTACGAACATATAAATAGCATAATTAAGAGATAATTTTAATAAAATGTGAAGAAGAAGAAGAAGAAGAAGAAGGTGTTCCGTTTTCATCTCACTTCGACTTAACTCACTCTTATTCCAAGCAGCATCTCTTGCTTGTCTCGTCGGCTGTCAGCAGTCTTATAATTTCTTGCCGTCGGTTGTCTTTCATCTTATAATATACGGTGGTTAGGCTTTCTGCCTGATGGGACCTCCGTACTGACGTTAGAAGTCAATAAAGAAAACGATAGGAAGATGGAGCTGACTTCTGCTTCTCATCTTTTATTCAACTTCTAGCCTTCACTATCAACTTCTGATTCATTATTTTTGAATCAATTACTATATTAACTATATAATTAGTTAGTTTTTTTCTTTTAATTTAGATTATATCAATGAGATAATTTAGTTATTCCTTTTTCAAAATATCACATGTATGTATCTAAGCTGTGTCAGCATGATATGCTTCAACTCTTTCTCTCTCTCTTTCCTTTTTTTGCTCCAAAAAACTGATTTTTCTTTCTTTTATATTTATGTTTTCTCAGTATTTCTATTCTATAATCTAACATCCGGATGTAACCATACATCTGCCTGGTACACACCATCATAATCTTATTTCATGAATCCAACAATCCTTTGCTCACTCACATCTCACTCATTTCAACCTGCTTTTCCCTACATTCTCTGTCTTCTTTCATAGATTTTCAAGCTACAACTACTAAAGTAAATCATTGTATTCATGTTAGAAACACAACATCATGACGCTCCCCCCCAACCCTTCCCATTTCTCCCTCAGTTCTCTTTCATTCTCTCTCTCTTTTTCTTCATTTCCTTTCTACTCCCTCAATTGCTTAATATCCCCCCCCCCAATGGATTGTATGTTGTTGCTTGTCCTTGCATCGTCTTGACGACTACCGTTTCAAGTCATCTGCAAATCTTCAGTAATCATGTAAAGTATCACGTCTACCATCTGCGCATACGTCATCTGGAGTCCACGGACGTTCGTCGGCAACGTTTCCGTCAGCTTGTTTACGAGTCTTTTACGATCGTCAATCGAGACCATAATTATGAATCGTTGTACTTGCTTGAACTCTTGCAGAATACAGAAGATAGAGCGAGAGATAGAGAGAGAGAGCATGCATATCCTTCTCCTGTTATCTTATGACTTTCTCCTCTCTCTCTCATCTCCTCTCTCTTTCCCTCTCTCTCTCTCTATCTCTCTCTCTCTTACCAGTTATGAATCCAGACTCAAAATACATAATGATCACAGCTGATATAGCCATCTGAACTACTCTACTATCCTCGCTCTTCCTTATATGTCGGACAGTTGTAAAACAATCCGTAATTATACATATAATAAAAAAATTTTATTATACAGTAATTATAATGTTTTTAATAATTTTTTTCGAAAATTGTCTCATAATGATAGGATAAGACAGGTTGAACACCGGCACCCGATTGTCGGAACTATCTCACTAAAGCTCATTAATTTTCAGCATAACAACAATATGAGCTTAACTACCTATTAAAAGAAAATAAAAGAAAATATTTTCATTAAAAACATCGATAACTTATAAGATTTAATGAAGTTAGCCATGCTACATCATACATGTCTCATTAACTATATGAATTCAACTGATGTGACATGTCTGCTGTTATGAAGAAGCAGCTTCAAGCTTCATGCGTATGTTGAGTTCTTCCCTCGATTTCACATAATATCACATATTATATGTTTAACTTAAAGGTGTTTTTTACACATAATAACGGAAAAATACAGGGACGAAAAAAAGATTTTTTTCTAATTTATTGCCACATACACATATATCTCACACTTTTTTTTTCTTTTTCAACTTGGCGGCCAACTTAAAAGGAAACGAGGACGATACTTAACACCTGCCACTATAAAGAACATCCCAAGAATTTTTCAACAGGCCACACATATAGCTCTTGCACCTAATCCAGAACGAATCTCATTTTTTGCGGATAAAAATGAAAAATTGTGAAGAAACAGCTGATGACCTAGCATGGTATGCTAGCTGTAGCTAGCAGCTATCACGATATGCTAGTGAGTATATGAAGAATTCAGAGAGAAAATAGAGAGCTGTATCTCAGATAGAACGAACTGTTCATCTTCAAATCATAAAATCTCTCTTTACTCCTTTCGTTTCAATGTCTCTCTCTCTTTTCTCTCTCATATTTTCAGATTCTCTCTAACTCTTTTTCCCTCTATCTTTCCAGCCTCGAACATTTACTCTTAATCGCCTCTTCAACGTCTTCTTCTTTCTTCCATCTTGATTTATACTCTGCTTTCCCGAACAGGTTCATTCCACAAGACAGCCACTTTTCTTCGACTCTTTCATCTTGCCGCCTCGCTCTGCAGTCATCTATAGCCTTCCGTCCTCTCTTCATCAGGCTACTATCAAACTAACTCCGAGAGTTCTCTCTCTCTTTCTTTCTGTCTCTTATCTCTTCTACTCTCTCTATCAGATGTCTGCCCACTTCCAAATCAGTCGCTTTTGGCTTATTTCCAAATTAATTTCTCATTTCCTTCATATGAACCTATAGCAGAATCTGATTCACCCCTGTAATAGTTCATTATATCTTACTATCAGGCAGCTCTAAAGCTACTTCTCATCTACCGTATAAGCAATACTTGATGATCTTTACCTCAAGCATGTCATTCTACTCTTCTACCTTCATGTTTCACTATCATTCAACTTCAATATTCAAAGATTTAAAGCTTAAAGGCAGTCCACGTGTAGTTGTGACTCAAGTCATATCTGATGTCGTCAAGCTTTCATTCCCGATACTCCAATGTGATTTATCGGCAAATTTCGTAAGCAATAATGAGTTTCATCACAAAAACACTAAAAATCTCTCTTTCACTGATTCTTCTGCTGTTCTTACCGTTTTCTCTCCCTCTCTCTCTCTCTTTCTCTCTTCACACCCCCTTCTTCATCCAACCCTTTCACCTTCTCACTCTCTCTTTATATATATTTTCTCTTTTTCTTTGATTAACAGCTGTGTATTCAAGTTTTACTAACTTAAGCATGAATACGTGTGAGCTCATTCAACATCATACCCTTCAATACCAGCTTCAATTTATCAAATCTCATAGCTTTTCTAAGTTACATCACACTCACTACTCTGAAAAATCCAATTTTGACCATATTCTACAGTATTCCCTCCATTTTAAGCAAAAATTAATTGAAACGGATTTCCTTTTTTCGCGTAAATCCGTCCTTGATAGGTTTTCATTTTATTCCATCTACTCATCCAACCTTTTCATCCAATTCTCACACATCTCAATCCTCCTCTTCTCCCCTCCCTCTCTCTCTCTCTCTCTCTTTGTCAGTTCTACCTCCCTTGTTCCGACCTTCCATCTTCGTGTATTTAGCTCTTGATGACTTTCTTCAAACGATTTTCCCGAATCAACCACATAAGGTTTTGCAACAAAAAAAAAAGGAAAACCAGCATTCAAGTTACTGTAGTCGCCCGTAACCTCTTCTTAAGCTGTCGCTTTGATTGATAATGATAGTCGAATAACCAATCCTCTCCCATCTTCCTCAACTTCCTCCGCCTCTTTCTTCTTGTCGTTATCTCTTCTATCTTTCAGCTTTTCTATTCAATTTATCCTATTATTCTTGATTGTCTCTCAATCTGCCATACTATTTCTCTAAACTTTGCTTCCAGCTTCAACTTTATGCTCTAAAATATCTGAAAATCACTCGTGTTCAGCACTTCATCTACTTATTTTTCTTTTTATCTTCTCGTTTCCGTTTCAGACTTTTCAACTGTTACACCTGATATCCAGGTGCTATGAGTAAAAGGATTTCCTCATTAACTATATTTAACTATATTCTACTTCTATATATAGCATAATACCATATAGTTTATATTTATTTTATATTTCACCCTTTTTCAATGATAATTTCTTGTCTTCCTTTTCTTCTTCGTCTTCATCTATTTCGTGGTCTTGTCTCATCCTTATATCATCTTTTACTTATATTATATGGTTATCTAGCTCTATAGCTAACTATGTATATCCATTTACAACACTACTATCTGACAATCGTTTCTATCACCTTTCAATGCTTCTCCTTCTTCGTCAAGCTACATCAGTCAAACACATCCTCATGTTGAATCCAGCTGTGTACATTCGTATAACCCCCCACAGTGGGTGTCCAATCACTTCAATGAAAGCTTTGAACGGCAGAAATAACCAAAGACATATGAAGAAGAGAAAGAAGACGAACAAGAAGATGAAGATGCTAACGCTGCAAACTATTGTCTGAGCGCTACCTGACTGTCTGACCCGCCTGCCTGTCTGGCTTGCCTAACTACCATGACGATCGTAATCTGCATGTATTATTGGTATTCAGATGACATTGACTACATAAGAACAAGACAATATCACCGGAATATACGATGTATGTTGTTGTTGTTGTTCTAACAAATGCCCACAATCGTCATCCTGATGAAGCCTGACGAGCTGGAAAATCAGAAAATTTCTCGAGAAAGCAGCCTTAATCATGAAATGAATAAGCTTTTGCATAACTAACTATCATATTCATACCATATAGTAAACCAATAAAACCTCCATTCCCCATTCTTCTTTACTCTTTTCCTCAGTTTGTGCCTTAACCTCGCCCTTGGTATCGTTCCATACAAATTCAAATCATCGCCAATCACCCGTAGCGCCAATTGCGGCTTGGGATCTTGTTCGTTTCTGTTGTCTCCAGAGCCAGGCTAGGTTGGCTACTATACGTTCCTTATAGCCATCAGACAGCACCATCTGAAATCCATCTGTACTACATACCACACTTCTTTAGAAATTTGTGTTTTTGTCATTAAAATCATTATGAATTGCCTGTCTCATCATGAAGATGTTCAATATTTTGGTAATTCCGTCCCCTCCTTCTTTCTCTGATCCTTCATATGTAACTCTAAATCAAAAATAGAGTGTAAACCTACTTTTAACTATAACATTTTGATGATGATAATTAGTAGACAAGTAATATTCCATTAACTATAATTTATAGTTAACTAACCTATTCATATAATCAGATTTATGATTCTTCCTTCACTTTTCAAAAGCTTTTATTAACCTACAAGTCATCTAGTAGCCTTATGCTCATCCATCGTCTGTCTGTCTCTCTGTCTGTCTCTCTGTCTTCTATACAGTCAAATACAAGCATGTGCTTGTAAAATATCTACATGACACATATATTCTTCTTCTTCTTTCTTATTTATATTCACATAAATAATCTTAAATGTTTGTTTACCGTAATCTATGATTCAAAATCTGAATGAACAAGTTACTAGTTGGCTGGTTCATATCAAGTTCAAACGAAATAGTCTAATGAGTCACGTGTATGACGCAATATTTCCGTGAGATTTCGTTCAAATTTCATTTTCAACCTGCTAATTGCACGAATCGGTTGGTTGTCACATATTACTTAGATCACTATTTTGCTTTTCAATTAATCTTAATTAAATATAAATAGTTAAAGAATACACTGAAAAATGAAAAATAATGCTCGTAATGCTCTTAATGCTCAAAATCCCACATTTCTGAAATGCTTTAAACTGATCGAAATATTTTGACATTTCGTTCTGTGTCATTTACACGTAGAAACATAGAATTCTCGAAATCCAATGAGCAATTTACCTGTTTCTGAGGATTTATAACATCGTTTAGCTGTTTTATGGACCAACAGGGAGCAGGTTGGCCATTCACGAATTCATATCATGTCGTATCTTCTCATCCTTAATCGCTCATTATGTATCAGGCTAATGCTAGTTTGAATGAGAAATTAGAGTTTAATGGAGTATAATAGTAAATTAGAGAGGAATAGAGAAATAAAGAAAAATAAAAAGGTAAATTAGTTCTTGAACATGAAGTATTAAGCTCTAAGATGATACATTGGTCAGCTGGTTCAACAAATTTTATTTTATTTTCATTTGAATTATCTCATTGCTCATATAAACAGATAAACACGAATAGAATTATCAAAACTCTCTCTCTCTCTCCCTCTCCCTCTCCCTCTCTTTTTCCTGGTCCACACATCACCCCTTTTCTTTGCCTCTCTGTCAATGTTCCCTGCAATGCTCTGACTCTACAGCTCCAACAGGTACTGCTGCTCCGAGCAGCTGATCGGCATTTCTAACAATTTAATTGAAATCGTTAAAAAACTTGTCAGACTACATCCAGAACTTGGAACCAATTCTTCAGTATCTTGACATCCGACATTCGTTTTTCAACGTTCGTCGTTTCTCTTTGAGCAAGCCCACCGTGAAAAGAAAAATGTATTTGCATCTGCCCCCACCCCTCAACCTCCTTCCTCCACTTCTTTAATTGTAAATTCCGTGTCTAAATCATATTCCCTCTCTTATGCCTTCTTTCCCTCTATTTGTCTCTCTCTCACTCGCCTTCTTCGTAAATTGGAAGCAAGATAGTGAGAAATAGAAGAGAGAAAGAGAATGAAAAGGAGTTTGTGTAGAAAACTTAAAAGAGAAAGAGAAATAGTTCCATATGGATCTAACTATACGGATGGTCAAAATGATGTTTTGTGAACTTTGACGAGAAAAAAACCTCTTTATGAGCTGTAATTCGTAAAGAATGTGTTAGTTTAAGTAAGTTAGCCTATACATGTGGTCTTATATGAAAATTAGAAGAAAACCATCTGATTTATTATGAAAATATCTCTCAAACTTTCATTTTTTCAATCAAAAAACACACATAAACATCTTGGTGACACTTCAACACACAATGACAAAGCTGTCACACAGTTCACAGGTGTATCAACTAACTTGAAGTCGAAATGAAAGCATCTGGAGAATGCTGAATCCGGAAAGAAAGAGAGAGAGAGAGAGAGAGAGAGAGAGAGAGAGAGAGAGATATAGAGAGAGAGACAATGGTAATCTAAACAGATGAGTAAGGAAAACCAACATGGCTTTTCCTTACTCATTGCTTTCAATACCATCTATCTTCTAACTTTTTGGATTAATGAAGATGAGCAAAATCTTAGGCTCTACCGTAATATACCAACATTCTTCTACTAAATATCGTGCTTTTCCTTCAATTCTTTAATGAATTAGGAGAATATTGTAACGTCTTGTTGTCAACGATGACCAGTTTGTCAACTATGTTCCTTTTCAAATCGTTCATTGCCTCATCGTATATCTTCTTTATTGCTTTTCTTTTTAACCAGGTGAGAGCAGTTCTCGAACTTGACCGAACAAGCTCTTTCATCTCGCCGACATCTCTTAGCTTATCTTAACTAAACTCTGATTCACAGCTTCATTTCATTCCAAGAGAGGATTTTTCTAATCAGACCGATAGTTCTCAAACGTATTTCTTCACATCCTCATCATGATTTTCACTCTCATAATCTAACTGACACATTACTATACCTGACACCTTAAAATCCAATTCCATCACTTCTTTTCTTCCTTTTTTTAACTTTTTTTCTCAAAAAAAAAGTTTTTATTTTCCTAATTCATTTATTCGTAGCTCATCTTCTCATCATTACTCATCATCCAATCCATATGCGGTCGTCTGTATACGTCTTCAGCGGCAAAAGCATCTCCTTCGTCCTCCTCCTCTCCCACTACCTCTGTCTGTGTCATCAGCATCAATCCTCATCAAATCATAAGCTTTTCTTTAATAAAGTTCATTCTTTTTCATTTCAAACATACGTCTCCCTCTCTCTCTCTCTCTCTCCTCCTCCTCTCTCTCTCTCTCTCTCTCTCTCCCTCTCTCTCTTTCTTTTTTTTCTCTCTCTTTATCTAAATTCACGAGTCAAAAGCCAAGTGATGCAAGTGCTAAGAAGAGATATTCATCAACTTCTTCTTCGACAGCTCCAAAATTTCAGATTAAAAGCAGATGCTTCTAGATTATTTCCTCTCAATCTCACGCAAAACATTGTGAATTTTGATTTTTTCCTTTGAACCTTCGTTATTTTCTCATTTATTTTATGATTATTATTATAATATTTCAACTATTATTTCTTATTTCTTACAATTTCTTACAAGTTTCAAACTATTTTAGCTTTTGCTACCTTTTCTCTCCCAATTCGTACAAATGATTTCCATCCTTATTCAGAAGTTTCTTCTACAATTTTTCGAAATTCACAGTATCGCTTTGCCATTCCGAACGAAAAACCTTTATTGACTTTTCCTCCGATTGATATACTACCGTAATCTGTGTGAACGGCTTTTCATCAGCTCGTTTTCCAATGTTGCCGTCTGGTTGGAGGAAATAGTCATCCTCCTTCCTCAGATTGAAAGAACTTCAGATTGATTTCGAGTGATTCAGAACATCTCCTCCCTATTCTCTCTCTACACCCCCACCCCCCCCCCCTCTCTCTCTCCCTCTCTCTCTCTCTCTGTCTTTCATTTTGAGACTTTGTGTCATTCAAATAGAAGAAAAGAAATTCAGATCATAAGAAGAAGGAGAACAACGACTTTGACGAGGAACAAGGAAAACTAGACGATAAGACCAAAATCGGAAAGTTTCGTTGTCGTCGTTCCGCTGTTGGTTACGGTCGTATAGCAAATAGACATAGATACCGTATCTGAAGTGAAAACCTGTAACAAGCCAAATGAATCGAGAAATGGACCAACAATGTTGAATTGGACCTCAACTCGGTGTGATATACACTTCCCTATGTAGTTTTCAACCATTAAGCTTGTATCATAGCTAACCTGCGTCATATGATATCAGATGATTCTATTAGTTTTGAGCAGATTTGCATCATAAATCACTGAGCTCCACCTCATTTGTTCTCATTCAGGAGGCGACGAAAATTCAAAACCAAACGAGATGGAAAGCCCGATTTGAATTGGTGAACTGTCGTTCATCTAAATAGCAAAGTATCCTTAAATGCTTTACTTAATTCAGAAGAAGGCTGTCGATAAACTGCTCTTTAACTGTCATTTTTGATCCAATTTAGATAACTTATAATGTGTCGACAACAAGCGGCCGCCTTTTATCTCTGGCGCCTACCTCATTACTACTTCATCCAGACGATGATGTGTTCGCCGTTCAGTTGTCCATTTTCTAACACTTGGCTCGAACACTGTCTCGTCGTGATCTTCATCATCTTCACCTTCTCGCTTCTCTCACATTCGTCGTTTTAGCTCCTCTCTAGTCTCTGTCGATCAAACAGTCGTAGGGTCTTCGTTTGTCGTCCAAGTGTCTAGCATATCGTTCTTGGTCTTGGTGTTAGTTCGTACATTCACGCAGAGGTAGCTGGATACGATAATCAGAATACTGACAGACATATTGACGACGATAATCAAAATCATTCAAAAATCTGGGAGAGAAGATGATGATCTTCGTCTGAATTCTATTGAAATTCGCAGTTCGACACAGAATTCTCTTCATCTGCCTTTGAAGTCATTGTCATCATAGTTGGGCATGTTCTTCATCGTAATCATGTCCTTATATAGACATATATCAACTGATTAGGAACGTACTGAAAGACATCTGAAGACCCGCACCATTTGAACCTGTCCTTTGATCTTCGCCGACAGTTTGAATTCACCCATATCTGTATATGTGGCACAGAAAATTGAAACGAAATTTGAATTTCAGCCTCTACAGCTCATCCAAACAGATTTTTGTTTTTAAAAATCTGAGTCAAACCCTCTAAACGATGTATTCCAAGAGCTGCTGAAATCCAAGCAGAAGTCATGGATCAGCACAAACAGAGGTCGAATGGCATGGTGTCCAAGGTAACCTTGGAACGTTAAAGGTCGTCGTCGTCGTCTTTACATAGAATTTCAAACTCCAGATTCTACTTTGAACTATACTTTCCATTACTTTTTCATTCACTTAATTCACATCTTTAATCTTCTTCCGATTTCTTAAGATCATATTAAGTATGTACTTCAACTTGTAACACAAGATGTACGACTACATTGATCCCTTTTTAAGCTTGTCAGTCACCTCATCAGCCTTGTGTTGTGAATGTCTAGTTGAATGAAGCTTGGGCGGCAAGATGAAAGGATAGCCAAGAAGCGCGACATTCATAGCCTACGGTAACGAGCTTCCTTCTTCTCATTCCCTTTAACTCCATTCTCTCTTTCTCTCTCTCTCTCTCCCTCTCTCTCAATTTCAAATCCTATTTCCTGTGGTAGCTCCAGCTTTAACCTTCATCCACTTCCTCAATCTCTTGTAGTCTACCTGATTCTCATCTTATCCACTCTTTCTGATCCCAGCACTTTGCATTCTGCTTCTGTTCTTACCAACTCTAGTCGGGTCTTCGGACTCAGAGCCAAACCAGCCAGCCAGTCAACCAGCAGCTGCAGCTAGTGTGGTTCTAGTGCCCGCCCCTCTTGGCTTGTCTATCTTGCCTTGTCTACAACCCCTTTTCTCTTGTATCCATCTTTATGTTTTCTTCCTCTCTGTATTTCTCTGTTTCTCTCATCTTTCCCTTCACTCTCTCGTCTCTATCTCTCGTTATCTGCCTCCTTTCCAGCCTCCTTTTACTTACTTGCCTGCAGTCCTTCTCGGTCGTCCGTCCTTCTCTTCCGCTTCAAATTTGCCGTACAGAAAGCTTGATTCGCTCTCCTCCTCCTTTAGTTCCCGTAAAAACCTTTCTAATAACCATTTGAAGCGAAAACTCTTGAGAAATCGAGTCTGTAAGCTATTTCAAATATTACCTAATGATCATCATCATGAGAACATCATGAGATATGTTTCCCATTTTATTCAACTTTCATCACCCATCAACTCCCCGTTTCTCTCACACTATTCCCTCTCTCTCTCTCTCTCTCTCTCTCTCTCTCTCTCTCTCTCTCTCTCTAACCCTCTATCTCTACTTTATTTTCATCTTAATCTGCACCTTAAAAACTTCTAATGTCATCAGCACATGGTTCTTTCAAGACATCCAATTCAGCTCTTCCCAATGATTTATATGTAAAATTTTAAAATAATTTCGCACAAAGCTATATGATATAGTTAAGAAAAATCTTCAAATAGTTTTAACCATGCTAGCGTCACCCTGTCTACCGTACAGGATGACTTTCCCAGACATCAAATTTTCATTTTTTTTTCTTCTCATTATTTGGTGTCCGAATGATGATGATGATGATGATTCTACAACTACATAGAAGGTCATCAAACTCACTTTGATTATCTTCGTCCATATTTCCATCAACATCATCATCATGTAGCTGCTATTACAACTACTGTTTCATCATGTTAACAAGCTCTTAACTTACTTAACACTCAAGCTTCTTCTTCAATTCATTTCATTCCTTTTATGTCTTTTCAAATATCATTTTCTCTTGTTAAAGGTCAGAAAAGATATTTACTTTTTCCAAACAAAAACTTTTAAATCAACATCAATATTTGATTTCAAAAGAAGCTTCTATCCACCACATTTTTTGCTTCTCTCCCCTTCATTCATTCTATTCTATTTATTTTTCTATAAAATTCATATACAAATATTCCATGATTGTATGATTTTCTCGAAAAAAAAAAGAAAAACTTTTATAACCATTGAAGCAATTATTCTCAAAAGTCAGTTTAGTATCATCCCGCTTCATCATCATCATCATCATCATCCCCTTTGTCGTCGTCGTCGTCGTCGTCATGGATGTCTCTATCACCATTCTTATCACTATTCATTCATTTTCTGCTTCCTATTTCGAGATGTTTCTTCAAAAATCATCTTACAGATCTCTTTATAGATCATTTAACCTTTCTCTCATTCATTCATTTATCAATTATATTCCACCAACTTCAACAACGAACTTCATTTCTGCGGAAAAATGAAGTGTCTTGTATAGGATGTCAGTTTCCTTCCTTGAATTTTCTAAGTTACACAAAGCAACAACTCATTTTCAGTGATGCTTCCCCATCTCTTTTGGCCAATTCTTTTTAAACTTTTCATGTTCTTGAACCTTTTCAATTGTTGTTGTTGTTTATTCTCTCATAATGTAGCCAAGTTTCAAAAGTTATTTAACTTCTTAAACCTTAATTAAACTCATATCTTCATCCTTTTCTCATCTCATTGAGAAAAATGGCAAAAAAACGATGAAGAAAACTAATATTATCCATTTAATTCCTCATTTACTGTGACAACTATAGCCATATATCCTTTTATAGTCCGATTTACAATGGCTACCACCTCATTTCTCATCTCATCATCATCATCATCCTTTTACTCATCACACCCATTTAACTATAATTTCTTCTTTTTTTCCTTCTTTTCATATTAAATTTTACTAATTCAACTTCATTTTCTTTTAATAATTTTCATATTTTTAGACCTTTAATCTCAACTTCTTCTTCTTCTTCTTCATCCTCAACAAGAGTTCTCTACACTTATACATAGACGAACAACAAGAGTAGGGTGATAGCTATCGAATACGGCGACATACATATACACACACACACACACACATACTTCCACAACTACTACTACTACTGCTACTGCTATTGCTACTAAGAAGCAACGAATTCTGACTTCTATTCATTATAGCCAGTTTTGGACAAGAGCACGATATACTCTCCAACGTCGTCAGGAGAGCTCCTCACAGCCTTAAACCAGCCAGCCAGTCGCAGCTGCATAATCTCTCAAGCCAATCAACACGACTGGCCCCGCCCACTCGCTATTACGGTAGCTGGTGGTCCTAGAAGACTTTTTCACAATGAATCCAACAGCCACGACGGCAGCCACACTCTCTTTCGATTTTTCGGCTTCCAGTAGCCAACCGGAAGCTAACGATCATCTTCAGGTTTGAATTATTTAAATTTATAAGTTTTAACTTCGAAACGTATTTTAACTATATGTAAAAAATTATTATTTTAATCCCTAAACTATAAGAATAATTATAAAATTATATTTAAAATCATTATATGTAATAAAAAACTTCATTTATATAAAGAAAATACATTTGTTGAAGCTTAAATAGGCGTCAAATACCATTTGAGGAAACTTTAACGAGCTATGACACAACTCAAGTGCCAACTTGAGGTTTCAATTCGTTTTTCATTTGTAATTCAAATCAATGACTTTCTCTCACAAAACTTCTTATACTCATTATTCACTCAAAATCAACAGCATTAGCAAAAAGATAATCAATATTCAGTATTTCTAGGGAAATTGAGATAGAAAAGCCTTTTCCACCTGGTTTTTCGGAATAATCTTCCCACAACCTAATTCATAGTTTTTTGCCTTAAAAACCAAATGTTCCTCGAAAATTATAGGTTACAGGATGTGGGAAAAAGAGGCGAAGCCTTGTTACATCTCGCTTGTTTCAAAATGAAAATTTACATTTGGTTTTCAACAAGCATACATACGACGACTACCTTCCCAAGTTTTATTCACATTTTACAGCATATCAACAGCATTTTTCAACTTGAAACTTTAACATATCACATATCTTTCTAATTCATTTTACATTTATATTAAATTTAAATATTTAAATATATATATAAACTGATAGTTATTAATATGATTTTCAGCGATTGGCTGCGATGACTCAGGGTGTTGGCAAAGAAGATCCCGATCAAGCTACTGCTCCATCAACAGATGCTCTATACTCAGGTATAACTTTGTGTATTTTTAATTTTTATTTTAAATAATCGATTATATAAATATATATATTTCTATATTATAACTAAAATATAATAGTTAAAATGTTTAACAAGATATAATGGTGATTAGAAACGCTCATTGTTGCGAACTACCGTATCCAATTTCCACCAAATGTTATGTGATTCTTGTCGGCTGCTCGTTGATTTTGAGATCGACATTTGAAAGACAGAACTAATATATTGAAAAATATTTTGCCAACACTACCATTGGCCTTTTTTCATTTAAAATTGGCTGAAATTTTTCAAAAAAAAAATAATAATATAATTAGTTGAAGAATATTAATAATTAAAATTCTTATAAACATTCCTGAACATTGTAGCTCTAGCGCTAGCTCTAGCTCTAGCTCAATTCAATCATCTTATCATATCACAATGTTATTGATGCTATTCATCTTATTTCAGCTGGAGCTGCTGCCTATATGCCCGGATATGCTGGATGGCCTAACTACTATCAGCAGTTTGGCCAACCAGCTCTAGCTCCTGCAGCATTTTCTGCTTGGCCACCGCAATGCTATGCCACTCCACACTGGCCAAACTACGGTAGGTCTTACTTTACGTCATTTTACGTGAGAAAAAACAAAACAATTCAAATATTTAAAATCTCTTCTTGCTTTCTTTCATGTTTTTTCTTTCTTTTCATTTTTTTCTGTTTATCTGAAGTACTCTGTTACCTTCGTTAAATTATCGTTTCTTTTGTTTTTCTTCTCAATTTTCATTTTATTTTAGTCTTCTGATGATTTAAAAAGAATCTGTTTAATGTTTCTTCTATTCTTGCGTTTATCCTATCCCCTTCCTCCTCTTCCCACTATCTCAATGCTCTTCTGACTAAACGTTCATACTGTCCTCGTTTGCCGACAACCCTTTCTACCTGATTTGCATAGAAAACTCGTTTTAATCATGGCCATATACGATTGCACGCAACTTTATCTCCTCCTACGCCTTTTCTTTCATACACCCCTATGCATAACTTTCTTTTTGAAAAATTTTAATCGAATTCGTCTGATACAGTATGGTTCACATGACCAGCCGGTTTGTTCAGTCTTTCTCAGTTACGTGAACTTTCTAAAGTTCACGTGACCTGACTAGGCATCATATACCTAACAACGTGAGCACGTGAACTCAGAATCTTCAAAATATCAGATTTTGAGATGATGTTTGATTATTATTCAACAATAATTGAAAACGTTAGAAATAGAAAATTTTTCATGAATTTGTGCTGTATTATAGTTTCACCACTAGCTTGATGTATCTTGTCCTTAAGCAAAAATGTCCTAAATGGCACTCTTCTCAACGCTGATTTATGACTAACTTCAATGCTGCATGACGAGTTGTCTCCATGATCCGTCTTTGCCAAGTCTGCTCTAACTTCCGACGGATGTGATGCTAGTTCTTGGCGTCGATCCCTCTGGTGATGAAGAGCGAGACGACGACGTCCGCATGAGATTAGAAGGCAGTGTATATCGTTCTCTCGCTATCCTGCAAGCTACAGCCTTCACATGGCATAGAGCAATATCCCACATCAGTACCCGTCGACCCTCCCTATATTTTGCTTTCGTCCCTTGTCTTATTAGCATTTTTGAACATCTGCACTAAAATGATCATGAAAGGCTTTTGAGAGTAGCCGGGAGTCTGTGGCTTATACTGAGGGTAGTAAGCAGAGTAAGGGATAGGGGGGAGGGTTGAAAAAGAGATAGAGAGAAATCGAGAGAGATAGACAAAGAGATCGGCAATGGTAGTGCTAAGAAAGGGAAAGGGTAAAGGGGTGCAACCGGGTTGAAAGACCAGAACATACATGGTGAGAATGGCTAATTATGCCTCGTTATGCTATCAGATGAATGGCCTTGATGGCTATTCAGGAGCTCGGTAGGCTAAAAAGCCTTCTGAACACGATTATTGTGAAGCCTTCGGGGGTAACTCATTCATGATCCAAATATATGATGATATATTGGACGTGTCTGATGATAGACATGGGAAAGCAGAAACAAATTCAATTGATATCAAAATTGGTTTCCAACTGCTTTTCACCTGTCACATCCACAGCCGCCTTAGTGCGTTGTCATGCTCTCTGCAACTTGTCTCCTTCTCCTCTCTTGCTTCTTAACTTGTGATCATTTTTCCCTTTCATCCTTATCCTTTTCAACTTCTTCAAATTGTTTTTATCAAAATTTTGATCGACTGATGTGCTTCTGATGCTTGTGCTCGTGTGTGCTCGCCCCTTCTAGTGTCTGGCGACGCCGCGACAGGCAAACACACGCGAGTAGCTTGCCCAGGAACCATCTCGAGCTTTAAAATACTTTTTGCTTTGTTTTAAGTACTTCCTCTAAACTAAGAGGAAATACAGAAACAATTCAATTCAAAGTCCCTATACTCACGTGTGTTTGTTGCAGCGGCTTCGAAGAAGGGTCGACAAACCTATCAGCGGTACCAAACGTCTGTGCTGGAGCAGAAATTCCAACAGTCCAGTTATGTGTCCAAGAAGCAGCGAGAAGAGTTACGTCTTCAGACAAATCTGACGGATAGACAGATCAAGATATGGTTCCAGAATCGCAGGATGAAAGCTAAGAAAGAGAAACAACGCATCGATGATCATGTAGATAGCCATTCTGCCCCACTCTTGCCTCCCAACCCTCCACCTAAAAACCCGGGAGCTGGCTCAGCACCTGGCGCTACATCCGGAATGCTTGTTGACGACGACAGTAAAAAGTGGTTGGATGCTACCGTGGTCGCCAGTTCGGCGCCGCCACCAACCGCTGTTTGGCCCGGTCTACCGCATCCAACCACGAACCTGTTGAGTTTACAGGGTCAAGGTGGACCTCAAGCTCAAAACCAGCAACCAAATCAGCAGCATTCATACTATTGTCCACCATGAGTGCCTCTCAACCATCTACTTGTGCTTGATGAAGACGTCGTGTCATATGAGTTCATGAGTCTAGTGCACATGACCTCATAATTCATCAGATGACGTTGTCGAAGAACTTCAGATGTCAGCAGCATTATCATAACGTAACCCAGCCACTTTATCATCAATAACAACAACGATTCCGTTCTAGTCAAGATCTTCGTATACGTCCAATCCAATGATTCCTACCACAACCCAGCCCCCAGCCCCTATTTTACCTACAAACAGACACAGACACACATATATAGACATGCACATACACATCGTAACCTGGTTTTTCTAAAATCCAAGTTAAAAAAAAATTTTTTTTTGTATTTCTATGACATTTACAAACATTTTTTCTTCTTCTTTTTTTTTCTGAGCAATTAATTATCTTAATTACAAAACAAAAAATTAATTTTACCCCATTCATCCATCAATTCTTCCTCTCATCTTCAATCGTTTTTTCTGATTTTGAATTACCTAATTTCATTTATCTAGTTAATGTATATCGTTCTTTCAAAACTATTTTAGAAGACTTTCGTCTTCACAATCTCCTGCCCGGTTTTTACGTTATTTCCACTTACCGTAATCCAATTATTCATTACTTAAGTCAAGCTTATTCTATTCTGATTCTCGTCTTCTTATACTTTCACCTGATTTTCCTGGATATGTATATGCTACTTCATCTCCTTTCCATCTACCAAACATCCCCCTTTTTCAAACCATTATCTCGTTTCTCAAACTATAGTAACCATATATTCACGTACATCGGCAACCAGACTCCCGTTACCTTTCCTATCCCCCCCCTCCACTCCCTCCCACACATCTTCTTATAGGTATTGATATTATTCCATTAACTATATATATATATAATATAATATATATTTATACATATACAGCAGTTCTCCATATAATATGCTTTTTAATTGATTTTTATAATCAATTATTCAATAATCTGTATGTCCGTCCGTCTTTTCTTCCTCCATATATGGTCATTCGACAGTCGGGTTCTCAATTTTTCAAAATATTTGTGCTTCATCACCCATCATCGTCTTCGTACTTTGTTTCATATAACAACAAAAAAATGTTAACTTTAGCCCATTTTCTTCCATTTCTTTTACTTTTATGCTGTTTATTTTCTTCTTTCCGAGAAAAATATTCATTTAATCCTATAATAAATCAATTTTTCAAACACTAACTTCCACATTTGTGTGTAAAATTTTAATAATTTGAGAAGATTATATGCTCGAAGTAGAAGTACAATGATTGAGATTTTCAAAACGTGAAGCTGAATCTAGTCGAGTAGGGCTGAACCGCACACAGTTACAATCAGATTCAGCTCATAATAAGACAACACAATGATTCTAGATTATAGCATAGTATTCAACTATATCACATTAACTATATTACATATAATTATAATAATACAATTGATTACAAGGAAATTATTTGTCGGAAATAACTATTTTTCCTCTTTTTTCAGTCGCTGAAATTTGCAAAAAACGTGGCCGACAGACCTACACTCGACATCAGACCTTGGAATTGGAAAAAGAATTTCATTACAACAAATATCTAACCAGAAGGTATGTTTCTTCCTCCTTATCAATCATCAACATCAATTTCAGAAGACGTATTGAGCTGAACCGTACATTAGGCTTATCCGAGCGTCAAATCAAAATTTGGTTTCAAAATCGTCGAATGAAATTGAAAAAAGAAAACAAAGGCTGTGATGGATCAGCTCCAGATTCCACATCATCGAACTCATAAACACGAATGTTTCACTTCAACTGTATATATACATAGACCTAAAGCATAGACATGTGTAGGCAATAATCACGTTGTATCTGAATTTGAGCTCCAAAAAAGCTCTAACTGCCATATTAACGAAGTCCACTGACCCTAGTCCATACACTTGTACTTCATTGATCTCATCACTTGCAAATTTTGATTTTGCCATTTCATTACTTCAAGTTTGTTAAACTTTTAAGGAAAATGTTGTCTTTTCATTATCCTTGTCATATATGTCACTTTTATGTATTTATTTCATTATTTGATGGCTGTCTGTATACAGGCAACTTGAAAATAAAATGCTTTCAGTCTCTTGTCTTGTCCCAATTCCCGACGTCTTTTTCAATAAATTCTTGATTTGGAGAATATACTACCGTATGAACTACCGTAATCATTATATATATGAAGAATAGAGAAAAGAAATGAAAAGCAGAAACGAAAAAGGTAATTGCTTTAGTGAATGAAAGCATAGATAGAGAGTTGGAGAGGAGAGGGAGACAGGGGGCAGCGCAGCCGCGAGAGAGACACACGGCCAAAAGAAAATAATATGCGAAGAGGAGGAGGAAGAACTACAGTGTACCATTGATTCAAAATTAAAAGTTATTGAAGTTAAGGGAAGCGAACTAAGAAGAAGGGAAGAGGAAGGAAGACGACATATAGAAACCTTCAGATGATTTTTCAAGATGACCATTCTAATGAAAACGAGACAAAAGACTCATTTTGAATTTTGGCGCCCACGTCATCAGAATCGAAGGTTTAATGTGATTTCATTGGATGACCATTACAAACTGATGCCAAACGAATTACAAAGAGTGATGAAGAAAGATGTAATTGAATATTCGTAGAAGGAAGTTCATGCGTGAACATCCTTCAATAAAGGTAAAACTTCGTTGGTAATAGCAAATGATATCACCTCATATTCACTTGACTTAAAGACAAATGTTTTGAGAAGAAATGACGAGGTTGGGAGAGTAAGCTCAATCTGTTGACATCGACAAGAGTAAAGAGCTACAGTAATCCATACTACTGACTTTGCTTTATGAATAGAAGTGAGTAGAACGAGAGCCGACCAAGGAAAAGCAGGAAGAAAATGGCAGAGAGAGAGAAAACAGATAGAGGGACTAGAGAAAAGAGGTAAATGGTGTGTGGAAACACAGGATAGAACAGAAAGAAAAGAGAAAGTCGTTGCTTTGCTGGCTCCTTTTATGGCCATAATACTCATTTCCTAGTGACGGAGACAGAAGTCTAATAGCTTTTTTCCCTCTTCATATTCATGAGACTAAATACAGGATTAGATTAGTTCAAAACTAATCGGGAATATATAGAGAGAGTGAAGATAAAGGAAGAGAGAGAGGGAGAGAGAGAGAGAGAGAGAGAGAGTGATATCGAGTGTAAGATATGTGTACATGTTGATTATACATCGCGCTATAATCTAAGCAATGTCTGCGACTAAAGCTTTGATCAACTGATACCTAGACATCTGATACTACCGTAATCCTAAAAAAAAGAAGGAATCCCCATGGAATCAACGACAGTTTCTATATCTGGACGGAATCTCCATCTGCTAGAGTCTTATATGCCTTAAGGGGAAAGACAAGTGAAGGCTTTGTCAGGCAGGCGAATGAGAATCCAAGGAACGACCAGCAAAAAGCGAAAAAGACACAGCGAATCTAGAGACAGAAGGACGATGAAGGCACAGAATCAGCTCCAAAATGCAGCCAGATATGGCTGATGACTATAAATTGGATGCGCAAATGGCGCGTTTTATGTGATTTCTGAAATGGCTTACTGGTAGAATGGCTACTGCACGTCGTCTGTAGTGCAAAGAAGCTTCAGAACAGATCGATTTACTGGATTTCATCTTGTCAGAGATGAATTCGGGAATGTCTTCTGCTTCTCATCAGGTTCAAGTTGTAACCTCTAATTATACTTCCAACTTAGGCTACTATGAGCAAAGGATTAGCGAAGAAGATGAAGTCAAGTAAGCAGTTTAGAGTTGATCGTTCTAGTCTTTACGTAACAACATTCTCTCTTACACCTTCCGGTTCCATTCGCATAGCTTTTTCTGCCAAAAAAAAACGTTGGTCACCGGAACAAGACGACGACATCGTGACGCCTTCTATGGTAATTCTAGTAGATTGTGTTATTTCGTCCCAGGAACACGACCATGAGTATAATTGGAGAGCAGACAGTATAGAAAAGGGATATAGAAGTATAAAATTGGATGCAAAAAATACAATCTAGAATAGATATTGCGAGAATAATCGGTTGTAATTGAATATGAGATGTTGTAATTCTGAATTCCTAGTTAGTACACACGATTTGCAACATGGAAGAAGGGAAAGGCAAAGAAAAATCTACAGTATCTTGGGCGATCAGTACTAAGAAATGCAAAACACGCAACATCTAGGCTATAAAGAGCATGACACGGGAGAGGCAAAATTCATCAAAATTGCATCACCTACTAAAATAATAATAATTTCTTGAAAAACTAAAGGCAATAAGTTGGGTTATATATAGGTAGGTTGCTGGATAAGCTTGTTGGTGAAAACAAGTTGGGAAATGCAAAATTCTCGTACCGGCCTCGTATCATCCGAAGAATAACTAGCAGCAGGGGGGCCCGGTTTACCACCATCACCACAAATACACATGAAACTGCTCCTCCTTTTTATTCTTATAATTGGCCATCAGTCTATTTTATGGTATTGGCCCAATATGCCTGACGAACTCACGATTACATGCAGTCTTTCTTCTACACATTCAACGCAGGTGATGCTCGTTAAGAAAATCTGCTGGGGTTCCTAGGACAACTATTCTAACGTTCCCCTGTATGAAATCATAAACTCACTGTACAATTATTTTATTTCCCGTAAAAAAGGCAAGAAAAAGCATAAACTCTAACAAAATTATCATCTAATCAAGACCAATCGTCATCATCATCTGCATTATCTTCATCTGCAGTTCGTCTTCGTTTGGGCTCCAAAAAGTATTCGCTGATATCCGGCTTCGGGTGTTTGTCGAAAGCCATATGTGTCTTTTCAGCATCCCGGAATGTATCACTTGATAGATTTACCTTAAGACAATAAGAATAACCCTATATTCAAGTGATATAACATACTTGTCCTAAAACATCTAACTTTCTCTGAATCATATCCCAGATAATATCATCAGCTGTGTGACGGGCTACCAAATACTGTACAAAAACTGAATCCTTTTGTCCTACACGATGTGCTCGATCTTCTGCCTGAACACTACTGTTAGAAAACATTTAGAAGTGAGAACATACTTGAAGAAGAGTTCCTGGATTCCAATGTAATTCAGCGAATACGACAACAGTCGCGGCCGTTAAAGTAATTCCAACACCTGCAGATGTTACTGATAGTACAGCTACCATCACATCAGGATCTTCCTAGAAATAGAAAAACATTTAAAAAGCGGTGAACATGTTTAGAAAGAACCTGGAATGATTTACATAGTTCTCCTCTTCTATGACTAGGCGTTGTTCCATCTATTCTAATACATTTCAAATTCTTTTTTTGAACCTAAACGAATCGCCTTAATCTTCTAAGTATTAATGATTGCACATACTTCAACCATAATTGTATCTAAAACAATCTGATGATGAGCAAAAATCAAAACTTTTCGAGGAGGAGCATCACTATAGAAATAGTTGTCAATAATATGACTACACACAGCTGCCGCCTAAAATAAATGTATAAACTTATGCTGTATACGGCTTATTACTTTTACAATTCCTGTCATACTGAAATACTCAAGTAGTGAATCATGTCCATCATTTTGATTCTAAAAATCTATTTTTTAGGAAAAAGATAAACTCTTTGTCTTACACTAGAATTGTTATTTCTTTCAAACGCCTGCTTAGCTTTAAGTAGACCGTCCATTCGATCATTAATCGAATCGCCAGATAGATATACAACCTTGAGCATATTTATGTTGTTGGAAAGTTCTTCGAAATTGTTTTACCTCTCTTCGTTTATCGGGGAGATCTTTAAGGACATCATTCTTCAATCTTCTAATCATAACTTTTTTCATCAAAATAGCTGCTAATTCCTCACTGTTAGTGCATCCTTTAGCCTTTAAATTGACTTTACTTTATAATGATGGATTATTCGATATATACTTCGAAACAGAATCGTCCTTGTTTACCATCACAGTACCTGATCGCAAACTGCTGGAAATTTGGGAATAATCTCTGGTTAATTATGCGAATTTGAGAAAATAATTCAGCTGGACGAGAAAGAGCAGGAGTACCAGACAACATAATCACCCGATTTGCTATTCTCTGAAAGACGAATAAAACTATGCTCTTTCGTATTAGCTTACAGCGAGATCAGTAGCAACTTGAGTTCTTTTGGCTTTCGAATCTTTGAGTAAGTGACATTCATCCTAAATAAACTAATTAATATTAATTACAGTGATTCTATGTTACCAATATAATTACTTGATAAGCTAATTTAGCTAATTCTTTATGTTTCAAGACCATTTGATCATATGATATTATAACTACCTGAATTTTAAATTAATATACGAATTATATTAATATTTTACCGTATTAGATGTTCTCATGTCAGGCATAGGATCAGAGCCTTTTTCGATTACAGAGATCCTATTGATGATAGGTAAAAATGTATTAAATTGCTGAAATAAAGAAAATCTGAATAAAACATACTATTTCTAAATTACGATTTTCCAAGCATATTTTACAGAAGAAGGACAAACGATGAGCAAAGGCCACTCTGATCTGAAAAGCATATCAAAAGAAATGGATAAAAAGAAAAGATAGGTAATACCTGTAATATCTTGCAACAGTTATAGCTTGCAACGATTTTCCCAGCCCCATTTCATCAGCTATAATAACTCTGCCTCGTCTTTCCAATGCAAAGCTAAACAATTTGGAGATCAAGTATTAGTGCATGAATTACTTCTTAATTACATTACTCCATCTTTTTGATAAGGGAAGAGAACTTTGACTAATGTAGGATCCATCATTACAAATAAATTATTTGGAATAGCTTCTTTTCTATCATCGGCTAATAAACTTAAAACTTCTATAGGAATATTTACAACTGATACATTAACTTCCTGAAATATAGTTGTATTATAGTTCAATTATGAAGGAGATATCTGCCTCACTGTTAAATTAGATAAAGAAGATTCCAACTTCTTCATTTCTGAATATTTTACACTCCAAATTTTTTCCTTTTCATCATAAAATCGATTATCCATTGGTAAGCATTTAATTGTATTCACAATTGCAGAGTGAAACGGTTGCATTTGAATCTAAAATCTATTCATATCATGCTATATTTTCTTCAGACAGACCTTAAACCGATCAGAATTGAAAATTTTGAAAGTTACTACGATGTTAGGCTTGGGCAGATGGGCATTTGATCCAGAAAATATTGGAGCAATCTCAAATAGTATTTCTATGTTTTTTTTATCAGAAAAGAAACAACCTTTTTAACAGGTAATGGAGGATGTGCAACAGTATTAGATTGTTTTAGAGGCTGCTACAGATATTATTTCGTTTAATTTTTCAAAGAAACTAACTTTATAAAATAGCGTACTATCAGTAGGTTTATATGAATTTGAATTTGGGGGAATATTTACTATATTACTTTTTGCTACGCTCAGAGGAGCAGAACTATTAACATTCTGAACAAAATTATTTTCCTTAAAACCTTGGATATAATCACCTGCTTAGCCTGCAATGACTTCGGTAAAGTGGCAGCAACAGGATCAAACGACGCCTGAATTCAGCATGGCGTTATAAAAGATTAAGATTTAACACGGAAGACTAACCGTTTGCACGTTCCCACCCGTTGTTGCTGCAGCAGCTTCACGTGCTTTACGGGCTGCAGCTCGTTTCAGAGCTTCAGCCTTACTACGAGCGATGCGAGCACGTTCTTCATCAGTTAACGGACGTTGCATCAAAATCCTGAAGTTGTCGCATTGTCAGCTTTTTCAATTTTAGCAACTCATTATAGAAGAGAAGGCTTCATTTACATATTATCAGTTAACTATAGCTTTTATTATGGATAACTAAAGAAAATGGGCGTGGCTTAAAATTAAAAGAAATTTTGAATTAGGTTTGTGTCATATACCTTTCGCAATAGGGCGAGTAGAACTAAAGGTTTTGGTTATGTATAAACAATGTTCATGAAAACAGTGATAAAGGGTGTTGCAAACAGGCATCAACAAGAATTCAACGTAAATACCGAAATTTTATTTCAAACAATCAATTATTATTTCAATCTCATATGACTTTGTTGCTAAGGCATAATGCTTATAACCGTAATAATACTCTTATGTGATTTCAATGAAACTTATGCAAATGTATTATATTCAAAAATTAAAAAACTATCTTCCATTTAGCTGGCTGCTCACACTCTTTCTCATCGTCTCCACACATACGATTGAATGTTGTTTCAGGTTTAAATCCTAGAATTTCTCTATCTTCTTGTATTCTATAAGAGAAGGTCGAGACATGGCTTCCGGTGAAATATCTAGCATGTGAACAGATAATCTAAGAATAAAATATTACGAAAAAAGATTAAGAATTTCTTACCTGATCAACTATGGCAATCTCTCCATCAGTTAAATCTTCATTTGTAAAGGTAAAAACCTCACTCTTGACCAACTTTTTCAAATCTTTAAGCTCATGTGCTTCTGCATCAGTTGCCAGAAATACTTTGCTAACTTTATACTTTTGAGCCAAATCATTGAGCTAAAATGTGTCTTTTGAGAAATTGAATTATGAAGAATTTTACAATTTTTGCTGTTCCTTTAATCGAAGGCAAATTGTTACCGTGAGCTCTTAAAAAGTCTCTTCTCCGCCAGTGTGCACAAATGTAGGGACCACCTACAGCATTTCTATTTGAAGTTTCATCCCTCCAGGATGGAGGAAGAATTGTTTGATCGGATTCATCGTTCGATCCCAATTGCAAATTTCTACAAGGACTAATTAGTAAAAACTCTGATAAAGTAATAACTACCTAAATTCTTGAGCTATATTGACAAGGTGGTTAGAATAGCGCATACTTCTACGAGCTCGCCAATATTGAACTCCACCATATTCTTCATGAAGAATCGTCTCTCCACGATCAATAAAAATGCTGGTTGAATTTGGATATATTTTCATAATTAGATCTCTTAAAGTTCCTGATTCCCCTTGAATAGAAACGCATTCAAAGTTATTGGCTTGAACATTTGAATACGAGAAAAACCATCCATTCCTAGAAATTTCGAAAATTTTTCAACGGAAAATATGTCTTACCATTTCGCAGTATCTTTATTAAACCTATAATACTTCTGTCCATCCAAACAATCTCTTTGGTCGAACTTCAATTCATAACTAGAGCCCCAACCTTCAATATAATGTTGAAGATAAACAACATTGTCAATAATTCCATCCGGATTTTCTTAAAGCATAAATCATATTGAAACTTTAAAAGATAAATGAAACCTTCCAAAAATTGTTCAAACTCTATAACAGGTACAAAATCATTTAAACTATCTAAATCAAAGAAAAATTTCCACGGAACTTTAGTTTTTTGTCTGTTCCAATGAAATAATCCTCCCCATGGAGGTAAAACAAGCACATAATTCTCTCCTAAACAATATAATTAATTTATAAGAATGTAAAAGTATCAAATCACCTAATTCTCGAAGTAAACGGACACTATTAGCAATTCTCATATAAACATCCCGTCTTAGATTAAAACCTTCTCCACGATTAGCATCATATATCAAATATTTCCTTTCTTTAGCTATGCTGTATTTGCTTTTATCTACTTTTGAAACTGTATCATCCGCATATATGTGTAAAACCAGAAATATCGTTATCCATAACAATACCCTCATACCTATATGCATATATACATTTCAAATATATAAAGAAGCATAAGTATATAAAACGATTTTCATTACTCATTCTCACAATTAAAACAATTTTATTAAAAAAATTTAATTAAAAAAAAAGAAAAGTGACTAGATAAAACGAATATCACAAAAAATGGATATTTAAGAAGAACGTATAAAGCATCACAGTCAAAAGCACTATTTCTACTACTGGTTACACCAGACTAACAGTGAAAGTGGGCATTTTGCCTTTTGATAGATCAGTAGTAAAGCTTGCGTGAAAACAACGAAAATTATTACTTTTTGGGCTTTATTGTAATCGGAGAAGCAGGTTTGCTCTTACTAGTTAGACCAGCCAAAAATGCTCCTGCAGAACGAGGTAATGTGTTCAAACCAGAATTATGCTGTCCTTCTTGCTAAAATAAAAAAAATTAGTCCGCTTCCACGTAGCAATGATATTTACAATGCTTTGAGACATTAAAGATGGAATCCCCGTCATTGTGTTATAATGAAATGTCTGGGTTTCATCACCGCTCTCATGATCCTTGTAGTATGTCATAGCTTAAAGTTTAATTCATAATTATTTACAGAGAACTATGCATACATTTTGACATTCCACGAGGCGCAATTCCATAAACTTCTATTGCGTATGAAATTTTCTTGATCCAACTTAAAAAAAAAAGATAAAGGATACACATAATAAGATCTTATTAATACCTTTTCATATCATGAGGATTGTAACTAGAGAAATAGTAATCCAAATTACATTTAGAGACACGGAATACACTGAAAAATATTTTATACTTGTTAAAGTTTATCAAAGAAAGAATGCAACCAATTTGAACATCTATCATGACAAAAGCAACAAAACGTATTAACTGGCTTCAAATTAATACGTTACGTTGTAGTTTTGGAATGAATATTTAGAGATA
The DNA here is from genome assembly GCA_964057225.1 of Auanema rhodensis. NCBI lineage: Eukaryota > Metazoa > Nematoda > Chromadorea > Rhabditida > Rhabditidae > Auanema > Auanema rhodense. The sequence continues at coordinate 14,416,567 of OZ059895.1, forward strand.
AATTATACATAAACTTACTTCTTCTTTGAAGTTTTAATATCAACAACATCAGAAACTATACATTTAGATATGTTAAGAGTAAAATCGGATTTTTTCGCCTTCAAAGAGTCATATTAGAAGAGTGATGTTTCGGAAAACTTACATGTTGATTGGGATACGTGCTTAAATTGGGACCTCTCAAGCACATCCAGCACTTAGGCCATTTGTTTGTACTTTCAGATAATTCTCTCCCACTTTTTCTAAATATATGAGGTTATTAGCAAAACGGAATGAACCATTACCTTCTTCTGATCCATCCTTCAAATATTTTATCCCCACTGGCAAAATAAGGCGTCGTTGGAGTAGGAGGAATATCCTCACCACTCCCAGCAGAATTTTCTAGTAAAGGACTGGCAAGAAGTTTATAAGGGGCAGGACTGCATGCACTATTAATTGAAGACGCTGAAGGACTCGGTTGAACATTGAATACAGGGAAAATATCATCACTGGCGAAGGGCAAATTTCTGAAGTTAAAAACATTATGTCTGCCGTAGAGAAATTATACTCACGTTGGGGACATTAAACGCAAACTAGCTAATACAGTTTCCCCGACAGGGAAACGACTGAAGCGTTTCCCAACACTCTCATTAGGTGGAGCTGACCAATCTGCATCAGTAACTTGTGGCTCGACTATGTTCAGATTTGCTAATTCGGACGATTCAACAATGGTAATTGAAGCAAATTCGGCTGGGCCTAAGAAAATTGAAATAGGAAAACAATTGCTGAATCAAACTAACAAATGACATTATCTGTCACTACGTCTTCCTCTATTTCGTGCACTAATTTGTTATCAATAAAAGAGCGAACATAGCCGTCAGGTTGATGGCGCATTGTTCTTGCCCGCCTGACAACATGAGACTCTTTCGGATCAGGCCGTCTAAAAGTATGATAAATGTTTCAATTTTCAAAATTTTAAAAACCCAAGTAATTCCATAAGATTCCAGTCTAATCGACGATGTTCATCTTCGTCATTACACTTCTTCTCCCGACCACAACTAATTGAGGCACGTCGTTTTCTCACAACTTTTTGACTTAAATATGAACCATTTTAGCTGATGTACATAAGGAAAAACGCTTACTTATTCTCAATTTTATTAATTTCGTCTCGATGGTACTTTTCGATTTTCTGTAAAGTTGTAACAAAAGTAGAAGACCGACGACGATTAAGCGGGTAATTTAATCCCTAAATTATCATTTTCGTATTAGCATATTTTAAATATTCCGAACCTTAATGACTCCTTTTTCATGCTCTCCGGTATAAGCAGCTTGACTCCCGGGAGCTAATTTGCCTAACGGTTTGGTTGTTATTTTTGGAGCATTACGAAGAGAGACAGGAACAGTATCACGCGGTCTTTTATTAACAACAAGTCTTAATTCCAAATCAACTGTTGATCCTAATCGTTCAGCTACTCTCACTAGATCCCAACCGATAACCTTGAAAAATGAATCAGTTGAGATGGAGAGCGATTTTAAGAAAACATACCATTCTTCCATTAATTTGTAAAATTTCATCTCCAGCATCAATCTTCCCACATACATCAGCGGGCGATCTCACCTTTATCTCACTAATTACGTGAACGCCTCGATATGAAGATTGTAAATTGATACCCTAAGATTAAAAGATAACAATCGTCCGTACATGGCATAAAGTTACCCAGTTTACTTCGCTCTTGGACCGTTTTAACAGAGCGTGTTCAGTATGTGCTGTGTATAATATTGCTGGATCGTCATTTTCTCTGATTATTGCTAAACATAACTCTCCAAGATCGTCAGATGCCTATAATATTTAAACAAATTTTCTTGATTATATCTGTTTTCTTACTTGAATAATATCATCCGACATATTGAATAGGGATCGAGGTGGAACATTTGCATTACGAACCAAGCATAATATCAAATCCGTTATCTTATTTCTCCATTCATTATATAATTCATTCTCATCAAAAGGACTTCTTCAAAATTTCTTTGTATAATTAAAATGATTAAAAAGTAACAAGAACCTGTCAAGCCAAAAAATTAATCTTTTTATGTCTTCAACTAGGTTTGAAATGTCAATTGTAATATTGTTTAAAATAGAAACGATTTCTGATCTTCGACTTGCCTATAAAGATTACCTTGTTGTTTATTTATATCAATGTGTCGTACCTTCTCTCTTCGAGCAATTGCTTGTATCATCGTTTGCCGCACTGAGTTACAGCTTACTGCTACTCTCATTGCCAATATTTGCAGATTTTCGCGAGGAGCTTCATTGCACTAAAGTTAACTCAATTAGGGTCATATATTTTTGATTTAAAAACTGACAAAGTAAGTCAGAAGTTCAATAGCTTGGATAATAAGTTTTCTGGTTCCCAGGCCACTAATTCCAATATTGCATAATGCCTGGTTATCTATCAAAAGTAAATGTTTACCACTTTTTATATTATTTTTAATCATGGCTGTAAATGGATTCATACAATCTCCAAGACCTAAACAATGAAATTGCAAAAATCAGATAGTCAACTCGTTACCTTCTAGCCATTTCGAAATATGTTTCCCTGACCATGCTTCTACTTGTTGTCGAAGCCAAAACGGGTCTTCAGTGGCGTCTATCGAACGAGTTTGAGACATTGCCTCTTTGTTCTTAATAAGAAATTGATGATGCCTCATTTTGTCGTCATATATTGTTCGTTATCCTCATCTGTAATTTGATTTTTAATCCAAATATAAACAATAATTAATATTCAATAATAATGCGCGACTTTTAAATAACTAACGAATAACGAAGAAAACTTAATTTGAATAATACTTTAAAGCAGCCTTCTTTTGAAATAGAGTGACATCACCAAAAAGTAAATATCTTTAAACCTTCAAATCATTAAAGAAACATTTATTTGCGAACATAGACGTACCCAACGTCAATAAAAAACAAAATGACGCGAGTAACATTAGTTAAGATGTATTTTAAACATAGGGAGCTGTAAATCTGATTTTAAAAAAATATTCATAACATATTATGTATATTAAAATAGCATGCATTTGATTCAAAATTTGATGACACTCTAACTTTATGTAAAAACGCTTTTATAATCTCATATGCCAGATAGTCAGCTGATAAGATTAACAGCCATTCAGAGTTTTCCGAGTCTGTGTGATATGAGCAAAGTGTGCAACGCCATTCAAATAAGCAGAAGCCTTCCTCAACCTGTTCAATATTACGACGCAGTTTTGCGTATTAAAAAATATTTTTTATAAATAAATTGATGCCTAGACTGTTAGAACAATAAAACATCGCAGAATCCAAACTGATTATTCTGATAATTTCAATAATACAGTGCATATTGTTCTTATGACAAACTTACATTTTTCTATTAAGCTGTTGAAATGTTTTCTCATATATTTCTTTCAAAAAATTGAGATGAATATGATCTCTACTTTCATTATTGCTGAGATAATAATCAATTTTTGAGTATTTAAGAAGCCTCTTAGAAAACGTATTAGACGCTTTGTTGACTTCTATACATATTTATGAGCGTAGGCTGTTATCCTTCGAAGCGCAATCCAAAAATGTTTGGAGCCCTTCATCAACCCCTCGTCTCTTGTAATTATAATTATTTAGTTTTATATATCAAATGTATTTCTCTCTCGTATAGTTTAACATGGCGCTTCATAAAAAGCATATACGAGAACATACGTATGTTGTTTTTATATCGAAAGTTCTTCAATGTATGGTTGTCTCCATATGCGTTGAATCATAAAATAAATATATGAAGTTTTATTAGTCCAGCTACTTTGTATTCTCAACAAGATGTATAAATAAGATTCTCTCCAAATAAACCTAATATTTTAGGGATGGATGAGGATAATGCTCATGACATTTATAAATATATGTGCAAAACTAGTTCAGAAGATCAAGATGAGGTATCTGTAACATATAAAAATAAAAGTTTTACTTCCAAGGTGATATTATCCCATCTTTTATTTATACTTATTCAAAATTCAGTTGTCTATACACGGTAATATTCTTTGTTGTAATGCTACACAAGAAGCACAGGAACCACTTATATTCGTTCTGGAAGGATTCACAATTCGAAAAAACCAGGTTTATCCATTTTATGCTGGGACTTGAAAAAACATTGACAAAATCTCAGAATGATAGCAAAGAACTCCTCTTGGGATTTGCTGATTCATCGGAGAATGCAGCTTTAAAATTCAGCTCTGACGAGATTCTTGAGAAATGGATAGTCCGAGTAATTCAATGAAAAGCTGATTATCATAAATTTAATCTTTTCTCAGATTGCAACGTGTTCGCATCAAATGCTACGGGCAGGTCTGGACGAACTAGCTTACAAGTTTTATACAATGTCCACACAAGATGATCCAAGCCCAGATTCTCCTCCTTCATCTTTTCATAGTTTTTACCTTACTAACCCTTACCGCTGTACACACAATTTTGCTATATCTCAGGTGATCCTCTCTCTTCTTTAAAAAAAGAAAACGTTCTTGTTTTAGCAAAATAATCTCCCTGCACGACGAATAGTTGTTGAAGAGACTTTATGGGAGTCTAAATTATCTACATTACTGCCTACTGAGATGATTAAGTCTTATAGAAAATGGATAGCTGAGTTGGTTTTTCATACAGACATGCGGTTAGGTAGTCTCACTTTTCAGGTTCTCTTATCTATTAGAATCCCGTCAACGTTCTTGGCCGAGCTTCGCTATACCTGCGCTACATGAGGTCTTACGTGAAGTTCGTGAAAATGCGGAAACATTTGAACAGTGTTACGAGTTTATGAACGTTTATTCTGTGAGTTTTTATTGTTCATACTTCATGTAGTTCTTTCTATTTTCAAGGGACCTTCATTCCGTAAATCAACTGAAAAGCATAGAGTTGCATTTGCTAACGTTCCTACTAATCTTCATCTTCAGGTATATTTTTTGAGTAATTCTTACGTAAACATATATTTTTAGTCTTTTGGTTTATCTAAAATGTCTACCAAAGAGGTGCTTACCTGCGGAACCGCTTCAGCTATTCCTTTACGTTTTCAAGTATGTCTTAAGAGTCCATACATTAGATTGAATTTCTTTTTTAGAATGGTGGATTGAGTAGAATGTGTACAGCTTTAGAAGTTGATCCTAGTTATCATGATTTTGCTTTCTGGAGTAAAAGGCAATCAATACTATCTTTGAAAAAAAATATTGGAGAACTCAGTCATCGGTTTGTAATGGCTCATCATAGTTTTCCATAACTTGTATTTAGGTTGGAAAGTGAATGGAAAATTGCCGATTTTGGAAAACCCGACAAAGTATGTTTAGAAATGAGTGCAGGAATAAAACAAGTATGAATTACACAATTTATATATATTGATGCTTTGATATTCTAAGGTATATGAAGGCTTGAAAGATGCTGTAATATGGACAAGTAGTGTCGAACAATGTGCTGATATTCTGTTAGAGGAAGAACGTCGTAGAGCTGATTTGGGGATTAAGGTTTAATGCCAGATTACATATCTATTTCAATGTTCTATTTTAAGGTTGAAAATCGTGTACCTGATAGCTTACGTAATCAAATTGACACAATTGATGCCATGATTATCAGTCTTAATACTAAAATAGCAGTTATTGATACCTTAGATGATGCTCAGGTTGCTTGTTCCATGTAAAAATCTTTGTAGTATTCATTTGTTTCTAGTCCGAGAGACGAAGCTATGAGAAAAGCGCAAGAGAAGCTCTATCTAACTGCTTGGATTTATTAATTGTATTTGCTGATTCTCTTCTGGAATCACAGTTCTTCGGCTTAGGTATTCATGAAAATACAGGGCAACAACTAGTATTATCATTATTTTTTCAGTTCTTGCTTTGAGTAAACCATCATTGGCTCATAACTACTTCCATATACAGCTACGTTCCGACTTTGTATTGTCTCAGGTATGTTGTGTGGAAAGAAACATTTCTTATTATTTAAATTAAGGCTGCAACCATTGGAGCTACAGCAATTCTTAGCAGAATTCATTGTGGCTGGCCAGTTCATGGAGGTATTTTTCACTCTTTCTTTTAAAGTTATCTTGTCTCATACTTTGAAATCAATGTTTTTACTTCTTTTTCACAACACTGCCTTGTATTGATTCCGAAACATATTTTCATCATAGGAGTTGCTCCTGATCTGTTGCTGACTGTATTTTCATTCTTATCAGCATATGGTGATGAACGAGGAATGGCAGAAGATGCATGGGAAGCTTGGAAGTGAACATAAGCTTTAATAATTTTTCTCAAGCTGTTATTACAGAATGTTGGGTGCTCGAGTTGAATTTATTCCAGTGAGAGCTCCTTCCACTGTTTGTAGAAACTGTATTCCAATGATTAATGGCTCCAGAAATAAAATTAAGGTAAATTTTTCGATATTTAAGTTTCATATTCATATTTTTTAGATATCAATTCCTCTTCCTCATGAAACATTCGACAATCTTCCACAAGAGCTCAAGAACAAACCAAGTATCAAAGTTCATCCATGCTTCTTCAATATTGGGGTTGTTTGAAAATATTTGAATCTGGCTTATTTCTTAATGTTTTAGGTAAATCACGAAGCCACTTTAGGACAATCTTTTGGTGGAATATCATTTGAGACTGCTATTAACCAAGATGGTGCTGATCGCCTAAATCACTATGCCAATCGAGTAGAATGCTCTACCACTGCACGAGAAAATGTCGCCCAGCTTGTTAATGCTGTGAGTATCTTGAAATCTGAATGTTTTATAATAATTTGTTTCTTTGCTTAGGTTACGTTAGAACCATCTCGTAAGAATTTACAAATTTTTGAATATGGCGTAGCTGCATGTGACGAGCTAAATGGAGTTTCTGTGTTTTGTTGCAAAAGTGGAAAAGATAGAACAGGAATGGCGGTAACTCTCGAACAAGGATGGACCCTTCAACAAACATGCGGACTCAATTCTTCTCAAGTATTCAATATCATATTTTATGCACTTTTATTTGCTATTTTCAGGTGAATGAAGTTGTAGCTTCACTTCGCAAAGATGGAGTTCGAAGAGAAAATTGCCGAAAAAATGTTGGCAAAAATATTTATTCTTTTAGTCCTTTCCAAATGCACTTTTTACCAAAGGTACGATTCCAGTTTGTTTTGATTTCTATTTATTTGTTTTTGTTTTCAGTCTTTCCGTCCACCAACGGGTACATACGCTCAGGGAGTTGCTAGCTAAATTTTAAATCAAATAACTATGACGAATGTTGACTGAATCAGTTTTTACTACGTAACTTGACCGTTTGTGATTGAGCATATGTGATTAGCTTATTATAACATTTAATGTGAATTAATAAGCACCTTTTTGGGTGATATTCTGAATATAAGTTTTATTTGTACAAAATGAAAATTACGGGATTAAATAAATATTTAAATTTGTACTAGATTTTTATCTCTTTTTTCACTGGAGTTGCTTGTTGCCATAGCAACATGTCTGACTCTAACCTACACGAATATGTGTCGCTTTCCCAATTTATATTCCTAAAATGTCTGGTGAAAAAGGAGATGCTCTTTGGCAGTGTCGCGAAATACGATTTGATGTCGATCAACGGTATGTTGGACCATAATTTTAAAAATAATCAAAGTTTTTAAGTATGTTACGCCTCATCCCTGGCGAAAATCTTATTGACAGGCTGGATAACGTAGAAGATACAAAGGGAAATAATGGAGAAAGAGGTAGTCCCTGAATGATTTAGTTTTGTTCATTTTAATATCCAGGAGTGATCAGAGTCACCAATTTACGAGTCATATGGCATTCAGCTACTATGGCCAGAGTAAACCTGTCAATTGGCTATGGGTGTATCACAGGCATGCAGACAAAACGAGTACAATCGGTAATTTGAATGAGATGTCCATAAGCCTAAGCAGAACTACGTTTTCTTCAGAAAAGTCGTGGTCAAGACAGTGAAGCTTTGTTTGTGCTTGCTCGTGTTCGAGATAGTCAAACTAAGTTCGAATTTATTTTCACATCCGTTACATCAAGTGTAAGATAGATTCATCTTCATCTTCCAGTTATTTTTCATTTTTAGCTTCATGCTCGGCTATTCAATACAATCACTTCAGTCTTACGTTCTTTTGAAACTACGAAGCTGTATAGAGAACTGAAAATGCGAGGAGCTATAATTGATGATAATGAAAATTTGAAGTTGTTACCGGGTGAACAACTATGTGAAAGGATTTCAGGCGTTTGGAATTTGAGCCACGATCAAGTATGTTGAGAATTGATAAAATGAAATGATAAATAAGTCGGATTTCAGGGAACTCTCGGAGTTTTCGTAATTACAAATCTACGAATTGTATGGTTCGCTCAAACGAATACTAACTACAATGTATCAATACCTTATTTACAACTATTTGGAAGTAAATTACGTGATTCTAAATTTGGCCCAGCCTTAGTTTTGGAAACAACAAGTGCAGTAAGAGAATTTAAAACTTTCTCATAACATTATTGAAATTCAGAGTGGAGAATATGTTCTTGGTTTTCGAATTGATCCATCTGAAAAGATGCATGGAACATGTAAAATGATACATGCTCTACACAAAACACAGTACATGAATCCAAACTTCGGTGTACATATCAAATATGCTCCAGTAAGCATCTTCATTGTCTTCCTAATTAGCAAAACTTTTTAGAGCACCTCAGGAATAACTCCAGAAGCTGAAGCTATAGATCATTTGGAAGATGACGTAGAGGTTGAAGAAAAACAACTACGTACTGATGCCTTTGCTGTAAGATCATATAACTTATTCCCATAAATACGTCACTAATATTAGGCATATTTTACACAAGGGACTACAAGTACACATGAAGAGCGCCGGCCACCCGTATTTTCTGAGTCTCTGGGATTAGCAGTAGAGCAACTTAAATCAGGTTTTTCTATCGAAGACTTATGGACTGTACATGTTGAATAACTCATCTTATGTGGATATTGTTGGAAAACAACAACTTTTTCATTTTAAGCCATTTTTGAAAACTATATAACATAAATAGAGCAGTTAACGCCTACGTGGTATTTAAATATTATTTGTGGAACAATGCGTTTCATTTTTTTTATTGTCCGAATTATTTTATAGTTATAGTTGTAAAAAAAACAAATTATCCATAATAATGTTAATAAAGTGATAGAAAATAAATTAATTAAGTAGTACTCGAAGTTATCAAATATATAGAATGTTTTCTGAAAACTTGCGTTAGCCGCAGTACGTATCTTAAACAGTGCTTGTGCAAATAAAGACAGAAAAGTACGCTTTCTTAGCCTCAAAATAGAGTTCTAGAGTTTTGCTACATTAGAAGAATATGATATTCTCCTTCTTATTGATACTAGGATGTATATATGCTGTAGAATCGTCTCCAAAGATGACATACGACTGTGGCGGTACGTTTACTTTCAGAAAAACAATTAGTTAGTATTCCTTATTAAGGCTGTGTTTTATTGATTGGGGAATTAGAGAACTCTATTAAAAAAATTGATCCTAATAAGATGATCGAAGCTGGAAGTTTCAGAGTTAACCCAAAAGGTGAACAAGTTGGACTTCAACAGGTACTTTAAGCATTTTGCCTGCTATCATTCACTAACTCTTTACAGATTCCTTATGCTCGCTCTAAAACTCATATTAGTGAAATCCTTGATGGTTCATGTGATAAATCAAAGGAATATAAACTCTCCGTATGTAACATTTTGTAATTTTTATTCTGTATATATGTATTTTAGGTAAATCCACTAACTGGAAAGGCTGTTTTTGTTCATAAAGATGCAACTTATTTAAAGGGAGATGAAAGTTCCAGTATGCGGGCTAAGCTTCATAATGCTGTAAGTTCGGAATACATTTGTCTAATTTTAATCTTTCAATTCATTCAGTGTAACGAGTTGGTTGATTCTAAGGAAGATGAGATTATTTCATTCTTAGGAGTAGAGAGGGAAGATAACGTAAAAGCTTATTGTTTAGAAGAATTAGGTTAGAGCAGGCTTTGTTATATCGTTAGTATATATCCAATTTTAGGTGTTTGTACAACCGTAGATATGTCACCTCTTCCTCCTGATGAGCCTGAAGACGATAACGAGCAAGTCGAAGTAAATGACGAACTTTAGGAACTTTTGTTTCTCAACAGGGTTATAACTTATTACTTTTATTTTGTTATCTACTGTAAATTCATATCATTCATGCACAATGTGATAATTTTTAATAAATAGGTTATCTGAATTCTTTAAATAAGGTTTAGTTCACGAATCTTTGAATATTTGGCCAATTATATCAAAGTTAAATGTATTTTCTCTATAGTCATGCAAGTAAATCCTCTAAATACTCTCGAAGAACTATGGAATTGGACAGAGCCTTCCACAGGAAGTTCAAAATTTACACTTATGAATTACAAGTTTGATTACATCATTGAACTGAGAAGAGTTTGTCTTGATTCAGAAATGATAAAAAAGTTTCTGGCGAACCAGAAGTTTTGATCTGCCATGATATGAGAGGGGGGTACTTGCCTGAAGAAGAGTTCGTTTTCAGAATATTACACATATTTCATGCATCTGATTTATAGAGACACTGGCTTCAATTTTCCTGCAGATCAAAAACCGTATGTATTCTTGAACTGGTGGAATATTGATGTTTTTTGCTATTTTTCTCATCATTTTGTGACGATTCCTCCATCAGGCTACATAGAAGTTGCTCACAAACATGGTATGATTGATATTCATATTGATCATTTTACAACAGCTTCAGGATGTCTTGTAATGGGAACTTTCATAACTGAATGGGAAGATGGAGAAAACTTATGTGAAGAATTGTTGAAAAGTCACGAGAATATTGAGAAAACAGTTGATCAACTAGTCAAAATTGCATTGTATTATGGATTCGAAGGTTGGCTTGTGAATATTGAGAACGTAATTGAGGTAACACAATATGAATCAAGTGCTCTCATGCGCGCATCTTTCTTAGGAGACGAAAGTTGAATCAATGAAAACTTTTCTTTCTCTTCTCACCGAGGGAATGTCGAAACATGTACCAGTTTCAAGAGTAATTTGGTATGATTCTGTGACTTCTGAGGGTAAACTTCGTTGGCAGGATGAGCTTAATGATTTGAATAGGCAAAATTTTTGAATGAAAAAAACAATTTTAAGCAATTGATAATTTAGGGTATTTTATGATAGTTGTGATGGAATTTATTTAAATTATAATTGGGATGAAGAAAGCTTGTTAAATAGTGCTGATTTTGGAACTTTAAACAAAATTTATGTCGGAATTGACGTTTTTGGTAGGGGATGTATAGGTAACAAACCACAAAGAAAATTGCAATTGAACAATTTCTGTTTTCAGGAGAATGGGATTGCAATAAATCTTTTCGAAAAGTCAAATACATGAGAATGTCCATAGCTCTATTTGCCCCAGGTTGGATATGTCAGACGTATCCAAGTCTTGATCCTGTAGCAAATGGAATTAAGTTAGTTCAGATAACAAAATTAATAATTAGAGTTCTCCTTCTGTAGGTTCTGGGATAAACTACGAAATTATACTTCTCAACGGTCTGTAACGGACCTACCACTAGAAACTAATTTTTATCCAGGAATTTCTTTGGAAAAAAATGTATGAATAAGCTTATGATGTTTGAAAATATGTCATTTCAGACCTTTTGTCTTTCTAAAATAGAGCTTCAACCTCTATTTGATGGTGAAAAAATATATCCATCAGAGAAAGGACTTCTCATCCGAGAACCCGGTCCGTACACGTAAGAAGCTCTAATGTAAAACTAAGTTTTGTATAATATTTTAGGTTATTTAATACTAGTTTCAAGAAAAATGCTATAACAGTTGAATTATCATCTGACGACCAAGACTTGAAACTTCTAGTCAATGGAGAAATATTAAGTCATAGCGAAAAGGGAGAAGGTTGTAAAATTTTCCGTATTGAACAGAGCAATATTAGCTCAATTGGGATTTATGTTAAGAACGGGTCTACTCTTGTCAAATCTTTGAAAATTTACTAAAATAAATAATTTACTATTCTATTGTACAATGACTATTAATTATATGTGAGAATCATAATTTACCGGACTTTGAAGTGATGCTATTGGGGATCATGAGCAAAGAATGGCCTTCCCTCTCTGAAAACAAAAATTAGAATCATCACAGCTTGACAATATGGACAAACCTGTTCAAAAGCGTATGACACACTTGACAAACGGGAGCAGATCTTCTATTGGGTCCAGAAGGCACTTTCAACTTCACACAATTTTCGCAGAACAGTTTAACACAATGATGACACCTGAAAAAAAACTTTTAAATTTTCAAAAAGTATTATCAAACCTTGGTTTGGGCCTCAATCTTACAATCGAAGTTTCACACCCGGAACAGTTTTCAACATCTTCTTCCCATTGCCATCGAACTTCCTATAAGAAATGAGATTTAATTAAAGCAGAAAGTATTAAACAACCTGCTCAGACTGTCGAATTTTTTCAAGTTGGATTTGAAGGCTCTGAGATAGTTTCACAAAATCTTTTTGTACGCATTCCATCGTATCTAATTCTTGTTGCAAAGCGCTACAACGAGCTTTATAGTTCTGAGCAGTCATTTCTACTGCTTGTCTTTCGTTTTGAACTTGTGCAACTTGAGCTTCTAATTCGGCAACAGCTTGTTGCAAATCCCTAATTTTACGAGCCTGCTCATCACTGATAGCAACTGCATCCCCAACAGATGTTAACTGAACAATAATTTTATATATTCGAAATTGATAAGTTCAAACCTTGCTGCTAGCTATGCCAAGTTTAGTATTTAGATCATTTACTTGAAGTAATAAATCACGTTCCATACCCTCTTTAAGTCTCAAGTCTTCAGAAAACTGTTCCTTCAACAAAGCCATTTCGTCTTTAAGATCGTTGCTTTCATGTTGTCGAGCGGCTTTCAGTTCTATGATTTCTTCCCTAAATAGCATAATAAGCTGAACATTAAAATTGCTGAACTACCTGAGTTTTAAACATATAAATTGAAGTTGATCTACGTCCTGTGGTAAATCAATGAATTCTGACCTCATATCTTTGGCCGTGGACCTGTTTAATCCTAATAAACTCTGGAAAGCAGAATAATTAAAACAGTAAAACAAATGTTTATAACCTTATATTTCTCAGCTAAAGTAGAAAAATCATCTTCATAACGTGCAAATTGTTGTTTCATTTCGGAAAGTTCTGCCTTTTGAGCATTAATTTCTTCAGCTTTTGCATCCGATAGTTCATTTAACCGGTTTTTAAGCTTAGTATTTTCTTTAATAGCAGCATCAATCTTATCTTCTGTATTAGCTGAGATCTAAATTGAAAAATGGCTAAAATACTTTGCGACATTACTTAAATACCTCAGCCATTTTCTTTTCTAAATCAGATCTATATGATCGTTCTTTAGCTACATCTTCCTCATAGCGTGATGATATTCCTTTCAATGTCTTTATTTCAGTTTTTAATCGTCTTTCTTCCTCCTACACATTTTGAGGACCCGATATATATTCAATATAGACTATATGTTTCACAAACCTGCATAATAGTCAAGTTGGTTTCATAGTTTTGACACATCTCACATGAAAGTAGAGCAGATTTACTGGTGGTCGGTGGCGCAGTCTAATACATTAGAATTCATATAATGATTTTTATGCATAACGAACCAATTCTGATGATGTTGTACTATCATTATCGACAGGAGGCTCCTGCTGGTTTGTGCTCATGCTAAATAAGATTTAAATTGCTATTTGAATGAGCACAGATGTAGATTCAGTTTTTATAATGTGTTTTATGAACTTTTCAACAAGTACAAGAATAAAAATTATGATTCATATGCATTTACTTTATAAAGTTACATGTTGGCAGTCAAAGGCATACGAACGTAGAAGGAAGAACCAACTAACTATTAAAGGTTTAATAGTTATTGGTCTCGCGCAGAATATAATTTCATAAAAGGCGTGGATATTATCATTTGGCTGTAAGCCAAATTTGTCTGGAAACTGTGGATTCTGAAGTGATTGGTTTGTAGGCACTGTCACATAGCACAACCATGAATTCCATAACTAATCATCAAACTTCATTTACTGCGTTTTTCATTCCTCTGCGGTTGCATTCTCACCCTGCGCTCTCTGATGTGTTCTCTTATCAGATGTTTTAGTTTCTAGTAGGTTACTAAGCTGACCCTATTACTCCACCAGCAATTCTTCTTCTTGTTCTTTCTTCATCGATCTACTTAACATTTCAATGACCATAATAATTTACATTCTACAAGTTGAAACATGTATCTTATTAAACAACCTCAATATGAAATTTATCAAGTGTTTTGATTTTTTTTCTGAGTTACAAAAAAGTAAAATATTAAGATTCAATTAGACCTGTATAGTTATATTTATTTCTGCAAAAGTTCAATCACAGCGCTCTTCAATGTGTGATCAACAGGCTTCATATCGACGCCAGCAAGCTGAAGAAGAGATAAATCAATTGATCATACGATTTGTGAAGGCAGTTCTTATAGATTCACCAGTCGTCTTCGAAAACTTCCTTTTCTTCTATTTTTTTACGGCAATTTAAATTTTTCTTTTTTTATTGTTAATAATAGTATCGATTTTTTTCAATGTCATGGGTGTTCTTGCTTGTTTACTATACTTTGCAATTTTTTAAATTAAAGAAAATGTTTTCTAACAATTTTCTTATGATTTCAACATTTCTCTGAGATCATGCAGATTTAAAAAAATCGTTATCAAATAAAATGATATTCTTAAAATTTAGCATTCATATATGTCACTGTTTTAACTGATAACAGTATACTATGAGCTGGTTACGAAACCTACAAGGTCAACTGACGGATCTTGCAAATGAAGTATTAAGTGAAGCTACTGAAGAAGTTGCCGATCCCGAATCTGAATTACAGGTTAAAATTCACACATTTTTGCATCGAAATTTTGCTCTACTTCCAGGTGGCAAACAAGAAATGGTCCGAATTAGATGCTCAATTGACAGCTGAGAGAAGCAAAACTAGTGCGCTGGAAACAAAAGTGAATAATCTCCAAGAGCAACTGTATGCTGCTCAGGTGCAATTGGAATCAGACACTGAAAAGTACTCTGACATTTTGAAGTCTCGAGATTCAGAAATACGAAAACTGAAGGTGTTGAAGATGCTTGTTCTTTGTGACCATTTTGGTGTTGTAGGTTGAACTAGAACAATCAAAGACCAAAGAATGGGATGATGATGACGATGATGATGATACTGCTCAAAGATGTGCGGATCTTCAAAAGGAGGTTGCTCATTGGAAGTCGTTAGTTAAACAGCAGACAGCCGAGGTGTCTATTGGTCATTTCTTCGATATCTTATCGATTACCTTAGGGCTCCGAACAAAATGCCGATTATCGGGTTAAACTGGATGAGTTCAAGCGACTCAAAGACTTGGAAATATCTGCTCTGATGGAACAGCATTCTCAAATGTTAGCCGAAACAAGAGAACACTACGAAGAAAAGCTTGCCGCTCTTCATGTAAATTTTGGTTTTTTTGAAGGATGATATCATTATCTGATTCAGGTTCCTTCTTCTTCGTCAACCAGTAATGTAGACTTACTGGATGCTGTATTATTGGAAAAGGAAGAACTCATGGAAGAAAAAAAAAGATTAGAAGAACTGGTGAGCATAATGTTTGTTTTCATTTGTCTTATTGCACTTTCCGCGAGTTCTCCGTGTTTACGTTTAAACAGGTGTCCAAGACTACCTTCTATTATTTAGATTATATCATATTTTATTTGTATGATGTAATTAATATTAGAAAAAAAAACAGAAAAAAGTTTATAATAGACTATCAGTGTTTTGAACGTATTGGTGATTATGAAATTAAAAAGAGGCTTTGACCATCAGGTGACACGCGGATCTCCGAAATGTTGAGACTGCGGAAGGTGCTATAACACAATCAGAATGCATAAATTATAAATATTGTTATTTTTGCAGGTTAAACGGAAGTGTAGTGATGATAAGCCACTTCTGGTTGACATCATTGATGGATCTGAAAGTTCTGAGTGTTCTCCATCCATGGTCATTCTGGAGAAGACGTTAGCCGATGCCAATAGTAAAATAGATGCTCTTGAAAAAGAATTATGCGACAAAGCTCAACTATATGAACAAATTAATTCGCAAAAAGAAGAAATGTTGAACCTTCAGTGAGTCAACATGTTTTCCTTATCAATTTTATCATTTTATTTATAGAGAACAAAACGATGAGCTCACCAATGCTTATAATGAAATTACGGAAGAGTTTGAAAGATTCAAAAATGATCAGCGTCCTGCTGATGTTGATGCTCGCGATGTAAATTTGAGTCAAAGAATAGGTATTTTTATTTTTTTTACCCGAGATATTATTATATTATTTTAGAATTTCTCAGTGCTAGTTTGGTAGAATATAAGGAAAGGTACGAGATGTGTAAGTGTGAGAATGCTGAGACTGTCAAACAATTGGAAAAGCTAAGCGAAGATTTTGAACGCCTTCGTGAACTTTTAGCAGAAGCTAAACAAAAAAATTCTGAAAATGATGCTACTATGGCAGTTAGTTTTAATACAGCTTTACCTGAAAATAATATATGCTTAAGGAGGAAGTAGAGAAATTACGAACAGAGTTGACCCAGTCGGTTGTTGATCGTACACGTTTAAGAGAGGACATCGAGAAGTTCAAAGGTGCAATCGAATCTATAGACGATGATCTGAGCAGGTTGAGAGAAACAAACAGCTTTCTGGCTCAAGAAAATATAAGACTACAAGAATATTTCGAAAGGTGATTATATGTAATCTTCTCCCCTTCTAAATCGTGTGATTTCAGAAATAAAGAAGAGCGAAAAGAGCAAAAAGAAGCTGAGGAAATTGAAAAAACTGAAGAGGCCAAAGATTATATTCATGCCATGAAAAACTTACAAGAAGAACAACAAAATGAGACGCTCACATTGAAGACTTTGTTGGAGGAAGTGAAAGGACAGAAGGAAGCATTAGAGCATAAAAACAAGTATAGTTGCCACTTACACTATTGTTTTAAAACAGTTTGTCCAGATTGCTGGAGGAACGTGTAAAACTTTTCGAAGAATATCAAGAACTACAGAAAAAAGAAGAAAATAATGGCGCTCTTCATCAATCCCTAACAAAGGAGAAATTAACGTAATTTATTTGAAGATTAATCAGATATTTCAATCTTTAAATCTCAACAGAAAGTTCATAAAATTTCAAATATTTCGCTATTTTTTCAAATTTGGCAGAAAACTCTTGAAAGCACCCAATAAATTAATCTTATTGTTTCAGAATTCTGGAAGAGTTGAATGACGAGTTGAAAGAGAAATTGAAACTTTCGGAATCAGAGAATGCTTCAAAAGAAGACGAAGTCTCCTCTTTGAATGAACAATTGAGTGAAGCCCTGGCTGCCGTTTCCGAAATGACAGATGAATATAATAAGCTGAAAACACAATTTGATAATCTAGAGAAAGACCTTGGCGTAAGTAAAGCAGAATTTTGAATGTATGGGAAAATTTTTTTTGATGTTTTAGTTACGGCAGAATAGCTTGGATGAATTAACCATCCAGAATAACCTTCTTCAAATTCAATTTCAGGAGTCTACTGAAAGTGCCAAAAATTTCAAAAATGAGGTAATCAGATAATGTATTTAATATTATAATCTGAATCTATTATAAAGTTGCATGCTAAAGAAGTTGAGAATTGTAAACTCGAAGTAGAGCTTGGAAGACTCCAGGCTGAATATGATCAATCTCTGAATATTGTTTCTAATCCGAATGTTGTAAGTGAATTATATACTGCTCGTGATGAATTACAAGAAGAATTGAAGAGAGTGGAATTAATGGTACTGTTAATTTATTTTTAACAAGTAAAGTTTTCTTGTTTCAGTTACTTGAACGAGAATCTGAAATTCTAAGTTTAAAAAGTCAACTGGAAGAAAATCAACAGAAGTCCGAAACATCCGAACAAGAAGTGCTATCTTTTTTTAAAAGCTCTTTCAAAAAACAAATTTCCAGACTGTTAATTCTTCTACAGACTTGAAAAACAAAATCAGCGAGCTTCAAACTACCGTTGATGAACTTTCCAAATTTAATGAACAGCTTAAACAGGTTGGTTATATACATGTATATATATAATTTATCTATTTATAGTCGCTTACCGACAAACATGCTGAGAGCGTTGATTTTTACAACAAATTGGTTCAATCTGTTCAACGTGTTGAGCAGCTAGAGGCGGAAATCAACTCAAATCAAGTAGCTAATGAATCTTCAGCTCAAACACTCATGAGGTAAAAATATTTTATTTATTCTCATTTATTTAATCCATTCAGAGAAAAAGAACAAAAAGACAAGTTATCAAAAGAATTACAAAGACTTAAAGAACATCTGGTATTTGTCGAGGAAACATCCACTCGGGAAGCTATAGAAGCTGAAAAACGCGAAACTGATTTGAGAGACATGATTCGTGTCCTTCAAAGTGCCCATAGTGAAGCTAACGTTAATGCATCAGAAGCAACTCAAAATTACGAAGTAACCCAATTATTTCTTTTCATATCTATTTATATATTTAGTCTACCGTAACGGACCTCACAGCACGTCTAGCTAATTCGGAGCAAAAACTTGAAGAGTGGAGAGCAAAATATATTCAAGAAGAGCATTTGCGATTGGAAACTCAGGAAGCTTTATCTAGCCTTCAAGTTAGCCCTGTTTTCTATTGAACAGCATAATTGCTTTCCTTTAAAGAGTGTAGTTCGTGAGCTATCCGTCGATCATGAGAAAGAATCAGCGAATTCAATGCATAAAAACCTTGAGATGCAATCAGAAGTCAACGTTTGTGAAAAATACAATAATACTTTTCTAATTTATTTTTTAGGCTCTAAATAGCAAGTTATCAAGTGCTTTAAGTGATGTTGAAAAACTTCAATTAGATAAACAAGCTATGGAGGAAACATTAGAATATGTAAAGGCAACACTTACTAGTAAAGAACATATCATAGGTATATATCATACAAATTCACGCTTATCTGATATTGTTATATAACATGTTCTAGATGATCTTGAGGGTCAAGTAGAAGAACTTCGTTCACCAGTTAAGTCAAGTGATAGTTATCGTGTCGATGATGCAACACTCCGACAGCTGTTTATGAATTTCTTTACTGCTACTCCGGATACTAGGCCTGATATTGCTTTACTATTAGCTAGTATTCTTGAATATTCCCCTGAGGATGTGTCAAAGGTACGATATTTTTTTTACAGCGCAAACCAAGTCAGAAATTTAAGATAAAAAGCGCGGTAAAGCCAGGAAATAATGCAGGTAAAGTAGGGGATGCCGGAACGTCTCTTGCCGAACAATTTGTTCGATTTTTGGAAAACGAGTCAGAGTCGGGGCGAACAGCCCCTCACCTACCCGTTGACCCCCGATAATATATATGCCTTGAACAAAACTGTGATCATATGCGAAGAGCCCTAAATGTATATACAGAGTAAATAATTTCATTTTTAAAATTTTATCACAGTGATTAGGGAAAAAGAAATGAAATAGAACAGTCTAGTTTCCAACAACACGATATAAATGTACCAGTGAGGGAGTAGAGCAATAATACAAAAGAAGGCTAAATTAAGAAGATTGCTGACACAACGATCATCGAAAAAAACAGACATAACATACAAAAATAGAGACCTCGTACACACACTGAATGAGGAAAGCGAAGATCATTTACAAGACTGAGAAAATTTGATACTGCACGGGCAGAGTGAAAGCCTAGCTACCTACAGAAGGAGGAGCTAGAATATAAGGAGAGGTACACTCCAACATAGTAGCACCGACACCCATCATCGACCTGAAGGTTAATTTTTCTTACTATGTTTTTTTTATATCTATACTACTCTTTTTAAAACCCGTTTTTAAACCGTAATTTTGATTTTAATAATGTGAGGTAGATAAAACGAACTCTTTCACTGGAGGTTGCAGAGCTACAGGATGTTCTCCTGTGCGCGCCTCTTCCTCACCAGAGAGCAAAGCAAAGGCCGCGATCCTGGCCCCCAGGGAAGGAGGTGTCCATTCCGCTGAGGAATTGGACTCAGAAGGTGACCCACTGCCTTCTCTCCATTCATCCGTTGTCTCGCCACATGCCTTGAAAATTGTCTTTTTATTTTTTCCTGCCAATTCACAATTTTCTACCTTGGTCGGTACGGTTGGGGGGTGATCCACTCTGCCCGACAATCCGTTTCCCGAATTGTTTTTAGGGGACGGTTTGTCATCAGGGGTTCTTTCTATTTTATCGCAAGAGGGAATTGATGAGGATTGCTCATCTCTTGAGTTCCATTTCCTTTCCATTACAATATCATCTTCTTGTGGCCATCTTTCAACCAACGGCTGAGACTCGTTTGACCACGGATGTATTCGAGTACGGAAATTTCTTAACAAAAGCATTTATGAAAAAATAGCATTTGATTTGCACATACAGAGAAGAGTCCTCGAGAAATTCGTCCTCGAAGGGATCGTACACTTTAGGCACTCTTGGTTCTTGGGCTATGGCACGATCATATATAATACGACCACCTCTGCCGACACGCCTTCTAACCATGATAGGAGATCTCATGCTACCATCAGAAGCTGGTAGGGACACTTTATAAAAGTGTTTCTCGGGGGAAACCTTAAAAAAATAAGTTTAGAAATACATTACATTCTGTTGACACTACCTTCATGTGATTAGACAAGCCATCAGATGAAGAGATAAGTGGAGCTCTATAGCAGCAACCTCGCCTTCTCTTGAAGGTGTAGCGACCGTCTAATTTAGCATCACTTGCTGCCTGAGCACAGCGTTCAACTTCAATAACAGGAGAAACGCCATTAGGACAAAATACTGTTGGAGGTCTGTTCCAAACCTCAGCATTTTTCTCGAGCCAAGCCTAAAATGAAAAATAAGAACAATTGATGAGACTAATGATATTACCTTATTTGGCACTTCCCTATCGAGACTTCCAACGGATTGTCTAATTTTTGTTCGAGAGAACTTCTTACTCTTTTTCTTTGGAACTCCTTCTCCCTAAAAAATAAAATTATTTATTATTTAAAAAAATGTTATCCTTACCCCTTCTAATTTGCTTATTCCATTAATGGTTGTAAGTGGCTTATCTGATCTTAATTTAGCCATGAATTGATTGAAGATAACTGATCCAAAATCTCCTAAGCCCATTCGATGAGCCAAAATATCAGAATCCAAATCAATTAAAGCTAGCTTCGTTTTTTCACGACGCTTAACCATATCGAATAAAGTAACAGTTTTGCGAAGATCATGACTGAGTTTGAGAACCTAAAAATACAAATAAATTACCAAAATAGAAATAAAGCACTAAAAACAACAGGATTATTACAAACCTTTTCATAAGAATCTTCATCATTCTTTCGGTTCTTTCTCGTTTGCATTTTTTCCGCACGCCTTCTAAACGCAACATAGGGATTTATAGCACCTTGTGAGTCCTATAAATTCATTAATTAGTACAGGTAATATTTAATAACTAAACCTTTCGGCACTCGGTCCTAACCCGAGGTATTAAACCACCAACTCCAAGTTGGAATGAACGGGTTGAAGCAGCTTTGGCTCTTTTTGCCAGCCAATAATCATATACATCATCGACCACACCTTCATCGAAGGCTAAAATAAAATGTATCACTAGCAGTTTTCAAGAATATGTAATTACCAGTAAGTACAGATCGAGCAGTAGCAGGTAAACAAATATTATTATCCGAAGATTGAGCTTCAAGAGTATCAAATATACGTTCTAAAGTTCTTGCATCTATATGAGGTCGGTCAGATAACCACCGCTCATCTTCTGAGTCTACATCGTAATCAGGTTCCTCCTTATCTAATGATAACCAAGCTGAAAACAAGAAATCCTTGGAGGTCACTGAAAACTTAATATACCTTGAACTTTAATATAGTGATTTTTAGGAGGTGAGGGTTGGGGTGGATAGATTTCATCATATCTTTTATTACTAATTTCAAAAACTTTGGGTGTGGGAATAACATGATTGTCTACTCGAATTCCTGATGTACTGGCTTGCTGAGCGATTATAGCATCTTGAAGATGTGACTCCTGAAATATTATAAAGTTATTCAAGTAAGCGGATTTCAAATTTTTCTAAAGCCCTCTCCCTAGTGCGACAGCCATTCATCAATGGAACTGCATCCCCGAGTACACTACACAAGGGCGCCACGCACGGGCCAATCGATACGCACGGGGCAATCGCAGATGACGTCATACGACAAGGTGAAAAAAATGCGTAGGGGATAAGAATTTTGAAAAAAAATATATGAGCATGGTCAGATTGAAAAGGGGATTTTAACAGAATAAGAATTAAAGTAAAAGCATAAGATTTAAAAAAACGATCAATAACTGCCACCCTCAGTTACAACTAACCATTTCTTCTTCCTTTTCCATTCCTGTTGGCATTTGTGCCACGGCACGTGCAATCGGCGTACATTCTGAGAGATCTGGGAGCTCCGTGGAATAGTATACGCACATTGCCTTGTTGGAATCGAGAGCTCTGGCACGGAAAGACAGTTTTGTGGAAGTGGCCATTTTGCTGTACTCCCGAAGTGTAACTGCACAAAATGGATGCGGCTGCACCGCCGCTTAGCCTATAGTGATAGTAACGGTAGGGGGGATTCATCCGCCGCGTCCGGCGTCCATAAGTAAAAAAGAAGAATACAGAATACTTATGAAACGTACGGACAGAGCAAGAGAGAGCGCCTAGTTAACTATCGACCAGTCGCGCGGGCTACGCTAAGACACGTCGGCGCACAAATAGCGTGGTGCGACGCGACGCGAGCGGTTCCTAATCTGATGCGTTGCGGTTGACCCGCTGCTGCTGAGCACACCTGTTGCGTTTTTGCTTGTAGGGGCCCTGCTGTGGTGCTTCTTCTCAATCGGCTATATCTATAAGTAAATTATTCTTTCATTCCAAATTATGTTATAGTAATATAGTTAAAAATAATATAAATATTGTGAAGGTGTGAAAGATAATTTTTGGTTATCTCTGTTGCATAAAAAATATTACTTAAATTGTATATAGTAAAATAAAATCTGAAAAAGAATTGAGAGGCTATGTATCTTTTGTGCATTTCATTGTTGAAAAACTGACGAAAAGGAAATGGCATAAAGTGATTTAGTGCGAGCTATCTATTCGTTGCCAATATGGATGTCAGAGATTGTAACTAAAGGACATAGATAAATGCGCGAGATTAGGATTAAACTGATGACTTATTAGTCTTTTATAGACTAATATCTATCTATTGAGCACCTAAGGTTATAATAAGCCATGAACACTGAGGGCATGGAGCAGGAGGAATATGACCAAGTAATATTTTGTGAACAAAGCTATACTTGAGAAAGTAAATTGTTCATATAAACTATATTTCAGATTATTGAACTTGATGGAAACGATGCTCAGCCTGAAAGCGATGATGAAGATCAACAGAGTACTTCAAAGTAAATATAGAATCTTGGTATATATATAACTATTAATTTTAGTTGTTCGGGAATGGATGATAATGAAGTTGTAGATGATTCTGTCGCTTCATTGCAAGCTCACGACCAAGATTGTTTTTCAATCGATGTTTCTGGTAAAAGATTTTTAGCATCTGGCGGTGAAGATGATTGTGCATTTTTGTGGGATCATACTGTTTCTGGTATTTACATTATTAAAATTGCTATTTATGATAATCGCGAGATATTTATAGAATCTGATCCTGTACTAAAAGTAGAACATAAGGATTCTGTTATTTCTGTCAAATTCAATAAAAGTGGTACACTTCTTGCTTCTGCTGATATGGCAGGAAAAATTGTTATTACGGATCTCCGCACTTTGAAAACAAGACTTGAGGTATGCCATTATTAATATTTGTATAAATCACGTAATTCTCTTGTACAGTTGGAGGACTGTAGTGACCTGGAATGGATTTCTTGGCATACTGCGGCTGATATCTTATTTGCTGGAGACAAAGATGGGACTATCTGGATGTGGTTGATAAGTGCTTCAGGAATAGCACAATCCAAGGTTTTCCGAGAATTTTTATCATCTGATATAATCTTTTACGATTAGGTTTTTATTGCTGGCGGATCGCCTTGTACCGTTGGCTATGTAATGCCTGATGGGAAACGTTTATTAGCTGGATATGCCGACGGAATTACTCGTTAGTTGTGATTGAAATGCTCTAAACAAACTGAAAATTAGGTATGTGGGTCTTACGGGATCAAACTAGCTCTCAAATATCGATGAGATCTCCAATATCCTCTATTACACATCATGACACTTTACCCATAGGAATTGTTGGAACCCAATCTGGTAACATTTATCTGTTTTCAATTTTTAAATTTTAAATTAAGGAACTGTTCAAATCATAAATACTGCTCAAGAAAACAGTATCCGCGCTTTTGGTGTGATCCCAGGTTTAGCTGATCCTACTAAGGTTTTTTGACAGTTTGGAATTATAACAATTCTTGTAATCTTAGCAAGACGATGAAGAAGAAGATGTGAACCAATGTGTTGAGTGTATATCTATAGCACCTAACCACCCATGGTTTGCTGTTGGGAGAAATGACGGTACAATGTGTATCTATGAACTAGATTCCTCCACACCGAGGTCAATATTCCGATCTCCCCAAGCTCAAGTATGAAATAGCTTAATGTGAATATATATGTATGTATGTCGGTATTACAGGCTATTAACTCTTGCCAATGGGCAATGGATGGTAACACTCCTTTCTTGATTGCTGGGTCTATTGATGGACAAATTAGAATTTTTGATGCACGTGATGGATCTGTATTTAAGGTATTAATTATAACAAGATTTGGAAAATTTTAATCTTGACAGGATCTTGGCAATGGTGGAGATGAAGTACTTGATATGTTAATTGTTGACTTAAAGCCTTTAAAGTTTTTAACAGCATGTGGCGGAGGGATCATTCGTACGTTTGATCTTTCAATGATTTAATTGTTGAATTTCAAAATTTTATTAGTTGTTGTTTTTGTTTTTGTTGTATGGATGTTGATTGTCATTGTTTTTCATTAAACTTTTTATAACTTGGCATTTTTTGAAGCTCCATATGGTTAATGTCCGATTACTTATTTTGATATTTTTATTTTTTTATACTTTTTTTAAAATTGAATTTCTGGTTCAGATGGCAACTTATATTATGTATAGAAACACCACGCTTGGTGAAGCGCTACAGAAAACATTAGATGATATGATAAGCGATGGTATGATCAAATAGTTTTGTGGTGTTTACAAAACTTTTTTAGATTTAATAACTGCTGCTCTTGCGCAAAAGGTCTTAGCTGCATATGATCGTGCTATCAATAAAGCTCTTTCAAAAATGACAAAACATAAAATGTCCTTTAAGGTCAGTTGTTGGGTTTTTAATTAATATGATGAATCGTTAATTCTTTTAAAGGCTGATAGACTTCGAGCATATCGCTATTGTGATAATGTATGGACATTTTTAATGGAGAGAGTTGATTTCCGTGATGGAGTGATAGATGGAGGCCCAATAAACCGAGTCAAATTTGTTGCATGTGATGGTACCGCTAAGCCAACTGCCTAAATTTGTATATTGTATATTATTTTGCATTTCAAATAGGTAACAGAAGTAACTACTAACACTGTAATATAACAACCATATCTGTGATAGTTAGCAACTGTGATTGCTATGTCTTATACTGAACACGTGATAGAAAATCTATATAATCAAAGAACTTATAGTTTATTATACATAATAAATCTATTTTTTTACATTTTAAATTTAAACTTAATATGTTATCCTCGTATTATACTTTTCTTGCTTTCGTTGCTCTTCTTAAATTTTTTTTGCAGATGTCTGCTTATATCATGTACAGAGAAACTACCTTGGGCACGGCCTTGAGTCGTACCCTTGATGAGTTTGTAGAAGAAGGTCTTATCACTAAGCAACTAGCTCTGAAGGTTATGAGTACATTCGATAGAAATATTAACCAAGCTTTAGCGAATCGGGCCAAGAATAAGGTATGCTTATTCGTTATCTTGTCAGCTGATATTTTTTCGTAGGTTCAATTTAAAGCCGATAAGCTGGTTACATACAGATATTGTGACAATGTGTGGACTTTCGTAATGGACGGTGTCGAATTTAGAGATGTTCACAGATTTATTGATACTCCTATTGACAAGTACAAAATTAATATTTATTAATGCTTACAAAAAATATATTTAGGGTTAAAATCGTCGCGTGTGACGGACGAGGAGTAAATGCCATGACTGGCCCATAGAAGCTAGGTCGGGACTACAAAAGCATGTTTTTGGTCTCACTTTCCGGGTGAAAGATTCTTATGATCTGCTCAAATAAAATCTCATTTTTCATTCTTTTTTTTTACAAGTGCGACACAACGGATATGTCTTGCTAGGATGATGATCCACAGATATTCTTAAATTATTTATAGCGTAATGCATAATATTAATAAGGATAAACATACTTTGAATTGCACTTTCTACATCTTTCCTGATTATGCAGATGATTTTCCAAGTGTTTTATTAAGTGAATTGTTGAGGGTAGAACCATAAAGCATAAGTGACATTTAGGCTTTCGAGTTTTCCAATTATTGCAAATCTACAAATAAGTAATAAGGAAATATCAATAAAAATTGAGAAAGAGTTACCCTGCGCCTAGAAGTATTTTGAGATCTTGATGAAGTCGCAGGCAACTCTGCAACCTATAATAAAATAACATTTTAAACAAAGTTGATGAAGCTCAACTTTTTGATGAGAAATTTCTCCATAAAAAGGAATTTCGTCTATATTTATAAGACTAGAATTATCTGAAAGCGTTAATTTGTTAATTTTTGATATAAGTATATCCTACCTACTGAATCCCATACAGAATCTGTGGGATTTACCTCTTCATCTACATATATTACATCTCCGGAAGATGCATACACAACACCCATATCCATATGCATTGGTTGAGGAATTGCAGGTCTGTAGCTTCTGCAAGTTTGAAAATAAAATATATGAATCAGGAAGAAATATACTTTAAAGGTGGCTCTGATTGAATAGGAAAACAAGCATAATGATGACCGTAAAAAGGGTCATCTTTACTAAGAATTACAGTTCCATCTATATGAATTGTTCGTATAACATCTTTGACGTCCGCTGAAATAATACAAAAGGTGGTGACACATAAGAAAATTGAAGAACTCACACTCAGCTTTCGCTTTTCGACAGCCTAAACAGGAATAAAACTTTGTACCATCTAATTGAGATGTTCTATTATAAGAAAATTCTAAATAAGTATTCGTATCTAATTTTGAAATAACAGCAACTTCATGGGCATTTCTTCTCTGAAAACTTGTACTTGCGGAGAACCAGGGGAAAATATGAAATTTTACCTTATTTTTATAAAATGACCTTCTATAGCTCACTTGATAATTACTATGATCAACCACAAGCTTGGCTTCAGTTCTATTAGGTGGTTTCTGAATTAAAACAATATTTAACAATTTCGAAAGCATAATTATATACCGGATATTCAGTTCTTTGTCTCTCCCATGGAAAAGGTGGTTCATTAGAAGGACGGGTATTTTTATACCTAGGGAATGATCCTTTCTCCCAGAAGATTCTTCCATTAATAAAGGAAAAATCAGATGAAGAGAAATGAATGGCACATATAAATGCATTTTCTTCCGTTGGGGCTTCTCTTAAACCTATCTCAGCTGCCCTTCAATTAACAGATATGAACAAATAAATTTCACTAAATTACCAGGTTATTCGCATTCTATGATCTACTGGCCAACGAAATAGTAAATACTTAGAGGAATATGATCTACCACAAATAGAGCATGATGGTTTTCTAGAGCTTCCCTCAGTTGAGCAATTAACTATAAACTCAATATAAAACAAAATAATTATATTAACATTAGTTACCTTCTTCTAAACACTCATAATCAGCAGTTTCTCTAGATTGAGCAACGTATTCATCATCCTCATCTTCTTCTTCCATTAGTTCATAGCACTCATCCTCTTCCTCCTCTTTTAGTTGAACATTATCAATAAGCTATAGTAAGAAACAAATGATTGTGAAGTGCTTTCTGTTATTATGAACTTACCATAATAGGTCTCTGATTACATGACGAACTAGTGGAAGCTTGAGAAATCATTTTAATAATTGAGATCTTACTTATTGTTTCAATGTTAGAGGAAGAGCGCAGTTTCTGTTAAACACAGTGCACTCCAAAAAAGGATATAGAGGAACTTATTGCACCTCCTTAAGACAATGCTTAATAAGTATTAATAATATTCAATCATTTTTTAGTGTTTAATTATTTTATTTAGACTTTTAAAAAATCTCAATTTAATGATTTTTTTAAAATTTTTGTATTTGTAGGCTTTTGTGACATAGCCATGATCGATATACAATGAATAGATGAGTTCTTTTCTTGAAAAATTTCGAGGTAACTACAATTTATAAATATTATTTTTTACTGATGCTTGCAGTTCCCAAATTCTCGAAAAATAACTCGGGTAATACATCTAATCTGAATTTGGTTAATAATGATTTAGGTGAGCATGACAATTGTTTATAATAATCATTCGTTTGTTTATAGGAACATCAGATAAAAGTATCGGAATTTCAGAAAAAACCGTAAGTCTAGTGTACTCTCTCGATGGGTTATTAAATGATTCCTCGGCATTATCCTTTTTTATTCACTTCCTTGAATCATGCGGTAAATTTCCCTTTTCCTTCAACAAAACGTCGCTGTTATTTTCAGATAAGTTATCCTTAATTAAGTTTTGGATGCATGTCGAAGGATTCAAAGCTTCGTTTTGTGATCCCTCTGTTGACGCGGCTCAACCTTGTAAGTTTTTATTGTCAAAATTTTTAAATTTTATTTTTTTTAGTAAGCATTATTGATGCAAATAATATTTATGAAAGATATATTGAAGAATCTGCGTTTTGTTCTTTGTCTTTACCTCAGAGAATTATAAAACAAACTCAAGGTTAGTGTCAATTTTTATGTGTTTTTATTTAAATTTAACTTTTAGAAAAGTTATCTGAGAGGCCATTAAAAGCCAATTGCTTTGATGCTGCTCAGTCGTTTGTAAAAAGTCTTTTTCACTTAAGGTTTTTATATTTTTTTTGTTACTGTATTGAATTTTGAACGCATATTCAGATATTTTGAAGAATTTTTGTCCAGCATTTATTACAAAAAACACGAGTTAGAAGTGTTACAAAGCGGGTGTTCGTTATCAGATGTTTTACATAATCAACCTTTACTACAGTCATTCATGGAGGCTAGTTTTCATTTTTGACTGTTATTCATGAATTTTTCAATTTAGATTCTGGAGACAGATCTCGAACGAGAACGAATTCAATTTATGATTGCATGTGAATCATTTGAGAATGATTATTGTGGACTTTCTCCTGAGGAAGCCACCAAAGATGCCTTAGCGTTATATGAAAGGTTTGCTCCAGTCATATTGAATATGTGTACATAATCCCATATTATGTTCAGATTTTTCTCTATGCAGTCACCAAATCCGATAGATGTAGGTGATCGGCGAAGAGTGGCGATTGAAGCCGCTATTTGTTCGGATACTGGAAAGCCGGAGTTGACAGCTTTTCGTGCTGCTTATTCGTGTGTTTATTCAGACTTGCAAAAGGTTTTCATTTTCGAAAATGTCCAATATTATTCCTAATTGTTCTCAGAAATATCTAAATAATTTTATCGATTCGCATAGTTTCCGTAGTTATGTGGATGATCTGAAGTCACAAATTGAGAACACGGTAAGAATACCTTTTTAATCAACCTGCAAATTTTCTATTTTTGTCAAGGTTGAATTTCCTCGTCATATAAAGCATCGTACTGCTAACGGTTCTACGGGATCTTCTGACTCTTTGCCTTCAACCTTCAGAAGGCATTGTCAGCTATTGGAACAAGTTCAATCGTCATCACAATGTGGTAGTCCTCGTTCACCGAGAACAACGTACGTTGTTTGATAAGTTTTGATCAAAACATTCTTTTTTAGAAATTTGGCCGAGATTGATAATATGGGAAGATATCGCCCTCTTTACGATTACTCTTTCATGCAAGATACTCGTTCGCCAAATAAATTGAAGTTGAAGCTTCGGCAATATCTTGATAAAAGCTCTTTACGAGAAGAAGAGTTGGCTGAAGAAGTTGCCAAATCTATAATCGCTGATGTACATAGCATGGTGGAAGCAGGAAGGAAAAGGGAGCTATTGTAAATATTTGGTTGGTGATCAGTTTCCATTTCTTTTTTTCTTTTTTTTTTTTACATATTATCAATTTGTATATTCACGGTAGCTCAAAACATAATATATCACTGTTGCATAATTGCCATTTAATTAGAGCTCATTTATCATAATTTTATCTGCTGCATTTACACGCATAATTTATGAAAAATCAAATAATACAATAAATATTAAATATGAATAGCGAATCGACTTTTGAGACCTGTACTATGAGCATCACTTATAAGTTCAGAAATATATACATCTATACTTGAAGTCTACGATCATTAGAAAACACATCAAGTGCACCAGCAGAGAAAGGGAATAGCATGTTATCGAATGATGGATTCTAAAAAGGATCATTTGTGTAATATTATAATAAAATTCCTACATAATCAAACTGATTATTGGTTTGTTCCTGTTTTTTGAATCGTCGCTGAGGAGTTTGCCTTTTTTTCAAATTCTCCACGACAGCCGGATAAGATGAGATGTCACTTTTTGTTTCAGTTGTTTCCTTCTCTTCCCGTACAGGAAATAATTCTCGTATTGCTCTCACATCATCATCACCTATTATAATGTTTTTAAGGAGTAAATATATAGAAATTACTTAATGTGAAATCTGCTATAAAAGGCTTTTTACTAGCAAACATCACTGCTCTAAGATCAGTAGAATGCTCCAATCCTAATAAATGGCCGATTTCATGAACAGCTGTCTGAAACGAAATAAGAATATGACATTTAAGTTATGCGAATAGTGGCACGCGGTTGCTTTCTTTTTGAAATTTTTCTCATAATTTACAAATTTCATTATGCGTAAATTTCAAAAAGTTTCACCAGATGACATTTGAGAATAGTTTCATATAAATAACCTGAAATAAATTGACTCCATGTTCCGAATTCAGTGTCCAATCTTCATCTGCGTCGAAATGAAGTCGTCCGTCTCGAGGGTAAAAGGCATGAGCCACAACACCGTCTATGAAATCAAATCGCTATGTAATTATTACTTATATATAAATACCTTTTCCATCAAAAGGATAAGGGTCATTGTGTTTTCCCTTTTGAAAGCTGACTGTTAAGTCAGTTTTCCCTTCTTGAAGTTCTTTGAACTGCACAGATGATACGCCCTTCCATTCATTGAATGCTCGATGTAAAGTATTTCTTCAAATCGTAATTTATCTTTTGTAACAACTTTCATACTTACCTCACGATGTAAGTATCATCTTCTCCAATATTAATGGGATCAAGCTTCCAGGTAAGCAGGTTTTTATTCCATTTTCTTCTTCGAACAACTGCAATATGTAGTACAGGATTCGCAAGTTTATAATACAAGTGTTGTTGGAAACATATTATAACTATGTCAAACATGGTGTTACATGTTATCAATTAGAACAAGCATATGTTTACTAGAGAAAAAACAAGTCGTTCGCGCCGTTTTCAGTTTTGCATACTTGAGATAAAGAAACTATCACCTTCAACTAGTTTATCTCAATTGTTGCCAATAGCTTGTTTTCGAGTAAATAAGAAAGAGTATATCTTTGGAACCTTATGATCAAAGCTAAGCTATCAAAATGAAGTTATAATAGAGTAACTAACCATAGCGTTTTACCCGTTTCGTAGAATATGCAGAGGTATCTAGTATATTCAGCTGAAATGACCTAGAAGATTCTAAGGCATCAGAATGCTGCTCAGTGCAATGGCATGTATATATGAATAATAGAAAAATGAATATGAAATTCATTGGCAGCCCTGAGGGCTTCATCTACAGTTTTGAAGATAGTCAACGCATTGCGTAATAACATAAAGCAGAGGCGGGGTCTTTTGAGATGCTTGTTCTTCAAAACCTGCATATCGTTTATGGATGCCAACCAGCCGAGAGGATGCCTTGCGGAAAGTTTAATCCACATGATCTAGATTAGACTGTTGAACGATTGCAGAAGAAACTTCTATATGCATAATATAACCGAAGAAAAAAACAATCCGAATATATACTAGAAGGTCATACCTAAAGCTATAAAACCATTTATTGTGTCAATCATTGGTGAACACAAGTGGTTCAGTAAGCTTCAGCTAGTTTTTGACTGAATCGAACCGAAAAACTTACATTCCCTTTTTAATCCTACTTTCACTTGTCCTTGGCATCATCGCACTTTTGCCAATTGAATGAGTGTGGTGTTCGTGAGACTTTCACTTTTCAGGAAATGCGGTATATTTGTGTAAATATTTAATAAATAAGTCCTGAAAACTTCTGTTCAACAAGCAGATCACAATTCCGGAATAATAATCCATAGCTAAATTGCTTATCTCTGTGATGATCTCAATTATGCACTTGTTTTGGCTAATATTACGACTATTCTGAATGATATAGATCTTCATATTTGTTATAAGCGAACCGAACTGATTCAAAAAACTGTCAACAATAAATAATACAACAGAGCTATCTCGAAATCCTAGAAATTAAACAACAAAAAACAACTTATGACCAAGTACGAGTTGTATCAATATAATCACCATCAGGAGATTCGTAATTAGATATAGGTGGGGTTAAAGAAGGTCCTTCGAGAGTATAAGGGAGATTTTCACATGGTTGGATAGCCTAAAAGTATCAAAATCGGTTAAAAACGTCAAAGCAATTTTTATAGTATTCACCTTTGACCACAATTCAGGTGAAATTGCTTTTAATTCATCCAAAGCTTTCTTCTGAGCTTTCAACGCCTTACGCACGTATTCATCATCAAGGCGTTGCAAAGCGTTTCTACTTTTGTTATATTCCTATGAATATCAAAAATGGTATTTTGAAGTATTTTAAATCAAACCTTTAAAATGACAGCTCTTTCATCTATAGTTTCGTTTGATAATAAAGTTTCTGCACGGTATCGCTCACTGAAACAGGATATTATATTTCTAGACTATAAAAAAAACATACTGAATATTTTTGGCTGATTTGATATCCAACGTTAATTCATTAATTGGTTTTGGTTTCTTACTATGCTTTTGCATTTGCCTAATTTCTTTTTCAAGTCTTTTTCTTCTACGAGCTTCTCGTTGTTTAGCAACCTAGAAAAAATGCACTTTATATTATATTATATTATTCTAAAATACCAACCTCCGGATCTATTTTCTTCTGTCTTTTCATGAAAATTGAATATGCAGATGTAGTTGTATGGATGGTTCTAATATTTGAAACATCACATGATAAGCTTAATTTGCCAACAAGTCGTGAAAGCGAAAGAAGCGACATTTTACTAAAAATATTCTTTTAGATTCACGTATACTTCAGGAACAAAGAAAAAATGAGAACTTGTTTACGATAATACAAAATTTAAGTTGGACTGAAGCGCGCTACAATTATAATATCCTGCGCTGTTCCTAAAGTCCCCCTCAATTCCCAACAAACCAAACATTTTTACACCCTGCGACAACGTTATTTGGTAAAAAACGTAGGTTTTCAAATTATTGTTTCATCTATTTAACTGACGATACATCAAATAATTAAGCTGTAACGGATAAGACGGTTAGGTATAAACATGGTGAGAAATCAAAAATTCCAAAAATATGAATATGATTTAAATACCCAACATAATCGCTTGATTCTCTGCAGAGTTGACAAGTGTTAGCTTGTGGGGCCGATTATGCCTCGTTCCACAACACAATTAAATGTAGAACCTTCATCATCATGCTTAACCGAACAAGGAAGATCGCACATGCTAACTTGTTAGTTTTAAAGGTCTAAGAAATAGCTAAATTTGTCTTTACAGTGAATGAGAGCGCGAATGTTTCCATTGATTCGGATAGTAGGGTAATGAAATCTTATATTATGTATATATATGTACAAAGATATTTCAGCCTTCAAATTCGGACTATGCTAATGATGGCAGAAAAAGGCGTTCAGCGGCTTTGTTAAGACTACCTATTGAGTAAGTTACCTTGATGACTTATAGGATGATTACCTTTTTAATTTTAGTGATGAGGGTGCACATTATTTTCCTTGTCCAGTGAAACATTGTGATTCTGTGGCTAGCACCAGGTTAGAACGGAATCATCACATGAGAACGTACCATTCCGGCTATGTATATAAGGATGGTGATGGTGCGAATAAGGCTAGAAAAATAGATACTAGATATAGTAGAAGAGTAATTATTGCATGAACTCAGTATATTTTAGTTTTTTTTATTTAGAACAATATGGAACAATCATTAGATAGCAAAAGTAAAATAGAAGATGTCGATGATGATGACTTGGTTCATGTTACATGTGATTTACCCAGTGAACGTATTGGTAAAGCGCGTGGTGGTTTGTTAGATATGTGTGACCAAGAGCCTAACTTAGATGAAGATATTACTACTTTAACGAAACTAGTGGGTTTTGACTTTTTCTTTAAATCTGATTTTGTTTATATAGAACAGCGCTGGAAAAGAATCCACTCGAGAAACGAAACGTCGACGAGGGCGTCCTCGTAATCCACCCGGTACTGAGCCGGGACCAAATTCAAAAGTTCGAATTAGCGATCCTGAAGGTATATACCGGTGCTATGTTCCGGAATGCAACTGGAGAGGTGGCTATCGTTCCATCCGAGCTGATCATATGAAATGGTGTCATAAGGACTGGACTCTACCTCCACGCTATATTTTACACGTAATAAGTGTTGATGGGATATATGTATATTTAAGTATTACTTTTCAGAGAGTTTCAAGAGAAGGTGCCTATTTAGATCCTGCCCAGTTTGAGCCCGAATATTCTTGTTTAGTTGAGGGTTGTCCCTGGAAAGGAAACTTTAGGTATTTTGTTAGTTTTCTTGCCCATTCAATTTGAAATTTAGAGCCTCGCGTTCCACTCATATGAAGGTGGCTCACCCGGAATTCCAACCTATGCGTAAAAAAGCTCCTGCTGGAGGTTTCATGCCTGATGGAAAATATGTTTGCCATGAGCCATCGTGTGGATGGAGAGGAGCTTCACGATCCACGAGAGCAGCTCACATGAAACGACAACATCCAGGCTATATTAATCCCGTTTACACTCAACGGAATGTAAGAAAACCTGCTGGTCTTCGATTGAATTTTCTGATTTTAGCTCCCATGTTGTGATTGCAATGTTCAATGTCCATCTCACAAGGCTTTTGTTGATCATATGGTGTGCGAGCATAGAATCGGTGGAATTGTTCAAAGGGAATTCACTGATGTTCGAGATTACGAGGTATCAATACTGTTAATTTTTGTTCTCACAGAATATTACAGGAATGGTTTGATGCTGTACAAGAATCTTTTTCTGTTGAGTACGTGAAGAGAATGGGCATAAAGCAAACTGAACTCTATCAAGTTTTATATTTGTACTGTTCACGGAGTGGTGGATATCGTCCTAAACGAACAAGATCTTCAATACCATATGTATCGGAGTATACAAAACGGAGGTGTTTCAGAACTCTCAATAAGTGTGGAAGGAACTGTGCAGCTTTCTTACGCGTATAATGCAATTCTTTAAAGGAAGTTATCTTTATTTTTGAAGGTTGTTCACTGGACTGATGGAAGATTGACTGTTGTGGGTTGTGTTGAACATACTGGTCATCGAATGGGAACAGCTCTCTTGCGGCTATCCCCTTCGGAACGTGAAGTAATGGATGAATATCTTTACATTCAAGATGATGATACTCCCCTGGAATTGATGATTGATCGCTTGAGAGGTAATAACAGAAAAGGGAGTACATTTATTAACCATTAGTCACATTTAGATATGGAAGGGTATACTGCTGATGGATTTGGAGTTATTCCACGGTCATCACCCCAATTGGAGCAGTTTATTCTTAATGCTGAAAGTGAACATCATTCACTCAATGATTTAGTTAAGGTATTTTAAATTTTTCAGTGTGAAACTAATTTTTGTTTTCAAATTAAGAATTCTAATATGTTCCAACCCGAATCATTTTTCAATGTGAATCTGTTGGATGATAAAGGAAATCCTTGGCCCGATTGTTTCTCTATAGGCATAATGACAGAGGAAATGAAATCTCTGTGGACTCAATATAGTAATAGAGCTGTGTGTATAGAGGAGGTAGTGTTCATTTCTATGTTATTTTTGTAAAATTATTTTCTTAAGGTTCGATTAATGATTTCAAATTGGGATGTTAGTTTAAGCTTTGTTCTTGTATTTGATATAACTGATACTCCTCGGTGTGCCTGCATATACATTTCTCAACATCCGGATAAATCTGCTCTTCTTCGTCAATTAGCTTCTGTGTAATTTTTTAAATATATGTACATTTACAAAGTTTCAATTTTCAGTAGAAAAGGACCCATTGAAACCTTCGTAACAGATTGTTCACCTGAGTGGCCAATTCTTATTGATCAAATATTTGGAGAAAATTCTTATAACTCTGATATCCAAATCGCAGAATGGCATCTTTTATTGGATTGGGCTAATCAAGTAGATCAAATGGTTGTTAACCGAGTGGATAAATTTTCTATTTTATGTGCTCTGCGTCGTTGGCTTAGGTATGCTCAAGTTTTCTTTGAAAACATGTATGTTCTTTCGATTCAGAGCTTCTGATCCCACATTATTCGAAGCAATGATTATTGATTTGTTCGAGGCCTTCCGGGAAATGGAATTAGATGAACTAGCACAATCCATTGATCTTCAGCTGACTGACCCTGAGTATTCTAAAAGGTTGTTTTATATTAAACATTATTTTATTAATTCATTAACCAAATTTAGATGGACTCCTTTAATTCGAAACCCTTTAACCGCTCATCACAATCCCATTTTAGAAATTGCGTCTCGGTAAGTAAAATAAAATTTTCTATAATCTCTGTTATAGCTCCGTTATTTTATAAATGTTTCTATAAACTGATATCACAACCGTACTGTAATGTTATTTGAAAAGTAAATAGCAATACCGGTTTTTTCATACTTGATGCTCAAAATACTAAATTTGTTTTTAACCATAGTAATTCACTCTTATGAGTATTGTGAGGGAGCTTTGAGACAACTGTTATCAAGCTAATACGATAAATTTAGTTTTTCTTTATAGAATGTTCCGGGAACGTTATTTAAATTGTGAAATATGCTCAAGAATTGACGAATATGTTGGTCTGATTATTCAACGGATTGCAGAATTCAATAATGTTGCTGTAAGTTGATTGCTTATTAACATCTCTAATTGTTCTTTGTTAAAGATGTCTGATGTATACTCAACAGGAGCAGTCGAACCAATGCGAGTCGTTCCTCCTTTATATGAGGATGTGTATGTTTTATGCCTTTTATAGTTTGTTTAACAACAAAGTTACAGAGATCCAGGTAATGTGATGGCAGATGGTTCACTTGTTGGTTCTTGTCCTACCCAGTATGCTAGATGATTATGGTTGTGGTATTAATTTCTGATTTTTCAGGATTGTGGATCAAGATAGTAGTTTGGGAGGTATAAAGTTGGGGGAAGAATTTCCACCTCATCGCGAAGAAGAAATTGTTGAAGAGGTTATAATAGAAGAACAAATAATTGAAGGTCCCGAAGCAATGCAGGTAATGGTATTACAAGAGATAAATACAATGTTATATTGTTCTCAGATTGTGGAGGAATCTTTAACCAATCTTCATTATCCTTCTACATCTTCTAATGTTGAAGATGAAACGGAATGTGACCGGAAGATTCGAATAAATCAAATGATGCAGGTAGGCATTTTTAATAAAGTTTAGTGCATAATATCAGCTTCAGAGGTTAAAAGAAAAAATGGAGACTTTATCAGATGACGGTGCTATGGAGCTAATGGAGTCAAGTTTATCTCAGGTTGTAAGCCATTTAGATCGTTCCATCCCTCTTGGCGTGAAAGAGGAACAGATATCAAATTCATCTAATGAATAATATGTAAAATTTTTGCTGGTATCATGAAAAATCTTAATATTATCATTTCTAATTCATTCTTAGATGATTTATGCCACTTAATTAAATTTCTTTTTTTCCTTGTTTTAGGCGACCTACTCTTTATCCGAATTATGTTAAATTACTCATTCCCGTTATTTGCGAATAATTTGGGCAACTAGATGTAGTATAAGCTTTAAATTATCAGGTGTCATTCTAAAAATTTTTGACTGTAAATGTTTCAGGATTTATTGTTTGATTTTATTAATGGTTGAGCAACCACTTGTTTTTTTGATCCTTTTTTATTTTTTGTTGTGATTTAATTTGTTTTTAGATTAAGTTTAACTTAAGGACCGTAGTTCGTTTTGTATTGTAAAGAACTGTGCCTGATTGGTGTAGTGTGTGTGGGATATAAATCAGGTAAGGGTTCTTGGTTCAATTCCTACCAGTGTCGCGGACTTTCAACACGACTTTGCACATCTGTGGCGATTTCGTCTGTATGTTTCCGCAATAGTGAATCCTGGTGGGATTCGCTAGCACCGCGTCTCGTGACCGGAGTTTGATAGTACCCCATCAACAATTTTTTTTGTTTCAGAATGTCTGTTGAAACCATTCCACGTGATCTTCGTGGCTTGAGAGCTTGCTTGTTATGTTCATTGATAAAAACAATTGATCAATTCGAGCGTGATGGCTGTGAAAACTGTGAAAGAGCTCTTCACATGAAAGGAGATGCTGATAAAGTATACGAATGCACTAGGTATTGGGGATACTTCATTGAATGAAAAAATTAAAACATTTTCTCTTTTTAGTCAGAACTTTGATGGAATGATATCAGCAATGCAACCTGATGATTCTTGGGTCTGCAAATGGCAGGTATTTGAACAATTTTTAAAATTCAATATTAAACAATTTTTTTAAGAAAATAAACCGAAAATGTAAAGGAATGTACGCGGTTTCTGTTTCTGGATCTCTTCCTTCTTCTGTTGTTTCTGACCTTAAAAGCATGGGTATACGATACACTCCTTATATGCGCGAAACTGCTACCAAGTAAAACACAATTATGGGTATGATTATCAATGATTTGTAGTAATTTGTTTTGTAAGTTAATTGTTTATTATCATTTGGCCATAAATAGCCCGCATAAAATATTAAAATTGAGCACGTTTAAACATATAAATGCTGTAAAAAGTTATAAGGCCACACCATTTTGAGTCTTGCAAGTAGCACCGAAAAAATAAAAAATATTAGCAATTGGTCTCCTACTGAGTAGAGTTATGGTAAGACTAAAGGTAATTTTATGGCAATTTGAATTATTTACAAAAAAATTAAAGCATAATATAGGGAGGAAGATGAATAATACCATTATTGAATCATTTTTTCCAAAATCGGAATGATTTGGTCAAACATGGGTCGTCGTCCAGGATCTTCATTCAAACAAATATGCATCAATCTGCTCATATTACGAGCTATTCCAGGAGGAATAGTAACTCTCAATCCTTCTAAGGCAATCTAGAATACAGTCATAAGTAAGGCTTAGTCTTATATAAACAAACCTTCATTCCGCATTCCATAGGTGGTAAATCTGAGAAAGGTACTTCTCTGGTGTTAAGTTCCCACAAGAGAATTCCAAAACTCCACATATCAGCAGCTCGCACATTCAGTTCTTCTGGAGCTCGAGCAAGTGCTAAACGAATACAGTATAATTCAAAGAAGAATCTGGTGAGTAACCTTCTGGACTCATCCAAGCTGGTGAATAGCATCTTCCGACTTCTTGGAATGAGAACTTAGTGTCAGCCATAGAAATCTTGGCAGTAAGTTCTTCATCAACAACAACATGCTTTGATGAGAGGTAATATCTAAGAAGATTAATATGAGATAGATTCCAAAAACAATAGCATACCGAAGAATGGCAGGATCCAAGCTGTGCAAGTAAGACATTCCACGCGCAATGTCAATTGCAAAACGAAGAGCTTGATTATGATCGATAACGACAGCTGAAATGAGTTTAATTGAAGTATGTATACTGTTAGATGAAACTTACAGCTTTGTTCGTGCAAAACATTATAAAGACTTCCGAATGGCATGTACTGGCTGATTACGACTAAAGATGGAGGCTGGTTAGCTGCAGCAAGAACTGGGCAGATGTTGGAGTGAGCAAAGATACTTAAAGCGTATGATTTAGTTGTAGCATTCCATTTTAAAATACCGAAGAGCTGGGAATTCCGTTTGGAAATCGCGGGAGATTCGAGGAGTAACTTCAGCCACGGAAAGAATTCGAGCAACGATTTCGCTGCCTTGCCACTTTCCTCTCCATAATTCACCAGAATGAGACTCAGCAATCTGAAAAACCAGGTTGATCATTCAGAATTACGCAAGATTTTTTTACTTTCGTGGCCAAGTGGAGTGAGCTAACGTCAACTCCAGTATAACGACTGAGAGTAGCATCACGAGTTCTAGCTCTAGTACCACGCCATGCCTCATCCTTGAATGGAATACGTTCGTTAGCGTTCTGGCCATTTTCCTTAGCAATTTCTGGAATATTTTTAATTTTCAAATATATTAAGTAACACGATTATACCAATAATATTGGCACGGCATTGTGGCTGGCAAACATCCAAAGGCGTTTGACCACGCTTGTTGCAAGCACCAATCAAAGCACCTGACTGAATTAAATCCTGAAATATCAGAATGAAAGGAAAATTCAAATACGTTATATTTTCTGTCAAGGTATAATGTACTACGCTTTAACTAACCTCAGCAATTTGTTCATAGCCCCAGAAACAAGCATAGTGCAATGGAGACATTCCGTGTTCGTTCGTTGCATTAACATCAGCTTTACGTCCCAACAGCTTCTACAACAAAAATTTCAAAGGACGTTATTTTCTGACTACTTACGAAGACGATCTGACGGTGGCCATGTGCAGCAGCAAGATGAAGACTAGTGTCATCTCCCATATTTGTACTATTCACGCGTGCTCCACGAGACAAGAGCATTTCTACGATGCTTACATGTCCTTCCTTACAAGCCCAATGAAGCAATGAGAAAGCATGGTCGTCACTGAAGATATATTTTCATTAAGAAGGTTAGGAAAATAAAATAGATCTACCCAATGTTCAAGTCATGTTCGTGATCATCCAGCCATACACGAACTTGAAAAGCATTACCCTCACGCACCCATCCAAACACATCCTCCATAATAATGGGAACATTGGGTTTATGCTGATGATAACGAGCCGAAAGAGCCATGTTTAATGAAGTTTTATCCTCGTTAGAGGTTGAATTTCCAAGTGAGACTAAGTGTTATTGAGAGAGTAGACTAAAAAAATAATTTTAGTTCTGGTTTTCGTGCTAAAGAACATAATTAAATAGAAAAAATAATTAAAAAGGTTAAGCAAAGTTAATTAAATTTAAAATTATTTCAATTAATTTAATTTGTAACACATTATGCATAATCCAATTAACTGTATAATTAGGGATTACATGCTCAGATATTTCGATACTCACATCAATTAATGGATTAAGAAATTAAATATTTAAATAAAAATAGAAGAATAATATTAAATAATTTAAAAAAGTATAAATTTAGAAATAATAATATGCAAATTATATAACCGAACGCCGTGTAAAGTTCTTATATGGTTTATTGCGGTGTGTGGGGTGTGGTGTAAGGGGTTATGGGTTAGTTGGTTGTATACATTGTACGAGATGTGTGGTGGTGTGTGCATAGCTAGAGATGCAAATCAATACTAAAAGAAACATACGACATGACAAGTCAGCTCATCTTTATTCACTTGTTGCATAAAACTTTTATAGATCTAGCTCATATTGTATGTTTTTTTTACAACTATTGATTATTAGGAGAATAGAAATTTATTTTTTTAATCAAAAAATACAGTTTTTTAGGTTATTCTTTTTTGTTTCGAAAGGAAAATGAAAATGTAGGAAGGCATTTAACTTGTATCCGCATCCTTCATTACAAATTCAATGGAAATTGAAAAATTACAAAGACAGATGTGGTTTCAGTTGGCTTTCAATGCACCTAAGCTGTACGCAAACTACAAATTCAGCCAATAAGCCATTTGATTCTTGAAAACAATGACACATACAAGATAAGAAATGAAAATGGGAACTGTATGAGGAGGAAAATTGGTATTATTCATAATTTGTTCATTATAAATTTAAAATCAATAACAAAAAGAAAAATCTTTTGGTATAGTCAGTAGAATGCGTTGGCATCGGACAACAGGCGCGTAGTGAGGGGGAGAGATTCTTAGTGTAAAAGCAATAGAAAGATGAAGAACATGATGAATAGTACAGGAAATGAAGAGATTTTAGCTATATGATCAGGACTGAGAAGGTTGGGGGACAGCAGCAAAGAAGTTGTCTATTTCTCTCTAATTTCTTTATATTTTATATTATGCCTAACCAAAAGTTAAATATCTTAAGGGATCAACAACCTCTTCATCAGATAGAGAGATGAAACAATGGTTTTAAAGGAAATTCAGTGGAAAACTTGGTTCATTCTTCTGTAATACTATATGATCTTGAAAAGTAAAGGCAAGCAATCAAAGATGAATAACAGGTTCAGGTTAAGCTTTTTCGATGAAGCTTCGAATAAGGCAAAGATCTGCTTAAATCTTAAGATTTCGCCCACCGATATAGATATATCTGTCTGAAA
Source organism: Auanema rhodensis (assembly GCA_964057225.1). Taxonomy (NCBI): domain Eukaryota; kingdom Metazoa; phylum Nematoda; class Chromadorea; order Rhabditida; family Rhabditidae; genus Auanema; species Auanema rhodense. Next base: position 14,459,421 of record OZ059895.1, read on the forward strand.
TCTTGCGATTCCTGAAATAGAACTTCCGGTTTCACCGATGTGACTCATGATGTGATATGTGCTCTTGACGGCAATTTCATCGATACGATACGGCCACAATCCAATCTAAAATTTTCGATATTTTCCGATTTTTCATTTTCATTCAACTTCTAGTAGTTTAAGTTAATTCTTAATATCTGATAAAATTTGGCATTATTTTTATAGTTAGTGCTAACTACAATACAATGTTTTTTCATATTATTTCATCACTAAGAAGTAAACAGTATTTTTTTGTCCAATATTGATTTTTTTTCTTGAAAAAAGAGCTTTATTGTTGTTGTCAATTAAAGCATTCAATCTTTTCTCAAATAAATTTCTTTTTCAGCTAAATTAATTTATGTTACTAAGCAACGTTCAAATTTAATAAGTGAAATTAATATTAATAAGTGCAATGTAGTTTTCACTTAAAATATTCAGTAAAGTCTCTCTCTAATGTGTTACTGGCTTTTACAGAAGAAGATATCTGATCGCCTCCACACATTATTGATGAGTAGTTACGATGACGAGGCATTCCCCTATATTTCGAAATATTCTGTTTTGATTATGTACCTTATTGGATTTATTTTGCTATACATACCAAATCTCCAAATTACATGAAATAATCTAAAACGTTAAATTAAGTTGCGTAATCGTGCACATCTGCACAGCCGATTTCACTGTCCTTAAGAGATTGAAATGAGATTTGAGTGAACAGCTTGCTGCGCGAGGTAAATACAGTTCAAACTTAAAAAATGCTTTTTTTATGAAAGTAGGAATGTTTTTTATTCTTGAAAATTCTTAAAGAAGACTTCAATACAGTGCAAGCTTTTTTTTATTCTTGTCTACTAATGCATTCACTTATTATAGTAAAATATAGAAACTATATCACTGTCAATAATATAATGAAACCTCTGATTTGAAACAAATAAGAATTAACATTTTGTATTATGAGAGTAGTAATCATAATCGTTAAAATATATAATTTATCAAGTTTATTTTCAAGTTTGTAAACAACGAGACTTCTGTAGTTTCGTATATACGCAATTGCGGGCCACATTTTCAATTTTTCTTGTACATGATTATCCAAGTTAACAGGTAATATGTTTATTAACTATATTCATTTGTTGTTTTCGTAATGTTTATTTTATTTATGTCTTGATAGAGAAATTTGACTATTGATTGAAGCATGTGATGATTATTATCTCAAGTTTAATCTTATTGATTTGACATTCATGTAGTCATGCTATTTTTCAACTTTATAGTTAAATTATATAGGGTACTACCGCTACTATAGCACATTATATGTCTGCATCAGCCATGGAATCTACTCAAGCTAAAGTTAAAACTGCTGTTGATGAGATGATTGATGATTTGGACAAAAAATATCTTAGAGATATGCAAAAGAAAATGTTTGTATGTTCAGCTAAGTATGGTTTTTCTTCATTTTATAGTTCTTATTTTAAAATTTGTAGTTGTGTTGATAACAAGAAGAGTACAAGAGAAGCGGTTGAAAACTGTGTTGAAAATTGTAATACTGGAATGATGACTGCTCAAAGAAAATTGGAGTCCGAGTTGGCTACTTTACAGGTTTGGTTGCAAACATTTTCGTAAATCGAACAGTTTTTTTGTTATAGGATCAACTGTCTCGCTGTGCTATGACATGCTATGATAAGCTCGTACAGCAATTTGGTCCTGATAGCAGCAAGTATTCTCAAGCTCAGGTTTGTTTTTTCAATAGTAAAAAAAACTGTTTGCTTTATGATTATTTTTTAGACTACCTCGTTCCATGATCAATTAGACAAATGTGTTGCAACTTGTGCCGATGACCATATTAAGCTTATTCCAAAGATCAAGGAACGATTTGGTCGCGGTCTGTAGATTTTTTTATTTTAGTTAGTTATTAGAACCAATTTTAAAGTTATTTTTCGCATTGTTATTGTTACTGTTAATTTTATTATGTTTTTTTCCATAGAAATAATTTACAATGTGGCTTCGTTTTTTTGATTTAGCGTTCAATTCGCTTAACTACTATTATTTAATCTTAATTTCTTTATTTCAATTGTGTATTATTTTTCAGTAATGCTATTATGCTTTTAATAGCATTTTTATCAATCCCTTTAATTTTTGCCAAAAATATTCCATCAAATCCCGGTAGAGTATGCGGATTTGGCGACTTCAATAATGATAGGAATACTGATATAATTGTTCAACGCGGAGAAAATTTAACAATTTTACTCCAAGAAGATAAAATACTAACTGTGGTACGTTTTATTTATAAAAAAAGTTTTTAAATTGTTTATTTACAGATCGAAGAGGGAACATTTAGGAACTCTTCGTCATTTAGAGTTGGACATCAAATTGTAGAATGCTCGCTTGGTGATTTCAACGGAGACTCACGTCTCGATGTTTTGGTATTTTTGTTTGGCTATTTTGTTTAATCTTTTACTCTTGGACTCAGGTGTCATCCAAAGCGAGTGAAGGATACAAACATTCAGTTTGGTTTGGAAGTGACTCAGGCTATTATGAAGTTGTCCTTGATACATTGAGTGCTCAAGCTATGGTTTGCAAACATATTTACTTTGAGTTCTCTGTTTTTCTTTAAGGCAGTAGATATTGATGGGGATGGTTTTCATGATGTTTTTGGATTCTATGACAATGGATCCATGTATTGTCAGAAGTTCGACAAATCGGGAACTAAAGATGAAAGTTGTTCCAACCTTTTCTCGTAAGTTTAAATTATTTTTATTGCCCTAATTGAATTTATATAGGAGATTTGAACCGATTACTCCTTATGAAGGAATTCCTCATTTGTTTGTTGACTTATTCGGTACGTTTTTGCCTTTAAAAGCTAGTAATTAATTTTAAAATTTCAGGTGCTGATTTATTTGCTGAACTCGTCTTAATGCTCAAAACAAGTGAGGGTTTCTTGAAAATGCAGGTTTGGAGGAGAGTTAAAAGTGGTTGGCAGTTATATCCTAACATTATTCCATCGTTAGGCTCTTCTTCTACATTCAAAGTATTATCGTTTATTTCTTAGCTTCAATTTAATTGCGTATTCTTAAGCATATTGGAGCTCCAGTTCCTGCTGATTTTGATGCAGATGGAATAATCGAACTCCTTGTTCCAATCTGTGAAACCGAAGATTGTACATCAGTTGGTGAAGTGTACATATGGCAAAGTGGTAAGAATTGGACCCGACACCCTCTTGACATATCGGTATATCACTAAATGAAGTTCATATGGTCATTTACACTTTTAGGATTTGAAAATAGTTTCTGATAAAGATTCTAAAGTTCTCTTCCGTGTTGGGGATTTTTCAATGGACGGCTATCCTGACTTACTTGTCACTGCTATTGAAAAGGGAAAAAATCCTTTGCCACGAGTTCTTGAAAATCAAGCTTGTTCTAACTGTGAGAGAAATGGAACGAAGTAATACTTCTATTGACTTTATTTTTAATATCGGACGTTTTGTAGAAAATTTGAAGTCAAGAAGCCTTTATTCATCCAACCAAAGGAAATTGCTCTGGGGACTATAACTATGACTTCATTCTTCGATTTAAAGGTATATCTTCTTCAGTGATCTTATAGCTAATTTGTATTTGCAACTTTAGGAGGATGGAAGCTTTGATATTCTCGTTGAATATAATACAACAGAATGGGACGAATTAAGGTTCAGTTTTATCCCTTGTGATTATAAAGGAGATACTACTTTCTTGAAAATTCAAGTTTTTACAAGTGTCTGTGACAAGAATTGTAACCCAGATTCTACTGAATTAGGTATGCGCTATTCAGAAATTCAATTGAACTTTGTTTATTAAATAGGTTCTGGTATTTCCTGGGGAGGGAGTTGTATGTCATTTTCGATGTCTGATGGATGGGGTGGATCTTTGAAGTCTGCGGCATGTCAACTTCCTGCAGTAACGCATAGGTTGAAATGGTTTTTTTTGTATCAGTAATCAGATAATATATTCAGATCACTGATGGCTCCTTTCGTGTTATTCGGCCTTGGAAGAAGCCCTAATTTCGTTGATGAGGTTTTGTTAATTTTTATTTCATGACATTATTCGTTAATTTGCAGTTAACGATTGGGGTACCTCGGTATTCCCCAAGAATTTACGGCCCATCGAGACAACATGTTCTCAAACAAATTGTTCCTAATTCTCGATTAAGTATTATGCCACCGAGTGGTGAGGGTACCCATTGGCAGAATAGGTTATATGTCACGCCATCACAGTTGATTTTACAGGTTTGTTCATCGAATAAATTCTTTCTTGATGTTTAGAATTGCAGAGTATTCTGGTCATCGTACTGGTGTGTTCGTTACTTCTTTTGGTCGTAGCTTTGCTTCATTACCGAGAGAAGAAAGAAGACCGAATGGAACGACAACAACAATCTCAACGCTTCCATTTTGACGCAATGTAAAATTCGGGCGAAACCGTGTTATAATCTGATTATTAGTTAGCACATTTGCCTTCTTGGGTACAGGTGATTATTCTCTTTTTTTACTGTTTTGACCTCTTTCTTCTTTATTGTACATTTTTCACAGTGAAAACAAATAAGACACATGTCCTACCCGGTAGACGTTGTGCATATTTATGAAAATTGTAGTATGTAATCGGGTTATATTAACTTAACGACATAGTGCTTTATATGGCTGTATCCTTTTCCGCTTTCGTGATCACTCCTAGTTTCTACGACCTTATATTAACTTGTTAATTCTGTGATATTCTATTGGGCAAATCATGTTTTGCAATATATTTGCCTCAACCTTTTTTTGTTCGAAAAGGTAATTTTCTGCTTTCATTTTTGCCTTTTGCCACATAATATTTCTTCATTTACCTTCCGAAACATATAAAAACATAAGAACGAAAGCTCCTATATAAATCATCTTGTGTACGTGCTATTACTCAGCCAATAATTTATATTACAATCTTATTCTTTTTTGTTTTTATGAAGAGCATAATTTGAATTCATGAAGAGATAATAAATTGTTATTTATTCTTAATTGTTTTTATTTTTTTATTGCTCGAGTTCAATATCTCTAGATTATTTAAAGTCAATTTTTACGTTTAGGGTGCAAATTTATGTGTTTAGATGTCTGGGGAAGAAATGGAGCCATCTTTAAAGAATGTCATTGAACAAAAGACCTTAAAATGGATTTTTGTTGGGGGTAAAGGAGGTGTAGGAAAAACTACTTGCAGGTAAGAGCAACTATTTTCATATTTAAAATTATTTTTGTTTTGTTTAAGTTGCTCTTTGGCCGCTCAATTAGCTAAGGTTCGCAGAAATGTTCTTTTAATTTCTACCGATCCTGCCCACAATATTTCTGACGCTTTTAATCAAAAGTTCAGCAAAAACCCTCAATTAGTTAATGGGTTTGAGAATTTGTTTGCTTTAGTAAGTATTTTGTTACAGAACTCTGTACGAAACTATTTTTTTTTCAGGAAATCGACTCTACTTTTGTTGCTGATGCTCCTGGTATTCCAGCTTTGAACAATCTTTCTGACAATGGAGGTGCTCTCTCGGGCATGGGTAAAGAATTCCTCCAAAATGTCATGGGAGGTCTTCCTGGCATTGATGAAGCCATGAGTTTTTCTGAGATGATTCGATTAATTAACTCAATGGATTTCGATGTTGTTGTTTTTGATACTGCACCAACCGGACACACCTTACGATTACTGCAGTTCCCAGCACTTATTGAGACTGCTTTCTCTAAAATTATGTCTCTTTCTAGTTCACTTGGACCAATGGTCGGACAGGTTAGCTAAGTTTTGAAATTTTTGTTTAAGAATTCTTAATTTTGCTAAACGTTGAATAGCATACGTGAACTTACATATATGTGAGACAGCCAATATGATTTTCCTAGTTGATAACAAATATGCGGTTGCGTTTGAACAATTTTATTTGTTTTACAGATCTCTGGATTACTGGGTATGGGAGAAATGAATGTAGATGAGACTATGAAGAAAGTTACTGAAACCATGGAATTAGTTCAAAAGATCAACGTTCAATTCAAGGATCCTGTAATACAAATTGCTGATTTTTCATTATTATATTATACTTATGCAGGATATGACAACCTTTGTTTGTGTGTGTATTGCTGAATTCTTGTCACTTTATGAGACCGAACGTCTCATCCAAGAGCTTACTAAACAAGGAATTGACACACATAACATCATAGTCAACCAACTGCTTTATCCGGATAAGGATGATTCTGGTTGTGTTCAATGCAAAAAATGTAATTCGCGATACAAGGTGCAATCGAAGTATTTAGAACAGGTACGATCAATCTTCATCATAATTACAAGTTAACTATTTTCTAGATTGCTGATTTATATGAAGATTTCAACGTAACTAAGCTTCCGTTATTGGAATGCGAAGTACGTGGATCTGAACAGATTATCGATTTCAGCAAAAATCTTTACCATCCTTACGTTCCACAATAAAGATTTTATTGAATTTTTATTGAATTTGCTTTTGTTTCTCGTCATCTTAAATCTTATAATTTACTTGAGCTAGTGTTGTAAATTTTAGATTTGGTTATATTGGGGCCTTGCATCTCTTGTTAATAAATATAGTTAAATTATTACTTTCGCTTATTTCTTTAATGTGTCCGTGTATTCCGAACAGTATAAACTAAAGATATTTCAATCGCATGTGCAACTATTCAAATTGATTCTGAATATTGAAGTATTTGGTTGGTATCCTAATCTAAATAGCATATTCTATAACCATTTAATAATAAAATATTTTGAAATATAACATTGAATGTGATTTTTTAATAGATTTCAATGATTTTTGTCTTCTGAAACCTGACTTTTTTATCAGTATCAGACATTCAAGAAGGAACTATTCTCATATAAAGCAGTTTCTGATCAACTTGTAATTTTAATTAATTGGAAATGACGGATAATCTGTGTGATCTTTCGCAAATTTTAGAAGATAAATATAAAGAATTATATATTCATGAAATAAAACAGGCAATTATTTTCAAGACAACGAAGAAGATTTAATGATCAATGAATGCTTCAAATTTTGAATTTCAAGTTTATTAAAACGCTTAATAGTCTAAAAACTTCTAATTCTACCTTATAATGAGCATTTGATATCTGATGCTTGGATATATATAATACTTAAATATGAATATATTAAGAGATAAAAGAATATCTTATAAGTAATCATGAAAGGAAGGCGGAAAATATACAATTAAGATAGAGAATTGTCTGTACTCATAAAAAATATCTGAAAAAGCTTCTAGGCAGATCTCCTGATTTTTGAACATTTTGGACGATGCAAGCGCTTCTTCTTTAACCATCTCATTTGAAGAACTATAATAATACAAGACCACAAATTTCGTTATTATTTGTTTCACCAACTATATATTATTCATTTTTTTGCAATTCTACGTAATAGATAAGATATATATTTATGTATAAACTATAATTTTTATTCTTTTCATCAGCTGCATCTGCTTCTATATCACCGTTATCACAAATGCTGCAATCTGATCTGGTGGATAGAATTTAAATATTCGACCATTTCATTAATTATGAAATAAAATTATTTATTAAACATCTGTCTACTAAGATTGAATTGATGTTTTTGAATATCTCTAATCTTTTATTAAATGGTTTGATGTACTTTTATATTTAAATCTTAACCATATATATATACCCATATAGGTATATTTCAGTTGTATAGTAGTATTGATGATTTAACTATTGATATTTCCACAAAAATGTGTACTAATCTAATGCATTATAACTCAAATACATATGTATTATTACAAAATATATTATTTGCTATTAATTTAACTTTAACTATAATAACATTATATATTGTTATTTATCATTCTTCACCTCAAATGACGCCATATAAATATTTATTAATAGCTCATCTTGTATGGTATGTTTTAAGTTCATTTTATTTCAATCAATATATAGTAATTTATCTTTTTTATTTGTTTATTTTAGTTTTATACTTCATGATTTTTTTTTTAACGTATGTATAGCATTTCGTTCATATCCGGAATTTTGGGGATATCGTCAACTAGGCTTAGCTTCAAAACTTAAGATTCCTATACAATATGCTATACATATAGCTTTAGGATTTGTGGGAGGTAATTAGCATATTTTTGTTTTTTTTATGTTATAAAGTCACGTAAGCATTAACACCACGTGTATTAACACTTATTTATTTAAAATATGGTAATAAAGTAAATGAAATAATTTATTTTTTCAAATTTATTAAATTTTGAAAAATAATATATTATTTAAATATAGTTATATATAGTTTTTAATAAAAATATTACCTCTTATCGGGTTTGTGTTACCATCCCCCCTTTATTCTTATTTCGCGCCCTTTATGAACCTTATTTTTCAAAATTTAATAACCTTTATCAAGTCTAGTATATCAGAAGATATCTAGTACCATTTGAGACCCAGACTTCGGCTTATCCACTGCCGAGAGTTTATGGAGACTCAGGGTACTTCATGAAAACTCAGAGTACTTTACTTTTTTTTTGAAAACCTATAAATTCATACAAGAGCGCTTCACCAAAATAAAGGTAATGAGGGAAGGGGGGGGGGGGTGACGGATAAAACGGATAAGAGCAGCAAAAATATTTTAAAATATATAATTGAACTGATCATAATTGTTAATTTATTATAGAAGTTGTTATGGTTTATGTTCATATGATACATTATCGTACACGAGCTATCATAACACATTCACATCCATGCTATTTGCCCTCAAAATTGAATTTTTTATTTCATTTTACTATTTATCAAGTATGGCTACCTGTATCTATTTGCATTTATATTTTTGGTACAGCAGATTATCAAGATAAATATAATCAATTAGAGGTATTTATTATATATATATAGTTATGTATATTATATTATATTATATTATATTATATTTGAAGGTATATAATATATGTAAATCTGATTATAGTTCTATATTAATGAATGAAGATATAATAATATTTCGATATCAACGTATATATATCTTATTTACTTTTGTTGCTTTAGCACTTTTCCTACTTATAACAGCTATTTGTTCATTATTTTTACTTTCCATATATAGTTTATACTGCACACAAACAGTTTTATCGAAAAAAACAAGAAAACTTCAAAAATCCTTGTTATTTGCCTTATTTCTTCATGTAAATACAATGAAAAGTATTATTCTATAAGCTAAAAGTTCATATTCTAGATAGTTATTCCTGTTATGTTAATGCTTGTGCCTATACTAATAACAGTATTTGGCCATTCTCCAAGTACGTAATAATTTATATTATATATTATATTTTATATAATAATCAATTTAAATAATTTTAGTTATTGAAAATGCTGCACTGTTATTATATGCTTTTCATGGAGTAGCTAATTCAGTTGTTTTGATATTGGGTCATAAGGATTATAGACTAGCTATACGTAAATATGCTCGAATGATAGTTATATAAGCATATGTTATATCCATAACTGTATCGATATTCTTTCAGAATATTCTGTCGACAGAAACATCAAGAAATCTATAAAGATCCAGTCTTTCTCATCATCATCATCATCCTGAATGCATCTTTCAGCAGCACAATGAAACTGTGAACGAGAGACATCTGCATGTAAACATCAGCTACATATCCATGTAGTTCTAGATTTCTCTTTATATAGCAGCATCCAACAATATTTTATTGTTATTTAGAAGAAGTCACAATGAATTCAGTCACTTATTGTACAAATCGTTTGAATTGTAAATTAAGATATATGAACTTCAATGAATAAATATCTTAAAAGTATAAAATATTGCATAATATGAAAACTATATATAATAATATCTTGATTCATCTGAATTAATATAATATAGTTGATTATATGAACACATAGTTAATAATATTTTATACAAAACATGTACATATACATTTATAAATATTTCCTTTTTCTCTGTATGATTATAATTTTTTTCTTAAAATGTTTTTCTTTTTCCTTTATGTCAGTTTCTTTTCTTCTGATTATTATCTATTCATTATATATATAGATAGATAGATATATATACTATATAGTATAGTATAGTATAGTATAGTATAGTATTCAATCTACCCATTTCTTATATTTTGTCATTATGGTTAAAGATCACGTTTACATTCGAAATGAAGGAACTTAAGAACATTAATAGCAAACGACTCAATGAGAAATCAATCGTTTTCATTGAAAAGAAAATGTTCTGATTGAACATACATACACATTCATTCATATTCTTCGAAATTGATGAAAAGACTGTTTAGCCATATGACTTTTCATTAGAACATACACAACATTCTATTACAAAAAGTATCAAATACAACATCAACACTTCTTTTACGTCATCATTAAACTCATAAACTATATGTATATAGTTAGAAGAATTCATAAATAAATACAAAATGTTTAGTGTATGTATACATATATGAAGTATTAACCAGTTTTCTACCTCTACAAAACTCGCCGTCATACAACATCTTTTTCAATTTCCTTCCTCGACATCATCATCATCATCATCTCCCACCCCCAACCCTAATAAGAACTTTTAAATTTATTTCTTTCATAAAAAAGTTTTATTTTCACATAGTTAGTATATATTAAAATTAATTTATATACATATTCATCACAGTAATCCTTTATTTCAATTACACATATGCATAGGATATGTATTGAAGTCTATTATTTATTCATTTTTTGCTTTAACTATTGCACGTTCATTTAGAAAATTAATCGATTATTTAATAATTTATATGAATTGAAATATTTTTATAATAATCTCTCTCTATCTTTTGAATTCGTTATATTTCTCTCTATTGACTGTCTGGCAAAGCACTAAAAACTGTTTCTATTTTAGTTCACTTTTGGAAGAATCGGTTTAATATCATCGATTTTAAAAATATAAATTGGCGCCTAGTCAGAAAGATGCATACGTTTAAAATTTTATAAAAAGAAAGCGGTTGTATTCAGGATGTATAGAAGATTATTCCTAAACCTTGTTGCTTTGTCAGACAGTCTATGTCTCGTGAAGAGAGGCAATCTCTACGCTGTGTTAGAGGCAGACACAGCACCCCAATGGGATACGGCGCTTACATTAAAGGCACTGGGAGGTGACACTGCTTCATCGGTTTAATTACCCAAGTTTGAGGTACTTTCCTGATTCAACCAGAAACATTCTGTGTTCGAATTAAATTTTGGAACGCTCTCCACTGGAGAGCAACATGAATCGAAAATCTTTAGATAAATCAGTTCGTTTGATTTTTAAAATAGAAAAGTCAATGAGGATGAAGATCATTTTTGGATTTGGGGTTGAGATGAGCGGTTGTATTCAGGTTGTTCGCAAATCTAAGTTGTAAGTTGCTCAGGCTCACATCGTTTAAGAAGAAAACCGTTTATTTCTAAAATTTCAGTAGGAAAGAGCGGTTGTAGTCAGGTTATAAGAGAAATTATCGCAAATCTAGGCCGCTTTCTGGTTCAGGCTCTTTCGCAGTAGTTACGCTCTCGTGAAGAGAGGCAATCTCTACGCGGTGTTAGAGGCAGACACAGCACCCCAATGGGATACGGCGCTTCGATTGACGGCACTGGGAGGTGACACTACCTCTTCGGTTTAATTACCCAAGTTTGAGGTACTTTCCTGATTCAACCAGAAACATTCTGTGTTCGAATTAAATTTTGGAACGCTCTCCACTGGAGAGCAACATGAATCGAAAATCATTGGATGAATCAAGTTCTTTGGAATTTTAAAATTGAAAAATCAACGAAGATGATAATCATTCTGGGAATTATAGTTGAGATGAGCCAAGTTCGATGTAGCCTACACGTGTGCAGGACCCATGGTGTCTAGTCAAGAGAGACGGTCTTTATCATGTTGGGGGGAGAGATACAGCACGTCTATGTGATACGACACGTGCATTGATGCCACTGGGAGGTGACACTGCTTCGTCGGTTTAATTACCCAAGTTTGAGGTACTTTCCTGATTCAACCAGAAACATTCTGTGTTCGAATTAAATTTTGGAACGCTCTCCACTGGAGAGCAACATGAATCGGAAAACTGTTTTGTCAGGTTTAAGCTTTGTTCATCATTGTTGTGAATGATTATTGAGGAATATTACAGTAGAATTCATAATTTTTGAAATTAGTAGGATTATATGTTAAAATTGGAAACCTATCTAGCTAACATAGCAAACGACACGAGTGTTGATCACTGACTTTGTCGGTTATTCAAGGGTAGAATGTAATTGCTCATTCCTTTTAATGAAAATATATTTGAAATGTTTATAGTTGGCTTATGTATGTTTTAGGCAATAAGAAAGGTTTTATAACAAAATATTTAATAAGTTAAGTTTCAAGTTTTTTTTAAGTTTCTATTTTTCTTTTCATCCAAATCTTAACTATTCATAAATATTTAACTGAAACAACCACTTTTTTGGTCAAAGATCATTTCATTTGTTAAAGAATGTTCCTTTTTTTTCTTTTCAATAAGGTTTGAGCACGTTCTTTGCTTCACTTTTCTTTAAAAATCTACTTTTATTCATACAGCTTGTCTATCATCTATCTCTGAATATGTATACTCTATTTCACATTAATTATAGATAACAAGGAAAAATGTCAATTTTTAAAGTTTTTATCTTATAAGCATCTTTTAAACTTACTTATGGATATATTCCTTGGTTCTTCATTTTCTTTTTCTCTTTCAAGCTTCATCTTCTGGCTTTTCGTTCAATTTTCTCTTTTTTTTTTGAAAACCAAAATTAGTCATTCTTTCTCACTTTTTGTCACATTTTGGCTGTTGCAAGTTCATCTTCTTGTACTTTGTTTTCATAAAAAATATTATTTATCTCTCTTGTCCTTTACCACCTCTTTTCTTGGATTACATAGCTTTCTCTCTCTCTCTCTCTCTCTCTCTCTCTCTCTCTCTCTCTCTCTCTCTCTCTCTCTCTCTCTCTCACTCACTTTGATATCTACATATACTCACGCTTTTAGTTCATCTCTATATCAGCTGTCTATTCTTCAATTTCCTTTGATTGTCCGAAAATTGAAATTAATGAACGCATGTCATGCCATAGGTCAGATGAGACCTTTCTCTCTGGGGGTGATTCCATATGATCTGTAAGCTTGAAAGCTCAACCAATGTAAGAAAAGAGAAATAGAGGGAACGAGACATAAAAAGAAAGCAAGAAGGAGGTAGAGAGAAGAGATGAAGAGAGAACATGGAATTCGATTCGAAAGTCAAGCACCGAGAGAGAACAGAAGCTATGAGAGAATCAGGCACGAGTGGCGGAAGGATGCTATCCTTTCAACTAAGCATACCCTCTCTTGCCATCTCTCTCTCACACAATTCCGTTTCCCTCTCAATTATCCTCTTTCTCTCTTCCATTCCCTCTCTTCCTATCTCTCAAATTTGCAATGTGATTTCCTTATTTCCTTAATAAATCCGTTCAACTTCAATAATTTGCTCTGGCATGCTCTCAGTTCAAGCTTTGGCTGAAACAACTTGAAACAGAGCTTGTAACTTATTCTTATTTTTTTCACTTCCTTCTTACTTATTCATTGAAATTTGTAATTTTCAATATAATATACTATTTTTTTTTAAATCAAAGCTCTAAAAGATACCTGAATCTATACTATAGACGTCATTGATTCATTCATTTTTCTATTTTTCTCCCTTCAATTTCCAATGAGAAATACAATTTTATTAACAATTGTTTATCCAATATTGCTGTTTGTCCTATAATTTTGAAGTAAAAAATTCAGGAACTTTCAAATAAGGCATTTGGCCGCATCGCAACCGCATCGCGCCATTGAAATCGAAGAGCTTTTATTGCGGGAACACAGGAGAGTAATAAGGAGGGAAAGAAGAAGAGAAATGAAACAGAGAGTTTAGAGAATAAAGGAATGATAGAGAAAGAGAGTTTGTAAAGAATGAACGTAAGAAGAGAGAAAAATAGCGAGAGTGAGAGAGAAAGATAGAGAGAGGGAGCAGAAGAGACAAAGGAAGAATAGCAGGGACCTAAGGTTGTACTTGAGAGCTTCCTTCAGAAGCCTCATATAGCTTCAGCTAGGTTTCGACATTTTTTCTTTTTTTTTCTTCCAAATATTCCCATATTCTATAAAGGAAAAACATATACAAAGCTGTTTTTCTCAATTACTTTACTTGACTCAGTTAACGACCTTATCTCATGGATTATAAGAACACGAAAATTAATTTTTCCTTTTCGTCAAGCTTATACTACAACAGCATTTTGCTGTTCGTTGCCGTTCCTTCCTCTTCACTTGTCCATTACTTCCCCCTTTGATGTTATCCCTCCATTACATACATCTTCCTAACTTGATTGAATCTATTCAAATTCTTTTCGTCTTTTTCTTCTTCGTCGTCGTCAAAATTTCAAATATTTTCGCTTGAAAACGCCTAAAAATTTAAAACTTCCATCAAGCTTGATGATAACACATAAGCAATCATGAGCTGTATTATCTCGCCTGCCAGCTACAACCACACTTCCTATTTTCTTTTCTTTTTTTTCTTTTTATTTTGAATAAAAAACTGGATTCTCTCGCTTCGAACAATGTACCTATTGCATTCAGTGCTTCTCTGTTCTGCTAATAATATGATTTCGTGCTCAGTTCTACTCCTCTCTCTCTCTCTCTCTCTCTCTCTCTCTCTCTCTCTCTCTCTATGTAAGCTAGTTGCTCGAACACCTTCTTTCATTTCAGGAAAAACGTGTTCACTCCCGTAAGATACCCATCCCACTTCATAGCTTTACTCTTTTCCTTCAAATTTGTTGTTTTTTGTCCATTTTGTCTTAACTTTTCCCTCGCTTTCCTTCCTCTCTCTTTCTCTCTCTCTTTTTCTTTTTTTTTTTGGCTCATTCCCTTGAGTTTTTTCTTCATGCTGGTTCAAAATGCTGCGTTCTTGTGCGATATTATATGTATACGATGAATAATTTTCTCACAATGCTTATATTTCAATAATTTTAAACTATATTAACTATATCTATAGATATACTACATATATCTATCTATACTATCTAGCAATTGTTCTATAACTATAGAAGAGATATACTGTTTAATTCATATCTTTAACAATTTCATTTGAACTTATTTTGTATTTTAAAGTTCAGCTCAACTTCACACACGCACACACGCACAGCTGACCTGATACCGAATGTTTCAGCCTCCCCCCCCTTCCTTCTCCATTCTTATTTCGTACATTTTTTCCGTACTTTCAATATTTTTTCTCATTTCCATTCAAACTATTTGACTATATTATTCTTTTCTATTCATATTCATATATATCTTCTTTTCTTTCAATGTTTTCTTATTAATTTCTTATAATTTATATATATAAATCTCTTTTGAATATTTCTTAATATTCTATTTTTATAATAAAAATTATAAATTAATTGAATATTATTAAAATAGTTCAAAAGAATAATCAATAATAAGAAAGTTACTTAAGTCTTATTTCTTTGTATTGTTTACTTCGTCTTTGTTTGTTTGTGCTCATATAAGCCTAAAAACATAAACTTTTCAACTTCAATACCACTAAAATAATACAAAAATATCTTTTTAATCAAATAAATGTATATATTCCTATAGATTATCTATATCTAATATTATTATATTTTATCTTTTTAGAACTTTTTATTTTTCTTTAAAATAGAATTCATATATGTATATATATACACATATTCTCCGTTTTACTTTATAATTAGTATAAATGTACTTTTATGCTATTTCATGTGATTTTGACCAAAATTATTTCAGACCAAATTATGTCTGCTGGATTAGCTGTTAAACGACCTCAAGCTGGTATGCAAACAAGTTATTTATAAAAAATATTTAACATAATTAAAATTTTTATATATATATAATGAGACAAAGAGGTTTTGAACTCATGCTGTATGTCATAAATCAAAAATCATTTGAACTTTTTCTTCTATTCTCGTGTTTTCTTTGGAATATATCAACTGACTTCACGTGGTATGCTAATCATCCATTGCATTCAATTCATACGTACATGTGACGTACGTCATACGCGTTAATGTTACAGTTTATTTTAAAACGAAACTATCAGATGATCGGTTGTACTTCAATTGAATGAAACCTTTTGTGAGCAATTAACTTAAATAATTTCAGGCAATTTATCAATTTACAACACATTGAACGATAAACTCATATCACATTCATCAACTATATCAACAAATGCTGAAAAAACAGCAGAAAATGTTGCAAACGATGATCAACAAAAAGCTTTACTGGAAAAGGTCAGATTTCTACCATATTAACCATTTATTTTATTATTTTGCTACTAATATATACACATAATATTCAAATTTTATTTTATGCGGTAAATACAATTATTATGAAATATAAGTTTCGTATAAAATGTTTTGTTTTGTACGCTTTCGCCGTGGTCCACATTCTCTGTATCTTTGCACTGGTCGCATGTGCTTTGAGCTTCTCTTTTCTATAATTAACCTTTGCTCAATTAGCATGAAGTGACCTCCCACCACCCTCCTTGTCCTTGAGGGTGACATTCAACTTCAACAAGTTCATATATCCGATTTATTCGAAACATAAAATTCAGTTGTTAAGTTCAAGCATCATTGAATTTCTCTCAAAGTTTTTTTTTCAAATATCACTCACCTCATTATTTGAAAAGTTCAAATATCTCCAGTCAGCATGTAATGAATGTCACAACAATAATGTTGATCAACGTATATTAGTGTATAGATATAGCACATTATCGCTTTCATATACTTGAAGATGGTGTCATTCTATTATCTCAAATCATATGATCAAACCCATATATTTCTTTGAACTCTTGTTATATGGACTACACGTATCTTTGCGGATTATTTGACTAAATTTCATTTTTTTTTCTCTCTCGAGTTTTCAGATCCAAATGCAATTTCTCTTTTGTACACAATCCAATAATCGACAATCGAATAAATCTTTTTTGAGACTAAAATTTAACAATTTTTCTTAATTGAAACCATGTTTCCAAGAGAAATAAAGTATTCAGAGCATACTAGAGCATGTTTCTCAT
Source organism: Auanema rhodensis (assembly GCA_964057225.1). Lineage (NCBI taxonomy): Eukaryota > Metazoa > Nematoda > Chromadorea > Rhabditida > Rhabditidae > Auanema > Auanema rhodense. The sequence goes on from OZ059895.1 coordinate 14,476,507, forward strand.
TTCTCATCACTCACCTTCCTCCCTCCAGACGTTTTTTTTTCAAATAGTTTTTCTCTTCAACTTGATCTCCTTCAAAGCCTTTCTCTCTCTCTTTCTCTCTCTCTCTCATTCTCTCTTTGTCGATCTGTTTCTTTCTGTCTAATCACTTTTCTTTTTCTTTCATTTTTTTTTGAAAATAGTCTTAATGGTCTAACTTCATTTACTTTTTTTCTTGAATTCTCTTCAAGATGTATAATATTTCATTTTGAAATTTCTCTCTACATTTCTCTTCAAATATCATTAACTTTCTCCTTCTCATCTAAATTCAGTCAGTTGTTCTTCTATGCTTTTCGGATTCACGGACACCCTTCATCGTAATCTTAAAGACTTTAAGGAAATCTTTCAATATGCTACTCATTTTAGACAAAAATATGTTTTTTCTTATTTTTTCTATGTCTCTTTATACAATATTATATTCTTAATACTTGTTTCTTTTGATATATTTCACATGAAATCATTTGAAATTCAGATTTTCTATTGAAATACACGGATTTACATTTCTCATATAGGTGTAATATCTTTCTTTTAAAACGTTTTGCTGTCAAGCTTTAAGCATTTCACAGCATTAAAACACTTTTTTTCGATTCCTACTAGTACCTTGATAAATCATTTCAGTGTCAACAATTTACTTCTTCATTGATACATCTGTAGTTCATAGATTTCCATAAAAAACATGTTCAGACATTTTCAAAGAAAAACTTAAAAAGTTTGAAGCATTTGAAGCATTTTAAGCTTAATTTAGAATTATATTATTATATAACATAGTATACATGTAACTATATAATTTTCAAGTAATTCTTCTCATCTATTTATCTGTTGTTATTGGCAAACATCTCGATTTCAAATAGCCGAACCCCCACAATTATCCATCTCGCGTCGGCAAGCCCTGGTCACATGTTGCTCACAAATGAAAGAGAATGTTGAAAAATAGCTTAATGCTTAACATATCTTGTATTGACTCTCATTTCATCTTATATCTTATATTATCAAAATAAAAATAAATTTTTTTATTTATTTCGGTAAGTAATATTATGAGTTCAAGTTCATGTCATTGTGTTTACACATCATACTTCACTAAAAATTCTGTTCTTTCAACTCAATAACTTCCTCTGTTGTTGAAGCTTGAGCTTTAGTTTCAAAAAAGTTTCTTTTTCTTATATTAACCTTGATCCATTCCCCTCTCTCTCTCTCTCTCTCCCACTCTCCCACTTGATCTTTCTCTTTACCTTCCTTGAATAAGAAATATACGAAAAACCTATATGATATACGTATTGTAATATGGTTATATTTTATCTCCAACTTGTAGTTGATTGGTTCTGGATCCAGACTTTCATAGGAAAAAATTTCAAATTATAATTCAAAAAAAAAATTTTGTTAGAAAAGGCTTTGCTAAAACTCGAAATTCTGATACTTAGTGCCTGTTGAGTCTTCAAGCTTTATACCCTCAGCAGCTTAAAAAAAGTTTAATCTTTAACGTTATTTCTCGTTCAAATTTCTTAGTTCCTTCAAAGCAACATGATAGCTTTTCTCAAATTTTCACTCATTCTACCATGTCCGATTATCGGAGATTATTCTGCACACTTCTGTCCCGGTTTTTCCGATTCAGATTAGTTTCTCTACACTAGCATTCACCCAGTTTTAACAGTATTATACCCCTCCACCTGGTATTGAATTCATTTTTCCATCTTTGTTCGCCATCCAACAGTATTATTTTCATTTTTAAAAAACATTTCAATTTTTGAAATAGATTATTCAATTCAATATGAACATGTTTCAGTTATCAGCAAGTGCATCACAATCATCAGATTTAGAAGGTCGTCTGCGTACAGCTTTACGTGAGCGTGACGAACAGTGGAGAAAACACGAAAAAGTAAATATTTTGGTTCAAATAACATTCATAATATTCTGATTTAAAGGCTCAAATATCATTCTTACAACAAGAAAGTTCAAATATGCTCAAAGGACTTCATAGCGAGATTGAACGATTAGGACATCAGTTGAGAGGTAAGGACAAGTCTGATAAGCCGACTTAACTTGATCTTCAGATGCTAAGCATAAGCTTCTGGTAACTGGCACAGAATCCGTATCCATTTGTGATCATACAGAATTGGAAAAAACAATTTCACAACATGAAGAAACAATACGCTTACTTGAACAGGTTCAAACTTAACAAACTTGATTGTACTGAAGCATTTTTTATTTCAGAAATTGACACGAAAAGAAGATCAAGCACAGAATATTGAAAAGACTGTCACAGCTACAATTCATAAACTTCAAGAACAAATTCATTTACAGGTTAGTACAATGAAAGATATATCATCTGGCTAATCATAAAGTTCCTTCTTAATGCTCTAAGCCTATCAAATTGCAAAATTAACCTCTTGTAAACAATGTGATACTCTGCAAATCACTATTCCAAGTATTATTCTATTTTCGTCACGTATATCGTATAATTAAATCGAAATATATTAAAATCTACTTTTGTAAAGTTTCAAGTTTTCTTTGTAGGCTGATAGAATTCGCCAGTTATCATCTGAAATGAATGATAGAAATCAAACTGTTGCTCATCTTAGTAGCCAGGTAAACGATCCTTTTTTTGCTTTTTTTTGTTGAAAAAGAGAATAAAAAAATTTCTTTTCAATAGAATTTCTTTGAAAAAAATTTTTTTTCAGCTGAGAGCCTATCGTTTGAGAGATGCTATGGCAACAGCTCAACAAAGACGTCGAGCTTCACATGGAAGCAATAGTCCATCTTCATCTGAATTAGTTTCTCCAACTTCACCCTTCAGGTAATTTTTGAAGTAAAAATGCTGTTAACAAACGACTGCCCTTCGAATCTTACAACCTATTCGATCTCTATGTGCTACTTGGACGCCCTTGCATTGTTGTACAAGCTTCAAGTTCCTAGTACAAGCATTACCACGTGTTATGAAACATGTTGAGCATGTCACCCGAATTGAGTGTTGGGTGTTTGTATTATTTTCAATAAACTATATCATATAGTAAATAATATTTTCTAAAGATTTATTTTTATTTTTGTAGAGTATTTCCCCCAGCTAAAGGACTTGTAAGTGCATCTGTTACGGTTAGTTATCCCGGAAGCCGAAGTGACATGCAAAGGTTGGTTCAAGTTCTTATAATTGTCGCAACTTACAAGATATTTTTAACAATTCCTATAGAAAAAAGTGCTTATTATTCAGTTTCCCGATCTGAGAAAAAAAAACTTTCTTTTTCCTTCTAAAAATCTTTTCATTTGCAGTGACCAATCATCAGAAGGGCCATGTAGCATTGAGAGACCCAGACGCCGAAAGTCAACTGGAATAGGATTTGGAAAATAAGTTCAACATTAAAGTTTCAAAATCGCATCATATCTGATTTTGAGCTTTTCTTCTTCTTCTTCTTCTTTATTGAAACATTATTATTTCCTCTTCTCTTCTTCATAATAATCATATCAAAATATATATTTATATATATATATATTATGTGTGTGAAGCTGCTATGTATTGGACTATGTGTGATGATTATTTAAATATCCAAATTTTGGAATATTTCAATCATCAGCTCTTATTCATGTGAATCTCTGTCCCTTTCTCTCCCTCTCTCTCTCTCTCTCTCTCTCTCTCTCTCTCTCTCTCTCTCTTTTCTTTTTTCTTTTTCGAAAGAAAATATTCAATAATAATTTGTTTTTTGTGTTTGCTCAATTAACATCAACTCGGTACTATTATTCTCTTTATTTTCTTTTTTTTTTTTGGATTTTTTTCAAAAAAAAAAAATATGCGTTTGATATACTGTATATACCATATAAATATATGTACAATGTATTATATAAATATTATAAATTATCCGATTAATTTTTGATTTTTTAACGAAATAGGTATGGTATTCGGTGATGTAAGTGTATGCATGAATAGGAGTTTTTCTCTTTAGAAAACCTGATAATATGTGTATAATTAGTTAAAATATAATACATTTTATAGTAATGAATAGCATTTATTAAATAAATACATATCTATACATTAAATAAAAAAAAGAAAAGAAATTAATGTCTATTTATATAATTTTAATACAAAAAAAATAGCTGATTATGCTGTATAGTTAAGAGATTCTTTTCATTCATCCATCACCAATTATTATATTCAAATTAGCATATAATGGTGTAATAAATGAAATACACGTGTATACACGTGAACGATTATAATTGCGTCAAATTCTAATTTTGAACTTCTTTCTTGAATTTTTCAAAACGGTTGTATTTGAATATGCTCTAATCTTAAATCTAATTATTTATCATCATAAATCATATTACTGTATTGTTTTTTGGTCTTAAAAAGATAATTTAATTAATATTTTTTCTTTATTTTACTTGAAATAATGTACTTTACATGAAGATAAAAGGAGATTTTGAGTAGAATTGGATTCTATAAAGTTTAAAAGAAATTGTTCTTCTGCTGTCTCTCTCTCTCTCTCTCTCTCTCTCTCTTTCTTTCTTTCTCTCTCTCTCTATCTATCTCTCTTATCACAAGCATTTACCCAATTATATGTTCTCTCGCTTCCTTTTCAAGTCAACGGTCAGGATACAACAATCTAGGTTAGTGTTAGAAGAGGATAAACGCTTGTCTTGTTCTCTCTGTCTCACCTTTTCTCTCTTATTCCCCTTCTATCTCTTTTCTAATATTCCTCCTATTCATTACTGATAAACGTTGATTTTGGATTTATTCTCTCACCAAACTCTTTTAATCTCTGGAATTCTCTATCATCATGTTATCTAAGCGATTGACTTAACGCTACATTCATTACTCTTCAATCTCTTCTTCCCCCTCTCCCCCCCCCCCTCTACTTCTCCCGCTTTCTCTATTGCGTTTGAATATTATCACTTGTATTCATTTAGATCTAGCATTAAATGAGTCTTTTTCATTAATTCTTAACATTTTCCATACAAGACGAATAAATTCAACTTTGATCATCTAATATGATGAGCATAAGCTTATATGCTTGAACGAAGATAAAAAAGAGGAAAAATTAAAAAAAAAAAAGGAAATATGATAGCTAATTTGATGATTTGATAACTCATGCTGATTTAATGAAATTTAGTAAAAAATTTTTTTTTGTTTTTTTTTTTGCTTTCATGATGAATTTCAGCAAATCACAACTTTCATCCAACAGGTTACTTAGCGATAACGAACAAGCTGTCTCTCTACCTCTCTCTCTTTCTCTCCCTCCCTCTTTCTCTCTCTCTCTCTCTCTTTTACTATTATACATATAATATAATATACAATATGTATTATGTATATCTTGGTAGTTTTAAATGAAAATATTTTTTATTTTTAATAGAATAATATATAAATTTCTCTGTCTTCCAACATCTTATGATACTATTTTTTCTCTTCTGTCTTTCTTTTCTCTTTTTCGTTTTTCTTTCTTTTCATTTCGTTTCGTTTCTTCCCTTTTTTTGGCTTCTGCTTTTGAACTGTAAATATATATATTTCATGTGAAAATTCACTATTTAAGTCTTGATATGTAAGTCAAGATCTCCTTTTCTATTTTGTTATAAAACGCCAGTTTTCTCTTATCAATGCATATATAGATATATGAAATTCTCAGAAAATAGATCATTCACATGCAATACCTTCTGAAACATTTGCAATTCGAATGCTGCTGAGTAATCTTTTACAAAACTCTTCAACATGAGATTATATTCTTTTATATAATTCTTACTGCTTCAACAACCTTATATCCACGAATAGAAACGATTGAAAGAGAGAGAGAGAGAGAGAGAGGGGCGGGGAGGGGGGGGGCGGATAGAGAGAAGAGGGATATCTACGTGGACAGAGGAGTTGAGGAAGAGAGAGAGAGAAAGAGATAAGTGACAAGGATTATTCACGGGGACGAAGTAAATGTTTTTGATATCATGAAAGGGGCTGGAAGTTGTTCGGGATGTGAGTGGGGGAGGAGAGGGGGGGGGGACAAGTGGGAGGAGTAGAGAGAAATCTCTATCTGTTCGTGACTTCTCAAGGAAGTAACCATGTTTGACATTACCATCATCATCTACTTCTAGAACTATAACGCTTATTCTACTGAAATTCGAGCTTAATTTCAATATTTCTCTTCTTCTTCTACGCCTGATATTGTTTTTTGAGAACCAAAAAAATTTTTTTTAATTTTCTGGACAACAAGGATGATGATCAGTCTTATTCAGTAGTAGTATTGGCCTTGTATTTGTATATAAAAGGAATAGAGAGAGATTGAGAAAGAAAGAGAGAGAGAGACAGAGAGAGAGAGAAAGAGAGAGAAAGGGGGGGGGGGGGTAGATGATGATGACCCCGTTTTCGATTAATTTTCATTCCAATTCATCCTTATCAATATTTCATTTCATTTGTTTCTTTTCTCCTTTTGCAAACAAAATCGTTTCACACAATTCAATATAAACAACATGTTTTTCAATACAATATCGTTATTACTGAATTTGTGTTTTTTCTCACATACCTTCAGAATTCACAAACGACGACGACGACGACAACGACGACGACGACGTTGACGACATTCATGATGACGACTTGTTATATCAATCCCCCTCATCTAACCTTTCTACTATTACCATCATCATTTCATTTCTCTCTTTTTTCATTTTATATTTTTCCATTCGAAACCAATAAGCAAAAGCAAAAAAGAAAATGCTACTGTGCTACAGCTACGGTTATTGCGAAGGCTACTGTGACACTTCTTCTTCTTCTTCGGCTGCTGTTCATGATGATGATGCTGCTACTGTTGTAGCTTATTCTGATATTCTGATTCTGAAGTTCAAAGGATTTGAAGAATAAAAACCAATATAATTCCATTTAAAAAGACGAACGAATGACTTCTACGATTGATATCCATCTCCTTCCATAACTTTTTTTTTTCTCATCGTATTTCTTCATTTGTAATCTCGCTAAGGGTCAATTGACCCCAATCTATCTTCAACTCTCTCTTAATCATCGTCTCAATTTCTTTTACCCCCCTTAGCTATTATCATTCAATTTCTATCATCATTATAACCTATTTGACTACTTTTAATCCTTTCTCACACTATCATATCTCCTGAATTTCTTTTCCATTTTTTTTTCTTTCTTTAACATCATCTATCTTTCAAAAAATATTTTACTGATTTGAACTCAATCTATGTATGTGTCTGTGTCTTTCCTCCCTACTCACCATCGATACAAGACAACGTGGTTCAATCTTGTTCATCAGTAATGTTGACGTCATCATCTAATGAATACATCACTTTTCATTACAGCTTCTCACTCGATATGATCTCTCCTCTCATCTCTCCTATTCTCACCTTCATTCTCTTTTCCTTTTTCTCTCCAACTTACTTTTTATAGTTGAAGATCAAAAAATAAAAAAAAAATAAAACAAAGTTATCATCTCAATTCATCAATTCATCTTCAATCTCTCCCTCTGCTTCTGCCTCTTCCTCTCGTTTTTCCTTAATCACCACTTCTTCTTCTTTTTCTTCGTAGCTACCATCATCTTCATCATATTGCGTAACATTTACAACAAAAAAATATTTGAGAAATTGCAATAAAAGCCTATCTTATCACCACAGAAATTTTGTCTCATCCAATATTGAATTTGAATAATAATAATTGAATTTTCTCTTCATATTTCTAATTCATTATCTCGATTTCGATACAGAATGTTGTTTTCAAAGTCCCACCACTACCACAAGCACCAGCCCCATACACAGAGAGAGAGAAAGAGAGAGAGAGAGAGATAGAGATAGAGAGAGAGAGAGAGAGAGAGAGAGATATGTACATACACATTTCCATTTTCATCCACACTTCCCGAACACTTGGCTTTGTTTCTTTTCTCAGATATTTCTCTTATTTTTACGATAATAAGAAGCATTTTTCTTACTTTTTCAATCATTTTTTATAAAAAATTTGCAACTAGTTCACATCAATTATTTCACTGAATTTCACATTTTTTTTGTGAAACAGAAAAAAAAATTTCTTTTATTCTATGAAAAATCGTTGAAACAAATTATTTTCTTTTTCACCAAATCTCATCGTATTTGATCTCTGCTGCATCTTTTGTTAGTCTTATGTAGCTTCTATCTTATGAATCATGTACTTTAAGCATAATCTTCAAGAATGAGCTTTATTTCTTTTTTTTTTGGAAAGGATGAAGACGAAAAAAAGATTTTCCTCTTTGCCTCCCACACTCCTCCTCCATTTTTGCTAAGCTCCAACATGAGACACTGAGCACTTATCTCATTTCATTCATAAGATATTGTACTCAATTCATTGTGATCTTCATGAAACCATCTATATTTAGATTCTGATGATGATGACGACGATGGATGAAGGCTACAACGACAAAATTCATGAAAACGATGACGACTAAGCTGCTGATTCTCCATTTACAGTTTGAGCTTTAACCTTCGAAGAAACTTGAACCTATCCACGTCTACTCTGGTTTCAAAGGACATAATCAAGATTCAAATGACTTCCTTACATCATCAGCATCATCTTTTCCATCCTCTTCATCATCATCATCATCTTCGTCATCATCTTCATCGTGAAAAATAACAGCAGCATTGTCGTCGTCGTCGTTGTCGTCGTCGTCGTCGTTGTTAGCATCTGCATCTGCATTTGCATCTGCATCCTATTCATAACTGAAACATGAGATTTATTAAATATAAAAAAACATTATTCTATTAAAAATTCATTCATCACAACATGCAAATTCCAAAAAAAAATTTTTTTCGAAAAGTGCTCCTATCCTTTTTGAGAAAAAAAAAGATTTCCATTTCAGTACAATTGAATAATTTCCTGATTCAAATTATTATTTTTTTTCTTTAAATTCTTTCTTCTAATCTTTGATTTTAATGAGCTCTGACTCTTCTGTCACTCCCTCTCTCCCTCCCTCTACGACATCGTGTGTGCCTTATATAGCTCAGATGCACATCAGTTGAGCTCACCTATATATTAGTATGTATCTTCATTATGAAAATCTAAGTTTTTCCTGTTTCAAATTTCATATTATTAACTATATATAGTATAGTTAGTTAGTAATCTTAATCATTATCTCATTTATAATTCTGACGTCAAATGTTTGCGATATCAATTCAAACTTATTTATATAACTCATTTGAAGTCAAAAGTCTTCAAGTTATTTTCGTTAATTTTTTAATTTTTGAAAAGAAAAAAGGAGGTTTCCCCCTTTTCTCTCTCTCTCTCTCTCTCTCTCTCTCTCTCTCTCTTATTACATCATTGTAATATACACAAATACATATACTTAACTAGTTTTCAACTCTATATAACTCGCACAAATGTCATTACTATACGTATAGATTATGTTGGTACTGCAACCTTTTTACCAAAAAAGAGAGAGAGAGAGAGAGAGAGAGAGAGAGAGAGAGAGAGAGAGAGAGAGAGAGAGAGAGGAAGTTTATAATTTCATTCGAGATTTTACAGTCATCATCCTCATCCTGAGGCTCATCAGTCTCATCAACGTCATTTCCACAGCTTCATCGTCATGATCTTCAATTCAAGTGATCATTAAATACTACATATAGTATAAGATTCATTATCAAAATTATCTTTTTTTTTCTCCCAAAGGAATTTTTAATTTCCAAATTTCTACATTCTCCTCCTTCTTCTCTTGTTTCTTCTCATCATCATCATCATCGTTGTCGTCGTCTTCTTCTTCTTCTCAGGACTATTTTCCATCGTTAATGGATGGATTTCCTACATAAATTTTCTAAACTATTACTATATAATCTATAATGTAATATATCATTTATTCAATCTTTTCATTATTCCTTTCAAGCTTTAATCTCTATATCTCTCAAGCATTAATTTTTCTTTTTTTTCTCTTAATTCTCTGTATATCTCAATGTTTTTCTCTCAACTCTCATATTCTTTCAATCTTCTTCTTCTTCTCCTCCTCCTCCTCCTCCATTTCTCTCATCTACTACTACTACTACTCCTTCTCCTTCTTCTTCTTCTTCTTCTTCTTCTTCTTCTTCACATATGAGACAACAATTATCCAACAGCAATTAGTCTCGAAGTCGTCAGCCGACAACTATTTCCAACCTAATCTTAAGCAAAAACTTTTTTATTCCTCACCCAATCCTTTATCCACTACCTATCTCATCAAACATCATTTTTTCGCGCATTATTATTAAACTTCCTTATTGATATGCTATATATATTCTAATTATATGATATAGTTATATTATATTTCAGTTATGTTATTCTTGGCATTTCTCCTAATAAGTTATACATATGCATATCCGAGATTGGAACGTCAAGCTACAGGTAAGCTACAACTTTCATATTAATCCTTTTCATCTATGTAGTCTTTGTTTCAAATTACTAATTATGCTATAATAGTTAATATGTTTAACATTATACTAATCAGCTTCTTAGTTGAAACTATTTAGTTTTTTTTTCTTTTCTTTTATTTTTTTATTTTAAAAAGAACAAATTAACATCCATAGCCGCTTCAGATGACAGAATGCCTCGTTTATTTTATCCACATAGAGAGCCTGAACGTCCTTGTAAGTCTCAATTGGTGTCATCTTTGTGCTTCTACCTCTTACCTCAAATCCTCTCCAATGTTCTCTCTCACTCACTCCCTCTCTCCCCCCCTCCTCCCTCTCTCTTTCCCTCTCTTTATTTTCTTAATTCAACTCGACAGTTCCTAGTTATAGTTACAACTATTTAAGTTTATTCTAACATATTTTAATTATTTTAGTCGTATTTACAATTATTTTTAGTTATTGTGACTTTGTTTTCTTTATTTTCTCTCTCTCTCTCTCTCTCTCTCGCTCTCTCTCTCTCTCTCTCAATCTCTCTCTCATATCTCATCTTCAGCGGCTTCAATCTTTAGTTCATCTATGTATGTGCTTTCATTTCATCATTACTTTCTGATTTAACCCATTACTGATGAGTAACTCTTCTAGCTTTCGTACGACCACTTCATTCCGCTTCTATCTTATCACAATCTTTCATCGAACCACTCGTCACTACCGTAAACCCGGATCACACTATTCACAAACCAGGTTTATTCCAAGAAAAGTATTTTGAAAATAAAAAATATTCATAATTAAACCTGATTATCACGTACTATGTCGTTAAAAATTTTCATGTTTATCTCATATATCATGAACGTTTGGCTCGAATCACGATGCACGCAAAGGTCAATTATCTTTTCTCGCACTCTTCTTTCAAGCTTTAACCTTCTTTCAAGCTTTTACTTTCTCTCTCTCTCTCTTTCTTTCTCTCTCTCTCTACATGTATATCTTGTTTTCAATTTCATCCCTTCAAAGAAACACATAATACACTCACATTAGTTATAACTATTTCACATAGTTAGCAATAGACAATTATACTATTTCAAACATTCAAGGGCCGGTAGATTCAAATGCCGAAAACCTTCGTTCACTGGACAGAACTGTCGATATTGACGGTGATGGACATCTGTCCTTAGAAGAAGTTCAATATGCAGCCTTTGTACATCATGGCCTTTCCGGCTCTGTTGTCAAAGACATGTTCAAACAGGTAATTTCTCTTCTTTTTCTTTTCGACGATACATGCACGCAGCACACTAGCATCACGTGTACTGCGTGACAGGCACGTGTATCTCATTTTGATTTAATGCAACACAAATGCGGCTGCATTTTATAATTTATATTATAGTTTATAAGTTAATTATAATATTTTACAGGTTGACACAAATCACGATAATTATCTTACATCTGAAGAATTTAATAATATTCGACCATTAGTTATTGAAAAAGCTGAAAATGCTGCTCAACATTATTTACAGGTACTTTTAATTATTATTATTATAGTTAGATATATGATATAGTTATTTATATATATATATTATATGTATATCCTTTTTAAGACTGTTGACTTGGATCATAATCAATTACTATCATTGCCTGAGGCACAAGCTTATCTTCTTCGTGAATATGGAATTGGTAAGTTTACACAATGCATCTTTGAACAACGAGCTTACAGCTTACAGCTTATCATAAATCTCTTTCATATGATCGTTTTCAGGTTCCCGAGATGTTGAACGAATTTGGAAGCTTGTGAATCCAGATGCTAAAGCTCAAATGGACGCTGCGGACTTTGCCAAGTTACGTCGACGCGTACGCGGAATGAGCATTCGTCTCAGTCGCCAAATCATGAAGGTCTGCAAAACGTTGAATGTCAATTCCAAATCTTATCCATCACACATTACAGTATGCTGATGTTAATGCCGATAATCACATTTCATTAGATGAAGCTCAAGCAATTGCTTTTGAACAAGAAGGCATTGGACCAGGTATGTGATGATGTTACTACTTAGCTCATTTCATCGACAAATCATTTTTCAATTAACTTTCTAAATGAATGGAAAGAAAGATGTGAGAAATTAGCATAACACACATGTTCTATATGTGGATGTGACGACAAAACCATTTTTGAATTACTATTCAAAGCATATTTCACATCATATTCAAAGTTTTCTCATATAAACTCTATGTGAGAAGAAAGTGCGTCATTGCATAGTAAATCTTCAACCTACCAAGCTGTATGTATGTACATTCCCACAATCGTTTACTTGAATTTTTCATCTATTTTGTCTTTGATAATACGTAAAAAAGGGTATTTTGATAAGAACTTTCATTCTACTTTACTATTTGAAAATGGAAAACAAAAAGAGAGAGAGAGAGAGAGAGAGAGAGAGAGAGAGAGAGAGAAAGCTTCATTAAGTTCAGATCACAACGAAACTATTGTTTTTAAACAATTTCTTCTTAGGAGATGTTGCTGAGATGATGGCCTCCGTTGATGACAACCAAGACGGTGAGCTTAATGCTCCTGAATTTGCTGACTTTGAGCGAATTGTTCGTGCTCGTGCCATTGAAACGAGCAAGAAAGCGTTAAAGGTTCAGATATATAACAGATCAAGCTCATATAATCCTCATATCTCAGGTTGTTGATGCTGACGGAAGTGGAACCTTGAAATTGGATGAAGCTAAGAGAATTGCATTCGAACATTACGGATTTGATGAGACAGTATATTCCTGTTTTGATATAGTATTTATCATTAATCCGCTTAGGTTCTGGCTCCATTTTTCGATCAGGCTGATGAGAATGAGGACGGACAGCTGGATACCGTCGAATTTGCCGGATTCCGATCTGTCATCCGTAATCGCGCAGTCAGTGATGCTATCCCAGTTCTCAAGGTAAGAACTTGTGATAGTTGTTATTGTTTCTGCTGCTGCTGCTGATGATAATGATAATGATAATGATATTTTAATAATTTACAGGACGCCGACTTAGACGGTGATGGCGTAATCAGTCTTGATGAAGCTGCAGAGAAAACCAAACGCGAAGATGACTTAGAAGAATTTGAGACAAAAGCTTTGTTCACATTAGCTGATCAGGTTAGAATATAATATTCGTATAGTATATAGGTAATGTCAATTATTCAGAATAAAAGCGGAAAATTGGATAAAGTTGAATTAGCGGACTTCATTCGACTAGTTCGTCTATCAGCAATCAAGTTTGCTACTGACCATTTCAAGGTAATATCACTATTTGTATTGTTAACTATATCATTTTATATATACTATATGATAAAATAATCAATATTCATATATTATATTTAAGGAATTTGATACAAATGGTGATAAGATTGTAACATTAGACGAGCTTGCGCAGCTGATCGAAACCAAGTATGGTGTTCCAATAGAGATTACACGCAAATTTTTCGATAAAGTGGACGTCGATCATTCCGGAGAATTGATTCCAGCTGAAATTGTCGATTTCCGGTAAGTTATTTTACAACAAAAAGCTGGTCAGTATTTGGCTATCAGATTGCATTCGTCTTCCTTTTACTCAGCTTTCCGTGAATTTTGTTTGAAATAAGAGGAAGTGACGTCAATCATGTTCTTGTGTCATTCATTTCAAAAGAGATTCAGTAATGAATACTTTGCTTGTAATAGTTTCCTTTGAACTAGAAATCAAATACTAAGATAGAAAGAGAATAATGTTTAAAAAAAGAAAAAAAATGTTGGAGATCAAACCAACATGATGAACCGTTCAATTAAAGTTTACCCACGTCATTAACACGTGAACAGCAATTAATATGCAAATCAATTTAAAAATAGAAAGGAAGAGAGAGAGAGAGAGAGAGAGTGAGAGGGAGAAAGAGATAGAGAGAGATAGAGAGAGAGAGAGAGAGAGAGAGAGAGAGAGAGAGAGAGAGAGACTAAGATATATGTCGATTATATAAATTGAATTAATTTATAAATTAGTAATTATTAATGAAAAAAAATTAAAAATTATCTATTTTCAGACATGAAATCCGAAAATATGTTGCTTCTCTGCCAGCCGTCAGCATCGATGATACCACTAGAGATGAAATGAAAGTAAGGCAACTGATTAACTCGCATCTGCAACGAGCTGTGGTGACACATTAAAAGTTTTTTTATTTATTCTGACCTTACATCGCAATTTCATCATCTAAACAACAACAAAAATCTTTTTTATTTGTTTATTTTTTCATAAAATAAAAGAGAAAAAAATAATTTTTTTGCAGAAAAAAGAAAAAGAAAAAGAAAAAAAGTTCTAATAATGATCATCCAAATTGGATGTTTCAAAATGCATATACTTGTTTATCCATTTGGATTACTTAAATCCATCATTCGTTTGAAAATAGTAGAAATTCATCGAAGATATAATCTGTATATACAATTAAATTAATAAATTGAATTATTCCATCAGACTTCTTTTTTTTTCTTTTCTTTTGTTTATTTTCGTCGTTTTTGTCGTCTTTTTCTGGTCAAGTTTTTATTTTTTTTTCAAGTTTTCTGGCTTGTCTCCATCCATGCATGCATCATCATCATCACCCTCACGTACCCAGCTTTTTTTCCTTTTATTTTTTCAAATATCAAATATTTTTTCCAACTTAATTTGCATCCGTAGAGCATGATTTTACAGACACCATCACCTGTTTCAAGTAGTTCCTCCAGCCACACAGCACTAAACACTGTCTCCACTGCTCATGAGAGTACAACTACACAGGTTCACTATTCAATTCTACTTTAATTCATTTTCTACTGACTCGTTATTAACTATTTGCATGACGTCATATATGTATAATAATACTAATTATATATTTATTTTAATTATATGTATTTATATTTATATATATTTAACTAACGATTTTAATGTGTATGTATGTGTGTGTGTGTGTGTGTGTGTTATATTTGGAAACTAGTGTCAGGGACAAGACAAATAGCTTTTTGACTGTAAAATTCATTGAGGTATTCATAACTTCAGGAAAATGGAAAAGCAACTAGACACATATCACCTGCTTTTAAGAATCCTTCTCGCCCATCGAAGGTATTATGAAGAAATGGTTTTCAAAATGAATTAACTTGAATATGGCTGGTTACCAGTCCAGTGTAATTGAGAATTCGAGAAGACATACATGCATGCATGTGATGATATACGAGTGAGGGTAGTTGTAAGATTGAAGCTTAGATGTTACAACCGATTATTGCGTTAATTTGATTCAAAATGAAACTTTCATTTGACGTCACGTCAACGAGATATACTATGCTAATTATTATAGTCATCATTAAATATAATCAAGTTAAATGTGAAGTAAGATGAATGAAAAGTGAAAATTAAAATATTAAAATTTCAAAAATCATGTAAAACCCATTGAATAAACTGTTTCTAATCTTAGGCGCATGCTGTAACAACAGAAGTTCATGAGAACGATATTCACTCGCTTAACCAACCAATCAAAACTGCTGTCCAACTCAAATTCCTTACAACTCCTCGTTCATTCAGCGCAACTCACCCAACCACAATCACAGAATTACTAACTGACTCACAACAAAATTTCGTAACACCAACAATCACAGTAACAACAACAACAACGACGACACGAAGACCAGCTAATCCTTGGCGTCACTGGCGTCATCAATTAACTTCGACTGTTGGCGTTGACACTAATAATGATAATCAGCTAACAACCGATACACTAAGCCAAATAGCTGAGTTAACTGAGCTTAAAACGACAACTTCTTTCACTCCATCTACATCAGCTATTATTGAAGAAACATCAACAGTGGCTACAGAAGCTACGACTGAAGCTACTTCTAAAGCTACAACCAGGCGTACTACCAGAGCCAGGACCAAGCATACTACTGTAGCAACGACAGAACCTACCACGGTAGCAACAACAGAACTTACAACTGAAGCTGCTACAAAAGCTGCTACAGAAGCTACCACTGAAGGTGCTACTGAAGCTACTACAGAAGCTGCAACAGAAGCAACAACAGAAGCAACAACAGGAGCTATAACAGAAGCTATAACAGAAGCTACTAGTCAAACTGCAACTATAGCCATCTCTGAAGCTACAGCTGAAACTTCTACCGTCGGTACAACTGCAGCCATCACTACAACTACCAACGAAGCAACAATTCAAGCAACTAGTGAAGTAGTTACCGAAGCAAAAACTGAAGCTGCTACAGTAGAAGTTAAATCTATTCAACTAGCAACTACAATAGAAGGTTCAGCTGAAAGTCCATTTGAGAAAGACAACTCATCCGAAGGTTCTGGAGAAGCTATGTTCGAATCTTCTGGAGAGATTCCAACTGACACTTCCATGCATCTTCTAGCGAATGAATTACTGAGTGAAAATATAATCGGTCCTAATAGCTTAAGTAACACTCAATCAAAGGAATTAAAGGATATCGAAGCTTTAAACAATTCCACAGCCTTGTCCGTTGAAAATGAAAACCAAAAATCTGAAGAAATTCAACTGTCACTTGATAATGAAAACAAGAAGAGAGCCGATGTGTCAATCACCGAGCTTGAAGGTTCCGGAACATTTTTCAATGAGGAAGTCGACAGAAAATCATCTTCTACTACAAGTGTTTGTCTAGATTTTATAAAGCTTTATGCTTTCTGCACCTTTGCACTTAACGCAACATTAATCATTTAACTTTCAAAGTTCAAATCTAATCTATTTATTTTCAGCCAACTTCTTCAACAACTGTTGCTGAAGATATTGAATACGAGGTCATCGCCGTAGAAGTTGATGAAAAGGGTAACGAGATCTCCAGACGACCAATCGATGATGTGACAGAACGACGTCGCTTGATCGAAGAGCAAAAGCGTCTTCTGAACATTCCTGCTAGTGCTGAAGTTGAATACTTGGACAGCGATGACGGCGCTGAGTCTGGTGATGGAAAATCCAAAAGCAGTATGTTTCATAAAATCTATGACCACGTTACTGAATAATCCAATCTTGTAGCTAGGAGGAAAGTAAGTCGAGCCGATGACGCAGAAGTAGAAATTGTTGAATACATTGAAGAAGAAGACAATAATTCAACAGCTAAACCATCAACGACGACTGCGCCGACAGAGGCATAGGAGAGATATGCTAACAACCTATTCAACTTGTAATAATTATAATAACCCAGAAAAATTAATAAAGAGCAGTGCCATATAAAACAAAAACTTTTTTCTTAATAGTAGTTATAACATAAACATAGATGCATAATAATCTGAAATTACAATTGAATTCCCTCAAGGAAAGATTAACTGCTAGGGGGGCTAACGGCCTAAAAAAGCAAAAGTAGTAAAGAAGACGACTTAAAAGCTGGAATAAGAGTATGATGAGTGATGTGCTGGCTTGACACTGCCTTCTGGATCTTCAAAAAGACTGCCCAGCAGTCGCATGCAGCAACTGGAGAGCCTACATAGATAGCTATGCACCAGAAGCATAAATCAGAGTAAAGCCGACAATTATAGATAGAGATATACACAGAAAATAACCATAAAGAGGGCAGAGTAATATACAAATCAACTATATAGATAGAATACCGGGATTATTCAGTCCATCATGACAACGGGAGAGGTATGGCTTCCAACAACAAACGAACGAAAGGTGCATAGCTCAAAGAGAGATGAGAAAGAGAGAGATAGAAGGCTTGAGGAGAGAGAGAAAGTGAATCCAACTAAACTATAAATGGAGGCTATAAAATAAATGGGTTCAAATAGTATAACAACGGGTTTCGGCAAGTCATTGCGGGTAGGTGGGTGGAGATGATGGCTAGAATTGGTGATGAAGTTGCGTTGGATGTGTAAACGATCAGAAGAAAGGAGTGACAGTGAAGGGAAACTTGCAACTAAAGCCCTGAGAACCATAAGTGGAATTGTAGTTGAGTTTCTATAGTAAAACATGAATAGAGCCAGCACACCGGATGAGTGAAGAAAACGTCAGTGCATCAAATTGGGTCACAACTCAACTTCTGGCAAAGGAAAGCTAGTTTCAACTACTTCTCTAATAAAAAATCTATTTAAAAGTGCGAAAAAGTAATGTGTGAGGTGCAGACTAAAATTCATAGCGTATCTAGAAATATATCTGTAAACTGTTTGCACTTACGTGCCAAAAAAAAACAACAAAAAAGGATAACGGTAAATATCACCACGATAGTGCGCAGAATAATATAAGGATACAAATTTTAAAATAAAATGGAGGAGTTTACGACAACTACCAATGGAGTTAGCAGTTGGAAAACAGTAACAAGGGAAAACGTATGAAACAGAGTATTCTGTAAGAGAACAAGAGAGACTTTCGGATGTTGAAATTAGGATATTGCTGATGACGACACGCAAACAACACAATGCCCAAAAAGGTTAGAGACGATAACTTTGTGTCGTAGTGGCGCAAACTTGGTTGAACTTGTAGTAGTATAATACCTGGATGAATTGCATGTAAAGAGACCATCGGGACATATAGAGTATATGTATAAGGTGGATGAACAGTGGTTACGGATTCCGATTATTCGAGCCTTCGCCTTGACCACTATGGTCAGGACAGGCGATCTTAAAGCAGAATCCGATTAAACACTTGTGCAGTACAGCTTAAACGTTGAAAATTCAAAATAAAGTAAAATATTGAATTCGAACCTTAATCATCCATGTTGGCTATAGCAGCAAATTTATTTCCCGTCAAATTTTTTCCAACTTTCGCAGACTCTTTCTAAAAGAAACAAAATAATAAACAGATAAATAAAGATATCACCAACCTTAACTTTCTTCTTGTCTTTCTTCTTATTATTGCTATCTTCGGTTGAAACTGAAGCATCAGCAGCAATGTGAGCGACTGGAGCCTTCTGGATTTCCTTCGAAGGTGCTTCTTTATGCTCATTATGTTGAGGAGGTTGACTTGAGGGAACAGGGGCTGTTTTCTTTTTCTAAAAAGTTGATTAAGAATCGTTTTTACAGTAAAAATATACATCTTCCAATTTTTCTTTAGATGATTCAGACTTTGGTGGCCTGGAATGTTGATGATCTTTCGCAAGTCTTGTATCATCACGTGGCGGTCTACCCTCTTCTTTTGTTGAACGATCCTTTGAACAAAAAATGAAAAAAATGCCAAAATCAGATCAAAACCTTATGTCCGCCATAATATCCTCCGCGATTACCACCTCTTTCATGTCGCTTGTAACTTCCACGATTACTTCTTAACGAAGCTTGGGAACCATGATGATCCTATTACAAACTATGAGAAAACTTCATCACACAAACTCAAACCTTTCTTTCAACCTTCGGTGGATTATGTTGCCCACTGGTGTCAAGTTTTTCTCTCGAAACATCTTGCTGACTAGAGTAACTACTTCTTCTATCAGAAGGAATACTACCACGTCCATCACGACCTTGATGACCACCCTGATGCCCACCTTGATGCCCACCTTGATGCCCACCTTGATGAACACTTTGATGCCCACCTTGATGAACACCTTGATGACCACCTTGATGAACACCTTGATGACCACCTTGATGAACACCTTGATGACCACCGCGTCCACCACGTCCACCACCTCTACCACCTCTATAGGACCTGAATAACTAATTATTACAAAAGTATTGTTATCAGAAAATTATGTAACTGTGATTAAATATTCAAAAAGAGTGGAAAATGATAGATAGATAAGAAAATAAGTCAACCTGTTATCACTAATTTGATCAGATGTAGCGCTTTTCTGTAATGTCCTAGTAAAAGTTCTGACAGAGTGCTGAAAAGAAAAACATCTAGTTCTTTTCAAAATATTTGAGTCCTACGCTTTTCTTGGATGTAGAATGTTGTTCTCCAGAGCTTGATGGAGGTGAAGCTACCTTATCTTCCTTCTTATGCAACTCTTCACTAGATCCTATTTGTGTTACAACATTCTGAATAAGAAATTCTAGAAATGAAGGAGTTAAATAGAGATACTTACGTTATGGTTCTCATTATGATCGCGAGGTTGTTCTGGTATTGAGTCTTTTACCTTTTCCTTATCTTCCCGTTTCATGATTCTACAATAAGAATTCAATTAAAATTGCTTAAAGCTTGAAATCAGCATACGATATTGATCCTACAATTCCTTCATACTTGGCTGTTGGCTGTGTTACAACAATAGCCTGATACGTTGGGGCACGTGCATACTGAAGCATAGAACTTAATGAGCAGAGGTTTAACTTAAATCAAAACATACAGCGTGTTGGTACATGAAATCATGTGGGGGTGGCTTGGTTGGGTCAAAACCACCAGCATGAGCGGGATAATGAAGGTTTTGCTGAGAAGTGCTGGGATGAGGATGTGGCACAGCTTCGCGCTCTTTTTCTTTTTCACGAGACGTCTGAAACGAAAACGTTCCAAATAAGCACAAAAAAAATTAAAATAACAAACCCGTTCGCGTTCGGCCGCTAATTTCTTTTCTCTTTCTTGCTTCTCTTCAATTTCTCTGATTTTGTCTGCAGTGTCTACCGGCTTAGCATCACCGAAAATGTCACGAGATGTTGGTTTCCTAATAGCTTGTTGAGGCTGAAGAAAGTCCTTAGAGTAAAATAAAAAAATTCCGCATTCTTACTCTTTCATCCTCAAAATTATTAATACTTAAACGAGAGGAAGTGCGCGACGATAATTCTACACGCCGACGATCTACTTGTTCTGATGTGGTTGATTCCGTCCGAGAACGACTACAAAAATAAAAATGAATAGAAGAAACATTAGTTAAAATTACTTGATTGCGGCAGGTTTGTCATATTCATAACAGTAGCTATCGCTCCTTTTGTAGTCGTTATTGTGACTAGGTCGTGGCCGATCTAATGAGTTCCTATAACTTCCCCGGTTTTGATATCCTCCTCGGGAGCCCTAAAAGGTTTCATATTTTAGTTACGTATTGCATGAAAAATATAATTTACATAGTTCTGACCACCTCGGAAGTTTTGATTTCCGTATCTATCATCATGATGCCTACCGCCTCGTCCATCTAAAAGAAACATGTCATTTAATTTGAAAATGTTCACTTTCACATACTTGAATGTCGAGGTAGAGTTGAATAGTTCGGTCGTTGATCGAATGTTCTGAAATACAAAGTATTGCCGGTCCAAAAAAAAGTTAAACGTACCTTGCATCGTTGCTATACACCGAATTTTGGCTGCCATGATGACTAGCGCGGCTGAATTGTTCCTAAATTGGCGTCAATAAATGATTATCCATGAAAAAATATTGTGTACTCTATAATCTCGTTGATCCCTGCTTGATCTTCCACCATAACTATCTCTCGATTCACGTACTGAACTTCCACGATCAGACCTATCGATAGGGGCGGGTCTTCTCTCTCTCGAAGCATCAATCACATAAACCTTTAAAAAAATCAAAAATAACCAAAAGAAAAACAACACAAAACAAAACAGAAGGAAGAAAAAGATATGACTTACCCTCAACTTATTATTGCAGAATTCCGCGCCATTCTTTTCAATTGCTGAAATGAGGCCGGCCTTATCGCTAAATACAATTTCTGCATTTCCTGCTGCCGCGTTCACCTGTATACTAAGAATCTGAAACCAAAAAGCGATGAAAAAATGGTTTCAAACATCAAGAATTTACCGTTTTATCTCCACCAAAGAGGTAATATAAATCATGGGGGTCAGACGTTGAAGCAACATTAGTTACCTGAAACATGAAAACCAGTTTTAAGCCAAAACCCTTTTGATAAACCTGGACAGAGAAAGGAGGCTTGTCAGGAAGTTTCTTCCCATCATATTCGGCAGTTTCAGTACGTTCCTGTTCTTCTTCTTCATCTATGGTACTATTCAGCTGCTGAAACGGAATGAAGCATCAAAATTGCGAAATATATATGAAACTTACACTAACGCTCACATCTTCCTCCATCATTTTTGCCCATGCTCCAACAGTGTTCATATCTTCAAAGCCCTAGCAAAGCATAAAATGTAAAAAAAACAAGCAAAAATAAAAACCTGCAGATCCTGGTTCAAAGTTACAACACCACCACCGGAATCCGCAGGTTCCGAAACAGACATCTTGCTTAGTTGTTGGGATAACTGGAAGAAAACACAAGTTAAAAAATGGGACTTGAGAAAAAAACAAACATGATCAAAAATATTTTGATAACTCGACGAAAATAAAAAAAAAACAATGAAAGTTCAACAAACGGAAAAATAGAAATAACTAAGGTGAAACTGGATAAGAATTAAAATGGTAACATGAAATAAAAAAGAATAAAAGAATAAAAGAAAAAATATTGATAATGATATTCGAAGATAGGTTGTATTTTTATATTAGATTGACACTTCAAAGCTTCAAATCTCTCCAAATAGTGCCGTTGGGTAAAGATTACGCAATTGGTGAAAAAAAATGGTAAACGAAAGAAACAAAATCACATGACCGACAGATAACTTCAATTATCAGTAAGGACATAAAGGACATAAAATTCCAGATTTGGAATGCAATGAAGAGATGGAAAGCACGAAGCTTGCGCTTTGCTCAGTTCAGGATTGTTGTTGGCAGGGCAGTAGTGTATGTATGTGTGTCTGTTCGTCGGTTCCCGTCGAGGCTAAGGGCCTAGCAAGAGAGAGAGAGAGACAACGGCGGAAAGAGCAAACACGTGAGAGATGGAGACAGTGAGACAAAATGAAATAGAGTGTAAAGATAGGAGATAGTTAAAGAGACGAGAGAATAGCCCGCAAACGGCTGCCGCCTGCGAGAGGAAAACGCTGAGGAAGCTCTCGTCTACTCGTCATATCGTTTCTTCACCAACACTAGAGTTGGCAAACAGCCCGCAAAAATGCGGGTCGGGCAACCCGTAGCGGTTTTTACAGATTTTCCAGCCGTAATAAAGATAAATCGTCGGTTTTTAACCAATTTTACGGAAAGTAACGAAATAAATGCAAGAAAATACTTTATTTTATTTAAATATGTTTATTTCTTCTTCATAAATAAACTAGCAGTTATCTTATATATGAGAATCAGTGTAATACGGAATACATACTGATTTGGTATCACTTCGCCGTATTCATTGCTGCAAATACTAATTTAATATTAATTGGTATTCCTACACTTCAGATACACCTCACATACTATCTATTTCATATATTAATGTAATAATATAGTATACTATATAAAGAGAATATATATATATATTGTTTTCCCATACTACATTCACCTTTCACCTTTGCTTCGTTTTCCTCCGAACTTTTCAATTTTTTCGGCGCTCAGTGGGCAAATAGTGATTTCACTCTTTCAAAGAGTACCAATCAGTGTAGGGTTTGAACCATACTGTGAATCCTGAAGAATATCTTATTTACAGGAACGAACTCAAATACATTACTATGAGTAGTTCCAATTTCCCTTCAAATCGTCGAACACTTAGTAAACTTATATAAGAATCCGACGACAAATTACTAACTGCTTCTTAAAAGAATCCGAATGCAATATAGGTTCTAAACCTTGACGACTAACTTCAAACTTCGCTTTGAATTGTTAATCATTCATCATTACGCTACATATAAATAGGTGTTTATTATACTAAATCGTAGCCTACCCCATGGTTTTACCCATTAATACATCTTCAACGTTTTGGTTTCGACAATCATCTCGTTTGAGAGAACCACGACTGCCATTTTTTGCAATTTGTTGAAGAATATTTTCTCTTTTAAAACGTTATTTTAAAACTTGAGCTTTTAAATGTGCTGATATTACTTCATAATCTCTTCTTATCTGAAAAATTTTTAATGCTAAGCTACATGTTTTAAAAGTAATATTTCTATAGTACCTGATCTATTTTGGAATTAAGATATAGAAACTTTGTTAAGAATGCTTCTTCATATGACCTAAATCTAATAGGAAGAATCTTGTAAATAAATGGTACTTTGAAATCAAGCAGGGTCTGCTCATTCTAAAAAAATATTTTATAATAATTTTAAATTGAAAGAGATATAAAAGAAAAAATTAGGAAATACTTAATTATGAAGGAAAAATACAATTCCGGTTTTGATTGTTATAAATGTATTTCTGGAAGCATATTATGCGGGAAAGAGCATTGAATATTGAACACCTTTTAGAATTCTATGAACCAGAGTACTAGATAGACAGCTTACAACAAAAATTGGGATGGTTGATTAATTGGAAACTATGAAAACCGCAACCACTTCATCTTCTATTAAGGAGATTGCTTTAACGGATTGATTTGTCCCATTATTTGAAAAAAAACTTTCGTTTTCCTATATTGCTACTACCACTACTACTACAAATACATGTGTAACAACGAAATTGTGATTGTTTTTATAATTTTATGTGAAATTCATAATTATTATTTAAACTTTATGAACAGTTAGAACTTGAATGTCAGATACAGCATATTGTATATTGACAATAAGAGAGACAATACAGAAAGGTGTATTATGAAATAGACGCATAACAACCCATATATGTACAACAATTTCTTCATAGACTCAAGAATCAAAAAGCTGAATGAGAAAGAGAGAAAGATCAGGAAGACTATTTTTGATGGATCCTACCAGCTTGAACAAAGCTTGTCGTCATCCATATATTTCCAATGCATGTTGCCCAAAACTGCTGGTAAGTATTGAGGAGACATATGAATGAACAATACATTTCAATGGATAAAGCATGATCAAATGACAAGAAAATACGTATCAAAGGTGTTTTCAACTATTTCTTATAGTTGGAACTAGCCACTTTTGAATGTTGTAAGAAGACGATAAATGAAATTATGTAGAATACAACGAGTATGTGAACGAGACATTCAAGAGAAGGAAATTGAAGTTATTAATGAGAAAAAATACATATTGACTACTATAAACTATAATAACACGAAATTTGCATAAAATTTCATCAAAAATCACAAAATATACAAAAAATGTGAGAAAAGCAACAGGAGAACTACGTACGCGGGAAAAATTATTCTTCGACGACTATTTACGTACAAATAAAAATTCAATCTGTTTTATAGTTGGTTATTCTTCTAGCTCTCTCAGCCACTGAATTTCGGAAGGATAAAACAGGATAAAATTAAAGGAATCCTTTAATCATTCTTCTTTCACTAATCAAATCTCTATAGGAGCTGCCTTTCTTGGATGGAGTGGCGCTTGACTGAAATAAAACAAGTTCAGCTACGGTTCAAAAACTTTTTCAGATGTTTTCAAATCTGACCAGGTTAAAATAAGAGCTTACCCTTCATTCTGATACCTTCTGCAACCAACAAAGCAAGCAATTAAAACCAATCCTATCACAAGAAGGATAATTATTATTAGAAGAGTAACAGTTATTCGATAGATGCTATCAACAGAAGCTTGTATACGCCTCGTTGTATCATAGTTATCATAGATTATTCCTAGAAATAAGTACATTTTAAGTATTCGATAAAGTATTAAAGTTAAAGTTACCTAATAACCCATTTAAAATAGCTTTTTGTTCCTCTCTTAAGGAAGCACTGTACGGATCGATCCGTGCCATATTATAAACAGATTGAACACATTATTTGATTTCTTAACTAAAAACAAAGAATAATACAAAGATCAATATGTATAAGTTGAAACATTCTATATATGAAAAGGCGAGAAAAAAAAGAAAGAAAGCAAGATATTATCTGAAAAAAAGCAAATTAATATGAATGCAACCACTAAGTATTCACATGAGACCAGAAATGATCAGATTCACGTAAATTTACGTGAGAAACGATTGAGTAAAGATCTTCAATAAATAAATAATTATATTCGAATTTAACTACATGTCAATCATAGCCAGAAGCGTTGCATTTGAGCCAAAAAATTGTTAAAATAATTTTTTTTTCGAATAATTTAATTTTTGTTTAGAAAATAATAATAAAAATATCAAAAAACAGATTGTTGCAACATGATTGTGTGGCAACTAAGGAGGTAGCTAGCGAAGCGAAGAGAAATCGGTGGCCGTCAACGGAAATTCGGATATGAATCTAGAAAGCTTTTAAAGACAATATTGCATATAAAAAATATTCTGTTGGAAATAAATGTTTGAAGTTATTAATTTTTAAACCAAAAGTCAAAAAAAAACTGATAAAAAATGAAAATTAAAGAAAAAATATTATATTTTCTATTTGATCTAAAAAGAAAATTTAAATTTTCAATTTCGATGAAAATAAACACAAATTTTGAAAAATTAATTAAATAAATGTTTTTTTGTGTAAGTATCTTGTTGAATAGCCATTATTGATAATGAAAATTGTTTAAGAAAAATAAGAATGGACGACCATCACTTCCAAGCATAAAGCTGCTCTCTGAGCTCAATCTGAGTTTTCTCACCTCCTGGCTTCTTCTGTTTCCCTTTCTCTCACTCTTCCTTCTCATTTCCATCTTTTATTCTTCTTATTCCATGTTTTCACTCTTCATCTCTTACATCCACACCTTTATATGCCTGAAATCCTATGTATTTCCTTCTCTCCCCTACCCCCTCATCATTTCTTCCAAAAGTTCTGCCCGTTTTGGACACGATATGGGCGGTCTGCAGTTTCCGATATATAGCTGAGATACAACTATTTTCGAGTTTGCTTCAAACATCCTTACCTTGAAGATAGATTATTATGCAAATTTGAAAAAGAAAAGTGTTAGAAATACGTGGAAAACGTATTTAAACTTGAACTTAGAGCAGTAAGAGAGTGAAAAGAGCTAAACGGATAGGAGAATGAAAGAGGCAGAAAGAGAATAAGAGAGAGAGAGAGAGAGAGAGAGATAGAGAGAGAGAGAGAGAGAGAGAGAGAGAGAGAGAGAGCGAGAGAGAGGGGGGGGGGGGCAATCCAATGGATAAATATCCATACATTATACGTCTATATGAGAGAATATGATCTATGCATGTAGGTGTGACTTCCAAGTAAGGAAACTTTCTAACCTTTAATATCTGAAACCTGAAAGTTCTCAAGCATTTCAACTATTAGCCAATATAATTTTAAAGTAACATCAAATAAAAGTGTTGCATGAGAATGAGATTTGAGTTAATGAATAACGAGAGGACCTTTGGCAACTTTTTTGAATGAAAACCGACGGATTGATGAACAGAATAAGAATAGAAAGAGTCAAGATGTCACATTTGTCTACAATTAGTTTAGTTTGAAGAAGAAAAGAAAAAAAAGGTTGCCGTTCTTAGAGGCATAGATAATATGATTTAGACGAAAAAAAATAAGCTTTTTTTTCAATTTTATTCAAACATACACATGTACATGTATAGATAGTCTATTTTTTAGTAAAAAAAGCTATATATGTAACTTCTAATGAATCCATTGATATCTTTTATAATCGTTTTCCTAATTCATTAGTTATTTTTCATAAATCTTCTGCAGTACGGCAACACATATTTTATTTTGTCTTCTTCACAACAAAAATAAAATAAAAATATATAGTTTAAAGAACATTCAATAAGTATACTATATTATATGTAAGACGAAAAAAAAATGCGAAAAATAAATATTTTTTATTCGAAGGAAATGAACGAGAATAAATGAGTGAGATGGAGATGATGATTCCTAATATAGCTAATCCTGCATGATATAACATCAATCTATTCTATATCTCTTTCATATATCTTAACCTATCCAATAACTTTTGTTAAATCCTCTCTCTCTCTCTGGCTTAAGATGATTAGAATAATGTTTTTTTTTTAAAAATGACAGTCATAAGGGTCAGAAAAAGAAAATATCACAACCGCATGTTGACACGTTGATATTCACGTAAAATGAAATACGCAATAGATTTAACGTGTAATTTCATTTACTCTAATTAAGATGTAGGATTGCATACAATACATATTTAATGATAAATCTTTTTTTTTATATAATATAATATTTAATTTATATATTTAAATGTATAAAATTATATGAGAACTATTGCGTGAGCTGAATATATGTTTCGTAGACGACTGACAACCTCGCAGATGGACAGGAAAAAGAAGTTGCAAAATTCGGTTTCTATCGACGGCGTCGAGTAATCAGTAGCATCGTCTCACCCTATCCTCCACCCCCCTTTTCGTAACAATCTTCTCACTCTATTCGTTTACTATGCCCCCACCCATCTCATACTCCATCCTCCTTTCTTTCTTACTTTGAACTTCTCCTTCGCCCTGTCTCTCAATCTCATATCTCTCATTCTCACTGTCTCTCTGTCTTCCTTGATATCCGTCATGCTCATTTCGACAACTTGCTCTTACAAGCTAGCTAAACGGCACGAAAAGAAAATGGAATGGAAGAAGCAATTTTGGTAACAAGCCAGATATCTCAAATGATCTTCCTTTTCAAATATCCTTTTTGACAATGACTTGACATGTTCATATAATGTATTTCAGATTGCATATAAAGTGTAAATGAATAGATTTCGAATAAACAACATAAAATAAACAAATAAACAATATCACATACGATTAAGTATTCTTCGTATGTTAGATGTGACGAAAAAGCTTGCAGTCTTACTTAACTTGACAAGACTTTCAATACAAATCAGGGCTGGGACAAATTGAAGACTACGGGAATAAGAAGGGAACGTTTAGGAAGAATGCAGGATAAACTATATTTACTCGTATTTCTTTTTGTTAGCTATACATGAATATGTTATAGTTAAGTTGAGACGAATAAGATAGATGAAAGGTATTAGGTGAGTGAGATTGAGTAATATCTCTAAAATCTTATAAGTAGCCTGAAATGGACATACTCTGAAATCTATCTTATATATCTCATATATTCATTATACGTATAGATAAAGGAAAAAGAAATTTTAAGTGAAGCTATATATATATATATATATATGAATAATTAGTATAACTATATACATATAGTAAAAGCATAACATGTATTATAATAATTGTATATATTTGATCCTTCTTTCTTTTCTTCCTGCTCTCATAATAGCCTTTCCGTTTAGGAATATAGTATGTTAAATGTCAGAGATCAAATAGACACAATAAGATACTAACTATATGATATATGTAACTAATCCACAGATAATTTTCATATATTTTTTTCTTCAAAAAAAAATGAAATGAAAGGTAATAGCTAACTAAAATTTTTTGAAAATATTTATGCAAAATTTGAGCATTTAACATTGATATGATTACTAGTCATTTAATCTCAGCTAAAAAATTATATGATATTTATTCAAAAACGTTATATCATATAATATAATTTTTAAAAATTTCTTATTGTAATGCTATAAATAGATAAATTATAAATATTATATTTAATATAATTATTGACAGTATTATTGTATATTGTGTCGAAATAAAGTTCACTATATCTTAACTATATGATATAATTATGAGTCAAATATATACATATATAGATATATACTATATGAATTAATGTACATACTTACTATATACTAATCTATGTTGCTATTATAATATATTTTAACATCTAATTAGCATATTATAACATAGAATTAGCATAAAAATATTTCAAACACAAATCAATATAATTTTACGTGATATACGTGAAGATAAAAGCCTAAAAATTAAATAAAATAAATTCAATTTTTAAAAATATTTAATTATTATTCTTCAAAAAAATAAAATAAATTATATGTATATGATATATAAATATTAATAAAAACTAAAAATGTTTTCGTTTTATTCTTATTCGTGTAAGTAATCTGATATTGTATCTCATCTCATCATTAGCTTAGAGGTTTAAAACAGAAAAAAATGTCAGAAATCAGGTTAAAAATCAAAAATTTGTCGTAATAAAGATATAAATTTACAAGAAAACATCAATCATTTTAACATGTTAATCATATTTAAATGATTGACATAGACATATTTATTGATTGATATGATGTAATATGATAACTATATGTATATATAGTTTAATATAAATAAATTATATGATATGAGTTTTAAAAATAAAAATATATTAATAGTAATATAAAGATAATTATAAATGAATGTAGTTTATAAATATATATATTTAATATAATCAATATTCATTTATTATTATTTTAATTATCGTTGTTAATGATAATGAAACATTTTAAAGAATTTGGCAGAAAAAAAAAGGAAAAACATGAAAAGCGTGACGAAATAATTCAAAAGCTATACATGGACAGATGTGCTGCTGCTTAATGCTACTGCTCCAACTACTGGCTAGTTCTAACATAAAATTAGAGAGAAGTAGCTTTGTGAATTGTGATGCGATGATCACTGTCATCATTCATCATTTTGTTTCGCTCTTTCTTCTTTTTTTTTGGTTTTTTAATTGTTTTATTTAATGAAATAGAATATTGTAAATATATCATATCATATAATATAATTCATAAATATGAATAAATTATATGAAATGTGGAAAAAAACAATTCGTAGAATAAGCAGTTCAAACGTCTAATCGAATGAAAATGAAGTTGGGTTGTAAGCTGGCTGTTAAGCAATATGGCTATTTGAATGCTCAAATTTGAACAAATTAAATGAATAAAAGAGATTTAGTTGATGAAATATTCTCTTATTTGAATGTTGTTCTACATTTGAATGTTGTTGGAAGTTTGTGTGTGAATACTGGTGACCAGAAGGCACAAATGCCTAAGCTTAATATTATATACAGCGTGATGTTCGAAAGCTTAAAGCATAAACAACAAACAACTCTCAAATCTGAGAATCTGTGTATAGCTCTAGTCTTGTTACCAAATGTAAATCGAACGGATAAGGCAAATCAAGATGGCTAAAAGTGAATGAGCAAGCAACGTAGAGACGAAGAATGAATACACGGAGATGTAACATACTGAGTAAAACAGAAGAAAAGCTTGTTATTGAGAAATATAGATGACTAAATGGTCAGATTGATGTCAAACATATTGCTTTGAAACTTGATTAGTATGCTGGACGAGCATTAACAAATATTTAATTCATTGTATCAAAACGGAGAGAAAACCTGAGAAAGTATGAAATCTACCCTAAAAAGAAAGAAAGAATGAGAGATCGAAAAATGAGAGAATGAAATTGAGAGAGAGAGAGAGAGAGAGAGAGAGAGAGAGAGAGAGAGATAGAGAGAGAGATAGAGAGATACATATATAGATAGATAGATACTTAGATAGCACGAGCAAGAGTATTGGAAACGATGTAGAAAGAAGGGAGAGGAAAAGTAAATTGGTATAAGAGAGAGAGAGAGATATGAAGGTATAAGCAGGTGAAATCAAAACTATTTTTTGATTTAAGGAAGACAATTAAATATACGTATATTCACATAGTTAAATAAACTTTTATGTAACTTTTCTAGTTATCTTGAATTTTTTTTTAAATGTTTGCAAAAAAGAAAATTTCATGAAACGAAGTTGCAGTTAGGTGTTCATATGGTGTTTTTCTGGAAAATGAGGAAGGTATTGGTAGATTAGATGAGACGACAAAGCTCTTCTTCGTCTTCCGAGTTTTCAGAGTTGTTTCTTCTGACAGGAAGTAGAAGTGGTTTGTTGAATCTTTGAGTTCGTTATGGAAAGAAGAGATATGGAGCATGAGAAAGATATGAAGAGAGAGAGAGAGAGAGAGAGAGAGAGAGAGAGAGAGAGAGAGAGAGAGAGAGAGAAAGAGACATAACGGATCAGATTATATTCAAATATGAAAAGTTATGCCAGGAAAGAGGAAGACACGCAAGAGGAAGACAACCTACTTCATCTTTCAAAATTTGCTTATAACGAGTTGATTTAAAGGAAAAAAATGATAAAAGTATGGAAAAGCTTAGGATAACAAATGAAGTTTGTTCTCTAAATGAAAAACGAAATAAGCTGGATGATGTTGATAAGCTTGTGGTAACAGCGTTATGCTTCAAACCTAAGCAATTCTTTCTTGTAGTTCCTTAAGTTGAATATTCAAGAATATTCTCCGTTTGTCGTCGAAGGAATTGCTTTTGAACAAATTTCTCTTTAACAAAAGCCAAAAAAGGAAATGGATAGAGCGGCAGGATGAAGAAGTGACCAGCAGGTGAAGGTTCGTACTTTGTTTACGAGCGTGCCGCTGAGCATAAGCTTCGAAAAAACGGCGACGAGGGCAGCAAAGGAACGAAGAATGTCCCTCAGGGCGTGAACGAGAACTTCATCCACGGGAGCAGACGAAGACGGAAAGCAAAGAATTGAGAAAGGAATGATGTGAAAAGATGAGCTGGACGAAGGAATAGCCTTGCCGAGTAACAAAACCGAAAGACATCCAAACACACATACACACACACGCATACAGACACAGATACGAAAGACGAGGACGACACGGAAAACGAGGAAAAAAGACAAATTTGTTGTTTCTTCTGATGCTCATCCAAACAGATTACATGTTGTCATAAAGATGAAGCTAAGAGAATTCAAAGACAAAATAGCCGCATCAACCATGTTTTAACATTGAAAAAGCAAACGTTCCTCAACATCTTTATTATTTTTTTTTCTGGGAAACGAAAAGAGAGATGAAGCAGAATAGTAGATAGAATAGGAGTGACCAGTGAATGTTCAGTGAAAAGAAGGGATAAGCTTCATAGAAGAGAATATGATGTCGAAATTAAAACTTTAGCCTCATTCAGAATTCATAATCAATTAATCTACTGGAGGGATCTTTTCTCAGCAACTTTTTTTTTATTTTCTCTTCTTATATGTGTACAAAGGGAATTAATCAAATATAGTCAATAATAATACAATTTGTTTCTTTATTTATACAACAAAAAAGAATAAAATTCAATCAAAGTCAGTAAAAGAGAGAGTGAGAGATGATGAGAGAGAGAGAGAAATGAGAAGAGGTGAGAGATGGAACTATAGGTATAATCTTTGAAGCTTTCCATCCAAATAGTTATCTTACAAATTAAAAAAAGACATTAAGTAAGTTGAAGAAGCTTCTATTCCCGCATTAGATCAATTCTTCTTCTTATTGGGGGGGTTGGCTATCAACTGCTGTTGAGGTTCGGCATTGCTCTTTTCAGATTTTCATTCTTCAAATGTATGTAACTCACATATAATTTTCAAAATAATAATCAATACTAATAAATCAAATAATATAAATATATTTAAAACCTTTAATAGAAATACTATTTGATATAAAAGAGCATTCTGAATTGAGAAGTCATTGCGAAAGAGACACTGGTCAGCTATTCCTAACGAATTCTGAATATATGAATCATTCAAGTTTACTCAAGAATCACAACTTACAGCTTTTCTTTGAACCTCTTTTCCTAATATCTTTCATTGAAAATTGCGTTACAGGACCATTATACGAATTACTTCAAAAATATTTTGACGACCAATCAACAGCATCTTCAATACCAATTAGTTAGTTAATATCTAATTTCTTTCTTGAATTCTTTACTCATTTTCATATTGCGATTTCGCGATTTAAATCATTGAACAGCAAAAGTTTAAGTTTTGAATGTGAATAAGCTTGACATATATACATCAAACCTAAGTTTGTGCTCGAAAACTTGAGTTGAAATCTTTTTTTTGGCCAAAAATGAACTGCCACAGGTTATTTTCTTAATTCAATTTTGAACTGAATTGAATGACAAACAAAGACAAATACAATGAATTTAAGAGAACCATATTTCCTTCTTGAAGGTTAGGAAAATAAAAAGAAGAAGTGAATTTACTTTTATGGAATTTGCTGGAAAAAAGAAAGAAAAAAGAAGCTTAATCAAAAGAAATACGTGGCCACTAAAATTTGAAAAAAATATTCAAATCTAACCAATATTTTAAAATTTTAAAAATTAATTATAAAGCTAAAATATATTTAAACATATTCAGACAAAAAGAATTTTAATTTTTCTCTCTTTCAACAATTTTTTTGATGTTTTTTAACATAACATAGTATGGCCACGTATTTATTGACACACCTAATACATCCATTTTTTCAAGTTTTAAAAGAAAAAATAAAGTTTTAAAATAGGTTTATATAGCATATACTATATACTATATGTTATATAATATATGGATAGTAGATATAAATAATAAAAAATAATTTTATAAATGATAAACGATTACCAAGAAAGATGAAAACTTGAGTTCAATGCTATTTCCATGTTCGAAAAAGCCTTAATGTGCTTAGTCGTCATTCACGAGATATTCGTAGCAACGTTTACTTAAGACTTCGTCCAGAACTTCTCTAGTTCTTACAAGTCCTTGTTGCTTAGCACGCAGACTCATTGCAATGATATTCAGGTCTGACCTGAGGTGTCTGTGCTCTCACAGACGAAGCGACTCCCTCTTTGGGAGAACAAGGGCAATAGATCAGTAGATTTCTTCTACGGAATAGTTCGTGAATTTACAGACGTGATAAATCCCTCTCTAGGATTTGTTTGAGATGAGTACTCTACAGTACAGTCGTTGAGAGATCAAAGCGAATGTTGTACAAAAATATGTAGAATGCTGACCTCCACAGAGCTTGCCGCTCTTTAGTTTTTTTTCCTTTTCCGCCACTTTTCTTCAGCATTTCTTATTGTTCATTATTTAGGATAAGAGGTTCAGTTTCTCAGTCATGACAGAGATAGATAGAGAGAGAAAGAGAGGGAGAGAAAGAAAGAAAGAGAGAAGTGTGATAAAGTTGAAGGACAGAAGAAGCCGTGTCGGAATGTATCGTATCGTTGCCCAAGTCTGGATGACATAGATAACTATATCTATGAATAATGAATTAGTTTTCCTTCTTTATATATTTTGTATTTTTCCATAAACAAACAATATATTACTCATATCCATGTATCTTCATATAGCTTCTTCTCTCCTTCAACTTTATCACTCTCTCTCTCTCTCTCTCTCTCTCTCTCTCTCTCTCTCTCTCTCTCTCTCTCTCTCTCTCTTCTCGTATGTATATGTTTACCCTTTAAACTCAAGTTTTCAACTTTCTTGGTAATCGTTTATCATTTATAAAATTATTCTTTATTATTCATACAATATCTCCCATACACATGTAGCCTCACTAAACGAGAGGAGCACGAACTGTTATCGGGCGAATTACGTTCAGATTGGCCCAAACGTGTGAATGTCCTTCGGCCATATAAAAATTAGGAAAAATACTTAAGGATTCTAGATAGAGAGACACTTATAAGCATTTTATCAGGCTCTGAAGAGTCCTTTCAAGCATCTGAACGGCAGGATACGTACTGTGTATCGGAGCTGGTGAAGAATGCAAGTCAGAGTTCATGGAAATCGTAGATGAGAGAGAGAGAGACAGAGAGAGAGAGAGAGAGACAGAGAGAGAGAGAGAGAGACAGAGAGAGACAGAGAGAGAGAGAGAGAGAGACAGAGAGAGAGAGAGAGAGAGAGAGAGAGAGAGAGAGAGAGAGAGTGATAAAGTTGAAGGAGAGAAGAAGCTATATGAAGATACATGGATATGAGTAATATATTGTTTGTTTATGGAAAAATATAACAAAGCTTATGAAATCTTTCAAATACAAAGACTACTATTCATCGTACATGCATTGTCACATAATATATTATTATAATTTTTATTATTTATAATTAAAAATATAAAAATATTTATTAATATCTAAATAAAACTAAATGATATGATCCTAATTTATAACATATGAAACAATCATTATTATGATAAACAAAGCATCCATGACCATTATGACGATACAATACAACCTAAAAACTTATTTAAAACTTTAAAGTTAGAAAATTGGAATAAGAACTTGCGTACCTGCCAATGTTCACCATATAAAGAATCCATTGAATTGCTTATATAGCGAGCAGCTTCATCTCCAAGTAAATTCTTCTTTTCAAATGCTTCCTGTACGAGATTCGTCGTTCTTTTCAATATTTCTGGATGAACATAACTGCGTATAATTGAAAGCTAAACATTCAAAAATGAATTATAATTCAGTTTTATATGTTCAAACATACATCTTTACAAGATGGAACATCATTAATCACTGAGTTGAGCGTGTTCTGAACATTTAAACAAATATTTAAAACTAAAACTTAAAACTTACATTCAACTTTGAAACTAAATCATTTCGATGTTTCAATGTTTCAGTCATCTCATCGACTTTCATTTTCATTTCATTAGTATTCTGTGAGGAAAGGGTATTATCAGCTTCTAAATCACTAATCTTATGCTTTAGTATTTCTTCATTTCTGAAAAAAAAAACGTTTTGAACACTCAAATTTCAATTCAAATATTCTACTTGACGTTAGATTCATTTAATTCTTCAATTGTCTCTGATTGTTTCTTTAATTTGTTCTGCAAATTTAATAATTTTTTCAAAAACAATTAATAATTGAAAATATTTGTTTAAAAACCTCCAGAAGCTTCTTCTCTTCATTGGTATTTTGCAGTTTTTGCTCATAATCCAATAGTTTTTCCTTCATTCCATCCTCATTTAATGAACTTATTTCAGATTTTTTCAATAATTCTCCTAATTGAAGCAAAAGCTCTGTTTGTGTGGCAATCAGCCTGAAATATAGATTTAAACACTCTCACGTGAGCATTCACGTGAACATGCACGTGAATTTCATTTTAATTTGCGGATGCACAAGAGCTGGTTGTTTGGTTTTTTTTTGGGATAATTATAATAAAAATCTATTTTCAACATACTTCTTTCGTTCTTCTTCTTTTTGAGATATGATGAAATCTTTTTCAGCTAATGTTTTCTAAATAATAATAATGATTAAAGATATTTATAGTAAAAGCATACTTTTGTTATTTCCAACAACTTATCAGCTTCAGAAGCTTTCATACTCAACTCTTCAATTTGTTGATTATGCTGCTTATTAGTTGATTCTGTATCTCTTACAAACACACCAACTTTAGTTAATAATTCTGTTTGAATATCAAGTAATCTATATAAGAAAATAGTTAATTTTTGAAATAGTTAGCATAGTAATTTACTTTTGTTTTTCATCTTGTTGTTCACGTATTATATCATCTCGTTTAGCTAATTCAACCTATAATTTAAAGTTTTCAGTAATGAAAAGCATAATTGATGATTTAGATTTACTTGTAACTCAGTGCTTGATACAGCTGATTGCTGTAAATTGTTTGTTATGTCATGAAGAGATTGGATTTGATCATCTTTATCTTGCAAAAGCTTCTGCTGTGCCTCAATAATGCTCTTAAATTATATATATATAGTTAATGATAATCATATAGAATATGTCATAACTTACAGATAATTCTTGACTTCTCACTTCCGTTAAGCTAAGCTTTTGAGTTAATGATTCAATTTCCTCATTGTGGCAATTATTTGAAAGTTCCGAGTGTCGGACAACTTCTCCAACCTTAGTTGCAAGCTCATTCTGCATCGTTAATAACCTGAATATAATTTCTAATCTTCTAAATTTGATATTAATAACTGTACGTTAGCTTATCTTCATCCTGTTGATGTATCATGGATTCCTTAATTGTCAATTCACTCTGAGAAAAAAGAAAATTTTTTAAAACTCTTAATCAATCTCAATAACAAACTTTAAGCTCCTCGTTCTTCTTCTCAGACATTTCCAACTTAATTTCCATTTCCTTGATTTTCTCGCTTTGAGCATTTGAATTGATCTCTGTATTCCGAAGTAACTCTGTGATTCTAGCCAACAATACATCCTGTTCAGTGATTAATCTTCAGAAAAAGTATAATAAGCTATATCATAAGCATAGTTAACCAACTTTTCAATCTCTTTTTCTTTTTGAACAGCTTTTTCATCTCTTTCCACAATTTTGTTGAGCAATTTTTGATTTTCTTCCTAAGCAAACATCATAAATATCATTTTTTTAAGTTAAAAGATCATTTTACCTTCAATTGATTCAAAACAAGTTCCAATGAGCCATTTTGAGATTGTTGATGTTCCCATTTCAAACGTTCATAATCATCTCCCTTCTTCCGCAATTGTTCTGATAAACGTTCACATTTCATTTTCAATTCATAAACCTATGAAAATAAAAGTTTTGATAAAACTTGAAACTTTAAAACTTGATTATTCATATATTGCTTTTCTTCTTCTAAATGAGCTAAAATTGTTTTAGCACCTCCTGATGGTGATCGTTTACGTAAACTTGCATCATCTTCATTCTACATATGCGAATGAAATAGTTTTAAATAACAAGCTCAAGCTGGAAAGTTCAAACCTTAATTGGTAAACGTCTTGGTGGTGCTATAACAGGCTGAAACGATTGAGCTCTTGGAGGATGAGGATTAAGCATTGGTGTCGTAGTACTAGTTGAATTCCAGGGATTGTGAATAGAGACAGGTGAAAACAAGGAATGATTTGTAGCTGATGATGATGCTCCTCCGTGCCAACTTTTCGACCAAATATTGGATGGACAAGCATTACTATCAACACATTGAGCAATTTGTTCTTCTAATCGTTGAAATTCTTCTAATGAATTAGCAGGAGAATTTGATATACAATCAGAATAATTATAGTTATCTTCAGGCTTAACTATATAAGTTTCATAAATAAGTTTTGAATTATCAAACATTTGAGATTGAACCTTATTTGGCTCCATAGCTATAGGATTACTAGATAATCGATTAGACGGAACTGAAATTCAAACACAAAAAAATGAGGAAGAAATGAGAATTTACGAATCAAAACTAACCGATGGCATTAGATGCTTGACTAGCCGGCTGTTCAAGTTCTTTAGTCTTTTCATGTGTTTCAACTACATCATCCAATATTTTATTCACAGTTAATGAAACAGCAAGTAAATCTTGAATTTCCTCCCGTAGATCCATCAATGGAGCTTCTTCAAAAGAAGTTCTATTTAAGATGAAATGATGATGTCAATGACAACAACACCAACAACAACAAAAGTAAACGAAATGACGACAGTCAGCTTTTTAGCAGAAATTTCAACATTTTTTTTGATAAAAAAACAACAAAAATGAATAAAAAAATGAAAAAGTAAATAGTTCATGTGTATATTTGACATTTATTTAGACGAAAAATCATAGGTAGTGTAGTAATGGATACAACGAGAAAGCATCACAAGGAATTTCAGGAGAAATCTTAGCAAAACAGCTGCTTCTAGCACTCTCATACATCACAATGCTTTTCTTCCGTTTCTTATTATTATTTTGATTTATTTAGATCTGTTCAACCTTTTTTATTTCTTTTCTTTTAAATAAAAAAAGAAATCTATTTAAAAACTTAATTTATATATTTAGTTTAGAAAAATCTTAAATTGAGAATCGAGAGAGAGAGAGAGAGGGAGGGGGGGGAGAAGGGGGGAGTAAGGCAGATGAGATATTGCACATTCAAATAATTTCATATAATACATACATATATCTATTGATTTCTATTGATTTTAATCAATGATTTAGCCAAAAGTATTGAATATATTCTCCGTTGGATAGGTTGGATCAACAGCAAAACACCAAGGACATGCTCTTTGTGCTGGAGTCTTATATTGATCGCCTGAATGCATTTTTGTAATAAATCTTAAGAGAGAAAAGTCAAGAAATACCGGGACGAACGAATTGTTTTCGATACCAATCACCATGTGCACTATAGTATCCAGGATATACATAAGGTATAACTGAGATTAAAACATAAAATTTTCTTTTTGATAAATTCAAAAACGAACTGTTTGAATCAGGCTTAATGTGTTCTCCTTTCGTTGGGCCCATCACATAGGGTCCGGTGATTTGTCTTCTAGAATTTGGCCCCACATTTACTCCAAATACTGTAGCTTTAACTCTGAATAGCAATAATATGGATATATAGCTTTTTGAGCTTAAAGCATGTCGTACTTGACCGTATCATCAGCAGCAGAGCCTCGAAAACCGACATCAACACCAGCACCTTGTCTATCCCATTCTACTACTCCTCCACTATAATAATATATTTCATATTATTCGATTATAACTTAAGCATATCATATAAACTATTATAAACCATAAATTTGCATAATCAGTGTAGATAGTAGTACGTGGATTACGTGTAAATTCCAATTTCACACATCATTTACCATGTGACAACGCTATATGACCGGTTGAATTTCATATTTTTAGAACAACAAAACGTCCATAATAGCCAGAAACTCGAGTTACTTACTTGCTATGCCTCCACATTTTAAAAATTTTTCCTCGTTCCCCAAACTCAACAGCTCCGGTGCCTTCATCAGCATCAACAACAGCTCCAATGCTATGTCCTATGTAAAAAGATCATCATTTAGATAATAAACTTTAAATTATTTTGTTTATAAATAAATTATAAATACAGTATATAACTTATCTCTGTTTGATCTTCTATCAATGGCAAATTATATTGTTTTAGTAGACGTATATCAACTCCATTCTTATATCCATATGCAGCCCCTAGTCGTTCACTTTGGCCTATACGTTCGCGTTTAAGTACTTCAACTCGAGGTCCAAGACAGATATGTTCTCGTATTCCAGGTGTTAAACATGTTATCAATGATCTATAATATTATTCATTGAAATAAGAAATAATAATATAATTAAAAATATATTTTATTAGATTTAACCTCAATGTGATTGGAGCTTCGATGCCTTCCTCTGTGGCTAGAACACCTTGACGTTTAATTCGTACATGAGAATCAAATACATTAGCTGTTGTATTTGAGATTATAATCAGAAAAACAACTAAGATAATCATAGTATGATGATGTTTCAATGAAGAATGAAAAGGAGGTGATGATGTGATTGATGAAACAGTATGATCAAGATGAAAATGATTTTTTCGGTTAAGAAGCCAGCTTTTCCTTATCCATTTATCACATTTCTCCATTGAAACTGATCACGTAATCAACAGGTTTTACAACAATCTATTGTCTTTCTTCTTCATTTCTTGAAATGATTTCAACAAAAACAAAAAAAAATATTTTAATCAGAAGAGAGTATTTTGAACAAGAGAGAGAGAGAGAGAGAGAGAGAGAGAATGAGATCCAAATGGAATAACTTTCGATTCCATGCATCTAACTTCTCAAAATCTCAGATAATATACAACAGTAGGAATGACATATAAATGGAATTGAGACCAAAAGATATTTCTTTAAAATAAAAAAAAAAACAAAAGAAAAACAGATAATATCAGTGAATGAGCTTATAAAACAACAAGTTTTTGAGCAAAATCTTCAAAAATTCGGCTTTTTCTTAGTTCGCCACGTCCAATTTGCCTTCATATTGCCAGGATAAGCGCCATTCTAGAATCAGATACAGATGGTTGTTTAGAAGGCGCAGTATTTTTATAAACTCTATAAACTCACGGATAATGGTTTGAAGATATCTCCTGTATACTTCCCCGTTTCTGCTGATGAGGGTGGAGTTAATAAGGCAGCTGCAAACAATAATATCAACGAAGATAAGGATGATGCAATCGCTTACAGTTAACTGATGCAAGCTCAGCTTCATTGAGAGCATGTCGCGTCTCGCTGGCCTTCTTTTGCCATGCTCCACGAAGAGCAGGAGCCGTTCGACTTGGAGAAGATGAGAATGATGTCTTATGACGTCGAACAATCTTCAGCTCAACTTTTCGTTCAGCAAGTATCTGATTCTTCTCCATGTGACTAACTACAGCAACCATTTCAGCACTTCGTGGCTCGCTCTGGATAGACGAGACGAGATTTGTTTGGGCGACAGCATCAGAGCCAAATTACTCACCACTCCATCAGCAAAATGAACATTAGCTAAGACTTTAACAGTGTTAACATGCGACTCCTTGCTAACCCAATCCATCGAGATCATGGATGAATTACTTGAATGACACACAGGCTCATTGATATGACGCTAAA
Source organism: Auanema rhodensis (assembly GCA_964057225.1). NCBI lineage: Eukaryota > Metazoa > Nematoda > Chromadorea > Rhabditida > Rhabditidae > Auanema > Auanema rhodense. Next base: position 14,518,575 of record OZ059895.1, read on the forward strand.
GACAAACAACAAGTATATTACAAGCATCTGAACAAAGTCATGCAACATACGTTAGTATCTTGGTCGAATACCGAGAAACAGGCACTTCGAATCATTTTATATGTTGATTGGTTAGTTGTTTCCTTCAAATAAGATAAGGATTTTCAAAGAATTTTAATAAAAATGAACTCACATCAACATCCTCCCAATCACTATCGACATAAAACTTGAATCTTATCACATTTCCTGATCTCCAAGATGAAAACCCTAATAGAAGTACGAGACCATATGTACTTTTTTTTTCCAAATTAACTGATTCTCGCAATTTCTGCAAAAAAACAAAATAATTTTAGATAATCAAAAGTGCTAATAGAACAGACATGTATGTAAGAAAAACAAAAAACTTAAAGCCCGATGCGGGGCTCGAACCCGCGACAGCCAGATTAAGAGTCTGGTGCTCTACCGACTGAGCTAACCGGGCTGATGTCTACGACGCTATGGTAGATGATTATGTTTCAACATTAGGAACTTTACAATCAATTGAACATACGGAATTGAGATCGATCATTGCCGCTTCATGAAGAGTTGGAAAATTCAAAGCACGATTGTGATTTTCGTTCAGAATTTTGATATGCTTCTGTACTTCAATACGTGAGCCAATCTTAGATAATCCCAAATTCTCGAGTTGGCTCAATTTTAGTTCTAATAGACGTTCTCCTAAATTAAATTAATCATTTTAGATAGATTATTCAAAAATAAAAACCATTAATGTTATGTTTAATGATATTCTTGCGAACAACATTCAGATCGTCTTCATCCACTGAAATACAACTTCATTTTCTCTACTTTTTACAAAGAAAGCTCACAAGTTTTACTCAGAATATCAGTCATCCAATTGGCTGTATGATACACTGTCCATAATTGAACGTTCTCAGGAAGTCTTTCAGAGAACACTAAAAGAATCTGTGTTCTCATAGACATCTGAATCCAAAGTCACAAACCTCTAATGACTTCTTGTTGTGATTGCTTCCGTAAAGCTTTCTCTTGAGCAAATAATAGTGTTTTATTCTTTTCCAAAGCTTTTTTCAATTTTTCTATTTCTGCCTTCTGATTTTCAACTACTAACGTCCAATTTTCTTGATCTAGGAAATTCTGGCATTCCTTTTGAATGGACGTTGATTTCGACATTGCTTCCAGCTTATCTTTGATAGTTTTCATGGAAAACCGTTCTTTTGGATTCATTTTCCAGCATCCATACATGACACTACAAAACCATGCATATCAGTGTTATATTAAATAGTTTAGCTCACTCAGCTAGTTGTGTTGGACAGCCATTCGGTATAGCTAATGTTATTCCTTGTTCAGAGATTTGAGTATAAACTTGAAATTCAGTGAAATCTTTAAATGGAACTTCATGTGATAGCATTTCCCATAAAACAACTCCGTAACTCCATACATCAGTAGCTGTTGTAATTCCTTCATTTTGCTTTATCATTTCCGGACTGTAAACTTAATTTCAATATTGTACGCAAAACGACCGTATCATTTTGAACGAAAATGACGCAATAAGCGATTGTGTTTCTTCAATTATCTTAATCTCTATCTCTTTAATCCTTTCTCTCTCATTCTCTCTTCCATGTTCTATCTTCTTCTGTATAACTGATTGATCATTTCATGTTCCTCTTTCTCTCTCTGTCATTTTTTTATATATATCTATCCATCTTTTTAAAGATTCAAAAGAAACAAAGTAACTATTGAAAAAAAAATTTTGGTCAAAAAAAAAAGAAAAAAACGTAAATCAGCATGTTTACCTCATCCAAGCAGCTGTTCCTCCCCATGTTGGAGCTGTGAATGAATGAGTGAGATCCTTTGACGTGCCAAAATCGCAGATTTTGCATTGAATTTTAGTATCCAAAACGACATTTTTCGATTTTAAGTCTCGATGAATAATAGTTGTAACAGCATCATAATGCAAATAAACCAGAGCTGAACAGATCTATAAAACAGTTTTTGTAATTTACATTATGCAATACAATCAGAATACCTGTGAAGCCCATGATAATATTCGGACGAAATCAGCTTCTGGGCAGTCATCTCGGTGTAAATAATCATACAAAGATCCATTTTCAGCGTATTCGGTTAGAATATACAGATCAGAATTAACTTGACTAACACCATAGAATTCAATAATGAATCGATGTCGTATTTTTGATAGAATTTCAGCTTCGTTGTCTAAAGCGAACACTTTCTTCAAAGCGACAACTTTGGAAACATTAGATGAAATCTTCCATAAGCCCACGTGAACTGAATTCAAAACATCAATATGAAAGAAATTTCAAGCTATTTCAAAACAAAAAGAAAGAACTTACAAACCTGAACCGTATGATCCAACACCAATCCGTTTTTGGATTGTAATATCTTCAAACTTTATTTCTGGATAGGTACTAGTTCCATTTTTGGGGTCTGTTGAAGCCATTCACACAGATACCGCGCAAAATTCGATGAAATATAAAAGATTTTCATATATCTACTAGAACATATACCTAAAACGACAAATGATATAGTGAGAGAATAGCGAATGTTTGATAACGTACTCCGAATAGCATACGAAAATTCATTCTTATCTTAAAGTTATATAACATAAACTTGTCAATATATCAGATGGGTTGAAAAAATGTGTCATGTAATGACCATTGAGATTATGTTATCCATTTTCGAAGAAAAAAAGAAGATATAACAATAGAAATAACATGCTGTCGTCGATGATGAAGAGCGGATGGAGAGAAGAAGACGACGACGACTAGGAACGTGTACACACGCATACACATGTTGTAGAAAATGTTTCACTTACAACTTTATAGAACATAATGTGTAATAGATGAAAAAAAACATTTTAAAAAGCTAAAAATGGTGAATATTTCTATGATTTTGAAAAAAAAAACAAATAAATTAAACTTTTTTTTTTAAATAAAAACTATGCGTACACGCATATGTGTATAGACAGTGAGTAGAGAATAGTTACAGAGTCTACCAGTATGAATATTCCGTTTATGCACTACTACTATACAGCAAAAACTCTTCATATAACGTCAAGGTCATCATCATCATCATCATCAGAATTGACGAAAGAAAATCGTTAAATCGACCACTATATTATGTTTAATAGTGCATATAACAACTAATCAAAGGTATTTTCTTAATTACGGTTTTGACAAGAAAGAGGAAAAGAACAAGAATATGTCTACTATAACGGTGAGGATGATTTGATTCAATGTGTGAAAGTTGATGATTCGGGATGGCATCAAAGAGAATCAAAAGAAGAGTAAGAATGCGTATGCGAGTAAGAGATAGAGAGAGAAAGAGGTTAAAGGAGAATAGAACTATGTAAATATTAATGCTGTCGGCAACAAATCAATTGATAGCCTACGTGACTCATCCAATTCAATCAATATTTGATGTTCATTCACTGTTGTTATCAGAATTTCCTGAAATGCCAAAAATTTATTGCTCTCCAAATCATTTTAAAGATCATTTATTATTCTTTTTTTTCTTATTTTCTTTATAATACAAAATTTCATTTAAAACAAAATAATTGATATTAGATTTATATAATTATTTTAATTTTTATTTAATTATATAATTAACATCAGATACGTGAAATAATGTAAAATAAATATACGTAAACAATGCTGTATTCACAAAATTTTGTAACTATTGTTGTAATTAATTAAAAATATTTGTTTGTTTCTTTTTTAATTGAAATTATTTATATTATTACTAGATTTAACATGCAATAAATCTATTACAAATATAATTATTCAAAATTTAATATTATAAGAGATTTCTTCTAATGAAAAAAGAAAGTTTTTTCAATTTCGAGCGTCGTCATCACTTGAGAATTTCGTAACTAACTGTCAACATTTGGAAAGTTTCTCGCTATTCGGATCATTTCACATCATTATTCAGAATAAACATGTAATTCCTGTCGTTCGAAAATCAACAAATGAAAATCAACGATTTTAAAATGGTTGTCAAGGTTGGTTCAAGAAGTATTGTAGAAGGAAGCAATCTGTCAATACCTCGAAGATTATAGTTTGATCAGTTCTTTCTCTTATTATTTCTTTTTTACCTGAGTATGCATAATCTGTAATCAAAGTTTAAATAAAAATATTTATTATTTTAATAAATTCTATATTTTAATTGGATGAATACTAATTGATCATTAAAGAATTAATGAACATAGGTGTTGAATGAGAAAAAGTGAGACATAGAGAATAAAAAATAAATTGTTGATTGTATAAGTAACTTCAAATTCAAATCAAAATAAAATTAGTAAAGTAACATTCCGCTTTCAATCATGTCTTAAGAAAGTTATATTACCGAAATACATACATTTGTATATCTTTCTTTAAGTATTATTTTTAATTTAATATTGGGTTGTCCAACTGAAACGTGGCCCCCATCAATTGTTTTTCAAAAGTTAAAAAAAAATTACAAACAAAAATAAGATTAGGATATATTCAAACAAATACAAAATTCACCTTTTCCTGTTTCTCTTTTTTTTCCGATGACTCCCAAAGTTAAAACTCATAAATGGCCAGAAAAGCCCTTTTGTCCGTTTTCTGGTATGAAAACAGAGTTCTCTATTATGAGCTTTTATCTTACGGTAGAACCATAGAGGGAGAGTACTATTCTGAGCAACTCAGAAGGCTCAATGTTGCTATTGAAGTCCGAGAGGAGCTCAGAAGCAGGCGCATGACGTTCTTGCACGGCAACGCGCTCCTGACTGTTTTAATGACGGTTCTGGAATTAGGTTGAGAAGTTTTGAAATATTCCCCCTATTCTCCAGATGTCGCTCCAACAGATTATCATCTCTTTAGGCACATGGAGCATAGTTTGAGGGGTCAAATCTTCAAAGCAATACAGAAGGTTGTAAATTTTATAAAAATTTGTTTTGATTCTAAACCTAAAACGTTTTTCAGAAAAGAAATTAGTAATTTGTAAGAAGGATGGAAGAAAGTGGTAGAGATTAAGGAAAAAAATTTTTTTTCATGTTTTTTGGGGCAACATTTAGGGGGGGGGGCATGTTTCAATTCGACAACCTTCTTTCTTGAAGAAAAACAGGGGAGTAAAACTTTTGGTTTTCTTGAAATGTAGAAGGTCAAAGTCTACATTCATATTTAATAAAACACTATATTATATTTTTTATAAACGTAGTGCTTTCTCCATTGAGATTGAATTTTAAAATTCCATATGCAATTTGATTCGTGAAGCTCAAATGTCAAAGGAATTTTAAATTATTTTAAATTTTTTATAAGTAGATTATTTTTGTTTAATTTCTTTGCTTCTATTAAAGGAAAAGTGGAGAGTAAAACCATTGGTTTTCTTGAAATGTGCATTTTGCTAGAAGTTCAAAATGTAGATTTATATTTAATAATACAATATTTTGTATTTTTTATAAACTTAATGCTTTCCCTATTAGCATTATATGTCATAGTTTATCATTCTCCAACACAATTGACTACGTATAAATATTTTCTAATTGTTCATATAGTATGGTTAGTTAAACTATTAATTTCATTGTTAATTTCAATCATTTAAGCTTCTTTCTCCAGGATTTTGTTTTTAGTATTTGTATGTCACTAGTTATATATCCTGATATATGGGGTTTACGTCAGACAGGCTTAACATCGATGTTAGGGTTTTCTGTTAAGTCTGTTTTCTGCTTAGGAACACTCCTTGCTTTTGGTTTGCACAAATTGAAATACCTTAAACAATCGGAAATACTTGCAGAAGTTGTTGGTATCTATACACATATGTTAATATTTCGAACAAGAGCTATTATATCAACATCACATATATTTTATTTTAATAAATACATTCATAATATAACTGTGTTACTTTCACATTCTATATGGATTGTTGCTACTTCGTATAGTTATTATGTATTTTCAGTAGATTTTCGAGATAAATATGTCCAATTACAGGTATCACTTCTTTTTTAAGGATAGAAGGAAGGAGCTTTTCCTTTTCCTTTCCTTTTTTCTTTTATTAAGTTTAATTCTAGATTTCTAATGTATGTACTCATAGTTATGGAGAGATAGTATTGTCAAATGATGTTATGGTGGTTCCTGATTATCTAAAAGATTTTACAATACTTCACTATTGTGTGAATTTAAGTGTTATCGCAGTTGTGTGGTCATCCATGGTGCTTGCATGTATACATACTTTACACTCATCTGGTTCTACCTTATCTTCACGCACAAAAAAACTTCAAAAATCTCTTCTGCGAACTCTGTTTCTCCAAGTTTCTTATCTTCTTTTTCGTTTCATTTAATTTTTTTTAGTGTACTATTCCCTTAGTCTTAATGGCAGTCCCAGTCTTGACAGTGATGGTGATAAATTCACCAGGTTGTTTTAACTTAATTAGGTCCTGATACGAAATTATAGCTTATGGTTTCATTGCTATGCTAATTTTTTCTTGTCATGGAATCGCTAATATAATTGTTCTGCTACTTGGTCATCGTGATTATAGGAAAACAGTATTTAACTGGATCAGGAGAATTTATGAAAAATCTAGTAGTATGGATATTTAAAATATTTACTTCTCATTAATTTTTACATAGATTCACCGACTCATGTTGGAGTTTCCCCAGTGCATACTGTTGGTCACGATAACATTACTTATCATTAATGGATATATAGATATATGAAGCAAGTTTAGTTAATTTATGAGATAAATTAAAATATAATAAATAATTGAACATTTAATTGTCTACGTAATATACAGTATATATGAAAACAACGAAAAAGGTCCATAAATAACTACAAGCCTCCAAGGCCTGCTTTGGAGATAAAATAATGCATAAAGCTCATTAAAAAAACTAAAAGTTTTTTCCTTGTATTCCTGAAGTATCTCCTTCTTTCTTTCAAAGTCAGATTATTTTATGAAAATCGATATACTAATTGCAAACTAAAATTTAAAAAATCAATTTTATCATTTCTCTCTCAAAATAAAATAGCTGTGAAACAAAATTAATCTCAATAGATATATACCAATTTTTATTTTGTCACATGAAGCATAACAAATTACCCCTCTAAAAACATAAAAATAAATAACAAAAAAATAAATTATTTCGGGTTGACAATTTCAATCTAAAAAATAACTTAAATTTCTGCTTTTCTATCATGAGCTTACCTTTGATTGAACAGATGGCTCAATTCCCAAAGCTTTGCATAAGAAGTAATAAGTTGCCTCAACACCTTCGCGAATTGCCTGAGCTCCACGGAATCCATGACCTTCGTCTAAAAATGCAAAGAGATAAGATAAACTTTAATTGAAACCTACTTTCACAAAGCATCAAAGCTGTAGTAATTCCACGAGCTTTCAACTTTTCGTACATTTCAACACTTTGACTGACAGGAACTACCGTATCAGCAGTGCCATGAATAAAAGCGATTGGAGTACTGAGTTTATCGATATGATTGATAGGACTACGTTCCTACAAATGAAATCCTAGTTGAAATAAAAATAGACATTCTTCTTACCTCGTAAATATTAATTTCTTCGGGGAATTTTCCGAGAAGAGCTTCATTATATCCTTTTTCGAATTTGTGAGAGTCCTAAATAGTTACAATGCTGATGAACTAATGAATGTAAAAACCTTAGCCAATCCTATCAAATCAGCTACACCATACATGGAAACAGCAGCCTTGAAAACATCAGAGTGTTGCAAGCAGCTGAGGAGCAGATATCTTCAATACAAACTTATTACTACAGAACATGTTCCCCATAAACACTGACCCTCCAGCTGAACTTCCTTTAATACAAATCTTATTCTCATCAACTCTCTTCATCTTGATCAATGCTTTAGCGGCGCTGATCATATCGTTTCTATCAACTATTCCCCATTGTCTTTTCAACCTAAAATACAATATGAGGTGAATGAATCAGTTCAATTGTAACTGACGCATGCCGGAAGGTGGAGCCATATCCGGTAGAACCACGATAGTTAACATCGAAAACAGCAAAACCTCTGCTAGTGAAGAATTGCTTTCTCAAATCTAGTCCATCTTCAGCAATAGCGGTTGGACCACCATGTCCTAACAGTACTACTGGTGGAAGTGTGCCAGCTGGAGCTTCATAGGTATTGTTCTAAAAAAAACACCAAAAAATAAAGCTCCAGAAAACACAAAACGCACATAAGGTGCATAGTATAACCCGGTAACAAATACATCGTCAGATGGGAAAGTAATGGTTTCAGGTGTTGAAATATCGAACTGATTTAGCATTTCTTCACTCATGGCAGTTCTGATTTCGGTGACATCAGTCTAGACAATGCGAATTTATCGACCAAGTCAGAGAAAATCCGGTAAAAACCTTTGAACCGTCAAAAACAATTTTCAATAATGTGCAAGCCTTTTTTGGTCCATATGCAATACAATAAACAGTATTGTTACCAACAAGATTGATGTGTGAGAACACAGTGAACGACTCAATTTCTAAAGAGCGTACTGTTCTATCACTGTGAACCATGATCTGGGACCCCATACGGAACACCTAAAGTAAAAATTGAAGAGATATCTCAATCATCATACTAACAGTAACATCTCCATTAGTGGCAAAACGACTATCCCCAAATTGCCAAAGAGGATACCCAATCTCTTCAGTTGAAGGATACAAGTTTGTTTCTATGCCTGCAATAAAACATAGGATCGCGTATATTACAAACAACTATCATACGTTCAGGGTCATTCATATCAATGCTATATAGATTCCATTGGCCTGAAGCATCATGAGATAGGTATAAACTACCATTTGGAGACCATGTACCGCATTGATAATTGATCTAGACATCTAAGGTTTACGAAAATATAGTCGCGATAGTTACGTTTTTGCCAACTCCTGATTTGATAACTTCGTGCTCACGGACTGCTCCTTCCTCAGTTATCCGTCCAACTTTAATAGTAGTTTCATCCCAAGGCTATACATAACAAATAAGCTCAAGCAGTGAAAAATTAAGAAAACCATATTGATATCGTTCCACTCCATCCAAGAAATCTTGGAGCCATCATGAGAAACTCTTGGATAAGCATAAAAGTCGGCTCCAGAAGCCTAAAATATAGAAAATGTGAAACGTAGTTCTTATTCTGCATATCTAGTTCTCACCACAATCTCATGCTTTTTCGTTTTTCTATCAATAGAAATCAATAGATTATCAACTTCATGTTCGCCCTTGTGAACTTCGTGAACGCAGAACACATGGCTGGGAGTTACGGAGAAATCCGCGAATCTATATTAAACACAAAGAAGTTCCTTGTCATTGAAACCCTGTTTACCTCTTTTTACCCTTTTCCCCGGAAGCCAAAAGTGTAGGAGGAGCAGTTGGTGCCAATTGTTCGTATAAGCCATCGTTCGTGGAATACACGACTCCTCCTCCAGGAATTATACCAAATGAACCGCCACCATATTCGTGAACTAAACACCAACATTCTCCGGAAACCCGATATTGAAAACAATCAGACCACTAGTCTGAACAGATTGATCAGGAGCCCATCTTTGACGGTCACCCTCTCCTTGAAAGTATAACTCTTTGCGGCCCGCAAAACCTTGTTCAACATAGAATACCCCATCTGAAACCTTTGTTTAACTCCGAAAAATAACGCGTCCACACCTTTATTAGTTAAAAGTTCGGTAATTCCTTTACAGTTTCCCTGAGAGAAAACTTCTGGAGTGATATTACTGACCCAGCTCCCGAAAGAAGCAATCTTTTTTGAGGCCATTCTGATGCCAATATATGCACAGATTCTATTCAGCTTAGATAAAGAACAGAAATTGTGAAAAGGCAAATGACCGGTTAATATCTCAGAAATTATAATTCTGCGTGTGCAACAGATAAAAAAAAGAAACTAGAAATTATTGAAATATATTATTGGAAATATCTAAAACGATATGACTAAAGGTTGTTGAAAACAACAACAAAAACAAAACATTATTATTTAGACATGGACCTTGCAATAAAAATGCAAATATTTCATTGTATATCATAAGATTTACTCGAATTTGATTCCCTGAGCCAGAGGAAGTTCACTGGTGTAGTTGATGGTGCAAGTGGATCTGAACAAAACAAATTAATCATTACGTCAACAGAAATATCTCACCTTCTCATGTATTGCTTCCATGAGTCAGATCCAGATTCGCGTCCACCTCCGGTTTCTTTTTCTCCTCCGAAAGCTCCTCCAATCTCGGCTCCGGAAGTTGGAATGTTAACATTGACAATACCGCAGTCGCTACCCTTTGGTCTAAAATTCGTATATCACAAGTCCGTATCTTAGCTATAGTTTACCCAATCCATTTGAATACATTGCGAACATTGTTGGTGAAGAGAGAAGAGCTCAATCCTTGTCCAACCTTAATTTAGATTTGAGCTTAAACATCAAAGCAACAAAACTACCTCGTTGTTGATCTTGATAGCCTCGTCGAGGTTCTTGAACTTAAGAACGTAAAGGATAGGAGCAAAGGTTTCGCGAAGAATGACTGGAGCATCATGTGGAAGTCCAGAGACAATAGTTGGAAGAACATAATTTCCTTCTTTCTCCAAAACTTTTCCTCCGTATTCGATCTTTCCTCCGAGAGCGATGGCTTCAGCAACAGATGCCTAACAAATAATATCTGTTTAGGTTTACTCATATGTCAAGATACCTTATATTTCATGACGGCAACTTCATTATGAAGAGGTCCGATAATGGTATTGCTTTCAAGTGGATCTCCAATTCTTGGCTCAAATTGGGCATAAGCCTTCTTCAAACGCTCAAGGACGTTGTCGTAGACAGACTCGTGGATGATGAGTCTTCTAGTAGTGGTGCATCTGAAAAGCAGTGTTTATACTTCTGCTATATAGTATAGGTTCAACCTTTGTCCAGCAGTTCCTACGGCAGCAAAAACAGTGGCTGGGATGACCATGTTAAGATCAGCATCGTCATTAACAATGATGGCATTGTTTCCTCCCAATTCAAGAAGAAGCTTTCCGAATCTAGCTTGGACTTGTTGTCCGACAACGCGTCCAACCTCGGTAGATCCAGTGAAAGAAACAAGGTTTACGTTCTTATCCTTGACCAAAGCTTGTCCAACATCTCCTTCTCCACAAACGAGAGAGCAGAGAGCTCCAGGGAGTCCGTTTTGAACAAGAACTTTCTCGACCAATCTAAATAGAAAAAATAAGTAGAGAAAATAATCATTTTATCACTTAGTAACAGCGATAGCAGTCAATGGAGTAGATGGGGCTGGTTTCCAGATAACAGAGTTACCTGTAACCAAGGCCAAGGCATTGTTCCACCCATATACAGCACATGGGAAATTGAAGGCAGAGATAACTCCAACAACTCCTACAATTTTATAAATGTAACGATTCCTTAAAATTATATATCAATACCAAGAGGGTTCCATTGCTCAAGAAGAGAGTGTCCGGGACGTTCAGATGGAATAACTTGACCATTCAAAGCGCGAGAAAGACCAGTGGCATAGTCGCATACATCAATGTATTCTTGTACTTCTCCAACACCTTCTGGGGAAATTTTACCCATTTCCAAGGAAACCTATATTTCCCAACTATTTTAATTTAACACCATTATATAACATACAAGGGCTCCCAAATTTTTCAATTGGGATCGAAGACTGTCTCCAATCTGTCTCACGATTTCTCCACGACGTGGTGCTGGAACATCAGCCCACATCTAGAATTTAAACAATTGTTTTGGTTTAAAGATTTCATGGTTTTAATTTAGTTGAAACAGGTGTAATCACCTCGTAAGCCTTGCGAGCTTCAGCAGATGCAATCTGATAATCTTCAACTGTTCCATTTTGAACCTAAATATATTGATTGATAAAAGCAGTGTCAGACTTTTTCCACCTTGGCGATAGGCTTGTTGTTGGCTGGACTGAAAGACTCGGTAACTGGTCCACTGGCAGCCCACTTTCCATGGTAGACACCACAGTTTTGCTCAGCTAATCCAAGCTCTTTAAGGAAAGAGTACTTGCTGTCGTTGATCAAATAGGATGCCATTCGCTTGCTCTGGAAGACCCATCGATTCACTCCGGAAGGTGAAAACAGAAAACGCATTGTGCCTGAAGCGGGGCAGGGGTAAAGACACCAATCCAAAAGGGGACAGAGTTATCGGACAGAAATTAAAAGGACTTTTTTTCCAAAATCCTACTTTGTTTGCCCACGTGACAATAGAAAGAATTTCTGTTAGGGGTTTCAAGTGAGATTTATCTTAATCGATAACTGAATGCAAAAAAAGCACTACAATGGGATTTAAAAAAGCAAACACAAGCGTAACAAAAAGAAACATTATAAACAAAATGTTTACAGCAGAGACGTTTAAGAGAGCACAAATAAACAAAAACACTGATAGATGTAACGCTGTCGATCACCTATCTTTAAAGTTTAAAAAAAAAATTCAAGGACATAGACTTTCCAGGCGAGACCTATTGGATTTGAAAAAACTGAAACCACAGCGCTGGCAGTGTGCAGTTTCTCTCAAGGTTCGCCAAGTTTTAATAACCGGTACTGATTTCTTTGCCTTGCGTTTTGATTACTGATAACATCTAACCAAGAAATCAAAAGATAATTTTAGTTTTATGACTTCTTCTCTGAGCAAATATAAAGAATATCAACATTTAATTGAGTTCGAAACGGTTTATAAAAATACAAAAAACACAGAAACCAATTAATAATTTCACACAATTAGATTGCAAAATATATAAAAATAATAATAATAATAATAATTTAACGTATTGGAATGAAGTTTATATTTTTAGAACAATTTGCTGAAACAAAAATCATGTCAACCGATAAATATGGAGTATAAAGACGAGGATATGCACAAGCTAAGACACCTAGTTTGAACAGGTAGTATGATAATATAAGCTTATGTATGTATGATGAATAAAGTTTGGGAACTACGAATTTTTAAAACGTGTATAAATAAGTATAAATCGTCGCCATATATACTGATAGGAATGAAAACGTAAAACCCGTCCAGCTATAGCACTCTCCCGCTAACGAATGTTAATTTTTAAAAATTATATGTACCGTATTCTTATCGGCTAGATCTGCTGGTTGCTTCTCTCTAAAAAAATAATTTAGTTTTGTCAGGAGCCAAAAACGCATTACTTCCTCTTTATCGCTTTCAGCTACTGCATTGAGGACTTCATCTTCTAGTGCTTTGTCCCTCAAATACTCCAAGCTACAGCCAGATCTCTTCTTGTTCTTTAATATTACATCTAAGGCTTTCCAGCATTTTCTGTTATGAGAAATTGCACGATATGTAGAGATTCCTTCTGGAACTAATTTTGAGAGCATCCTAGAAACAGTTACATCATCATTGTTAAATCTTCTAGTGGACTTACTCAAAAACAGGGAGAGCTACGTCATCCATAAACTCTAATTGAATCTTAGGGACATTGGCACGCTCACGGTCCATCATCTCCAGGGGTTCACTTCCGTTCTGCTTTTCCATATCTCCTTGGGAGAAAAATTCGCGGTAAATATTTTCCTGAAAAAATTAAAGAATAATAATGGCTGATCAAACAGCACTCACCGCAATAGCTTTTGAATTACTGAAATCTTTTGATTGATCGGATAAATCGCTAGCTGTCATTAACAAACACATGAAGAGATATCGATGATCGTGGCTCATGTAATTATATCCTATATCACAAATTACTATATGATAATCAAAGATTGCAACCAACGCACCTCCGACCATTTCTTTGATTCGTCCCAACTTTTGGAGGTGGGCAGAAATATCGGTCGCAAGAATAATATCCCGTATATGATTCATAACACGTTGGTATTGAGTTCGAGTTAACTGGTCTAATATGTTGCAGTTTTTGTCCTGAAACATGCATATAAAGATTAGAAAGAAAAAAAATATATACCCTGAGGATGGTAACTGTTTGAGCATAGTGGTGTCGTTCCAGCACACTGCCTTCACTTGAGTATAATTGGGCCAAGGGAGTGTTCTAAGCATATACAACTTTATTAAACATCCCGCCACTAAGACTAGTTACCGTCTGCACTTGGAAATTATTGCTAGTTCCTCTGTGGTCGATATCATGACAGAGGCATGCAATGAGCAACGACAGACGCTCCATTTCATCCAGACCTACACAATGAGGAACAATAAAGAGAGACAGCAAAAAACAATAACATACCATGGCGAACGGCTTGTGTTCTTAATGTCAGCCAACAAAAATGTGCGACGGCAAAAGCATGAGACCAGTTATGGTAAGGAACCTAAATAATTCAGATAATGTCAAAGAGCACAAGATGAGAACTAATGTACTTACATCACGATATCCGTTAGCAACGCGAAGTATAAAGTTTGCAAGAGTCCTTTGATTGATACGATAAAGCTTTAAGAAGCCTAGATCCTGAAAAACAAAAATTTTGCATATGAAAATTATGATGAATAAAGCAAAGATTAAGGTCGTCGTAGTTTTTTTTTCAATGAACTCGTATAACTACAAGCACTAATTCATGAAAATAATAAGAGGTATAGAGAAGTTGACCGAATATCTTTCTCTCCATTTCATGCAAGTAATAATAATGAAAGATAATAATCATTTGACTGCAGAAAACTTTGAATAAATTGTGTGAAAAATAGCTCTATTGCTCATTCAGTATCCTGATAAACAACCCTCTACCCTTACATGTGCTACGACTATCATCTCATAAAGAAGAAGCGACTAATGGCTCCGCTTCGAGCTGATCGACACATAATCACAAAATGCAAAAAATCACCTCAAACATCGTCATCGCCGCGGCAGCATATTCGAATGAATTTCCAATAATTCTCGGAACAAACGAAAATCGATCGAACCGAGGATGCCAGGCTTCCCAATATTTTATTTCTGCTGTCGATAGTGCTTCAACTTCTTTCGGATTTATCTGCAAGAAAATTAAATTAACCTCAAAATAGAGAAAATGGAGTACTTACCATATATGGGCTGTTTTTGATAACCCATTCGCTTGCCATATGGGTGCGACGTTGCGCTTCCTGTACTTTGCGGTAAAGAAGGCACTGAAAAAGGAAAAATGACCTGATGGAATAGAATATCATGAATGTCAAAAATCAGAAGCACTCTTTTCAGTTTTCAATGCATACAAAATTTGGTCTCAGAACAACACAGGCCGTTGGGAAAGTCGAAGTCTCCAAAAGCAATCTGGAGACTTCGTTTGGACTTGAATTTCCAAAATATATGAACGAGAGTTCATAAAGTAGGTCACGAATATACTTATATGTCAATTTTTAAAAATGGTATTGACAACAAGATGTTGTTTTAAATAATATTGTTAGTTTTCTTCATTTCGTGGCGTCGGTGATGACATAATACTAGCACTGGTGGCGAAAATATCACAAATTCATAAAAAAATCTCAAAAAACATATTATGAGCCGAAAAATTGAACAAAAGAAAGAATTTAGAAGTTAGCGCAAAAAAATAAAGTTTACACGACAAGAACAACCTAGACATCAACTGATTGAATCAAATTGGCTGTTGTTGAGCACTTACAACTATTCTTCCCAGGCGGTTACGGAAAATTCGGAGAAGTCCACGAAGCAGAGCTTGAGTTCTACCACGTAACTGATGATGATAGGACATATGTAAGGTCTTACTTTCGGACTACGTTGTCGCAGAAAAGAAGGAAGCCACCGAAAAGCTGAGTGATGAAACAAAGTAATTCGGGAACCAGTGGAGAACATATCGATGTTGTTAAACAAATCACGAACTATGTAAACAGTGGGTGGTCGGGTTATAAAAGTGATGAGCCACGTCATTCTCAGAAGTCAAAAATAATTTTTAGACGGTGATGGTTAACCAATAATTTATATTATATATTATAATAAAAGCAAAGGGAAAACCAGGATAGTATGCATAGACTCCAGAGAAATGAATGAGAAAAATCGAAAAAAGGCGAGAAATAATAGTAAAACTCACATGCGATAGACTAGTAGCGCAGAATACAGCAAAAGTTCTAGCCTTTTGCTCGTCGTAACGTGTGAATCCAGATTTTCCTTCTTTGTTGCAAAGTTCAACTACACCAACAAATGTACCTAAAATCACACTTTTTTAGAGAAAACAACTACTGTGCCAGCATGATTATCTCCATCAACTATGCGATAATCAACACACCATCACTATGAAAGGGAAAGAGACATCAAATAGAAAAAATCACAATGATCGTGATGAACGCGTGTGCAGAGCGAAACACTTTTTTGAAACAATCTGGGTCGAAAAAAAACAGTAAGCTTAAGTTTTATGCCGATTAGAGGGGCGATGCAAGAGGAAAAAAATGAACAAAGAAGGAAGAAAAGAAGAAAGGCGAAAGGGGGGAAAGTGAGAAAGAGAGTAGGAGCTCTGATAACAAAATTGCGTAAGGCTGTTACTCCTTGGAGAGACCAACAAGCCTCATTCCACGGGACAGCAGGCCAATAGAAGAAAAAGATTAACGAGACAAATGAACACATAAGCCCCATAAGACAGTTGTACTCGATGTCAATATCCTGAATAGCCTTGAAACCACGCGGTTTGTTGTAAAAGGCGTGAAAGGAGACGACATGATGTTAATCATCTTTTAAACTGACCACGAAACGAGGCAGTCGAGAAAGCTCCGAAAATGAAATCATCCAACCCATGAGCAGTATTTTCAGAAACGCATAGATTAGAAAGAAGGGGAAACAGAGAAAAAAAGAACAAAAGACGACGAACGGAACCCATGAGCATAACATGCAAGTGAAAGAGATGGAGAGGAATCGAGAAGAGGGCACAAAGTGGGAGGAGGAAGTAGAAGAAGAGAAGTATGTATGCATGTATGGGTGGCAAGTAGCAAAAGGAAAAAGCTGACTACTTGGTCCTACTCTTCTCGTACCCCTCCTCAGACGTCTCCAATCGCTGCTGTCGGCGGCGGCGCCAACGACAGAAACTTCTGAGCGCCTTCCAAATGGCATAAACTGAATGAAAATAAAATGTAATTATGCTTGGCTCAGCCCATTTTGCTCGTCGGGGGCACAAATAGAACAGATGAAAAAACATAGCGTTCAAAGGTAAAACTCGGCACAACACGGGGTGGCGGTTATATACAAAGAACAGTAAAAGAATCGTTCGTCTGATAAGAAATGACAATGAAAGAAATCAATAAAAAAGTGTAATCACATAATTGAAATCGAACGCAACCAGATGCCGACATACATATAGATTCATCATATATGACCTAATGCTGCTGGTGTGGCTGTATGCAACAGCAGTGATCATGCCGTTACAGCTGATGAACTTCAATTACCTATTACTAGAAGCAAGTAATGATTCGGAAATTGGAGATCGAGCAACTTTCGACACGAACTCAGAAATTAGAAGGTTTTTTATTTGGAGAAAAACAAGAGGAGCACATTCTATTATAGGCTTCAGTGCGGAGTAAAAAACAACGAGAGTTAGAGAAAATGAGAATTCGAAGTCAAAACCCGTACCCATCCGTTCGCCCATCTCAATATCTCTGATGAACAAATGATTTGAAAAATTGAAGCATGTGCTCCTAAAGCTATCCAGAAATCTCGTCATCGTCATTCACCTCACTCTCTATCATCACGCGGAAAAAAAAGGATGAGACAAGTGGAAGAAAGGGAAAACGAGGAGGAGGAGGAAGAAGAGGAGGAAGAGGAGGAGGAGGAGTAGGAGTAGGAGTAGGAGTAGGAGTAGGAGTAGGAGTAGGAGTAGGAGTAGGAGGAGGAGGAGGAGGAGGAGGAAGAGGAGGAGGATGAACGAGAGAAGAAGAAAGCTGTAAGGAAAACGAAAGAGACGAGAGAAAGTGAGAGGGAAATAGACGTTGTTGATAAGTTGCAGTTAATCGCTCATTCACTTCAAGCTTCTGACCAGCATGAAAATCAATAGAGAAGGATGAGAGAGAAAAGAAACGAAGGGAGTAATCCCCGGCATCTGTTCTATCCAATAACTAGGGGTGGTGGCAATAGAATGAAATGGAAAAGATGGGCCGCCAATAAAAATGGTCAGCGACAACTAGCGCAGAAACGGAAGCAGTTGCCAAATTAGAAGAGCATTATTTCTGAAAAGCTTTGTAACTGTTTCAATTGCTGTTGACGCACCGAGCACTCTTATTTTGCAGTCACTGCAATCTCAGAATTGAAGCGTTTTTGAAAAGCTATATAAATGGTAAAATGTAGAAAAGGAATGAAAAAATGAACACTGAACCGCAGGTACATTATCAGATGCAGAGGCAGCACAGCTACCTGAGGAGCAGACAGGGCAAGAAAGAAACAAAGAACAAGCTATGAGTGAGGGTGGTCGAGGTATTTTAGAAACAAGTCAACTCTCACCAATGACATAAACAACCCCACCCTCAAAACTAAAAATTTAAAAACGACAGATAAAAAATGCAAGTACTCTGTGTAGCACTTCTTCATCAACATCGTCATCTTATTAGATTTCGATCTATAATCATACAACTTCATCTCAGTGAACTTTAGGCATAAAATCAAAAAAGTAAATGCGATCAAGAGCTCATGCATCGAGAACATCTCACTAAGTTGGTAACGGGCAAAACTTAGGAGGGAACAAGCTATCATGATAGTGGACTATAAAAATCTATTATTTTCCAGTCCCAAAATTCCAATTTTAAACTATAAGTGATGGCGTGATGAGATAGTGAGAAATTAATTCACACATTCGAAGTCAAAAAAAGAAAAGAAGAAGAGGACTAACCTGCATTGTCAATTATAGGGAAGCAGAGAATGTTTCTGGTATGGAAGCCTGTCACTTCATCCACGTGTGTATAGAAAAATGGACAACTAAAAACAAACAGGTTTCTGTTCCAGCTTCGTATTTTAACAAAAGAAAAAATCTACTTTCATGGCAAGATAAACAGTCAATCGATAAACATATCTTTGAGAAATATGATTTTTATAATAATTAAATCAGCGCTTCGTTAGCAAATTACTGTGGGACCCAAATGTCCCCTCCACTAAATTCTATTAGCAGCCTCAGAACAGCATAATCACCCTTTCGAGACGCGACCGCTTAATGATCCGGCAAAAAAAGAAGCTTCCCTTTCGTCTCTATCTATGCTCTCTCTTCCTATCTCTTTCTCTCTCTCTATCTCTCTCTTCCTATCTCTTTTTCTCTCTCTATCTCTCTCTCTCTCTCTCTCTCTCTCTCTCTCTCTCTCTCTCTCTCTCTCTCTCTCTTTGTCTTTCACTGGCTATCCAGTCGAGTTATCTCTTCACCTCCCCCTTTATCTTTCTTACGTATTCAGAGTTTTGCTTGATGTAAACTTGCTGAAGCTCAGGAAAAGCTCAAAACTATATTCATATGTCACAAGCTATCACCTGCTTCTTATCAGGCTCATAATAATATGCCGTCATTTTGAAATATTTATAGCAATTTCACCACTGCTAAGACAACACCTTGACTTGACACACACATACACACACACATACATACACACTTACACACTTATATGTGTATATAGACTTAGAAAGCTTGCAAACCATAAAATATTTCAAAAACTGAGAGAATTTGAAATAATTTTAACATTAACTCGTCAGGAATACCCACCACACAGGTTTCTCGTAATACCAGAAATGTCATACAAACTAACCAGATCATATTTATTTCCGCTTTTCTCTTTTTATTTCAAAAAAAAAAGAAGAAGAGAAATTCTTACCGGTTTACATCACGAACATTCATCATGGTTCTCGTTGTAGCCACACGACCCACGACACCTTTATCCATTGGCAAACGAATTTCTTTTAGATTTTCAGCTTTATCAAATACTTTAGTCACCAACTCCTTGTTTTCTTTGTCTAACAAGAACAATGAGCATCTGAAACTCGAAAAATTTAGAAAGAACGCAAATGAATGTTGTTTAAAACGAAGATGGCACTACAGTGCAATCATTCGAAAGCTCAATCTATACTATGAGTAATGTTAATAAACTTAGATATCTTTTTCACAGCTCATAATAATAAGGTGAGAAAATAAAAATGATAACAACATTTAAAATACGAATAGATATTAAAAAAAAAGAATTGCTTACGTTTCAGCTTTGATGATGCTTTTAGCTTCGTGTGCAATGGATTGTATCAAGCTCTTCAAATCTTCTGAATGATATAGCATTCGATGATACACACCAGGTGAAACTGAGCGCTCTCTGGTAGTTGGGGACGTGGATGGCTGAAATGAGAGGTACCGTCATAGTTGTTTGAAAATGACTGCTTCATCGCGTCGACGAGCGCAAAGAATGTTAGGACATCGTCATAATCATCACATCGTGATAAACGTCATCACTTCTTATCATAAATTCTTCCCCATATGTGAGAACGAGAACTACAATGACCATGAAATCCGGAAGTACCTACCTTAGCATTCTGCATGATCAGCAATGGTTGAACATCTTCGGTACGTACTTTCAAAGGTGGATGAGAAGCTTTTCGCCAAACGGGTCCACTAGTTGATTGCAGAGGAAGAGAACCAAGATGAGGGCTAGAGTTACGTCGTAACTCTACCATTGACATTGACGATTCTGAAACCAAGAAGCTGGACTTATCGCATTTACCTTTAAAGCCCTTGAAGGACTACATAAAGAAGGAAAACGAAAAATTTAACCTTATCGCACAATGAGAGAGAGAGAAAATATGTTGTTCAAGATGCTTAAAGATAAGAGTTCGACATAACGCTTCTTCGTAAGGTTGGCGTCATTTAAAGAGTTTATATATATATATATATATATACATATAGAAGAGACATAATTAAAATTCCAGGAGTTTCTCGACAGAAAAAAAACGAAAGAAATGTGACATAGATAAGACAAGGTATTAAAGCAACAATAAAACAGAATTTTCTCATATATGGCATTCGAGAGATAGCCAGACATATCATACAAGCGAGAGGAACCGAAGAATACCAGAAGATAAAGAAAATGCCAAAGGTGTTCTTCATAGAACGCAACATTTTCTGATTATTATTATCATTTCAACGGTGAAAAAAGAATTTCGACATTCATTATTGCATAACATGTAGATATTGAACAGACATGGTGAGAGAGAGAGAGAAAAAAAGATAAAAATGAAAAGAAAAAGTAAAAGAAGCCCTTTACGAATTATAAGCAGAAGAAAATTGAATAAGGTTTAATAAAAAAAATTAGAATTAATGAACATTAAAGAATAGGTTGAAATAAAAAATTATGGAAAAAATTAAAAGAGCATGAAAATCAGAAGAAAATTGAAAATAGATAAGGAAAAAGAAAAGCCAAGAAGTTCAGAGCAGATACCACCAGACGAAACAATGAAAATTATCTGGGCTGTATTGAGGCGATAGAGTAGAAAGAACGACCAGTTCCTCAAGAAATGAAAAATGAAATGGAAATGAACTGTTGGCGTTAGTTGAACACGAAACAGGCTGCTCTCATTGGTTCAACTCTCGCAGAGAGAATGCGAAAGAAACTGGAGGTATTAATAGAAGGAGAGAAGTGCACTTGTTCATGAAAACAGAACTCACAAAGCTGCTGGACCGTCAGACGTATTCAGTCTGTAGACAAGCCCCCATTCTGGCCTCGATGATCTGAGTAGAAGAAGCCTTGTCGGAATGGAGGGCGTAGCCTGGCAAACTCCTATAAAAAATACACTAGGAACCAGGTTACTACCGAAGATGGCAGCAGATGAGGCATTTCTTCAAGAATTGGATGCAGCTTTGAAACAATGATTTTCTTGCTTTAACGTCAACTTCGCTTCCCTCTGGAAGTGATAAATTGAAAAAAAAAGATCAAAAAAAGAAAGAGGGAAAGAGAGACAGATAGTGAGAAAAAAAGGGGCAAAATAAACAAAAATGGTCAGTAAATCACAAAAATCAAGTAGAGTAATGAGTTTGATTAGTTAGTTTGTTTGATTAAGAATGACTAAAAAACAAAAATTTTGTGTTGGGGCAGACAGAAATGAAGAAAATAACAAAACACGAAATGAGATCATCTTGTTGCTTAGTTGATTATAGAAGTGCTTAGAAGACAGGTAGATTTTATATATACATATAAAAGAATATATCAATAATCGAAATGTAAAGAGAAGGTCACAAAAATAGCTGAAGGACGATGAAGTAGGAAACCAAACAACTCAACTTTTCATGTTCATTGCTCAAATATAAATGACGTTCGTGCTACTCATTTAGCAAACTTTAAACGTTCCTCATCTGCATCATCATCATCATCATCATAATGGGGCACCGACGAGAAAACAGGACAGGCCATAAAAAGGGAACAAGCATACATTAGGCTGGTTGAATTCTGGCTTAATATTTCAACATACATGGCATTGACAGCACTAGTTATAAAAGTATAGGAGAAGGGGAATGAACACGGACACCAGGAAAATGAGAAAAAAAAGATGAAAATTTATGAGAACAAGTGAAGATGAAAGAGAAATTGAACGAGAAGCAAAAGGGGAAGTTGACAGACACTTCTTGAGACAGGAAGAAAATAACTAGAGAGAGAAAGATAGAGAGAAGAAAGTATGTACTGAAAGAAATATTGAGAGATCTAAAGAAAAGGAGAGATTCTCAAGACTGAACGGGCCGTAGTCGGTCAGCTAAAAATTTGGCGGTGTTCCTGCAACCAACGACCGTAATGTTCATTGAATTACATGAACTTCAGATATAGATCAACAATGAGTAAGATGCTCACTTTCACAATGTTCTACATCCGAAGTTCAATTAGTTCTATGTTCTAATTGAATATATATATATATATATAATATATTTCTATTTTTAATAAAATATCTATCTTTATACTGAAGTCAACTATAACACTTTGTCAGTTACAACGAAAACAGACTAGAAATCTTGTTGCGCGCACACACACACACACATACACACACACACATACACACACAAGGGAGTCATATCTGCAGAAAACACCTTCGGTTTTGCACAACGATTATGCATACTTGTCACATTTTAACTGGCAGCTAACAACGGAAAGTTGAAAAAGGATGTCTGAACTAGAGTGCACAGTAGAGAGATGAATAGTCGGTATCCATACTGCCCCTTTCAAAAATAATAAAACTAAAGAAAACAACACAGAAAAGATACAAAGCGCAGGCGGATGACCCAACATCTGGTTGAGCGAAAGCAA
This sequence comes from Auanema rhodensis, assembly GCA_964057225.1. Classification (NCBI taxonomy): domain Eukaryota; kingdom Metazoa; phylum Nematoda; class Chromadorea; order Rhabditida; family Rhabditidae; genus Auanema; species Auanema rhodense. The sequence goes on from OZ059895.1 coordinate 14,541,750, forward strand.
AATCTTCTCCTCTATAATGACATTTTGTCTGTATTCGAAATGTTTCCGAATACAGGCTAGGTCTGTCTGTGATAGTTACAACTAGCAGACGTTTGCCAAATGTTTGATTATTTGAAAAATGACGAATGAACACTACCCTTTGAAGATGAACGAGATATTAGTGATAAACTCGTAAATTAGAAAAAAATATTAAAAAAAACTAAATGAGATAAAAACACTCAAAGAAAATTAATTTATTGGTGAATATTTCCACATGACAACCATGGAAGGTTGAAACCCGTAGAAAAAAATAGAAAACAAGCTATTGAAATATGAAAACTATGAATATTCCATACATAAAACGATGGTAGATGTAGTGGATTGTGCTCTTCAGTGCTGACAGAAATCAGAAGTTGTGAGGTCAGTGATCATGAGAAAAAGGTTGCTATGGTAATACTATGAAAAGTTTGAGTAAATAGATTTCGCTCATTATATGATCTAGAAGATTAGATCCTCGATATAATATTTAAGAAAAAAAATGACGCACAAAGAACTGTCTGTGGGGTAATAAATCCAGTAAACAAGGGATTACGAACAAAGAGAATTAGACGTGCTTCATGCAAACTTTCAATCATCTGTTTTCGCTGTAGAAATGAAGTGAAAATGGAAAAAAAGCATAAACAGGATGATGAGAATCAATAAAATAACAGTTACACACGAGTTTTCAGAAATACAAAACTCATAGTCATCTCATTGAACTATTGAAGCATCGGTTCACGGAAATATTTAACAAACAATCGACGAGTATGTCAAGTAGATCATTTAAAAATTAAAAGGATCATGTTTGCAGGAAAATTTAAAGAAAGAAATTGAGAGGAACGCATATACTGAAAAAGACAAAGGTAGATCTTCTAGTAACATAGGAAAGTTAATTGAGTATTGCGGACGGGAAAAACAAAGCCAATAATGGAATATCAGATGGCAGAAGCTGCCGCCAGAGCGACGGGGGTGCAGAAATGGAATAGGAATATAGGACAGTGAATATACATATCGAGGGACACAGAGAAAGAGAGAGCGACGTGGAAAACGAGAGTGGGAAGAGTACGCTATACGCAAACTTCAAATAAAATCAATAACTTCGTGTTTCAAAGTGAATTAGCATACTATGCAAATGCACGCATGTCGAGCATGATTTCGAGCAAGCATCTTAAACCTTTTCATTTAACAACACACGTTCAAATATGTAGAGGTTCTTCAAAAACCAGAAGACAGATTAATGCATAAGGCGAATTCAAGAGCGCAGATCAAAGACGAAGGAAGTTGACACACACGAAAAAGCGGTGACTGAGAAAAGGTATAAGACGAATAGACTGTAACATCTGATGATTTCATATTTTCACGTAAAGTCATATCACAACCCTAGTACATGTGCGAGGCACGCTATTACATTCGATCATTCTTTATCAAACATTCTTCGCTCATTCTTCACTATAGCGTCATCCGTTTTCTGGCGCCCCTGTCTCCGGATGTCGAGATACTTATAGATAATGAATCTGTCCTATGGCTTTCGTATTTCACCTGTCTCTTCAATAGAATACTATGTCTTACATTAATATGTGCTTCTCTCTCCAGTGATATGAATGAGAGAGAGGGAGAGAGAGTAAAAGACAAAATGAAGATATTATTCATCTCTTCCACTCATCTTTCAGAATTGAATAATACGTACAATAATTTCGTACAATTCATGTTTTCATTACAGCATTCTCTATCTATTTCTTTTCTATTTCTCAGGTTTCTATCCTATCCTCATTCATTTCCATCTTAGAATATGGGACAAATGTTTTCGCAAAATATTTCATACAAAAAAAAAGAAACAAAATACATAAACGATTATATCCTTTTGAAATAAAAACGACGGTCCTTGGAATATAAAGAAAAAAATTGAAAGCGATCAAAATTATGACTCAGGCTAGCTTCACACTTACGTGGCGGTCGTTTTGAAAGAGACATCATCACTATGACTATTCATTACGTGTCCAAAATGTGCGATTGACACTTTACTACTAGAAATCATGAATAACGAACAAGTTAACATGTGGGAGAGGCCCCTCCCCCAATTTTCTTTAATTGGAATCAAACTATTAAAGGAATTGATGACGAAGTCAAGCGGTTTTTAAATTTTATATAAGACTTAATTCAATGTATACAAAAACATATGATTATTATATTATAATATGCCAAGAATGCCAAATATACAAGCTATTGATTAACAGACAGCATCAATTTTATGAAGTTTGGCCTGTACCAGAGGGTATAAGAGGAGTTTGTGAAAAACAAATCAAAATCATTTGCATTTAAAACAATAGTACTACTGAATATAGGTAAGAGCATAGAATTAGCAGCAAAATAACAATTTTCATGCAAGAAGAAATAGTACAATCCAGCTATCACTAAAGTATAGGAATGTTGTTGAGAGTCGTTTTTGGAATGTGCAAATTGGCGTAGGAATTTGACGTAGATTCACGTACAAATCCAATTATAACAATTGTCAATTACAGTGGTAAAAACGGTGGGAACTGTGGGAGCCCGTTTTCATAATGCATGAACTTTATTCTTACGTTTTATATTTCTTTCTCTGGCAATCTTTATTTGTCATCCTCCCAAATCATCAAAAGTATGAATAATTGGTTGGACCAAAATATGGAATAGCATATGCGATGAACAGGGAAGGGTATCACATCCTCTTGTTACTTTCATGTGATATATTGAAAAACTAGAAATATTCCTTTATGCTACTAAACACGTGATAAAAGGAGAAGAGGCTGAAATACAAACTTTACTTCGTTGGCGACTCATGATGTGGAAACACGTCATATGATATGCTAATGAGTCGCGTGTGTATATGAGCCATACGGCTTGTGTAAGAATTCTTTAATTTACTTCACGCTCAGCTAAACACACGCATACAACGGCTGCTTTCGATTATATTTTTTGTAGTTATAACATGGTTGTTATAACGAGAATGCTTTTCAGCTGAAATTTTGGGAATTGAAGATAAAAATGTGTGCTTAGGAGTTTAAGATAGATGAATCTGATCAGGTCAAATGATATGGATCTGGGTTATAATCTTTCAAATAAAAAAAAGGTGGAAATGAGTGCAATGAGTAAGCGCTGTATTGATGATGAAATTGATTCTGGCTTGGTCGGAAATGTGATGAAATCAGAGGAAGACATAAAACGTTCAGTTGCGGGTAGTGAGAATCGGTATACGATCGAGTCCTGCATGTGGTCCAACTGGGTCTCTAGGTCTCGTTAGAAAAACGGGAAGATTGTGTTAAAAGTTGAGGTAGTGGACAGCTAGTCAGTTGACTAGTGTAGGAAAAATCACAATAGAACGAATAAGAGAAAGAGAGGCAGAGAAGAATCAGAAGATGAAACCCGATTAAAATGTGAGAGGACCATAGCGCAAACGAGAAAGCTATGAAGGTGGAGAGATGAAGAAATGATGAGAGGGAGGATTGGGGTTCAGGGATGGGAAAAGACAGAAAACTGAGTCTCAAATGAAGGAGGTTGGTTGAAGGCTTGTGCTGTTAGTGGTGGCTGACTGCCTTGCTGGCTGGCTGGACGACGCGAAATCGATGGGAACACGTGGTTGGCCTATTGCCAATAGTGGAACAAGCTCGCAAATACCTCAATATTAGTGAGAATGTGGATCTTTCGAATAAGAAATAAAGAAATTCACATTACTGATTCTCTTTTTTGCTTAATGATGTGAACTTTGTGCTTTTTTTTGTTGCACAAATCCAACGTACTACTTTGACATTTTTTTCCAAATGCAGACAAGCTGTCTTTGTTTTTCAAATCCGCGACTTGGTTCTTTCCAGCAAATTCTATACTCTTCACCAGACATAAATACATGCACGAAAATTGATGAAAGAGGAACAAGAGTATATAGGAAAAAGTATGGTCAGTCAGTTAGTTATATACTGCGGGTAAACAGCTTCGAATCCACTGCTTTCGTAATAATAACATTCATTATTCGTAGTTGAAATAAAAAAAAGTGAATTTAGTGTTACCTATTGAGTAATACTGTTTATTCTCACACAAATTACTAATCGACATCTGTTTTATTCCATGTTTATTAGGGGTGAAAAATAAAATGAAGAAAATTAGAAGAAGAAATAAAAAATAAAATATACCAATAAAGACAAGATCAAAAGAAATGAAAAATATGGAACCAGATAGGTGAGAAAACGAATAAAAATGGGAGAGAAAGAAAAGAGAATCAGAGGGAACAAATGAACCAACCGTTCGTCGCATTATGAACTGATAAAAATGATTTTATGATCTTAAGTTAAACTGACGTATGTACGTGACTAGTTGAACGATCTAAGCAATGAAGTGGATTATAAAGCGAAATGTTGATACAATCTAATGAGGAAGAAGTTTAAGAAAAAAGAATATTATTGAGATTGGAAGGAAGTTTCGATAAAGATAGATAAAGATTTGAGGAATATTTTTAAAAAGATTAAACGTAACATGAACATTGGTTAATAGGTGAAAAGATTTGTGATCACAAGAGATGAGATTTCTTTCAAGGTTTTCAGCTATAAGATTTCTTTAAATCTAATATTATATTGAATAAAATGAAAATACATGGAATTTTCATTAAAATAGCGAAATTGCAATAAGGAAAATCACAAGATTTCTGGTCAAATTTTCAACCTCGGAAGCAGATCTGATGATGTGATAAGTCGAGTTAGAAAATTTGAAATGTTATTGGATACGAAGAAGCTCATGAAGATAAGAGTGAAAAACGTTTGAAAATATTTTTCTTGGAAATACTTTTTGGATTTTGGGCATTCATCATATGAAAATTGAATTTTTTACTTCAAATTGGAGAAAAATTAAAAATTGAAGCCGGTAACTGAATCAATGCTCTTTGAAAACTGACAAATGAAAGTTGAGAAGGAGAACGCTGCTGAAAATTCTAAATGTGATTGAAGACATAAAGATGGGAATGCTTAAAATCACATGGAATTCTAGAATATGTGTATTAAGTGGAAAAGGATAGAGAAGAGAAGGAGCTAGTCTGAAGAGAAATCCTGATGCTTTTACAGTGGGGTTTATTCTCCTTGTGACACAATCTACATTTCTTTCCTCCCTCCTCCTTCCCCTCGTCCTTGCACCCCGCCCTATACTCACTTGTATTCGTCTCTTTCTCTTTTTGCCTCTCTAATATCTGTGTTTACTCTCCTTGCATGTGTTTCAATACACTACCATTCCTCCACTCTCTCCCACTCTCTCCCTCTCTCTCTCTCTCTCTCTCTCTCTCTCTCTCTCTCTCTCTCTCTCTCTCTCTCTCTCTCTCTCTCTCTCTCTCTCTCTCACTCTCTCTCTCTCTCACTGTCTCTTTATGGTGTAGAACATAAGCTGTTATTTTCGAATCTATCAACGAATAGATAAGTTGACATTACGAACTTTCAAGCTTCATGTGCTTACCTTAATGCTTAAATCTAAACGAGAAATAAAGCTAAAGGGGGATTGATTTCTATTTTTGGAAAATGGAGAAAGCTAAGCCTTATTATGTATGTGCAAATTCCAATGCCACAAGTCTTCCATGAATCTATTGCTTTTCCTTCATTCAAAAAAAACCGGGCATCTCAGTAGTGTACACGAGCGTCTGACATGTAGAGCTCCAAAACCTAAATGTGGTCTTGCATTTTTCTTTTTTTTTGTCAGAAAAATAAACGAGGGAGATATGAAAAATGGTCCAAATCAAAGATGTTTAAGACACTTAGGCGGGAAACCAATATTGTGTGAACAAAATTTCTGAAATCAGACAGAAAACAGACCTAGTTCTATTGAAGAGAGGTCGTAAAAGAAATTGAGGACCAGCCGGCAGTCAGGCGGCCGAACAGCCAAATGGTAGAATGTGGTGAAGCACCTCATCGAATATTCATCTGGGAGTATCGTGACAAACAGATACTTAAGAATGTTCATCGTCAGAAGATGACGACGACATCGACGACATCGACGACACAACGTGTGACAACCTTGATGACATGCGACAAACCATTATTTTTCTTTCTTATTGCAAATAAAACCAAGCATTGGAATGATATCAGCTTCAGCTAGATCAATTTGAACATTTGTTTTTTTTTTTTTTCAAAAAAGGTTTCTGAAAGTTGTTGTATCCGCTTCTCAAAAATCGTGTAATTCTCTTCTCCGACATTCTGACCAGCCGCATTCAGTCTGCAGTATTCAAAAGCTCTAATGGATCCGTCTCTTGATTTTACTATTATAGGCTGAAGCTATGAAAAGAACAAGAGTAGAATGGGAAAAATGAGTTTTTATGAAACAAGCTTACGATTAAGCATTTTAAAGAAAAATAATGTATGTCTCCACTCAACTAACTTTAGCTCGTATAAGGATTGTTCTCTACATATTTAGATTTATATGAATCTAAAACTATAAAAGCATTTGAAATTGAATTTCTAATCGAAGAATCAAATGTATAGGATAGATTGAAGAAAGAAGGAAGTATAGGTTTATGAATGAAGCTATAAGTTAAGGAGAGGAAGAGCAACATCGGAAATCTGATGGTAACGATAGACGTGTATAGCTAATTCCTTAAGCTTTGATTCCAGATGTATGTCTTCTGATCCTTTGCTTCTCTTCCTCATTTCGTTCTATTCTGTTTCCTCTAGCCCTCGCCACCAATCCCACGAGGATATACAAAGGGCTACACATTGATAAGTCAACTAGAACTAGAGAAAGATGTACAAACATACATATATACTCATTCTAGCATTTCAGACAATTTTTTTCATTCCTGAGAGCGTGAAACTCAAAGGCCTACCAGTCAGTTCTTTCGAAGTTCCGGGTTATTTCGAAAAATAGCCGATTGTGTAGTTCTAGAAACAAAACGAACAGCCTGTTCCTTCGAAATCTCCAAAAAAAAAACTCTACTTTCAAAAAATCTTCAACTATCCTGATGTTTTTACAGTCTTTCAGAAAAACTTTTTCGTTCTTCTGTAATCAATCTACAAAGTTCAAATAATAACAATTGAGATTGGGGTTGTATAAGGGAAAGGAATTGCAAATCAATCAATGAATTGGAACAGTTTGCTTTCTCTAACCAAGCCTTTGCATTATTATTTGGAATTGCAAAGAAGTTATGAGCGATTATCAAATATTCTTACCATTTACCTTATTTCTGTTGCTTTTCTTGTTATTAATCAACAAAGTGACCTCAATGTACTTGTTTCAACAAGATTTAGACAAAAAAATTGTTGGAAATGGCAGAAAATGTTAAAGAAAGCGACCTATTTCTGGGCTTCGATTTGAGTACCCAACAGGTATATTTGCTAAAATTTATTGTTTGTCTGCATTTTATTCTACAAAATTGTATTCTTCAATTTTTTTTTGATCAAAAGATTCTATTTTTATGACAAATTTTGTTGCCAAGCGTTCAAGAGAATAATCAAGCAGTATTTTTTTGTTTTTTTGTTTTATTTTTAACTAGTTTTTGTTTTTTTTTCCAGCTTAAAGCTGTTGTTATTGATAGAAATGGAATGGTCATACATAGATGCGCAGTGAATTTTAGTCGTGATTTACCGCAATATGGGTAGAATATTAAAATTAAAAATTATTATTTTATTTACTCATTTGTATACATATATAGAACTACAGACGGTGCTCTCATGTCAGATGACGGTGTAACTGTCTCAGCACCCATATTCATGTGGATTGAGGCTGTTGATCTAGTACTTAGTCAACTGAAAAATGGCATCGATCTTAGTCGTGTTCGATGTTTATCTGGCTGTGCTCAAGTATGTATACGGCTGTGTGCTAGCCATTTTCAAACTCTCTTGAAAACAAGTTTCAAATATTTCATACTTATTGATGATTTGCAGCAACACGGTACTGTGTATTGGGCAGGTGGGGCTGAGAAAATTCTGTCTTCGTTGGATTCAAGCAAAGCTTTTCATGATCAGCTAAATGTATCTTGCCAAATATTTTAGCTTAACTAATCTTTCTTTCTCTTCTTATCTTTCTGTAGTGCTTCTCTAGAAATGTTTGTCCAATATGGATGGATTCTAGCACGGTCCAACAATGTGCTTTCATTGAAACAAGCCTTGGAGGAGCAGAGGTTGTGCTTTATTCCCAAATTCATATTATTTCTTCAAAAAAAAATTTAAATCTCTAGAATACGGCTCAAATAACGGGTTCACGAGCCCATCTACGATTCAGTGGTCCGCAAATCAAAAAAATTCACGAAAACGAGCCAGATGTCATACAAAATACAGAGGTAAGACAGCTCAAGATTTTAATATTTTGAGAAATTCACATGTCATGTAATGCATGACTATTTTGTTAAAACATTTATCGGCAAATTGAAGAACATAAATTTAATGGAATATAATGAAAATTAAAATATAAGCTCACGTGTACGATAACACGTAACGTTTGGAGCCATTTTGTTTTGAAAAATATGCGAGAGCGGTTGCTTTGCCATCGAAATTTAAAAAATGGGACGAAGACTATATAATGTTTTGACAGTCAAAGGTTTTAAGAGAATATCTCTAGTATCATCATTCTTCTGCTCTCTTTTCCTCGGATACTATGCCAACATCGAATATACTGATGGTAGCGGCATGAATTTAATGAATGTTAAGGTAATTATGATGAAATATATCAGTTTTTTCATCACAAGTTGTAGCAAAACATTAAAAAAAATATTTAGAAACAGCAATGGGATGAAGAATGTTTTAAAAGTATCTCAGGATCGGATGAGGACGTTGTGAATTTACAGCAGAAACTGGGCAGCCTCTGTAATCCGTCAAAGAGATTGGTAAATGAAAACAAATAGAATCAGAAAAAATAAGCTTTAGAATAAAATCTCAATATAACAGGGCACAAGTGCAGATTGAAAAATTGGGCTAAATTTCATAAACTTTAGGGATTGGTGTCTGACTATCTGGTTAAACGATATGATTTTTCACCAAGTTGTTATGTACTGCCCTTTCTGGGAGATAATCCTGGTAATATAGATTAGAAAATATGAATTTTCCGGAAAAAAAATTCCTAATATAGCATCGCTAGCGGCGATGTCCTTAGCTTCAAATGACATAGCAATATCCTTGGGAACGAGTGACACATTATTTTTTGCTTCCACTGAGTACAAGCCCTGCGTCGACGCTCATGTCTTCAGCCACTTTAGTGGATCTGCAAATGCATTTATGGTTCTTGTATGGTCAGAAAACTTGAGGAATGTGCACATTCGTATTCCTGTTTTTAGTTTCAAGAATGGATCTTTAACAAGAGAGAGAGTACGCTCGAAAACCGGCTTATCATGGACAGCTTTTGGAGGGATTCTTGATAATACTGTTCCTGGGAATGAAGATTTAATCGGTTGATTATCTGAACATGCTGTTGTCTAATTTAATATTTTTTTCAGGAATATTCTTCGATTCAAATGAAATTGCACCCCGATGCCGGAAAGGACATTACTTTTTCGACAAAAACAACGAATTTTGTTCCCAACTACCCATCGAGGTTCTTATTTCTGAAGCTTGAGACTAATGAATTACTTAGGCTGAAGCGAGAGCTTTAATCGAAAGTCAATGTCTTTGGAAACGCTATTATGCCGAGAAAATGGGATGGTCTCATAACGGACAGGGTTAGTATGATTATTCGTAAAAATTTGACGAGCAACTATAGATTTCTGAAAAACTAATTGTCACAAGTCTTGTTGTCAAATAGGGAAAGCTGCAAAAGCAATAACATGAGCATCAGAAACAGAGCATTGCATAGATAAAAGATAACTATAGTTTCTTTCGATTGGAAGATTGAAGAGTTCTTCGTTAGCTAGATATATAAAAAAACACAATAGATGAAGTGTAATGAAGACAGTAGTTGTTCAAATAACTCGGAAGTTCGTTGAGCTTATTATTGAAGTAAAATACTACACGCAATTCATTACAATGACGAAACATCTTTCGATAAACATCAAATAACATAGTAGAAGGCTTCAACACCTTCAACTGAAATATCAACACTAATATTTCGAAAATAAGAAAGAATGATTAAGGACGATTGATATTAACTGGAGGTGCCAGTGTGAACACACATATGCAACAAATATTAGCAGATGTATTTGGCATGCCTGTGTATACCCTCGATGAGATTGATTCCGCTGCCTTGGGAGGTGCGATGAGAGCTAGATATGGTAATCAACTGAAACAAAACTTAATCTCTTAACTATTATTTTAGATTTTTATGCTCCCAAGGAAAGTTATGATGATTATAATATGCAGATTATGACTAAAGTTGCTAATCCCAATAAAGAGAACCAAATGATATATGCGAAGACTTTGGATCGCTATGAACAGATTATCAAAAAGTTGGAGCAATATTCATATTGAGAAATAGAGCCGAGTCACAACTTAACTATATCAAAATATTTGTTCATTTACTTTTATTTCTATCACATGAATACTCATATAAATACATTGTCAAAAACCAATTTTCTAGTTTATTATTACAAAATCGAATTAAATTCTATATTACTTCTTTATTAATAGAAAGTGTTTACGTAATTATTAATATCATTTATCTATGAGTATCCGCAGGTAGTGTACGCCATCTTTGAACATTGGCGTAAACGACGTGCAGTTTAAAAAATTTTAAATTTATCTTTTATTATTATTTATTTATTAAATATTGTTATTTAAAATACTATGTTTCATCAAGTTAAGAATTCAGACCAAATGCAAGTAATTAGTAGAACTTTAAAAAATAAGACAGAAATATTTAATTAAGTTGCATTTAAATTGAATTTCAATTTACTTCATAGTATGCTTATTTTGATATAGTAATTAAGTTGAAATTTGAAAGAAATTGTTTTCAGATGTCGGGTTTGAAGTTGAATCCTGCTGTGGCCAAAGAAACAAGTAATGGACAAATATTGTGTCTAGTTTGCAATACACAGGTTAGAAAATGTGAAAAAAACCATTTTAGAAAACAATACTTAGGTGAAAGCGAAAGTATGGTTAGCTCATCAAAACGGCAGAAAACACAAAGAATCAGTAGAACTCTTAAAAAGAGAGCTACATGCTCCTAAACGGGTTATTCTGCGAACTGAGGATGAAGCTCCTCCTGCTAAGAAGCTTAAAGGTATCCTCATCAGACTTCTATTTTTTATTCGTTTTTGCTTGTAGATGAAGAAGATTTTGCCGCAGCAAACACCTCAGCTATACCATCAGATTTCTTCGATGATGGAAAACTAAAGTTAGTAATAATCAAATAATCTTCAATAAGCCTTTATTCACAGTATACAAACTCCATGGCAGAAGGCACAACAAGAAGAGAGAGAAGCAATTAGGGAATTACGAGGTGTCATAGAAGGGGTTCCACAAGGTTTCTTTGACGATAAGAAAAAGGATAATATGGTTGGATTTATTCATATCTTTTTGTTTATAATATAATTTTCTATAAGGTTCGAGAAACAGTAGAAAAAAATGCTCAAATGGATGAGGAATATGATAAATTTATGAGAGAAGTTAACGAGCAAACAACAGAAGAAGAGATGAAGGTATGCTCTTTCAACACAATTAAAATTTTTGTTGTAATTTCAGGCTGATGAAGAAGCTGAGCGAGAGTACATAATTAGAGATATTGAAAACATCGATGCACAAATGAATGAACTGAAAAGGCTAAATGAGATGGAAATTAGGAAAGAGCAAATTCTGAATCAGGTTTGTATGATATGTTGTGTCACTGTTTAACATTTTAATTTTAGCGGAAGGAAAAGAAGAAGAGAGCACAAGTAGAGAGTGATGATGAGGATTGTGAAGATCTCGACTTTGATAATTGGAGAGCTAAGAAAATCTTATAAACCTTTGTACACTACAAACTTATAAAAATCTGTTTAAAAGATTTATTTTGTGTTTATTTATAAATCGCATTACATTCGTTGTGAACGAGATCAGTTGTTCGCTCTTCGATAACTCTAAGTTCATGTACAACATGTAACAAACTGGGAACATATAAGTGACAAAGATGTTATAACTACTTCAGGATATATATGAAAATCATTGAAAACAAGGTGAGATATCATAACTAAAAAGTTATAGTTCTATTAGGGATATGAAACCGGAGATACAAACATTACGAAAGTACAAAACTAGATATCTAAGACTGATATTCGGTATCCCGTTAATAAAAATAAATGCTCTGAGTGCAATGTGAGATTTGGTTATATGCTCGACAACAAGCACCGTGTCGAAAAACAAAAGAACCGTTTAACGTTTGAAAGATGTATTAGATGTAGCTTAATCCTCGTCACTGGACAAGATTTCTCCATCGGATAGTTCAGCATCAGGAGGACGAGGAACCTATACGACAATGATGTGGCATTAATAAAACTGAAACGATATACCTTGGGTGGTTTAACAACAACAACAGGAGGAGGGCTTGCGGGCTTTTCTTTCTTTGGTGGTGGAGGAGTATGTTGGAATTTCTCGCGTAGTTTGTCCCTGGAAGGGGATCGTTGTCTTTTCTCACGATCACCTTGATCACGTCTGGGTAAGCGACTCATAGGAGAGCGTGGCTTCCTATTCGGGACCTGAAAAAAAAAAGCTTAAGAAAAGTAGGCTTGTTGAATATACCTTAAATTCTCCTCTATCTATATTACGACGCATAGGTTCACGATGAGATTCACGTGGTTCACGATCGAAGTCACGATTAGGACGTGTACGATCCCGAACCCTGTCTCTTTCGTGATCACGTTCTCGTTCTCGGTAAAGAGGGGGTTCTAATCGTTCTTTACCACCAGCAGCCCTGTCCACTGTCTTATCCCTTGTTTCTTCTAAGCCTCTCCGCATCACTTGCAAACGATTTACCTATTTCGTAACAGTATTTCTTGTATTTCATTAGAAACAGATACCTCATTAGAAATTTGATTCATCTGATGGTGTTGTTTTTCGACTTCTTGAACTTTTGTTCTTAATTTTGCACACAATCGCATGAAAACAGCGCGTAAATCTTCAGGTTCGGACATAGAAATAGCTTCTCTAGCCTTTCGTAACTAAATATGTTGTTAAAATAAAGAAAATGGAATACGAACTCACTCTTCCGTTTGTTTTCTCTATTTTTTCAATAATTTGTCGTATACGATCTTCATCAACAGTTACAAATCGAGGGGGGAGTTTATCGAGTTTAGCCGCATTTAGAAGATCTTGGTCACCTTTGTACTTAGCCAATAAATATAAGGGATCTTAATAAAAACACATAAAAACTTCAAAAAAAGTAAACACTAACTGATAAAGCTGGCTTTGTAATTTTCATGGTTTAATATATCAAATGGAACAGAAACAATCATATTTTCTAGGGGAGAATCAGTACCTAGTATGACATCAACAGCTGAAAATAAAATTTTGGAGATGCTGTTGAAATTTGAAAAAATCATACAAATAGGTAATTCAGGCAAGTTGTGAGGATATACTCCTCGTAGGCAAAATTCTCGTCTTAATTGCATGAGTATCATGCCCAATTTGTTCCCACCAAGGTAAGGGGGGCGGAATGCCATAGGTCGAGAGGAAATATCTAGAAGCTAAAAAGAAGAGCGTATTACTCTACTTGATAAACAGTTAATTACCATTGTAGTAGTTATATCTAATTCATGCATCCAGACTCTGAGATCAGTTTCCCGCATACCAATAGATAATTCTGCTTCAGCAGAAGAAAAGCGGGAACAATAAACCAGTAACGCATCACCCGTGTCAAGTAGAGCGCGTAAGAGGGGAGGATGCTGCTCTAACAAGCATTGTAAAGCTTCTTTTATAGCCTTAAGAAGGAACACAATAATTTACATATGTTGGGGGAATGTACCTTCTGTCTTCTTTCCATGAACCAACTTTGTACCCGTTCCATGTCTCTGTCTCGGTACTCGATTGTTTCGTGCAATCGTTGCCAACACTCCAAGGACGATTTAGTTTCCATTACATACTCAGTATCAGACTTATTGAAACCAAGATATCTTGAAGATTGTGCTATATAAGTGGCTATACAAATTCAATTCAAACCTTGCAGCGGTTTGGGCAATTAAGTGAGCAGGAGAAGGCAAAGGTTGTTCGTCATTACCAGATTTAATTTCCGCAGGATACAGCGGATGCCAAACAGCCTCAGGGGTAAAGCATATTACGTGCTGAGTAATCATAGTAGCAAAATTGGCAGGCATCGGGGTCGCCTTAAAATAAATCATAGCAATGGTTCAAGAAAATAATCAAGACATACTAAAGGAATACGCTCTACTATATTGCTAGCTAATTTTCCTCTAAGTTCCATAAGCAAAAGACCAGTTTTATTACCCACTAAGTTGGCTAACGTTTTGGCATCCTTATTTTCCTATAAGAAATATTCATATATAAATATTGATTACTCGTAAATACCTTGCTTCGCATCCAGTCAATAAGTTTCGAAGGGCTCACATGAGACTTAGTTAAAAGATTTTGAATTTCATCTTCTCGTGCTGCACATGTCCACATAGGCTCTCCATCTATATCAAACATAGAGAGAAACTAAGTTCCAAAAAACTTACAAGTACAGTCTATAATAATAGCATCTCCGGTACTAAGAAGAAGTTGGCGAAGGTAATCGTATTGAGTAATCTATATAATCAATATTCTGATGATCTGTAAAACAAAAACATACCTTATGTTTCATGGCAGATTGACGCCAACGATCCATTTTGCTCATCTTGCTCTCAATTTGATCCTCAGGTAGCTAAAGTACATAAGGTCAGAATAGTAAAGCACAGTGAACAACTCACATTTAATTTTTGGAAAACACGTTCTGCGACGACAGGAACATCTACGGGATTAACAGTTGTACGGATTTTTTCAAGGCATTTATCGCTCAGTTTTAAAGCATCAAATAACTAGAAAAAATACTTATACTGAACTCAAAACTTCAATTTTACCTTAAGATACGCATAATGTTCAACAGATCGGTACATTTCCTCCTTCATTTCAAATGATAAAGCATAATAATTACTAAGAGGACGAAAAATTCCCTGAGACATAGTATATAAATAATTTTCTAATAAACAAATCATACTTCTAGAGATATAACTAAATCACATGCAGTGATTCTGAGAGGTTTATCGTCATTGTCCATAGAGATGCCGTCTAACTCAATGGCTGGTCTCATAAGCAAAGCTGTACGCCTGTTTTGAACAGCTTCACCTCGCAGGAACATCAGCAAAAATCTTGAAAAATTCAGTATTCTTTTGTATCCTTGTAATGATATTTTTCTACCCCAATAAAT
Organism: Auanema rhodensis; assembly: GCA_964057225.1. Classification (NCBI taxonomy): domain Eukaryota; kingdom Metazoa; phylum Nematoda; class Chromadorea; order Rhabditida; family Rhabditidae; genus Auanema; species Auanema rhodense. Next base: position 14,557,062 of record OZ059895.1, read on the forward strand.
TAGCGCCTAACGTTCCTGGTCGAGCAGCTTCGTTGCGCATCCAGAACGAAAGAGCAGCATAATCGGTTTTTTCCCTTTTCATCCATTCCACAAAACCCGACTCATCAAAGCCTTAACATATGTTGTTGGAATGATGTACTATACTATTAATAACCTATCCCAAATTCTCTGTCATTTTTATCACAAACTATGAGAAGAGCATCCTTTGTGTCAAGTAAACCTTTTTCAAACTCTGAATTGTCTTCGTTATTCAACGTGATTTAATTCTTATAACACCTTTATCTTGTTCCATTCGCTTTCTCAAAGCAATTAATGTATATGATTGACGACTTCCTTGCAGATAATTAGCAAGTGAATTCATATCATGACCTGCAGGCATATTTTCCAGTAGAAGCTGTCGTGCCTACAAAAGTAAACAACTCAAAAAAATGAAAGGTATATATGAGTAACCTTTCCGGGAACATCGCTACTTTTCTGGCACAATAGTTCTAATATAACTTCCTCACTTATACCAAGCTGAGACAGTATCATTGAGTGGGTGTAGTGAACAGCACTAGGATATCTTCAAAAAAATGGAGATGTTGATAGCGGAGAATACAGACAAACCTTTTACCACCATCACTGATGGTATGGCTGTACCCGCAATGCAGAGTATCAGATTCATTTCCTATTAACACTATTTTCCCTTCATCCATATCGTGACCCAAGTCTAAACGGAAATTTGAAGATGGGAAATGACTATTATAAATATTTATCAAGAACAAGAAATTGAGAACATGCGTTGAAGACTCAAACCTTTAATTATAATAAAGGCATGAGCCAGTAAATCAAAAATTTTAATTTAACTTTAATAATTCATACTTTACTCATGAATTAAAGAAAATAATTCAGGGAAATGTCGGTAAAAGTTAACAAGAAAACAAACTGAGAAATTTAAATTTAAAAAAAAGCATTATCTGAAATCACGATTGGATACAACGTAACAAAACAATATAAGTACCGCATACCTTAATATCCGTTGAAATGATTCGCAGCGCAAATTTGATTATTAAAAATCGACTACTTCAACGATAAGCCTAATTTCAGATCTTCTTATAATTAAGCACTCAGCATAAATCGGTAACAAGCTTTAAGCGTTAAATGGTCCTGACACGACGCGAACGCGAATGAAACATCGGCCTGAGTATTATATGCGCTAAAGCAGCAAGAGACAGTCCTTTAACAAAAATTGTTATATTCCATAGAACTAGCCTATAAATTTTTAAAGTTTTTTCTATTGTTTCGGGAATTTTAGAGGACTATTTTTGTTTTATTTTATTAAAATATATTTTCTTTTGGGTAAAGAGTTTATTTAAGCCCATTAAGTTTTGACGAAAATTGAAAATAATGACTTTTTGCAACTTTTTTTTGTATATTCGCAGACAATGTTGATTGTTTATATTAAGCCTATTAAGTATTTTATTAAAGTCTCTTGGGCAACATGGCAACTGCCACGCAAATCACTAAGAAGAAGAAGGCCGTCCTCGATGGAGTCTTCAAGGCTGAGCTTAACAACTTCCTTATGAAGGAGTTGGCTGAAGATGGTTACTCTGGAGTTGAGGTAAGAATACTGATATCAGATTAGTTTTAATAAATTAATGTGACAGGTCCGTCGTACCCCTGCTCGTGCTGAGGTTATCATCATGGCTACCCGCACTCAATCCGTTCTCGGAGAGCGTGGACGCCGTATTAAGGAGCTCACCTCCGTTGTCCAGAAGCGTTTCGGTTTCGAAGAGGGAACCGTCGAGGTATGAATTTTTGCATATCGAGATGAAAACCGTTTCAATTTACAGCTTTACGCCGAGAAGGTTTCCAACCGTGGACTCTGCGCTGTTGCTCAGTGCGAGTCTCTCCGCTACAAGCTTGTTGGAGGTCTTGCCGTCCGTCGTGCTTGCTACGGAGTTCTCCGTTTCATCATGGAGTCCGAAGCTCAAGGTTGCGAGGTTTGTGATTTAAAATTTTTTTATAGTAATTATGTATAAAATTAAAGGTTATCGTCTCCGGAAAGCTCCGTGGACAGCGTGCTAAGGCCATGAAGTTCGTTGACGGGCTCATGATCCACTCCGGACACCCAGTAAACGACTACATCCAACAGGCCGTCAGACACGTCCAGCTCCGTCAAGGTGAAATATTAAAATATTAACACGTTTTATAACCGATAATTCCAGGAGTTATCGGAATCAAGGTCAAGATCATGCTTCCCCACGATCCCCGCGGACAAATGGGACCCAAGCTTGCCCTTCCTGATCATGTCCAGATTCTTGAGCCACTTCCAGAGAACAACCCAGCTGAGCCAAGATCTGAGCATATGCAAGAGAAGAAGGACATCATCGTTCCAGTTTTACCAGCTCAACCAGTTCAGCAGTAAAACGTTGTTATTCGATTCAATAAATTGTTATTAAATTTGCACATATTAAATGGTTTGTGTTTAGTCAATGTTCTCATACTGCTAAAACACTGGTGGGCGTGGTTTATCTGAGTAGTGGTCTATCCAAGTCAACCTTGTCATTCGCCACCTAGTTGTTAGGCCGTATGTCTGCTTTCCTTCAGTTTTCATTTCTGGTTATCTATAAATGGAATTGCCCCCAATTTTTGAAGATTATATTTACGGACCATTAAATCGAATGATGAGGTGCTCTTAATGAACGAACACTGTTATCATTTTTTTCTGAGTAAAGTCGTCATTAACCGATAGTTTTCAGAATCTTTACAATATTTATCAATCTTTAAAAGAGAATGTGAGTTTGAGCAGCTAACGCGTAGTGTTTAGATATTTAACATGCCTCTCTTACCGCCTGTGAAACGTCGAACAGACGAAGGAGTTGATGATTCCCCGCATGAAAAGTAATATTATTGTATAAGTGTGGTCCTATGGTGCATGCTTGTTTTAATATAAGAGAAGTTATATATTATTGATTGATTCAATCTTATCATATTACAAAAGTTTCAATGTCGTTTGAAAATATTAACGTCAGTTAAGTGGCATGTGTGTGCCTTGTGTGTGCGCGTGTTAATAGATCTTTGGCATTTTTTGGTATTTTTCTTTATTGTTTATTTTAGGAAACGAAGCATTGAAGCCATGGTCTCTATCAGCCGTCAGATAATCCACTCAACTAATGCACCTGCTGCCATTGGACCTTACAGGTACAGTTACTCGGTATATTTCTTGTATTAACTTTGACTCTGTTTAAGCCAAGCTGTTCGTGTTAATGAGACTGTTTACCTCAGTGGTTCTATCGGGATGGACCCTAAAACCATGGAACTCAAGGAAGGCATCACTGAGCAGGCTCGTCAATCATTAAAAAACATAGGAGAGGTTCTTAAAGCTGCCGGTTCTAGTTATAATAATGGTTTATCGTGAAAGTATTTTTTTACTAATCCCATTATTCAGTTGTGAAGACAACTGTTCTTCTTGCTGATATGAATGATTTTGCAACAGTTAACGAGATTTACAAGGAATTTTTCACCGATAAGTTCCCTTCAAGAGCTGCTTATCAAGTCGGCGCATTTATCAAACACTTATAAAACTTTATTTTTTTCTAGGTAGCAGCTTTGCCTAAGCAAGCTTTAATCGAAATTGAAGCTATTGCTGTTGTAGGAGATATCAAGGACGTCTAGAATGTACGCACAAAGAGTGATAACTGATTGCATTTTTCTCAGCATTCTTTTAATAAAAACTTTTCTTTCTTCTTTTTTTCTGTTTTCAATCCTTATTTGGATAAAATATGTGTAAATATGATCATTATTGATGAATCTGTCTTTAGTTTTATGGGGAAATGGCGATGGCTGAAGGATTTTTGTTATCGCTTCGCCCCCTTCGTAAGTGCACGTATTCTTCGTTCTGATTTGAAGCAAATTCCAAAAACAATAGATGTGTGTAAATCAAACTTAGGTAAATTTTCGTTTCAAAAGGAGGAAATAATCATGTTTTGTAGAAAATCAGGTTAGAGAGACTTATGAATCACTAGAAAATGTCTTGCCCCATATTAACTTTGCTAGGGCAATCCCTATGGAACAAATCCACACGGCTAGAAATGCATTGACCGAATCCTTGGGTTTTGAATTAATTCGGAAAAAAAGTTTGATAGCAGCTGGTGGCAGAGGAATATTTGTGAAATCAGGTACTATATAGATAAGAAGGCGGAACTTTTCTTTTCTGTTCAGGCTTGATCAGGAAAAACCATCTGGCTTCTGTATATCCTGGAACAATATATGAGCCTGGCGATTCTATTCTGCTACAATCTATGGGTAACCACTTTGTACTCCGTTGTATGGATGGCTTGACAGTTGATGGAAATGATCGTCGGCTTTCTAGACTAGTTCATCGCTCTTCTAACTTTCGAGATCTAGCGCCATTTGTGTCTGATCAAACGTGGCTCACGGAAACTCCTCTAAATTTTCTGCATATGGGTCAATATATTAATAATGCTCCTACCAATAACACGCATAATGTACAATATATAGACTTAGATATAACTGGCTGGCCAAAAACTTACCGAAAATGGTTTCCATATTCTGTATATAACGCTAATTCGAGATATACTGCTTTAAGAATTGTAATACTAGTTGCTGTGCGTGATATTTCTAAAGGAGAAGAGTTACTCTCATCGTATATTTCTAGATGATGATATATGAGGCTTGTGCTATAGACTTCAATAAACTAAGAATTTTGGTTATCTCTGCTTTTACTTCCTTTGTTGTTACTATTCTGTGCCTCTTGAGCATTACTAGGATATTCGAAGCCCCAAAGAACAGGAGGCTAAAAAAAATCTTTTTGCTTTATGCTTAGCGTAAACAGTGCATGCAAGAGCAGATTTTTGTTCTTGTGCTATTCATTGTTATCTGTATCCGAAAGTCTTCTCATCTCAAGGAACATTTTCTTAAAACGAAACAAGAAATATTTGCTCTCCGGGTTCTAGGGTCTTGAAGTATGGAACTTTTGAAAATGCTGTAGCAACAACCATGATTGACGTGTTATGAGAGCATCCGTTGTTTTTCAAGAACTAATAGAGAGTTTGGTGTATTCTCGGTGACAACCAAAATCTTTCCTAATACTTGGTTCAAGCTTTCATGTTCATTGTGCTTAGAAATATTTTAATGTACAACGTCTATAGATCTCTCATTCTCAGGAGTTCTGACTACGTCGGAAGTAATAAGAGACACGATCTATTAGCCCCGTCTTTACCATAAATCACTCAAAAAGCCATCGTGTATCTGGACACCACGTTATTGACTCAATTTTTGAGCTGAGCTATTTACGGAATCGGCAATCACGTCACTGAAAAATGAGTAAACCATATGGTTGAAGTGCATGGAGAGTGGATTAGTTCCAGCTCGCCGCTAGATGGCACAGACGTTTTTGCTATAGATTTCATTTCATGCACTGTTCTTCAGTTTATTAAAGGATTGCCTCATATCACATTCATAATTAAAAGAGCATGTTTTTAATGTATATGTATAACCAACGTATCGAAACTAACAGCTCTAGACAGCCCCAAGGGAGACCCTTTTTTTCATTCATCCTCTTCCATCTTGCTGCAATACGAATTGCCAGTCCAAATCCTAACGCATTCGACCCATTTTATGTTTTAAATAATTTTTTAGTCTGCTTACTACGAAACTATTCGTCTATTTTTCTAATAGATCATCACCTGGAAATTTATCTTAGTATTCAAAGTTTATTATCAGATCGACTGAAGAAAAAGAGATTAGATATTCAGTTATCTATCGCTTTGTCCAATCATTCACCCTCCAGCATTTTTAGTTTATCCTTTCTTCCAACTATACTAACTCACTATTCTAAGAATATATATCTTCTACAATGACTACAAAAACCAAGAATAGGTAGGTGTAAATAAGTAAAAATAATCATAAATAACCATATATGTTATCGAAGTCCATGTCAGATTAATGTGTTTTTACTATTTTACCTCTGAATGCTCCAAAACATTTGCCGCCAGCAGGGGTCGAACCTGCGACCTTGGGCTTATTAGACCCACGCTCTAACCGACTGAGCTATGGCGGCTATGAATACGACATTTCAAACATTTTTCAAATATAATTTCGGTTCACTCAAAGTTTGGTTATTATGCTAATTAGCATACAATCCTTGTATTCGTGCAACTTCCATTTGTCTATTTGATGAACAATTACGTTTATTACTCTTCTGGGATATTCATATGGCACTCTGCCTTACTAATGTTCTTGGAATTTTCGAACATTTTTCTTCATCACATGCTTCAAAGTACTAATTTTGCTTAATAAAACATAAATTCTTCTCATGATATAAGCAACTTTATCAAACAAACTTAGTTATATCATTGAGAGTCACTTTGTAACGTTCAGTGCATTTCTTTAGTTGTTGTAAAACAATAAAATAAGAATGTGACGTCAGAAAGTTTTCAATGATTTGTTTTATTTCTGAGAAAAAGGCCAAGTTCGAGAAGAAGAGTTACTTTAATGTTGTTGCCTGCAATAATATAACTTAAACGCTCATAATTTGAATTCTGAATTGTGACATATTTAGCTGTATTTGCACTCTATTCAAAGAATTGAAGCTTTCAACACTCTTTGAGCCACTTCCTAATAACTTGCTGCAATTGAAAAGGTCTTTTCACTGTTATGTGCTGGCACTTAACTCGTTCTCTGAATTACACGTCCTAATTCTAAACATTGTAAGCTTCAACAACTGTTGCTCACTGTTTTATTCTCATTATTATGTATTCCTTTTTTAAAGGACCATTTGCTTCTTTCTTGAATAAATAGAAACTATACTACTCTCATGTGTTTAGTATTCCATTCAACTTTGAGTAAGCTTTCTCTCTCTTTATCTCAGCTCTGTCATCATCTGCCCATCTCTGAACTGAAAGACTGCCCTTCTCATTTTTTGTTACTCACAATCGAGATAAGAAGCGATGTACACATATACCTCTTGGAAATCGTAATACAATCTTTTTTCTTGTCAAGTGTCATATTCATCTTTTGCCTTTTATTTTGCTGATCATTCTTTTTTCTCAATGTCAACTGACCTATTAGCCCCAACGGAGTTAGAAATCATGTCCAGCAAGTTATCAGCTTATCTACCATCACAACTCTAGTTAGAATAATATATACTAGAACTTTCATATTTCATCACATTTTCATTTTATTTTTTTTCTTCAAAAGTTTCCTGATGATTTATGAGCTGAGTATGATTTGACGTTGTGCGTCTGCCATCATGAAGCGAATGAGAAAGATCCATGAAATCCCCTCATGACTCTAGAGGTGCCTATGTTTGGCTGGTCCTTTGAGACAATTTATAGCATTTCTTGAAAGCTTATTCTTCTCTGATACTTTTTACACTCTAATTAACCCCTGACAACCAAACTTCTGCGAAAGAATTATATTTTTTGTTATGATATTCGTCTATTTATTTCAAATATTCCCAAATCAAATTTTCCATCTAGGGTTTAATCAAAATGTTTGACAAGTTTATTTGAAACCGCAAACATTCCAGCTTCAAAGTCAATAAAAGACACTACTTACTATAAAACTTTGGAAATTTAAATAATCTAAAACTTTTTTTCTCAAACTAAATTGGTAAACCTTTTTCTAATATTATATTTTTGATGTTTGATATTCATTTTAGCAAGAAAATATTAAAAAGAGGAGAGATAGATGAAGAGAGAAAGCAGAAAAAAGAGAAAGAAAGTTCGTTTTTCTATTTAGCTTGAACGAAAAGTTCAGTTTTTCTGCAAGCTCTCTTCATTACAAGCTGGAACATTCACAATGCCATATAGTGTGGCTTTCATCGACTTTTTCACTTTGAGTATATAGATGTGTTTACTTTTTACCTACACAAACATCTGTAAAGCTCTCTAGATTAGGAATGACGTTTTAGTTTGATGTTTCAGAGCAACTAGTAAGTCCCTAGGCGATACAGAGCCTTGAAAAGCTCCGCCTAAAATTGCTAGAACGGCCACGTCAAATCGAGATTCTGCTTTTGAAAACACGCCAGATGTGGTGTTAGGTCACATGCTTGATTACATATTTTGATAACTCCAGTTTTGAATTTTACTTCTCAGAAATAACTCGAACTTTCGAGTTATTTTGAAGCTCACTAAGTTCAAGCGTTATCTGCAGATGTGTTACTAGTATTTCAATATTTTTCTGACAACCGAACTGTTCCTCTACAGACTTTAATATTTTAAAACTTTTCTTTAATATCAATTTAGTTGAAGTTATGTGATTTTTATAGAAAAAATATGACAACTAGTGAAAAACGAATTGAACGCTACTGCACACTAGATCCCATGGATTTTTTTTCTTTTCCTCCCAAGTAAGTCTATCTTCCACATGTTTTAAGTTCGAAATTTACTCCTTTTTCACTAAATTGTTAAAACAATACTAAATAATTCTAGAGAAGCACCATCTCCTTTACCTGTTTTGGCGTTAAACATCTATCCCCCTATAGCAGAGTTTATCGACTTCGGCGGAGCTTCAAAGCATGTCATGACTAACAGTGGAGGAGCAAGAATTGTTTTGAAAGTTAAATGTAGCAATAATTCTTTATTTAAAGTTTGTTTTCCTTGATTTGCCATTGACATTACTTTCATTATAAGGTTTCTCCAGTCTGCGCTTTCCTAGATCCTGGAGCATCAATGGACCTTCAAGTTTGTAATTCAATTTTTCTCAAAGTTACCTAGATTTTTGAAGATATTACGACATGAAGGCCCAACCCGAAATGACAAGTTGGTAATAATGTACAAAGAAGCTCGGAAAGGAGAAAAGAATGCCAAAAAGAATTTTCAGTTAACTGAAGGTGTGACAGCAAAGAAGGTTCTTCCTCTAATTACGGTATGCGAGTTTCAAGTTTCAATGAATTTCAATAACTTCTTTCAGAGAGATCCTGATGAAGGATCATGACGTGATCTAGACTAGATTGGAATACTCGTTGAAACCCAAAAAACACATTTCAAATCATATTTATGTGTATATAGATATTTTCAAATTTTAATGAAATTTTACTTGACACCAATTAGCAACCGTTGTGAGAAAATAAGATCAACTTGAAATAACAAGTATAGTACAAACATAACAGTTAAAATAAGTTGTTACTTAGTATTATCTTCAATTATTTTTTTAACTTTCTCAGATATTTCCTTACTAGCAAACCGAACCAAGAATGTGCCCATTTCTTTTTCACTCAAAGGATAGATTAACTGAAAATAAATAAAAAATTAGAAAAAGTTAGAGAAGAGCAGAACATACATTTAGCTTTTCACCCTTGGCATCATTTGGCACAGAATTGACCTTCATTGAAGTATTCATCGCAGCATTAACAAAAACATTACCTGAAGTAAATAAGAATGATGTATGGGAGAAATTCGAAAAGAAAAACCTGTAGCGGTGGCTGCTCTGATAAGAACACTCTTTTTTCCATCTGTATCTTTTAAGTGCATTAAACCAACACCAAGCTTCTTGTATTCGCCATCAACTATTTTGAATACAGAGCATCTAAAAAATGGAATAGTTTATAATAACACTAATATCTGCTATACTTTGTGGAAAACATAGAGTCTGGGACTTCTTTTTCAACAATATCAACTTTAGGTGGGACGTATTCTTCATCATCACCTCCTTTTTCGCCGCCAGCTGATGGGGCTGTAGTGGTGGCTGAAGAACCAAAACTAAATCCAGTGAATGGGGCAGGAGTGAAGCTGAAAAAAACAATAAATTGTAACTCAAATTGTCGAATTCAAATACCTGGGGAAAGAGGTAGAGGTAGTTGTTTGAGATCCGAATGATGGGAAGCCGAGTTTTGGAGCTCTGAACAAGAAATCAAGATTAAAGCTTCGAAAACGATAAACATACTCGTCCTTTTTCTCTGTAGATGCAGAGGAAGTTTCAGTGGCTGGCTTAGCACCGAATCCTCCAAAGGCGAAAAGAGGAGCGGCTTTAGTTTCCTCTTTCTTATCTTTCTTGCTTTCTTTATCTTCCTCCTCCTTTTCTTCTTCTTTCTTAGTATCTTTTGGTGGACCTCCGAAAGAAAAAGTAGAAGAAGGTGCTAGTCTAAAATCATTTGTATTTGTAAGTTCAGTTTATGTCAAACTTACGAAGGATCCTTCTTAGACCAAAAACCAGGAGTAGGTTTGGGAAGGTTAATATTCACAGTAGGATATTTTGTTGCTTCTTCCTGTTCTCCTGAATAAGATATATGTGAAGGAGATTATAAAGCTTTCATTTACCGCTATTTCCCCCACTTCCTTTGAAAATAACTTTCTCTTCTCCACCTAAAAGACCACCTCCACGGATTGCTCGTTTGCCTCTAGTGGTAGCAGGAGTTGGTGCTGAGATCGTTGGAGTGGCTGTGGAATCAAATATTTCTGATACATTTCTGAAACGAAAAAAATGTAAAATAAGAAATGTAATACAACAAATACTACCCAAAAGCAAAGCTTCTTCTTGGTGGATCAACGGCAGGTGTTGAAATATTCGGAATAGTTTTGCCATTTTCCCCTGCAGGATCAATTGAATCCCGATTAAGTCTTCTTTTAGCTTTGACAATGGTTCGTCCACTATTACTGCATTCAACAGAGGTTTGATTCATAGAGTATAATTTGGAAAGATGACTGATATGTTCAATATAAGATTTTACTGTATCGGTCTAAACGAATTCTATAATAAAAATAGAATTTGTTTTCACCTACGAAATCATAATGAGGAGTCTGTTCCATCCATTTTTGGAGTTGTTTAATGAATTGTTTATTCAAAGTAGCTACCTAAATCATTGATTTAGTCCGCTACAGTCTGAATAATAAGCAACCTTTTCATTATATTGAAGTGCACGTAAACGGTTAGTGGATGTGTTCGATAAATCATCCGCAGCCATAGCCAAAAAATGCATATTATGCTTACATATATTCAATAACAGTGGAACCAAATAATATTCGTTGAGTACGACTTGATATCAAACAAAAAAAAATCAAAAACGTTTATTCGACTTGATAAACGGAGCTATTACAATCGCAGCTGTGAACTAAATCCTAAGAATCTATTTGCGTTCACGGTAGAACTTGGGTGGACGGAGAGCCTCGAGAGAGAAAACATCTTCGTAAATGGCCTAGAAATTATCAATTTAATTGGAAACAACTACTACACCGCTTACATAAGTGAAGGACAGAACGAAAGCAGTAACTCCGACAGCCATCATGGCGTTAAACTTGGCGTTAAGTTCTCCGTGAACCTAATTTGCTTAATAATTTCACGAAAAGTATTTACTGATATACCTGTTTGTAAGATTGGTGGGGAATTGGCATCAGGTCAAAGGTGCATGGAGGTCCTGGGTTGACAACCTCGTGGTGTCCTCCTGAACCATTACGCTGAGTCTGCTTGAATACACGGCGGAGAGCCAAGAAGCGAGAAGCAACAGCACGATTCATACCTAAGAAGCAATTAAATAATAAGAATAATTATAGGGAACGAAAAAAATTTCAAATTATATTAGCATCACCATGAGAGTGATACAAATAAGAGAGAGCGGTAAATATTGTTTACAGAAAAAATTCTGCGAATTTCCTAATATAGATGATTAAAAAATAACGTTCGTAGTTAAATACAAGATTTAAAATTAATAAAATAAATATGAAACATAAAGATATATTCTGTATTGATTTTAACAGCAACGGCAGATCGTTCTGCGTATACCTCGTTTGATTTAAATTAAAAAGCTATATATTGATTGAAAAATGCTTTATATGAATTTTGAATGAGAAACATCCTTCTCTAAGAGCTGAATAATATGTTTATTGTTTATTTGCATAATAATGATTATTAACGATATAATTACAAACTTAGAAGTAATTTAATATGAAAATTAATATTTTCAAAAAATTAAATTGGCTTACGGTGAACTTTATCGTTCACTTCCCCTTTTCCCCTACCGTAAATTTTATTTTTTATATTTATTGTAAATGCTGCTGAATATTTATTTTATTACTATTATTGGTAAAACCTTAACTTAAACTCTTCAAAAAATTCGAAATTTTATAGCATAGGTCAAAATGATGCAGGATCCCAATCAACACGGTAATCAACATGACATGATAGTTGATCACCACCATGGAATAGAAGAGGAAAAAGTTCATCTTGATCACGGTGATAATGATCACCATAGTATGCCTTTACAAGAATTCCCATGCCCTGTAAAAATTATTCATATAAACTCTTTAACTAATTGTTTTATTTATAGGTGGACCTTAGTAGACTGGACGCTACTTCACGGAATATGATTTTAGATCTTCAAAGACAATGGTGTGTAGATTATCAATACTCTAGGGAAAAGTTATTAGTGGATATGACCGAAAAGGTACTTTGCATTTACAACACTTATTTAATTTGGTTTTGTTTAGCTTCATCAAGAATTTTTATCCGACCAGCAGAAAATTAGAACCGATTTGTTAACACAGTTTAAAGAAGAACTAGATGGCACCAGGTACTAAAGTATTTATCACACAATTAACTTTGTTCAACTTCTGTAGGCATGAATTGGAATCGAAGTACAGGGATACATTAAAAACAGAAGTCGCCAAAGTTCAGGAAAAACATAAACGGGAGATACAAAGTGCGAAAAAAAAGCAATGGTGCTGGCAATGTGAAAATGAGGTATAGGTTTAGCTTACCGACGTAATCCTAATGTTATACTCATTTGAGGCTATATATCACTGCTGTTGGAATACTGCCTACTGTAGCGTGGAATGTCAGCAAAGTCATTGGCATCTTCATAGAAAGTTCTGTCGTAGAAAAAAACAGCAACAGCAAACCCAACCAGGTTCAGGGAGTAATCCAGGTTCTGCTAACACGTCTACAACCGGGAATACGAGCGGGAGTGGTCGTCCTGTATAATAATGCCTTCAGTTTTGTTTCCGTTTGATCTCATTTATCCTGTCTTATCATAGTTGGACTTTAATGTTTGTAGATAATTCGCAACTTATATTGTTAATTTGTACATTTGTTATTCTTCTACACTTTTTTTGATATAATAATTATGTATATCCCATTACGTGTATAAAACTTACACACTACTCATTACTTGCACTTACCCAATAAGGTCTCAGAATTTCCTCAATATCTTCTTTGTTTTCTTTCCTTGTTGATGATCATTTTATTATTATTCAGATGAGAGCTAGTGGCAGCGGCTATACGCCGTATGCTTTGTATCCCCCTAATAAACAAGCTGTCAAATGTGTTAAAAGGTAATAAAGACGTTTTATTTTCCGTCTATGTTCTATTATTGTGCTATTTAAGAACAACTGAGAATAGACCTAATGTTCAAGTAGTCACCTATGTTTATGAAGAAGATGGTTCAAATAAAATTACTTTACTAAAGGTATGTCTATATTATCATAAATATTGTTATAGTTTTCTATTAGGCTGTTCCGCCGATTGATATTCCGCTCAAAGAAGACGAGGAATCAGCTAGTTTATTAGATAGTTCGATACAAGACGATCCAAACATTATAAAAGAGGAGGATGATCGCCTAGGGGAACCCTTATCTCTTGATTCTAAATCAGTTCCTCAAGTAGCTGCTTTTGAAGAAGTTTCTGAACCTTCTTGCTCTAATAATCAACAAGGACAAGGACCACCAATTCATAGATATCCTAAGTTTGATTATTATAATTGTTCTTGAATTATGCCTGCTTTATCAGAACTTATGTTGAACGTAGTCGTCGTTGGACTTACAAAAGTGAAGCTTCAGTAGCAACGGCTGATGAAGATGGGTATGTTACTTTCTGTCGTTTTGAATTTTTGATTCATGAATTGTCTTTAAGCCAATTGTATTATAATCCTGATCCATATCGCCCAGCCCCTCCAGCTAAAGGTGCTCCAAGTACTTTAACTCGTATGCATTATGCCGCCCAAAGAATAGATAATCGCAAATATAGGTTGGAATTATTTTCACTTTTTGCAAAAACTTGTTTTTCAGGGGTCAGAGGACTAAAGCAAGGGCAACTAATCAAATGGAAAGTGCCTCTTGTGATAGGTATAGCATTTACGCAAGTTATCGTCAAATTTCTCACGTTTCAGGTGTAAAATGCGTTTCTTTCTTCCATACAATCACTTTCGATCTCATATATCATATGCTCTTTCAACAAATAGATATGCTTTACCGCTCACCTTTTTCAACTGTCCAGTTTGTCATGCAGATACTCAAATTTTTATGTAATTGATATATATATATATGTTATAAAGTTTTATTGTTTTATCTTATATAGTTTTTGGATTGCTATGAAACGTTCTCGTTGTCGTATGCTTACGCAGTAATGTGGATTGTTTTTCTAATTGAATATTAAAGGATGAGATCGATTCCATCCAAGACAATCCCGAAGAGTACAGTTACTGCTTCCCCTTCAGTGATGCTTCGGCGAACTGGGCTTTTAGATAAGTAGGTAGAACAAAACAACTTTTCAATGTTTTGTGTTTTCTTAGATCCGATGGGGGACGAGTTCTATCTTCTCCTCGATCACTGCGTCTCGCAGCACCAAAATCTGTTGTGGCTCAACAGATTCTTCGAAGAAATGAACCTCGAACTCAGACTCCTAGGCGACCACGACCCAGCTTGAATACCGCTATCCAGCAAACACCTGTTCAGAAAAAGCCGTCACCAAAAACTAAAACAATTACCATTATAGTAAGCGTTGACAAAGTGTATCTTAACAGCAGGTTTTCAGGATGAAGAAGCAAAAGAAAAGTTGTTGGTAGCTAGAGAGCTATTATCAGCTACGAAAGAAGAACTACAAGCAACACTTCTCGAGCTAGAAGAGGTTTTTGTGAAATATCTCTCGTTCAATATGAGAAAGTAGAATTGTAGACTAGACGTACTCTTGACTGTATGAAAGAAAAATATGAACAAGCTGTTGAACTCAATAAGAATCTTGAACAGAAAAATCTGGAACAGGTGAATATTCCAAAATAAAAAGAAGGTATATTAAAATAATTAAGGCAAAAGAACTAACGGATATAACAAATGAGTTAATTGAAAGAAGACGCAAAAGTACATCGCGTCAGATGTTTGGTAATTTGAAGGTATGAGTTAATTATTTCGGTTATAATATATATTTCTTCAAAACCTAAATCTAAATTTTTTGGAAAAAAAAAGTTTTTTTGGTCGAAAACTATTTGCATACAACCGATTAGTCGCTCATATTTTTGAAAATGACGTTTCTGAGCAATATCATGAAATATTCTTTATTTTATGCAAATCAAATGAAGTTGTTGTTTTAACTTATGGTAATATGTTGTAGAGTAACGCTTTCAATGATGAGTTGAATGAAGAGCTGCAAGATGAAAATTTAGAAAACTTAATGCTTGTTCAAGCTCAAAAGAAGGTTACTGTCTTGAATGATGAGTTACAAGAAACTAAAAAAGAATTCCAAAAAAGCAAAGATGAGCATAAATCTCTGATGAAAGATATGCTAGTTGTTGTTCGTGTTGCACAAGCTCAGAAGGAAGAAGCTCAGTCTGAATTGCTCAAGTAATTTCTTTCTGTCGTCCTCAATTTCAAGTTTTTTTCAGGTTACAACAAAGATCAAAATCAAGCATTGAAACTGATGAAGATATGTGGGGTAACTTAATGAAGCGATGGAATAGCTCTTCAAGGCGCAATTCTCTGCTTGCATGGGTGCAGGAAGTGTATGCTATTTTAATATTTTTTATTACTTTGTGCCAAAGACGATGTAAATATCAAAGATAATTCAGTCTCACTGCTTATCTACCTCTGGCCGTGACCAACTTCAGCAGTGATTGGGAGGATGGTAAACTATTCTGTGCCCTAATACATCATTGTCGACCTGATCTGGTATGTTCTTCCGACCTTTGTTCGTATAAAAATATTAGTTATCAATTTTGTTGTTCACCTTTTTTCCTTTAAAATCCCTTTTCCCTTTTATAGCTTAACCGAATGGATCTACAAGGAGATTGTGAAGAGCTAGCTGTTAGTCTTGCTGAGCAACTTGACATCAAAGCAATTACTGTATCCTTGTTTCAAAGTTCTGTTCCTGACTGGCGTCAAGTTATGATCGCCGTTTTCCAATTGTACAAAATTTCTCAGAGTTTAGAGCAATAATACTTAACTTCTGCACGTATTTTTTGATCTCAAGATCTTTTCTGTATTTGAATGTTTTACTTCCTGGCTTTTCCTTGTTTACCATATGGTCTCACATAATCTCAGATCTAACATAATGAGTCTCACTTTTTATGATTTTCACGGGCTGGTAAACCGACTTGTTAAATACGCCGAATAATCGTTTTAATCTTTTATGAATTTTCAATTGTAATATGAACTCTATTAAATGATAATCCTTCACAGGGTTTAACTCAAAATAACATTGGTTGCTGAGCCAATAATCATATTTGAGCTGATTGATAGCAAATAATTCACTATCTTAACTGCTTGTCTTTGCCTGATAACGTTTTCTCCTTGACATTTATAAAGATTTGTGTTTGTTTACGAACTTTTTTCCAGAGAACTTGGCCAAAATGGTTGGGGTAATTCAATTCATAAAAGATTTGAAGATTACTGTTGAGCCAATCATGTTCCTTTTGGCTGCAGCTAATTCCTTCAGGTACTGTAGTCTTACTCTTTTTAGTTTTTTAATCTTTTTTCTTGTCAGGCAGATTGTTTCTCCAAAGTTATTAGAAGAAAAAATGAGATCAGTTTATCCAGCTCCTGCGAACATGTCGGAACATGCTCTGAAAAAGTTTTATAATGCCAAAATGGTGGAATGGGACAACAATTACCAATATGTTAACTTGCCAATTGCTTGTATAGTTGGTATCATGTATGGTTTGTTAATTATTCAACTTTGTAATAATGTAATGGATCCAAATATTTAGGAGGATTCAGTGATCACTATGGCCGAAAGTTTCCTTTACTTATTGGTTTGAACAGTTTAATTGTTGAAACAGCATGTCAGTTGTTTAACGATAGTTTCTCAATTCAATAATTGTTTAGTAAGGATGCTCATGTATTCTCCTGAAACAAATTGGTCAATTGAATGGATATTCCCAACTGCCTTGTTTGCAGGTATATTTTGCGATTTCATCCTTTTTTTTAATTCAATCTTCTTCAGGTTTACTTGGTGATCAGTTGCTAACCATGAGTTGTATCAACGCTTATGTAACTGATACATTCGAAAACAAAAAAGTCGTAAGTATTCAAGAAAACAATTTCTCTGTTTTTATATTCGAAGTCCAGTTTAGCTATCCATTCGGATGATTATCGTGTCCATTATGTTCAGTTTGGGATCTTTTGTTTCTTCAAGAACTGTAAAAGCTATTCTTAAGGCTAAACTTTTATCTCTAATTGGAATCCTTGGCATAGCTGAAGGTATTTTCTAAAACTATCTATGTGCGGTAAAAAATGTTTTACAGGCATGTATTGCTTCACTTTTCTGATTGGAATAGTTATTCTGAAAAATGTGGTGCCAAAAAAAAAGGATACTAGCTTATTAAGAGAAGGAGATTCAACAATTCCGAGTGATGTATCTGACGAAGTTGTTGTTGTTCAAACTACAGCAGAAAAGTTTTTTTACTTTATTTTTATTCACTCAAAGAGTTTTTTCAAGGAAAACATTGGGAGGTATCATATTCTTGTCCTTCTATTCCATTTATGATGCTGCTAAAATATTCTTCATACCCAGAGAAGGCCACAGACGGCTCTTCTTGTATTTGTGCTTCTTTGCCAATTTCTTAGATCAATTAGTATTTGGCGAAGAAAAAGGTTTAGTTTTCTATAACGTTAACGTAACATAGATCAAAATGTGTTTAAGGTTTGATTGGAACATATACCAGACTTCCTCCTTTTAATTGGGAGCCTGAAACTTACGCTGAATATAAGTCTTGGCGACCAATAGTCCGTAAGCGATCTGATTAATGTTTTGGAAACTGTGATTGTTTTTCAGAAATTCTTGGTATGCTTTTTGGAATGCTAGTATTCAAGAACTTATTGAAATTAAAAGATACCATGGTTATCTGTTTTGCTATCAGTAGCATGGGTGCTTGCGTCCTCATGATTGGTCTAGCTAAAGTACACTACTAATAGTTTAGCCCTAAGTTATGGTTTCACTTTAGGCCACCTGGGTGATTTTTGCTAGTATGGCTCCTGGAAGTCTTCACGGCCTTCTGAATCCCTTAACATATTCATTTATGTCGTGTTTAGTTGAACCGGATGAGGTTAGTGCGAAAGCTAAAGTTCTGCAATAGAAATTTTACTGATATACAATATCATTATTCTTCATGGATTTCTCTTTACCATACTTAATTCCACCATAATTACAGATAGGAAAAGCTTATGCTATGAGTACAATTGCTCAGAAACTTGCAGAAATGGCGCAAACAGCTATTTTACAAAATATTTATATTGCCACTTTGAACTGGTATCAGGTAGAAGATAACATTACAAAGAAATATAATGAAATATACATTACTTCAGGGTTTTGTTTGGATTCTTATGGCTGTTATATCATACGTAGCCGTTGTAGTATATGCTGTCGTACATGTATTCGCATTACGAGAAGACATTGGAGCATAATCAATCAGTCAAACATTCTTTTTCAAAGATTTTGAATTTGAAATATAATTCCATTTAATAAAAATTTATAATAGGAAGCAACTGCTACATCGAATCCCTCTCCCTATTCTTCTGACTTATGTTGACATACAGCTAATTAGCATAATCGGTAATGTTTAACGTGTGTACAGTATCAACAAGATGATATACTTGACTAGACAACTTAACAATTTTTAAAAAAAAAATTCAAAATCTGTATTTAGTTGAAGCATTTCATAAACTTAAATGCTATCCAAACAAACAATTTTAAATTATATATTGACGATTTATATCTAACTGTATAATTATACATTTAATTGAAGTTGTTTGTCGTAGAATAAAGAATAACAAATAGTTTATATATTTTTTTACATTAGTTTTCTTAAAATCTTGTAATGTGCATTACATTATTAACAGAAAATGTAGAAATACTTACAAATTTACAATTCTTTATATTCTCTACAAACTTTTCACTATTTATATTATCTTTATATATAATTATTCATCATTCTCCAATTCAAATGTCACCTTATAAATATTTTCTAATTGTTCATTTGATATGGTGAGTTCAACTAATTATTCTATTCAATTCTATATAATTTACAACTTTTAAGCTTTATATTACAAGATTTTACCATGGGGGTATGCTTGTCATTCATTATATATCCAGAAATTTGGGGATTTCGTCAGATAGGTTTAACATCAATGTTAGGGATATCTGTTAACTATGCCGTTTATGCGGGAGGCTTTTTCTCTTTTGGTACTGTATGAATTTAAAAAAATCACAATGACTCTAAAGTTGTTGCAGAAGTTCTTGGCATCTATACACACATGTTAATATTTCGGACAAGAGTTATAATTCCACAATCTCATCCATTTTATTTTAATAAATACATTCATTCCATACTTCTTGCTTTTTCCCATAGTTTAGGATTTGTTGTTTGCTTTTATATTTATATGGCAACTTCTACGGATTTTCAAGATAAGTACAATCAATTACAGGTCTGTATATATCTTCTAATTTCCATCATATATGCAGATTCTAGATTTTCAATATATGTAAGGAAAGTTATGCTTCAATATTAATGAATAATGATGTTATAATCATACTTCATGATCAAATAAAATTCGTAACAAACCACTATACTGTTAACATTTCGATTGTTCTAATCATATGGATGACGACATTTGCAGTTTGTTCACATAGTTTATATTCTTCGCGTTCTGTTTTATCTAAAAGAACAAGAAAACTACAAAAATCTCTTCTACGAACTTTGTTTCTTCAGGTTTATTGGTATACTGTAATTTTTCAAATACTCCCCCACTTATAGATTTTTATTCCATTATCGCTAATGATTGTACCGTCCGTAACGGTACTGTTAATAGATTCGACAGGTTCAATTCTAATTAATAAGGTCTTGCAACGAAAACAATTTAGTTTATGGGTTTATTGGTGTGCTGATATATTCTACACATGGTATAGCTAATATAATGGTTATGCTATTTGGACACAGAGAATATCGTAGAACATTGCTTACATGGATCAGAACTTTTTTGGTAAAACCAAGTAGAATAGTTATTAGAAACTCTAGTTTATGCTATTCTTAATTCAGATTCAGCCAAAATTTCACTTGGACGTGTCGTTAATCCAACAATCAATACGACCAGTGTTATCTAATGATTGAAATGATAGTTACGATAAATGAAAATATATTTTTAATTCCAAAATAATTTATACAACTAGTGAAATTACATGAAAAATTAATTTTTATACAGTTTTTATAAGAATTAATATTCTATCAATTATTCTTAATCTCCTCGTGCCTAAGTGCAACCGCTCTGTTCGGATTAACTGTTAACAATGCTTCATTTCAAATATATTTGAATCTTTTTCGTCTTAACATATTGATTTTTGAAAAAAAAGATGTAAGAATATGATTCAAAAACTTTAAAACATATAAGTTGAAACAATGCTTATGATTACATAGCCCACGCATTATCAAACATTTTGCAAAAGTGTTAGATCTCATTTACAGATTATTACATTGGCTCATTAAGAGAACCATGTTGAAACACCGCCTCCTGATATATAAAAGCTTTTCCAAAGATTGGGTAAGATTCATTAAACACTGATTTGATTCTGCTTACACTTCACTGCTTGCTACTGTATTTGGAGCTATTCGACTACTTGCAACTCCTTCTTCTACAACTTTTTCTTCGTCATTCAACTGATTTTTGAAGAATGGATTACTATAAAAACAAGTATGCTCCAATTGCTACATTAGCCAATGTGTTGCATAATTATCGACTGACATACACTAATTCTAAAAAATTGTGTAAGACTGCTATTACGACCGCCTCCAGCATTCCATCTAGCTTCAAATTTCCGATAGACAAAGATCTATGTGCTTCATATATTGAGAAGATGCGTGGTCTTACTACGCATGCTTATCTCATAATAGCTACATGTCAGAAGATTGTACATTACCATGTATGCGTCTTGAAACAATCTCTTGCATATCTGGAAGACAGAACTCATCCTCTCTATCCTAAGCAATTCACAGAAGAACTTAGTGAACTGAACAAGCATTTATTACGTATAGCTTTTGATCGATTACAAGAACCGTCTTCTCAATCTCAAACCTCATCCATGAGAAATGTCAAACCATATCCCGATACTCAACATGCTCGCAAACCTGAACCTACATCTAGTGAACCTGCTTCTAATCGTGTTCAAGTTAATCGTACTGTTGAACCTATCTCCGATGTTAAGTCTGAGCTCGATACTAAGCCTATTCACAACGCTAAAGCTATACCCAACGCTGAATCCAAGCAAAACACTAAACCAGCTCTCAGTGCTAAGGCCAAACTTAAAACTAAACCTATAATGAATGTCAATCCTATCCTCGATACTACATCTCTTCCCGATGTAAAGCCTATTATCGATGCAAAACCTATCCAGAAAACAAAGCCTGTCCAACTTCGTTCTCTCTCATATGCTGATAGATTACCTGATAACATGAAACACCTAATTGATTCTACTAATATCTTAACTATGCCCATATCTGTTTTAAAAACTCATCCATCCTTATCAAACTTTGTTATGGAATTATCAATCAAAGCTCTTGGTAAGAAACATCCAAAGGAAGTTCAAGATATAATTGATGAAATTGGTATAATTAGCAAACAACTGAAACAATCATTATATCCCCAAGTAGAATTGAATTTTGATAATTTAGTAGAACGACTGAAAGAACTAGATGAAGCACAACTAACTCATGATCCTTCATATGCTGACTTCTTGAAAACAAATCCATTAAATGAAAGACTTAAATTCAAAAAAGCCGATATCGATGAAACTTTTGCCGAAACTGTGGAAATTCACTTGAAATATATGCAATTTGATGTTCGAAATACTCAAAACCTAATGGATGCAGCAGGCGCTGATAAGCATGAGTCAGTTAGTGATGAGCCTAAGTCTAAAATTCGCAAAACATCAATGATGAAATGTCCCGCTTGTATGGAATATGGCCATGTTATGGCTGACTGTAAGACATATCCTACAGCCGAAGCCCGAATAGCACAGTGTCGTCTACTAGACATCTGTACCAACTGTTTATGGAGACATTCAGTTCTTACTGATAGGTGTAAGTCTGGAACAAGAAGTTCATGTCATTATTGCGAGTCGAATCATAAAAAATCCAAACATCCTTTTCCCCTTTGTCCCATCCGCTTTTCATGATCTTGTTCTTCTTCGTGTCTCATTTTCATATCCGTTTAGCTTGTTCTCACCTAAGCTAATAGACAAATAAGGTGAGATATACTTTAAAGAATTCTAATCAAAGTAAACGATTATGATTTCAGATAGAGATGGTATAACATTTTATTTTTTTCATAAACATTATTAATATTATTTACCAAAACTGCATGATACTATGGTAAGAATTGGTTTCTATTTTGAAAATTCTATCGAAATTTCTGAAAAAAGGTTGATGATTGATTGGCTGTTTAGAAAATGTTCGAATTTGGAGATGTAAAGTACTTCAGTACTTAAGTCCAATAAGGAAAATAAACGAATCATTCAAGTTGGAACATAAGAAACCTTGTTACTGTGAGTTTACATAGCATTTCTTATTAAATTTCTTCTCTACTTTCAGTTATTCATACCAATATACATGCATAAACAAACACATCATATCACATCATGTCACACCATATCACATCTCCTCATGCTGCTTAGCCAATGATTAACAGCGTATATCAAGCCTATGCTATACTTCATAAGTACAACCTGTACATATTATATATTATACAGTTAATTGTTTCAAAAATAAACATTTTCTCAATTAAAACAACAATCATTTTAATTTAATACATAAGAAAATGTTTTTGATTGTCATACTTGAGCTTTTCAATTTCAAAAAGTCTACTGTTCATGGAGCGCTATTCGATGAAAACGTTTTGTTTTATGTCGATATTATAGATGAAAGCCACCCAGCCAAGTACATTAGATAGAAAACAGCATAATCACTATATTAGCTATACCATGTGTAGGATATGAGCACACCAATAAACCCATAAACTAAATTGTTTTCGTTGCGAGACCTTATCAGTTAGACTTTCATATACAGGGTTCAAAATGTCTATCAATACCACCTTCTGCAGCAATTTCTTATTATATTACAGCATTTTTCTTGTATTTTATATACATAAGCATATGAAAAGCATATATGTATGTATAATCCAGTTAAAGATGCTAAGACTGTCTGACGAAATCATCAAATATCTCGATATATCACTAATGATAAACATACTCAACAATGAAACTGAAAAGAATGTAATTACGTAATAAGAAGTTAATTAACTAAACTAATGAAGATCAACAATCAAAATATATTTGATACAGAGATTAATAACTAATTATATATATATAAAGATAGTAAAAATAATAGCAAATGAATTAAAAATAAAATATGTTGTAGGGAAATATATGTAGGAAAACCAAATTATTCATTTAAAATTTATTTGATATAGTCATGTGGGGAACAACAAATACGAATTTCTTAATGATAACTGGAAAATAATTTTTAATTTTAAGTTTATATAAGATATATGACATTCTTTTTAAAAATATGTGTTTTATTTCTTTAAAACTTTAATTCAAACAAACCTGAAAAAACAAGAGGAAATATAAAACTTCAAAAAAGGAAATATATAAAAATTAATTTTACTTTTAATAACTTGAAAACAAAGCTGTTAAATCTAATGTTATATTCTAATCTAAAATAAATAATATTTCTAATCCTATCAAACACACATTATAATCTCAATACTTAGTAACAGCTTCTCAGCTTAACAGCTTGATAACGTTAAGACGTAGAATTGAGAAGATAATCGCTTTTCTGTAGTGGAATTCTTAACCATACTTCGTTCAGTTGTGAGGAATTTTTGTTGAGCGTTACGAGCATGAAAGCCTATCAAACTACAGCTTTGATCAAAACCAAACATCCCCATCAGTGTATTATGGAAACTAATAAACTGATATATCTTGGAGAAAATACATGAATTGCATTTCAAATTCTTAAATTTAAGATCATTGTGAACGTATAACTTTAAAGTTCTAAACATCAGCCTGTTGCTTGTAAAAGTTGGAGCCTTTATAGTTTTCAACTAGCAAATTCACAATTTTTCTCATATAATATAAAGAATGATCTCATAAGTGGTTTTTTCTTTTTAAATCAAAGAACAATAAAGGTTTCATAATTAATATATATAAATTGCAATTAAATTAATTATATCAGTACTAACATCTGCTCAATTATAAATTCAATAAGTTATTAATCTTTTTTTCAATTTATGGAGTTTATACTCATTATTAAAGATTAGTTAGTACAATATTTAATTTCCAATTTTTATTTCAATTATTATTAAAATCCAACGAGCGTTAATTTCAAAAATTATGAATTCTACTGTAATAACCCTCTACAATCACTTACAACAATGATAAACAAAGCTTAAACTTGGTAAACTAGCTTTCTAACTTCATATAGCTAATGCTGCTCTCCAGTGGAGAGCGTTCCAAAATTTAATTCGAACACAGAATGTTTCTGGTTGAATCAGGAAAGTACCTCAAACTTGGGTAATTAAACCGACGAAGCAGTGTCACCCCCCAGTGGCATCAATGCACGTGTCGTATCACAGAGACGTGCTGTATCTCTCCCCCTAACATGATAAAGACCGTCTCTCTTGACTAGACACCATGGGTCATACACACGTGTAGGCTACATCTGAACTTGGCTCATCTCAACTATAATTCTCAGAATGATTATCATCTTCGTTGATTTTTCAATTTTAAAAATCCAAAGAACTTCATTCATCTAATGATTTTCGATTCATGTTGCTCTCCAGTGGAGAGCGTTCCAAAATTTAATTCGAACACAGAATGTTTCTGGTTGAATCAGGAAAGTACCTCAAACTTGGGTAATTAAACCGAAGATGCAGTGTCACCTCCCAGTGCCGTCAATGTAGGCGCCGTATCCCATTGGGGTGCTGTGTCTGCCTCTAACCCACATAGAGATTGCCGTTTGTGAACAACCTCTCATACAGCCTGAATACAACTGCTCATCTCAACCCCAAATCCAAAAATGATCTTCATCCTCATTGACTTTTCTATTTTAAAAATCAAAGAAACTGATTTATCTAAAGACATTTGATTCATGTTGCTCTCCAGTGGAGAGCGTTCCAAAATTTAATTCGAACACAGAACGTTTCTGGTTGAATCAGGAAAGTACCTCAAACTTGGGTAATTAAACCGAAGATGCAGTGTCACTGCCCAGTGCCGTCAATCGAAGCGCCGTATCCCATTGGGGTGCAGTGTCTGCCTTTAACCCACATAGAGATTGTGTCTCTTTACCAGACAATGACTACTGCATAAGAGCCTGAACCAGAAAGCAGCCTAGATTTGTGACAATTTCCCATAGAGCCTGTGTATAACCGCTCTTTTCTACTGAAATTTTAGAAATAAACGGTTATCTTCTTAAATTATATGAGCCTGAGCTACTTAGTACTTAAGTTCGTGAACAACCTCTCATACAGCCTGAATACAACTGCTCATCTCAACCCCAATTCCAAAAATGATCTTCATCCTCATTGACTTTTCTATTTTAAAAATCCAAAGAACTTGATTCATCTAATGATTTTCGATTCATGTTGCTCTCCAGTGGAGAGCGTTCCAAAATTTAATTCGAACACAGAATTATTCTGGTTGAATCAGGAAAGTACCTCAAACTTGGGTAATTAAACCGAAGATGCAGTGTCACCTCCCAGTGCCGTCAATATAGGCGCCGTATCCCATTGGGGTGCTGTGTCTGCCTTTAACCCACATAGAGATTGCCTCTCCACACTAGACAATGACTACTGCATATGAGCCTGAACCAGAAAGCAGCCTACGTTTGTGACAATATCCGATATAGCCTGTGTATAACCGCTCTTTCCTACTGAAGTTTAGCAATAAACGGTTATTTTCTTAAATTATATGAGCCTGAGCTACTTAGAACTTAGGTTTGTGGACAACCTCTCATACAGCCTGAATACAACCGGTCATCTCAACCCCAAATCCAAAAATGATTATCAGCTTCGTTGATATTTCAATTTTAAAAATCTAAAGAACTTGATTCTTCTAATGATTTTCGATTCATGTTGCTCTCCAGTGGAGAGCGTTCCAAAATTTAGTTCGAACACAGAATTATTCTGGTTGAATCAGGAAAGTACCTCAAACTTGGGTAATTAAACCGAAGATGCAGTGTCACTGCCCAGTGCCGTCAATCGAAGCGCCGTATCCCATTGGGGTGCAGTGTCTGCCTCTAACCCACATAGAGATTGCCTCTCCACAGAATCTTCTATATAACCTGAATATAACCGCTCTTTCCAATTGAAATTTTTGAAAGGAACGCTGTCTAAATTAGAGAGCCTGAGTCTGAGGATAATCTTAAGAAAAGTTGATTAAACTTAATGTATTCATAAAACTAACAATATAATTTACAAATAAGTTAGTAATAGAAATGTAAAAATCAAATTACATCTAGTGATGTGAAGCAGATCGAATAACTGATTAGACAGTAAATGCTAATGAAAATTTCAAATTAGGTTTTTTTTTGAATAAATACAGTTTTTCTTCAGTTAAGTTGTCTGAAATTAGTATTTATATGGATGTGCCAAACTTTTTGAGTATGATTGTAATACATGAATGGACACGTGAATTGACGTGAAACTCATTTTGTTATGTAATTTTTGACTAAACGGCTGTTCATGATTATATTGTTCAATCATTTCAGATAAACTTAACCTGTATTATTTCTCTTAACTATATAATTTAGAATTGTTTATCATTGTTTACGCATAATCTCAAAATATATTTGTTTTTACACATTATTTTGTATTTTTTAAAAATAAATGCTATTCTCTCTGTTAATATTTTATGTAATAGTTTATTATTCTTAAATTTAAATGATACTTACATTTTCTTTTTATGCTTTTCATGTGATTACTGTTATATATCAAATTTTAATAAATGGCTTCATAATGACAGTAGTTTTGAAACAAATGCTAGTTTAAGCATAACTTATTCTGTATAATTTATAAAAAATCTAGAAGTCTAACATTCTCTCGCCTGGTTATTCATTAAAGCTTCGGAAAGTGCCTGAGTCTAATGCCACAGGCAAATATAGGCGATGACGAGTGTTAGAAGCCGAATACTAAATAACCCAAAATGATAATAATAAATGAAATAAATTTAAAAAATGTAAGATTTATTGAGAGGAGAAGTATAATTCATCTTCTTATCCAATGTTTTTCAAGTAATATCGTCAATAACAACAATCAATTTCAACAAATACAAATATTTTGTAAGATCAATTGAACATAAATGGAATTATAAGATGAAAATTCCATAGAAAAAAAAGAAAAGAAAACAACAAAGTTAAAACAAATAAATATTGGAATGAGCACATACACATACGTCATATGAGATCGAAAAATATATTTGTGTGAGTAAAGATAATTAGAGGATTGGTGCATAGAAGTTCATGACACGATTCATCAGAAAAAAATTGTTTTTCTATGTCAAAGGCAAGAAGATGGAACAACTACAGGAGCCAAATATGAGAATTACTGTTCCAAGTACTGAGTACCAAATTTTAAAAAATAAAGAAGAAATGAAAAAAGAATAAAGGAGTAAAGGAAAATATTGCCCCCAGGGCTTGATATTGGATGTTGTGATTGATTACTAATCACAGAAATAAACGAGAATCAAAGAATATTGGTTGGGAATATATGAGATGCTTGAAAGCTGACACATCAACGTTCTGCAAATCTTCTGGAACCGGAAATGCCTGAAAAGGATACACTGTTATGATATGATAAGAGGAAAGACTACCATACCTCAGAAAGATTACACAAGCCACTAAGCGATGGCGCCAGCGAACCTAAGAAAGCTGATGAACTGTCCGGATTGGCTTCGACATCCATTGCATGGGTTACGATATCCATCAATGCCTATAACAACGTCAACGTGAACACGGTTCAGAATCGTAGAAACAGAAGGCACATATGTTTCTTCCCCTCTACCCTCTACTCTTCTCTCAATTGGCCTCTAACCTCTCTTCTTCACATATTTGAGTCAAATGTCTCTACTGTAAACGAAACGAGATAGATATGACTGTCAGTCGTGTCAATATAATAGAAATGAAGGAAACAACGAAAAAACATGAATATTGCAGTTATTTCTTTGTGAAAAGAATTCCTTTTTCTCTTTTTTTGGAACACAAAAAAAACTTTTTTTGTGAGTTGTTCAACAGATTCTCCTCTTGTCCATATTCTCTTTATCCTCTATAATTTCAAAACCGTTCTTCTCATCCCATGTTTGGCATAGGAAGAACAGTCATTGTCATCTACTGACCACATCAGAACCTGTTCCAGCACAGGGTTTTCTTGCCGAGGCATGCAGTGTCAGCCTGTGCCATCTATTTCGAAGATGTTTCGCTACCTCTTGCAACTCGACTACGGTCGTGTCAACCAAGAACTGGCTGACTAAGAACTTGCCGAAATGTTCAAAAAAAACTGTCAAGAGAGGTTTCAATTCTCGATAATCTGGCTGACTGAATGACTGGGCAAAATTTAAAGCTTAGCACTTGCAATATTGGGGCATAACTATCAAATATCATAAATGTACAGTACCTGCAGAGGATTTTGTTCCGAATTAAGCTGAGGCACCAGATGTCGAAGTTTCTCGAAGACAAGAAGATCACGAGAAGATCGAATCGCCGGATGAGACACAGAAGGGGAATATGGTAATGAACTTGAGCTGAAAAAGTACTTCCTTATTAACGTGCAAACAAGTGCTGAAGAGATTTCCTTGACGTATCAAGGGAATCATGTTATTTCCGTTTTTGCTCAAATATTTCTCATAATGGAACTAGTTTTGATATATCAGGGTGCAAAGCGTACAACGATTATTAAAACTAATGAGAGAAGAAGAGAAAAGTTTTAAATTAAAAATATATTTTAGAAAGTAGACATGAAAATAGATTTACCTATCTGAAGCTGGACTCAATTGTGAGTATTCTGATGAACATGTAGAGCTTCCACTTAGTTTACGTTGTCGAACTCCTTCATATGGATGAGTACGATTAGACTGTAATATTGAAAATAGGATGAATAATGAAATTTTCTTAGTATTACCTGATGAGGCCAGTCGAGAATCATGCGAATTCGCTCAGAAATTTGGCCACGATTTACAGCTTTCTTCATGTTTAACAGCAACGTTTGAGAATATGCAGCACAGTAACAACGACGAATGAACAACGATACAGCGAAATAAAGAAATTCGATTGCAATAATTTCTCAGTTGTTAGTGTAAAACAGACTGGAGATGATGTATATATAGATAGATAGATATATACTTAATTGGAAAATGCTGCAGCTCAATAGAGAACGAGTGCGAACGACGTTATCGTCGTCGTCTTCTCGATTCTCCTACAAACACTACTGCTCCGGCGACAAGCCAACCTTAGAATAGACAGGTCTGCTTCTCGACGGCCGGTGCCAGGCTCCGCCAGTCACTTCTTTTAGCCCTCCGCCCCTAAAATCATCTATAATTTTGAATCTCCTCTTGAATGGCGCTATTTCCAACCTATACACAGATTCGTTACGATGCCGAACTCCTCTCAAGGCCATGTATGGTAAGAGAGTAGGTGTCGAACTGATCAGACGATGCCCAGCTGAGAGGCAGGCGAAAGAGTAAGATTTTCGAGGAGTGAGTGTGTAGATGATAGAAAGAGAGAAAGTGCCAAAAACAGAGATGAAAAGAATGAAAGAAAACCGTAATGTTGGAGTTTCCCCAGGCTAGTTAGACTACCACATTTCAACATAGCTACTTACACATAGATTTGCTGAATATTTTGTACAAAAATCAGATCGATCCATCAAGATTATTAACACCGCTTGACTTCTTACTACTCCGCCAGTTTTGATCTTAGAACCTAAGTTCCCGACAAATCGTCTTCAAACATTAAGCAATTACAGGGTGTTCCCTCTACCTTTTAGCACCAATTTCTCAATAATTTCCACATCAATTCTTCTTAATTTCTCAATTAAAATGCAACGTCTTTGCTATCTAAATGAACTGAATGATCCCGGCAGAAGCTTCAATTTTGCAAAAATGTGATCTCATTTTCATACTCATCGCATCTTTGATTACTCAAGAGAATTATGAGGATTCTGCATATACGCGACTAGACTGAACAATCCTAATTATTTTTATTTTGTTTTGAATAACAAAAAGAAAACAAACAAACAAATAATCTCTATACTTTATATTCTACAACCACCATGTTGGCTTAAATCCGGCATTGTGCCTTCTTCTTTCAAACGTTGTAAGGCTGGCGTCCAATACGATTCTGGTAAATTCCGTAATTCGACTTTCCTTCTTGAATACTTTGGATTATTATCTCTGAAAGATTAAACTAAAATGTTTATGTTGAATGGGAAAATCGAGAGAAACCTTCTCCATATACGTTCTTTCTTCGTACACTGCCAGACGGCCTCGTCCCAATAAGAGCATTGTCCAAACATTTTTCCTATAGTAAAAATGTATTGAAATGCTTAAAAATCAAATACCCAATTGTTTTTCTTCATGACACTTGTGCAAGAGATCAATCAAAAAGTTACATTCCCTAGTATGAAGATGGGGAGATAAATCAGGTAACATCTAGAAAAATTGGAAATCTACAAACAATCACGCATTAATAAAATGTGAATTATTCAATTGACCCTTAATTGGCAATTAAAACCGTTTACGAATGTTATAAAAAGTAATAATTGCTATGAATACAACTAATAATAAACTAAAAAAAAACATTTTGAAACATTTATTTATGAAATTCAAATATTTCAAACGTTTTTCTTTAATCACTTTCAGTTTCCTTAAAATCTGACTAGTGTTAAACATTAAAAAACGAATAAAATCATCTATTGACATAGTTAAAGCTTAGTTCATCACCTGAAACTCAAAAATAATTCTTTTCCTATTCCGTATATATGAATAATTTAGTTGATAACAACAACAAATTGATGTTCTCTAAATTTCATTAGGGTATCCTGAGAAGTTGAAGTTGAACGTAAATACAGCTGAATCAAAGTCATATATGACTTTGATATATGCATATTCATAAAGATACTTGTTCAAGCAATTCATGAGAAAATCCAATTTCACTAAGCGATGGTAATATCTGAGCTTCTGGAATTAATTAAACATGAATTTTAGCTGATTATTCACATAAATGACTTACCCAAACAGGGTGGAGCACATTATATTTCAATCCAGAGGTTGTTTACTGCTTTTCATATATGACATTCTGATTCGTTGAATTATTATTTCTCAAACTTTAATTGGTGTCTTTGATGATAGCTAAAGGTCATTCAGTTTCTTATAGTTTATACTTAGTATTATCATTTAATAGAATTATTTTTTGTGATATAGTCACATTAAACAATTCAAAGACACCAATCAAAGTGTAAGAAAAAATCATTCATTATATACATTATTATACAGAAATGTTAGTATAAAGTATGAAAAATATAAAATGCATTTGAATATTTGAGAAAGAGGGAGAGAGAGATGGTCCACAAACGTATGAGATCAGAAATTGCTCAGCAATTCATACCATATTTACAGGTAAAAGAAAGCTCTACATACCTGGTAGTCATTCAATTTGTATTGATCTTGCTTTTCATTCGTTTCTATCAGCTTAACTATAGCTTTTTGGCTCAACTGCTCCACACCGAAGAAGAAGCAGGAATGGTATGGGCACATATTCTCCCATGGATTTTTTCTTATCACACAGCATGCTTGCAATAGGCAGAACAGCTCCAGTAGACTTTCTCGGAACATACCTAAATTCATATTTTCAAATTTATAATTAATTAACAAACACAAACCTTCCTCCGTTAGTGTATGGATCACCGGAAGTTGGTGCTTGCCCCCTAGTAGAGCCAGGAACATAACGTCCGCCGCCAGTGAACAGGTCTTAAAGGCGGAAGAACCTTCCTGACCACTTCCCTGAGGACAATACCTATCACAACCTAAAAAATTGAAATTTTACAAAAAAATGAAGGAAGAAAGAGACAAACCAGTACAAGGATCACGACAAGAGAACCTTAGCCATAAATTTAATAGGAAGATTATATTTTTCACAAAATTGTTGAGCATGATAATCAGGGTCATCTCCAGCGTTGTAAGCTAACGACTTCTACACACTAGGTTTCTTCAAGTTTCATTTTTTAGCCTGGAATTCAGGGGCTTCTGGTACATTTGCAACAATATAATCCGTGATTTCATTCAATTAAGAAATTGCCAGACTATATTACTAAAAAAACAGAAATATGAGAAAAAAAGAAAATAGAAAAACTGCCTGAATGAATTGTTCAGCTGATAATACTAAACAGTATTCTTCTTATAATTCAATTCCATGTTAGGTGCAACATCATCCAAAGCAACTTTGATTGTAATTTCATCCCTAGCTACTCATTCTTCTCTCCCCTTTTCCGAAGCAACTCGTACGGCCAACTAAACAAATAAATAAAATAATAAAGTTAGCATGTTTAGACTTACTTTTCTGTGCATAAGTTCTAGCACTTCAGGCTTAGCCAGGCGAGAATGCGAATTGGTATATACATAAATACGACCATCACTAAAAACAAATATAAGGAAAGGAAGTAGAACTGAAAAATTACCTTCCAAAAACAGCAAAGTCATCTTTGCTCAGTCAAATTACAGACCATGCTCTAAATATGAAAATTCTTATAAAGCTAATACATATACAAGCGCAACCAGAAACTATCCAAAAAAAGAAGAAAACGTAATCTCACCTTGTGCGGATTTGTTGCTGGGGTAAAGGCATATTCTGCATCATCTCAAATTTATCATTTCCCATCAGATATTTCATAAAAAACGACAATGAGTTCATAAGCTCCGCCTACTTGGCGTGTTTCTTCAGATTACGCTGTTCGACGCACAGGATGTTATAGCTATATTTCTAGCTTGTATATTAATTAATTATTATTTATTAATATAAATATCGTGAAGTGTTTGCAAATAGCAGTTAATGGTGGAAATGTTGTTGATCCTCAAAATCCGACCGAGGTAGAGCTTAACCATATTCTTAGAAGTTTAGAAGCACATTGTTTTAGTCTAGAACTTCAATCACAGATGCATTAGAACGGGCTAACGTTGTAGCGACGGGAATTAAGACTTTTGCCCAACTCATTTCTCAAGGTCAGTAAACTAATGATAATTATCTATGGTTTCTTTTCAATTTCAGGGGTACTTCCTGGTAGTGGAGGTTATACTGTAAATTCGAATGGAGAAAAAGTCTTTGGTGTGGGTAGTCTTCGAACGCCTGACTTAGTTCAAAACTTGACTAGAGTAGCAGATCTTGTGAAAAGCGGAGCTATGCAAATTCCTTTAAATGTTTTCCCTAACTTAGAGAAGCTTGGACAATTAGGCTCGAAAAAGGTAGAAGCTGTATCAGCTGCAATGTTCGGAGAAAACATTAAAATAGGTGAATTTTGGCTATGAATTCGCACGAAAAAAAATTCGAAAAAATTAATTTATGCTATGGAGTTTTTCAATACTCTTTTCGATAAAAATTTTTTCTGGTTCCAAACTATTGGGCAGAGCTTGAGAATCACTCTCACCAACAAAACTTTTCGCCTTCAGTCTCCAACCAACATTTCCCTAACCTACTTGCAAAACGCATAAGCCTGTATATTCATCTTCTACGTTAAAAACCAAAGATCCCTCACGTAGCAATACACTCTAGGTTTCTTCGAACCAAAAGCTCTACCTCTTAGTACACACACCGTCCTGAATCTCGCGACTCAGCTGCAGTAACAAGAAGCCGAACTCGCACACAAAGTGTCGCTATCATCAACGAAGATAAACCAGAAGACAAGCCTAACACCGAAAAATTCTACACACCTCGTGCAGGTGCTTATTCTCCTTCACAACATTCCAGCTATCCGGATTACACACCATCTGGAGAAAACGAGACACCACGGATCACAGAAGAACACACTTCTAACACTACTAAGAAAGAAAAGCCTTTTAAAATTTTTGAAGTTCAACATGCGGAGCATTTATTTTTGCTTTGCTTTGTATACTATAGTAAACTTTAAAGTTATTCGCATACTAACATTCTATCTTATAAACGCAGATATCTAAAATTCTTGCTATGATCAAGATTAACCACAATTTTGCTTCTCTCGAGGAGGACGCGACATAATCACGAAAAAAAGGGCCGTTCCATTCTGATGATCGATACATAGCAAGAAGGTTAGAAATAGACGACATGAACCAAGAGTAAATGACACGCCCATAAACCTGTAACAAGACCTCAACTTTGCCCATGGACTAACCATGAACGGCTTGTCATCGCCACAGAGTTCGTTTATAGTTTACATCTTTATTTAGTCTTATGTATATTATTGTATTCATGTAGTTATAATAAACCTTTCATATGTCGAGTCTTATGTTATCCTTGTGCTCCATAATAACCGCTACATTTGGAATACTACTGCGCTCATCTTGTAGGCTACATCGGTCTATAGGATGGATGCGGGAGCATAACGGAACGGCACATGCCAAAACTGTTTCGATTGTAAGGTCTTTCACTGTTCTTGGCGGTACGATCACTATCGGTGTCTTTCTAAATGTTGTCGCATAAACATGCGTGATCCTTTCTAATCTAAATTATATCAGAATAATGTGTCAGGATCTACATTAGGATCACGCATATTTCTAAATCTGTATGCTAGCCAGACTCCAATTAACTAAAAAATTGATATCAAGTAGTCAGAATACCTATTGAAATAGCTTACCTCAGTAAAACTGAACACCAGACTCATCATTCCCACACGGGACAAATTCGAGCTAGTTACATATACAATGGCATTGAGACATGGAGGGCATCCATTTTCCCAACATGGTAGCTAGAATTATAAGACATAAAAGAAAACTTGAAAGACACAAAAACTTTTCTGCAGTTACTTGGAGAATCTTTAACATTCTTCAATCCACAGCAGCTGAATGCTTTCTCAGCATCCCATATGACAGGTCGACTGGATCGAGCCCAACCAGCTTCAACAACCTTAAATTAAAATATAAATCTTATAATAAATTCCATTATTAATGTTGACGGGTATAATAGGTTGTATATAAGCAGGAAGAAATTCAAAATAAAAAAACACCTTGCTTAAGCTGCTTTCAGAAACATTTCCTAAACAAGCTATTGCAACGCTGAACTGAATGATAAAAAGAACAGCCAGAATAATCATATACTGAAAATTAGTAAGAATGAATGAAAATGTTAGGAAAGAGGATATGAAGAAACTCACAAAGAAAAGAGAAGGTTGATGCTGAGTTTTTGCACCATAGACACCCAAGCATGCGACAACAGTTAGGAAGACACCGATAGTCATTATACCACCAAGAACAGAGAAAGATGTTACAATCGAAACAGATTTGGCATACGTGCCGATAAGTATTAGTATTAGCCCAACGAACTGTAAAATTAGGAGAAAGAATTCAGAAAAAATAAAAAATTCGACTTACGACATAGAAATAATTGAGAACAACTAGAGCTTTTCTTGTGAATTTAAAAGAAAAGTATGGCATCTGCAAAACAGTACGTGAAATGATAAAGACAGCAAATAAAGAACAGAGAAGATATTAATATGTAAGTTATACATATTTTGATTAAATAATAGAAATAAAACAAATAAATATTATCCATAAACTTTTTAAAAATAACAAAACAAGAAATATACAACAAATCACACCGGCTTTGAGAAAAACCTAAGAATCAAACTAACTATCTAATCAACTCTATCTATATCTATAGTATTGGAATCATCGCCAAATTTAAAATTCGAATAAATCTCATTATACATTCCACCACATGACACAGTTGCTTTTAGTTTCACTGCAAGTAGATAAGATCCAGCTAACTTGCGATGAAGTGAGTAAATTTCTTCAGGAGGCGAAGTAAGTCTGAGTAATAGAAACACTAATAAAAAAAAATAATTAAGAATCGATACCTATTTTCAAGCATGACAGGGATCATTTCATGAATTCGTTTGGTTAAAGTTTGCTTACTGAAGTCATAGGGATGATCACTTGCTAAGGTTTCACTAATAATTTTAATCGAAGCTATATGAGCTTCCTGCATAATCTGATTTTCATATCCAGTTAAGAAACCAATATCTTGTGAATATCTAAAGTGAAAGTTTACTATGAGAAAAACTTATCAAGCTAACGAACTCTAATATTTTTTTCTCGTCGGATTCATATGCTGCCTTTATGATTTTCATGTATTTATCAACGAATTCTTTCCCATAAGAACGAGAAGCTCCAAAATCAAGAAGGATTAGACGGGGCTCCCCTACATAAACATTTGTATTAAACAAGTATATGTCATATCAAACCTGTAGTTGGGTGAACGCCTAAGTAGAAATTCGACCAGTTTGGATCTGTTTGCATGAATCTCCACACGAAGATCTTAAACACAAAAACAAAGTAGTAAAAAAGATATTCAATAATTACCTCGTTCAAACAAAGTTCAATAAATTTGCCAGCAATATAATCTCGGACAACTTGTGGTTCGTTCAAACACTTATCCACTGGTTTTCCAACAATGAATTCAGTTGTCAAAACTTGATCTGTAGAAAGATTATCAATAACCTAAAAAAGGAAATAAGCCTTTGAAAAAGAAATTAAAAAAACCTCCGGCACATAATAATCTTTAGAGCCAGCAAGAAGATTTCTAAATTCTCTAGTAGCTCTTGCTTCTCTCAAATAATCACATTCTTGGCGTAATTCTCGACGAGCAACCTAATTGAAGGAATTAGTTTTTCATAGATTTAAATTAAATATACTTTAACAAACTCCTCGAGATGCATTCCCTTAGGGAAAAGCCCTCCAACAGATAGTACCGAGACAAGATTATCGATGTCACAATCAATGCCTAGTAATAATCAAAAAATTAGAAA
Source organism: Auanema rhodensis (assembly GCA_964057225.1). Taxonomy (NCBI): domain Eukaryota; kingdom Metazoa; phylum Nematoda; class Chromadorea; order Rhabditida; family Rhabditidae; genus Auanema; species Auanema rhodense. The sequence goes on from OZ059895.1 coordinate 14,594,291, forward strand.
TCAATATTTAGAAAGTACCTGCAGCTACACCAGGGTATTGAATTTTAACTGCTACTACACGACCATCTTTCAATACTGCTTTGTGTACCTAAAAATCAACAACTCATATAACATGTCTCGATATTTGGCCAATATATTTTTAATTTGAAATTGAGAGTCAAAAATAAATAGAATGACGTAAGTTACACGTGAGAATCATTTCATATTAGAGCAAGTTAAATAACGGCTGGATCCGCTGTATACAACCAAAAAAGCATGAGAATAAAGTGAGATAACCAAAACAAAGAAAAAATGGGGAAATGAATTACCTCTCCAATAGAAGCAGCAGCAAACGGCCTTTCCTCAAAGGACTCAAAGTGGTCGCGCCAGTCGCTTCCAAAGGAAGCTTCCATTTGTTGGCTTACCTTTAAATAAGTTTGAAATTCGAATTTAAAGCTAATTTCGGCTTACTTGTGCCATTGGCATGAAGTCTGCACTCTGTCTAACCCTCTCAAAAATTTCAAGAAGAGCTGGAGAAACAGTGTCGGCATCCTGTATCGATAACATTTGACCAAGTTTAAGTGCTGCTCCTCTAACCTAACATTGAATTGTAACTGTTTTTCCTCTTATAAGCTCCTTACTCTACAAAGAGTTTGCACGATTCTTTCCCCGTTAGCTGTGGAAAGAAAGGGGCTTTTCGTTTCTGCTTTGCCAATCCCGAAAGTTCTTCTCGTTATTTCTGCTGCTGCTCCTCCCGCTAATCCGATAGCTAATTGACCAAAATTCGCAAATCTAAACAGGATTCAAAACATAAGATCGTATTAATAAACAAACCTTCCAATACGGGTAGACGGCACTTTGCTTTCTTTGCTATTAGCTAGTATAGCAGATCTATCTTCTGCTTCTACTTTAAAATCTTTGGGGAGAGCAGGACGGTAAACCTTCAAATGAAATATTCAATATATATAACAATACTATACTATACATTGTCATGAGAGCTCATTAGTTTTTGAACTGCTTCTTCGTCATTGACTGACTGTGCTGCTTTAATAAGAAATTGTTCTTCTTCTGGGGATAATCCAGTATCATTGACTTGTTCAGTGGTTGAAACTTGGATTGTAGGAATAGCAGACCTTTGAGCTAAATATTCCGCATATCGTGCGAATTCATAGCCAAAATTCACCTATTTTAATGTTTTCTCCGAACATTGGAGCTGATACAGCTTCTACCTTTTTCGAGCCTAATTGTCCAAGCTTCTCTAAGTTAGGGAAAACATTTAAAGGAATTTGCATAGCTCCGCTTTTCACAAGATCTGCTACTCTAGTCAAGTTTTGAACTAAGTCAGGCGTTCGAAGACTACCCACACCAAAGACTTTTTCTCCATTCGAATTTACAGTATAACCTCCACTACCAGGAAGTACCCCTGAAATTGAAAAGAAACCATAGATAATTATCATTAGTTTACTGACCTTGAGAAATGAGTTGGGCAAAAGTCTTAATTCCCGTCGCTACAACGTTAGCCCGTTCTAATGCATCTGTGATTGAAGTTCTAGACTAAAACAATGTGCTTCTAAACTTCTAAGAATATGGTTAAGCTCTACCTCGGTCGGATTTTGAGGATCAACAACATTTCCACCATTAACTGCTATTTGCAAACACTTCCGAGAAATTTTTTTTTCTACTTTACGACCCTCATACCCCAGTTGACTACGAAAAATTAAGCCTACTCCTTCAAGAATTGGTGAGATCTCCCGTTCACACTGGCGAATCAACGATATTAATCGCTGACCGTTATTCATTGAGATCTACAAAAAATTCTCATTCATTAAAAAACTATAAGCATAATAATCTAGATTTAAAGAAAAACATGGAATAACATAGAACAGCACCTGCAGATGAATAATTAGAACAGTAAGAGAAAGTTATTTTTCTTTCGCAAATTTTTAGACTTTAAGAATATTTGAAAGTAATTATTAATTTTACAAGATATTTATGTTAATAAATAATAATTAATTAATATACAAGCTAGAAATATAGCTATAACATCCTGTGCGTCGAAGAGCGTAATCCGAAGAAACACGCCAAGTAGGCGGAGCTTATGAACTCATTGTCGTTATTTACCGTATCTCATATAACCAGCTGAGGCACATGGCATGTATTGATTCAGTGTTCTTTGAGCTTCATAACAACTTGATTTGAATCATATTTGTATTAAAAGCGATTTGTACACATATAATTCATTTCAGGAATGTTATAAGAGTGAATATTAGTCTAACATTATGGAGGAACCGTCGTCAAACCCTAGTTCTGAGGTTAGTAATCATTTTATTATCCTTTTTTTGGATTGACAGAGTAACTGTAATTGTCACTGTGGAATAGTTAGCAACAGTGGCAATAGCCATGCTGTAATCGTCCCCGGTGACCTTGTTATCACTTTCGATAATATTCTGCGTACCCACCCGTTGACAATATGTTTGCATTATTTTGATTGTGTTTTTTCTAGGTGGTTTACGGATCCACTGGGTCTCCACTTGGAGACGAAAATCGGGTAATGTCCGAGAAAGTACAAAATATGGCATCAGCCATTTATCGAGAATTTGAACTAATGATTCAAAAACAGGGAGAAGATGGTGTAAAGGTAGGTTATTATACTTTTTATTCGAGTATTTTGTTATTTTTATAGAATTTGATGCCACTTGTTGTAAATGTTCTTGAAACTCTTGATGTTACTCTCCTGGAAAGAGACGAAAATGCTGCTGATGTCGAAATTTTGAAAGAAGATAATGAGCAGTTACTGAATATGTTTGAAAGGGAAAAAGCTCTACGTAGGGCCGCAGAACAGGTTTGTTGTATACAACTTTTTTTACGAGAGCGTTTGCTTTACCAAAACATTTTTATAGAAATATATGGAAGTAGAAGATAATATGGTTGGAGAGAAGAAGGAACTTGAGAATAAGATACAGTCACTTGAATCAATAATGAGGATGCTTGAATTAAAAGCCAAGAATGCTGCTGATCATGGTATGCAGTAAATCAATATTCATAGTTTATGCTTTATCTTTTGCAGCTGCTCGTTTGGAAGAAAGGGAAGCTGAGCAGAAGCTCGAATTTGATCGTCTTCATGAAAGGTTGATACTTCTATTTAACTTTTTAGAAATTCCTTATTCAGATATAATACCCTTCTACGAACTCATGTGGATCATATGGAAAGAACGAAATATCTGATGGGAAATGATAAATTTGAGATGATGCAGAATATGCCTTTACCCCAGCAACAACTCCGCACAAGGTGAGATTACGTTTTCTTCTTTTTTTGGATAGTTTCTGGTTGCGCTTGTATATGTATTAGCTTGATGTTGTGAGTTGGTGATGGCCATGACTGTAATCATAGTGCTGAAAGCTTTTTCTTCTAAAAACCGTTCAGGATGTAGTAGTGTTCCTTTGTTATAGCTTGTACCTGCCCTCTGGTTTGCAGTATTCGTGAGTTTTGCTACTTGTTTAGGGTGCATGATTTAAGAATCTTCATATTCTGTGCTACTATTTAGTGTGTTTCTGTTGCTTCTGTGATTTATGTTGTTTTTTTGTTCTTTATGTTAACATATTTTCAATATTTAAAATAACAATTTTTTAAAATTGATATGATATGTATATCATTCTAACTTTCCTGTTTTAGAATGGGAATGGCTGCTTCCGTTGATGCTTCCAATATTCGTGGTGTATCTGATTTAATCAGCGCTCATATGACCCAGAGTACCACTATGGATGTTAATCTTGCCAATCACATCACCGAAGGTTAGATACAATATCTGTTCAATCATTTTTTTCGTTTTTTAGCTGATTGGCAGGACGAGTTCTCTTCGGATGTAGAGCCTTCTCCAAGAGATCTCCCAGCTGAGAAGTTCGAAGTTCCACAAGAAGAGGAGAATCCACAAACTGAGAAGCGTATTGAACATACTTCACCAGAACATGCTGAAGTGAATAATGGGTATAATTTGAATTTCATGGAGTAATTTCTTGAATTCATTTTTTAGTGATGGACAAGAAGCCTCAGAAGTTGAAGATACCCTTGGAGCAGACCTCACAGGTATGAGTTTCTCCGTTTTATTACTTGAAAATACACACTCCCTATTGTTACCATTATTAATTCATAATTCACGTCTTCTTTTCACTATTATCTTTCTAAACGTATAGGAAACATCGTTGATCCTGCAGAATTTGCCTCAGCCGGTAGGGTTCATGATAATGTAGTAATCGTGAATATTATTATTGTGTTGTCAAGCTTTAAGTTATGTCCTTTTGCACATTTCTTGTGGAATCCCACTTCTATTAGTTCACTTTTCCCCTTTTGCTTGTTTGCTTTATTTTATCGTTGTGTTGTGTAGATCTATTGGATGAGGACTTCGATTTCGAACCAAAGCATAGGATACGATCAACATCAGAAGAGTCGGATGATCTGGGTATGATTATTTATGTTTTTCTCGTGGTTGCATGAATGGGTATGAAAGTTGAACTTTAAATTGCACGTCACTGGCATTTGCACGCTAAGCCATCTAACTTTAATTTTCTATTTTCTAACCTTCTGATTTCAGTTAATGATACATTCATAGGTGGGTTTTTGTTGTGTTGTTCAACCATTTGTGTTGTGAAAACAAATAATCTTTCGGAGGGGGTGCGGGGGATTTTTAATATACGAGCGAAAAAACAATTTTATGTTATGAGTCTCAAATCGGTTATTTATCAGAGATTTTTTTTTAAAAAACTAATCCTGTCATGAAAATAGTTAATTTTGCCAAAAAAAATAACAATTCGTAAAAGCATGGCTTGATCGGAAGATGTATCTTTCTGGTTTTCTAACAAGGCTCATTCAGGAATGGGACGTGAAGTTGAAAATCTTATCAAAGAAAATACTGAACTTATGGACATGAAGAATGCTCTTAACATTGTCAAGAATGACTTGATTGCTCGTGTTGATGAGCTGAGCAGGTTGTACCTTTGTTCTAATTTGGTTTTACGTGAATTTCTTTGTAGTGAGAATGACATTCTCCGTGATGAAGTTCGCAGTCTTGAGATGGTTAGGATTAAGATGGGAGATACAATTGAGAAGTTGGAAGAAGAAATCAAATCATCTAAACTAAAATTAACAGAGAAAGAAACTGAAAATGAAGAGGTTAACTTAACACTCAGAATCCTTTTTTATGTATTAGTTCTAGGAAGAAGTACCGAATGCCCATAGGAAGCGATTCACTAGATCCGAAATGCAGAGAGTTCTTATTGATAGAAACTCCTATAAGGTATATCAGCAATTTCTGTTTAATTTTTAGTTGCCGTTTCTTAGGAAAAACTTATGGAGCTGGAAGAATCTCTGAAGTGGACTGAAATGCAAAGAGCTAGAAAACTTCAACAACAACAAGATATTCCTCCGAAGAAGGGAGCAGGCATTTGGGACTTGTGAGTACATAGCTATATTTCTTTCATATCATCTTTTTCTTCATTTTAGCTTCTCAAATCTATTTGGAGAAACGGCCTCACCCCCCCACCGCCGCAGAGCTGGATTTGATGGACGGAAACAGATGACACGAAGTGTAGAGTACATTGATCCTGAAATGTCAGTGGCTCCATAAGAGTTTTTTTTTTGTGCTTTTAAATTAGTATTACATTATCTCAGGAGTTTTAAAAAAAACATAGTTAGTTTTAGAAAAGGGTCATGGTTTTTTTTGTGTACAAAATAATGTCTTAGAGTTTGTTATTGAGATGACCGCGGTTTTTCTGTTATATTTGCCATACAAAATTTGTTTTCAACGGGTTAGATTAAGTGACCTTATGGATTTTATATTAAAGATTGATTGTTGTGTTGTGTTGTGAAGTTTGGGCAACTTACTGAATTAATATGTTTAGGATCTCTGAAAGAAGACAAGCTGAACGACGTCAGCAGTATAAATTGGTTAGGGAACATGTAAAGCGTGATGACAGTGGGCGAATTGAGGTATTCATTTCCATATCCGGAATTTTCACATATCTTGAGCTGTTAGGCTTATGGCTGGTCTCTTCCTGCAATTGAATCCCTTCCATCGTCGCCGATGGTACCTGTCCCTGTATGTTGTCGACCTTTGATGGATACTCAACCAAATATAAAGGTTTTCCCTAACATGGAATATGCTATCTAGGTTCAATTTCTAGGTTTGGTGTTCAACTGGGGTCACGTTAAGAGGTGGTCGTAATGAGGACGGGACATATATAACAGGAAATCCCGTTTACTTTTCACCTTGTGCCAAAAAATTGCCAAAATCTGAAGATAATGAGAGAGAGCTTGAAACTGAAATCCTGGTACTCCTTTGTGAATATTTCAAAATTAAAATGCTGTTTCAGAGAGCACATGCTATTGATGCTCGGGAAAGTGAATTAAGAGAATGGGAATCATCGTCTCTCGTCTGGATAGGAAGTTCTAATCAAGGAAGAAGCTTAGTTGCTATCCTAGATGCTAACAATCCTAATAATGTCATTGATACATTCGAAGCTTGCGAAAGCCATCTGCTTTGTATGCAGGGTATTCCTGGTGAGTGTATACATTATATTGGTTCAGCTGAATTTATTTGATTTGAAGGTGTATTGGAGGATGATCCACATATTAGTGAAAATACAGCTAAAAAATACTTGTGTGGAGGAGGAAAAGTAAAGGATTCGCCAACTGGTGAGAGAAAATAGTGTTTACCTATTCAATTTGTTCGTCTTTGAGATCTGGAAACTATTCCTGAGCTTGGAGCTTGTGAATGGATTGAGTTACGCAAGCTAGAAGATTGTGAAGATGGAATTCCAACGTACTGTCCTAATGATGTGAAGCCTAGTCCAAAACGATCTCGTGACTGTTTGTTTCTTGTCTCAATTTAGTTTATACAAATATATTTCAGTTAGTGTATGCGACGCAGAAGCTGCTACAGCAACTGCTGAGACCGAAGGTATGATTATTTAATTTTATTCAAGTTAAAGTAGCTTAGTGTATCATGGAAGAAATCTAGTTTTTCTCCTATTTAGCTAAGGTCGTGCGTATAGAGGAGGCTGAAGAAGCCTGTGAATCTACTGATTATGGGGCAATTCTTCTAAGCCTACCCATTATACCCCTTGAAAAACTGAAAGATAGCAAAGGTGGATTATGTGTAGTGTGGTCTTGTGATCTGTCTGCTTTTCTATCTCTTTCAGTTGCTCACATTATTTATTCACACTACTCAATTATTTTTATTCATTTGAAAGTTATGCTTCAGAACCTGCCGAGAAACCAAAAGTTGGAAGAGCCGCTTTTCCACCCCATATCCGAGACGCTATGAGCAAATATGATGCATTATCCAGTAACATCACTACAGCTTTGCCAACAGTTTGGCTTGGAAGTCAGAATCAATAGTACGAATTTCACTCACTGAATTATATATTTCAAGTATTATTTTTCAGTATATTCGTTCATTCTGCTGTTGGTTCATGGAACAAATGTCTAAGAAGATTGAAACTTCCTGACGCTGTTCTCAGCATTGTGTATGTTTGAATTATTATATGCACTATTGAAGTTAACGTTGTTTGTTTAGCCATTTCAAAGGAAGGGTGTTTGCTGCATTAGCCAATGGAACAATAGCAGTATTTCATCGTGATAAAAGTAATTTTGTTATTAATGATGTAAATTTGAAAACGTATTGTTAAGATGGAGAATGGAGTGATGCCGGATATCATTCAATTAGAGTTGGTAAAGCGACTTCTTCAGTACGATCACTTTGTGTTGTTGGAGGTGAGCTATTTTATGCCCTGATTCACTTGATTACTTGATTTTAGGTAATATCTGGGGAGCATATAAGAACTGTATTGTAGTAATAGATGGGGAAAGCTTACAAGTTGTGGTATGATTATATATGTGGTATAATATTAAAGAATCACATTCTTATAGAAAATATTTGCTGCTCATCCTCGAAAAGACAGTCAAGTTCGTAATATGCAATGGGTTGGTGCTGGTGTTTGGATCAGCATCCGCCTCGACTCCTCACTTAGGCTGTTCCATGCTCATACGTTTGAACACCTGCAAGATGTTGATATTGAACCGTATGTAACGAAAATGCTTGGTAAGTAATTTTGATGTAATTAGTTCAACCGATCAATACGCCTTAAATTTAATTTTTTACGTGAGAACTCACGTAATTCTATCAAAATGAATGAAAATATATTTACACGTGAAAGTTCACGTATATTCAAAATTAATTTCAAAGAATTATGTTTTAGGTACCTCGCGGTTAGACTTCTCATACATGAGAATCACTGCCTTACTTGTATCGAACCGTCGTTTATGGATTGGAACGGGCACTGGAGTTGTGATATCTGTCCCTTTGAGTGATAGTAAGCCAATTATAATAATTCAATATATATGTATAAATTGCTTTCCAGCCCTCGAGCAGAAGGTGGAGACAGCCTCCCACGAAAGTAAAAAGAGCATTGGTCCCGGTGGTTTGGTGCGGGTGTATGCTAAAAGTTCGACGCCAGGCGGCGATAATCAAGTAATCGTTCTTATTATATTCAATTATTGAAATATTGAATTTAGACTAAATTAAAATCATCAGGAGATTACATTCCATACTGTAACCTAACGCAGGCTCAATTATCATTCCATGGTCATAAGGATAGTGTCAAATTTTTCCTTTCTGTTCCTGGAGAAGCTACTGAAGATGAAACTGAACTTCGTAAGATGCTTGTTATGTCAGGAGGAGATGGTTACATTGACTTCCGCATGGGTAAGTTGATTATTTCATATTACATATTATATTTTGATTTCTAGGAGAAGAAAATGAACCTGAACGTAAAGAAGATAAAATACTTGTGAGAGATATGTCTCACCTCATTATTTGGGAAGTTGATGCTGATCTCCCCGTATTATCGTCATAAACTTTTCTAAATTTGTTTCTAAAAATGCTTATTAAAGCCATGTTTCTCTGCATGCATTTAGTGCACTATTCGCCCGAACTATGCCAGGTTTTTCTCTTGAATTTATTGTTTTCTATGCAAGGGAATTAGTTAGATAATCTTTCATATTGGCTTTATGTGGTATTGAAGCCGCGGTCTATGCACTCTTATAACTATTGCTTTCTTTCTAGTCACTTTTATGTGATTTACACAGTTTACCCTATGTTTGTGATATTTCTCATGTAATTAAACTAATAAACTTTTTTTTTAATTTCCAATTTAGGTTGTTGTTTAATTCAAAGTCGTATTTAATTTTCTTTTATTTTCCACGAGTACATTTACAAATAGACTGAGACAAATGTTTCGAGTACAGCACTGTTTAAAAGCAAAGGAGTTCTTCGTTACATTCGGTAGAAAATTTTTAGTTAAAAGTTATAAAAATGTTATTTATTATAGCTAGCGGCAATAAGGCGTTCTTACAGTATGCGGAATTGCCCGGAAAAATCTTAGACTTCCAACATACTTATACCCCTGTTGATGGAAGAGGAAAGGGAATTGCAAAGTTGTTAGTTACTGTAAGTGTTGTTGTTATTACTGAGAATCAGTTGAGGTAATATCTATAGGAAGGATTCAAATATGCAGCTGACAACAACTACAAAGTTGAGCCCACTTGCACATATGTTGCCAAGTATGTAGATGAAATGGCTACTGAAGATGAGAAGAAAATCTCTACCACTTATAAAAGCTCAATCTAAGCAACGATTACATGACGTACTTCCATTCAACTAGTAATTTAATTTTTTTAATATTATTATAAAATGAGAAATGAAGATGAATATATAGTTAGTAATCAATAGAAATATCAAAAATGAAGTATTTATTCATTAAATAAGGACATGCCATGAAAAAGAATATGATACATACTCAAATAAAAAATTAATTTTACAGAAAAACGGAATGTATTAGACGAGTAAAATGCTTTTATCATTGTATTTGTATTGTGTTTATTACTTCAAACGCGCTTCTTTCCGTTCGTAAACCAGTTGGCACTGCCATCTTTTGTAATTTCCTCCCGAATCTTCTCGTCCGCTTTTGGATCAGTTTTGGACAAATGACGGAATCCTTCGTCACCAACAAAACAAATTTCATGGTTATCCTTCAAAATAATCGTAAATCATTTCGTTTTGATAAACTTTAGTTTACCGGATCTGCCAAAATCAGAACTTGAACACAAGCTTTGCCAGGAGTAGGTAAAGTAACCAGTTCTTTCAAGATAGTTAGCTTTGAAGCCTTCATTTTCTCTTGAAGAGGAGCAAGCTGGTAAGAATTGGTTGTCATCAAGGGATACAGCAAAGTAACAAACCTTAGCTCCAGGAATCGCAAAAGCAATGCGTCCATATGCGGAAGCTCGATCAAGAGCAGTACCCTCTTTCAGTTGCCGTAGCTCCCAAATACACTGAAAGTCTATTTTTGCTCTATCGTTAGTACAAAGTTATCGCACCTGCTTTTCGCCAAATGATAATTGAGCCGTCTTATTAGTTTCGTCATATTTAATTCTTTTCATATTATGTACGCCACACCAATAAGCTGAATTAAAATATGTTCATTATCAGACTCTAACTTAATTTACCTAAGCTGTTTTCAAGGTTTTCAACGTTTACAGCACATCGAACAATCTTTGATGGCTGGCTAGTCTGGCCATTAGCAATAAAGAAGCGGTGACCATCAGGATCAACGATCTATAGATGCAAGACTATTTGCAATACGTGAAATATGCTCAACAAACCACAAGTTTTCCACAAGGACGAACTTCATAATTACCACGAGCTTTGACAGTATTGAAAACTTCTTCAGACTCGATGAAAATGGCCTATGTTTCGTTCATTCGCTTTGAGAAAACATATCAAAAAGCCTTACAAACAAGTCATTTCCCTGGGTGTACGACGAGATTTCATAATTGTAAGTAAGTTCAAGTACGAAGTGTTTATCTTCATCTCCATAGCCAACCATCGTTTTGCTCCATTTTCCATTGTATGGTCTAAATACAACAATTTACTTCTTTGACTTGAATGAGGATAATGTCATACCCATTGCATTCAGCTTGGCATCCTTCGGTGAATTCTTCATGACGAAGTATCTAAACAAACCTTGAAAACGAAAGTAAAAACTCTAATTATACCTTCATCTTCAAAACTTTGGTGAAGAAATCATAGGAAGCTTTACGATTTCCAATTTTTAAAACGTAGTGAAGAGAACGGGCCGACATGACTTCAGGCATCTCTCAGTCTGAAGTGATGAATCTTCATTTCAGTCGTCAATTCAATAACAAAATGAAAAGAATCGCGAAGAGGAAATACAATGGAAAAGGTGATATCATATCAAACAAATTTCGCTCGTTTTTGTGCAAGTATAAAGCACCAACTGATAAACATATCTTTAAAAGTGATGATTAAAAATGTTTATTCTAGTAGAAGTATCTATCTGGATGCCTAGCAACGCTTAGCAATTATACTATAAAACTTTCTGTTGAAGTCATAAACTTTCCAGAACAAATTTGAAAACAATATATTCTAGAAAATATTTTACTATGTAATAAGAAAAACTAAAAATGATATGAAAAATGTCCTGAACACGGTTGATTCAGGAAGTATGACATAACAAATGTTTTGCGCAACAACCTTGTCCAAGCATTATAGGGCCCAATTGTGTTGGATCTACTTGCTTTCCTTGAGGAACTGGTAGACAACACCGAAGTCCTTGCCAGAGTACTCGGGAGACTGAGCAAGAAGGCGGTACAGCTGGTGAGCTAAGGAGCCCAAGGGGGTTGGCGCTTGAACATTGGTGGCTGCATTTTGGGCAAGAGAAAGATCCTATAAATTATATATAATTTAATTTTCAAATTTAATCAGCTGATAGTACACCATACCTTTGCCATTAATGCGCTACCAAAACCTCCTTGATATCCCTTGCTTGGAGGAATTCCTTCTATTACTCCTGGGACAGGATTGTATGTGTCAGATGACCAGCATCTTCCGGATGATGTGTTTATAATTGAAGCTAATTGCTTGGGGTTTAATCCCATCCTTAAACAAACAGGATGTACCACACGAAAGATAAAAAGCAGTTTTACTTGACTCCAAGATTCATAGTTTCAGCTACTCCTACCATCTCAATACCCAAAAGCATATTGTTGCAGATCTTTGCAGCTTGCCCGTTGCCAACCTTGCCGCAGTCAACCTAGTAATTTGATTACTAATTTGATCTTTTAGGCAGCAAATGTGCTTACAATGTTCTTGCCCATTAATTTGAGATATGTGCTTGCTCGTTCAAAAGTTTTTGGACACTCGCCACTACCAACCATGAAGGTAAGGGTTCCAGCTTGGGCTCCTATACGAGAAAATTGAATTAAAGTTTCAATCAAACTGATAATATACCACCAACGCCTCCTGAAACTGGAGCATCGATATACTTGCTGGATTTTTTGTTGCATAAAGCAGAAACCTAAAAAATATTTTTTTAAAATAAAACTTTGCAAAATATGTTGAGTTAATAACCCCAACTATATTTGGAAATCAAAGAGGTGGATAAAGGTAAATTGGCAGGAACCATTACCTCGAGGGAAGCAACTTGGTCGATGGTTGAGGAGTCCATGCATAAAGTGTCAGGTTGCATAGTTCTATTTTAAAAATAGTATATATCACAATCCAAACAGGGGATACTCACTTCAATAGACCAGAATCTCCTCCATAAACCTCACGAACATGTGGGCTACTTGGAAGCATAGTGACAATGTTTTTGGAAGCAGCAGCAACATCGGCTGGATGTGCAGCAACTTCACAACCGTCAGCCTTAAAGCTAGGGTTCAAGACGAACATAGTTTTCAGGTAATAACCTTAAATTGGTCAACAGTACTCTTGTTGACATCATAGATGATCAACTTGTGACCATTTCTCATAAGGTTACGGGCCATATGCCCACCCATATTTCCTAGACCAATAAACCCGACAAGAGACATCTAAAACGTTGAGGTAGAAAACTTATTGAAAATGAAAGAATAACAATCACAAGACAAACTGACACAATTTCTAAGAAGACACTATGATAAGAACAAATCGATAGTACGGCAACGAACAACTCAAAAAAATAATTTTCGGGAAATCCGATGATAAGAAAAAGTGAACTGAAAAAAATCTTAGCACTATTTATTCTACTCAGAGCAGTTTAGTGCATCAAGTTCTACAATGTGGCTAATATCTTTATAAACTTTAATGAAAAAAATTGAAAATTTTCATATAAATCAACACTAACAAATTTAGGCATAGTGAGCCTTGCAAGCCTTGAAAGCATCATTGAATCCGTTGCAAAGAGCAACATCGGATTGGCTTTGAGAGCTGAAATTGACAGAAACTTGATTATTTTTTCTAAATATGGATAGCATACCATTCAATGAATTGCTTCCACTCGAACTCGCAAGGTTGGGAATAGGATTGTCCTGGGGCAGCAACTGGGGCAGCAGCAGCAGCTGGAGCAGCGGCAGCTTCATTGGAAGATCCTCCAGTGAACATATGACCGATGGTGTGTCCCTAAAACAAAAAAATAGACACGTAGCTAAAATATAGCACTTACGACAGCACTTCCAATTGCAACTCCTCCAGCAGTAGCAGCCATTTGAGCCATAAGGCCTGGCCCTTGGGATGGAGCAGCAGAAGCCATTGGAGATGGGGCAGAAACTGGAGTTGGAGCTGCATGTGTTGGGGCTGGGGTAGGAGCAGCTAAATTATAATAATTAGTAATACAGGTAAAAATATAATTACTTTAATTTAATTTGAAATTATTGAATAATAATTACCTGGTCTAGAGAATGAAGCTGGAGCTGGGGCTGGGGCAGCTCTGGATACTGGAGGAGCAGTACGAACTGGAGCAGAAGGCTTAGGTGAAGCAGCACGTCTACGAACCATTCTGTAATAAACACCAATTAAGTACAAATTAAATAATATTAAAGATTTGACAATAGCACCGAGCAATTTTTATAAATATAACAGGTAAAATAGATGTGACATTCGCAAAAGAACAAATGCTTAAATAATGCTGCATTATGAAATTTAAAAAACAAAACACGTCATCCGTACTATTTCAAAATTTATTTGAAGAGCGAAACACGTGATCAAGATCTTTCTAGAAAGTTTGCTGGACACCTGTGGTTAAAGTAGCTAATGCAATAGTTGGTTGGTATCATTCGGGGCAAAGACGATCGTAATGTGGAATTAAACAACAAACGTTGGGAAAAATTGTTTGACAGATGAAGCTTATATTCAAAATTGAAATTTAAAAAGAGGTTTATCATAAACAAAAATATTAAAAACTTAATGTAAACAAAATTAAATTACTTCTGAAGTGATATAGTTTTTTGAGTAGTATTTTCCATTTTTTCAAATTATTTTCCGCGTAGCTAATATACTTAGTACCGTAATTATAACCAGTATTAGAACCAGTTTTCTCTATTGTCTTATATATGGGTCAGATAAAGAGTGAATGATACGTATATTGGACATCGAACTCATCTATTTATGTATGACTGAGGAATTATCAAAAGTCTTCCTCCCTCTCATCCCGCTCCGAACCATAATGCAACATTACTCGCAAATTTTATAAATTTTAAATGTTATTGACTGAATGTAATGAAACTTGAGAATATATAACAAGAACTTTATCCATGATACTGAACTTGCTTGTTTTAAGTTTTATTATTGTCCTTGTTTAACCTACTTTAGTTGAAATAACCGCAATTCTATTTTAATATACCCTTTTCAAGTCGTTATTAGTGACTGACGGTGTGCTAATGTTTCTCATTATTCGCATAATTTCATTACTATTTCCAATATTCTTTTATATTTTAATCCATAAATGTGAAGAATAGGCTGCTAGATAACTCTTATGCCCACCCATCTTGTCTTTTGAGAGTTACTATTCTTGAAGACATAAGAAGACTCCTCGTCTTCAAATTCTAGTCTTCTTTTGAACTTTTCTGTTCAATGCCAGTGTTCTGATATTTTTTCCAATCGCAGCAATATTTTTATAGTATTATGTGAAATATTTGAATTTGTATTGATTTGGCTACCATAATCCTTTTAATAGAAATGATAAAATTGTAATGATATTCTTTTAAATAAATGTTATATATTCAAACGTTTATTTAAAGAGAATTTGTTAATGCATTATATATTCTAAAGAAAATTCGATATAGGAGAGTCGTATTTACTTTACGCCTGTTCTGTCTTTAGATAACTGTCATTTCACGACTACAACCTCCTTGAAAATGTTCGTTATTGCTCTCATTTTTCTTTTTTTTTCTCTTTTCTTTCCCTGTAATCATTATATTTAAAGGATTTTAAATGTGAACAATGGGTCTTTTTTCTCGTCATGGTTACCGGCTTTTAAAGCCGCGTGGAGTATTCCGGAAGCTTATGCTTAAGTATGATAAAGCTTCCAATTAAAATTAATATTGAATATTATTTATCAGGGAAGTAGCAATACCTTTACTTTTTGGTATAGTCTTGGGAATTATTATTGGCCATATAAGCTTCAGTGTTAGTACGGATGACGCTGAGCAGATGCATGTTAAAGTTAATTTTCATAGTATGTTGATTTGCTTTTATTTAACTTAAAATAAAATTATAGATGAAGAATTTAACAATTCGTCATTGTTTGTACTAAGATGCGTGATAATGTTAAACCCTTCAGCTAAAGTTAGTTGATTAAACAAACATTCTTTTAAAACTTATTCCAGAAACTTAGTAGTTTTCTAATGGCCATTCGTGATACATATGGAAGTATGTGTAATCAAACTATTTATTATACTAACGATAAAAAACTATATCGACAAGTTAAAGGTCTTTTAATCATAAATTTTTCTTAATTTTTATTTTTTTTTAAATTTCAGACTTGAATATTGTTTACTTAGACAACTCTCAAAATTCTTATGATTGGGACTATTTCTCTATGATTGCTCAAAAAAGCTCCCAGGTTTCTTATTAAAATATAGAAATATATTCACAAAATGCCTTACAGCCACCAGCCGCATGGACCATATTTTTGGATGAACAAAACGCATTATTTGTTGGAAATTTGAGAAAAGCTGTCTTGAACTTCAATCATCAAGAACCTCTAATATTAGCTAGAATTGTCAAAGACATGTAGCTTTATGCATGTGATTTTTATAATTCAATGATTGGTTTTCAGGTCAATTTCAAATTATATTTTTCCATTTTGGAACCGTGTGCGCATTCCCATACAAGGTGGCGTTCTAATGACAGCGTCAGCAATCTCTGCACTGCGATCCTGCACAGATGGCTTTTGGCCACGCTATACTGAATCATCTCTCTATTCATGTGCTCAACAAAAGAATATTACATTAATTGATCCCATAGATGAGGTTTAAATGAGTTAATAAGGCTTCAAACAATCTTTTTTTCCAGGAAGGAATGCATTTGTTCAATTACATGAACTTTAAAACTGTAGTTTCTGCTGCTTATCAAGCTAAAAACAAAGGAAATAAAGTAAGTTATCTTCTTTGAACTTGTCAACTTTTGCTCCTCTTTCAGTTGGGCTTTGATTGTTGTTCTGACCATGCTCTAACTTTCGGACAACTAACACATAAAGAAATTAGGATGGCTTTTTATACTTCAAGCAAATTAAAAATCTTTGGAAAATCGAAAGGTTCCAGTTCAGCTTCACTTTTCATTTAATTTTCTGAATTTATTGCAGACGTTGAATACGTAGACGATGATTATGGATACCCACCGAAAACCACAACGAAGCCTACCACAAAGAATCCAACAACAAAGAAAATGAGCATAATTAACAAAATTAATCCGAGTACAGGAAAGAAAAGTAATGATACATTACTTTCTGGATTAGGTATGTTAAATGATACTAAGGGTGATATTGATAATATTAAAGCGGATATATTGAACTAGAATATTTAAATTTATAAGCTCCAACATATTTTGATGAATGTGTTGATAGGAATTTGAAATTAATCTGTGATTGAAATGCTCCTGTATATAGATGTAAAATTGAATGATTGATAATAAAATTTATTTATTTCTAGCATATATTTACAAATAGACCACGACTTATCGTTGCATTAAACAGATGGTGGAGTTTGTACGTTGATAAGTGATCCAATCTTTTGAGGAAGAACTTCTAATTCTCTAAGAGTTAGTACTTTATCGTTGTTAATATCCAAAGCTGAGATGACTTTTTCAATTTCTGCGGATGAGATCTGAAGAATTTAAGGGTTCTTTTATACTTCAAAGCTGTTAATTGTTCTAACCTGTCCGTATTGGTTAGCGAAAGTGTGGATTTCTTCAGCAGACAGCTGATCATCTCTATTGGCGTCAATGAAGGAAAGAAGCTGAGCAGCCATCTCGCGGTTGATTTCAGTTTGGCTTCTTGGCTTGTTGAAGAGAAGCTGAGCTTCGAATTCGGCAAAGCTAAGCTGACCATCCTTGTTAGTATCAGCAATAGCCAAAACTCCGGTAATAATTCTAGAATTTATTAGTGGTATAAAGAATTTTTCAGAATGAACTCAACCCGTCGTCGAAAGTTTCACGAGCTTGAGCAATTTCTTGGATATCAACAATTCTGTCATTATTAAGATCCATTCTCTATAAAGTTTGAGTTCAACTTGAGATAAAACTTTGATTTAAAATCAACCTTGAAAATCTCTTCAGCAGCATCAATTGGTTTCTTGCTTAACTCATAAGCAAGTGGTACGAACTCGGAAACATCAAGCTTTCCATCATTGGATTGATCGAAATTCTTGAATGTGCCTTAAATCATTTGAACAAGGTTAAATGAATGACTCATATCTTCATACTTCTGATGAATTCCTCGTCATGATCTCTTCTCTTCAACTTATTCCAACGTTCGAATTCATTAAAGTCAATTTCGCCGTTTCCATCAAAGTCAACGTCATCGAATGGAGTAACTAGAATGATTCATCTTAGTTAGCCTTGTCAGTGAATAATGATTATATAGAAGCTAGAATTTTATTGGATTTATCAGAAGGCATTTGGCCTTGTATACACTAAAATATCGTGTTCAGCTACATGGTCATCAAAACATTGCTTCACATTTTAGGGGGAATGGGAGTTTATTAACGCGAAAAATTGCGCATCGGCATGAAAAACGGCGGGTCGTCACTTCATAATCCGGTTTAAGCTACTCTTTGCCAGATAAAGTCCTTTCAATAAATAGCTAAAACAGATATAAACGAGTTCCATATCATGCCCGTATCTCGATTGAAAAGTTTAGAATTTAAATTTAGTATTTACAGTAAAGTAATATGAAATGAAAAGCAAAAGATTATAGTTTGATAGAATAAGAATTACAGCTATAGGATGGTGTGCTAATTAAATTCAAGTTATTGGGTAGTGTTATAGAAGAATATAACTAATAGCTTATCTTAGATAAACATATATTATAAACTAGTTAATTTAGAAAAGAAATTAACAGGAACCATTAGTGTTAGCCATTTCCATATCTGCAAAAACAATAGAAACGCTAACAAAAGCAATCAAAGCCACCAATCGCATTGCCATATCTGAAACGTTTAATGATTGAAATAGAATCAGGAAGATGAAACATGCTGCTAAGCATCATCATTTTTTAATGAAATAGGAGTATATGTTTCTAAAGAAAAATGCAAGAATGTGAAATTAATGTAAAGATCTTTAATACAAAAAAGGAAGAGAAGGATGGTTTGAGATGGTTCAACTACGTAAAAGGACAACTAATGAAAATGTTGAAGAAAAAAATAGAAGACAGCCATTTTCTGTAGTAAATAAGTGAATAAGATGTATGACAATAATCTTATTGTATTAAATCCAAGAAACAGACGAAATGACTTTCGCGAGGATAGAAGATGGGTATGATGTAAGCGAGATATCTAAGGGGAGGAGGAACTCGTCTCTAAACTCGTTTGTCGCACGGATATGTTACCATCAAGGACGAATATTCGTAGTGAAAGCTTCTGTTTATATGTTGATTGAATGGATTTCATTCATCAACTATAAGGACGACATTTTTTAATGCAATTGACAAATAATTTGAGAAGAAAGTACTTTTCATAGTAAAATGTATAAAGAACACACAAGATTGCAATCTTTTCCATAGAAGTGACGTTCAGGTTTGTAGACAACCGGTCTGCAAGAATGAAATGAGCTAAATGAAAAGTCAAAGATTACATGAAAGTAAATTAGATTTGCGTGAAACTGTTCATTTTTAATTTACTAAAACGTGAACTCGGTCGTTCATCAGCTAATTCGTTCCATAAAAATTTGAATTTTGAAAAATGGGTAATTTCATGCAAAAAAATGTTAAAAGAGAAAAACCTGAGTTCGCTCTCGTCAAGCAATATGCTGGTCGTTCAATTGATCATCAGCAGTTCAAATTGCCTCAAGGTATTACAGACATCTAGTGTCTGCTATTTATTCAGTTGCAGTGATACCCAAACGTTCTTGCTACTTGAAAATCTTGAAAAGGCAGCGTATTCATGATTATCTTTTACTGGAAAAAGAATTACTTGAACGAATATTTACTCAAAATGTTGTCAATGAAAAAATTAATCAGGAAGAAAAGAAAGTTAATGATATTCGAGGAAATCCATTAGCACTGGCAAGAATTCAAGAATTATTCAAAGATGAAAAAGTTCGTTACATGTATTTGTATTGAATTTAGATTTATTACTTCCCATCATTTAATTTATTTGGATGATAATTACTCTTTCAGCATGCTGTTGTGACTGTTCTTGGATCAAAAATTGAATGGTATGTACCAATTTTGTCAATTGTTGACAGAAATGTTATCAAACTAAATGCAACCGTTCTTGTTAAAACAGCTGGAGCTTATAAAGTTTAACGAATTTACTAATTAGTATTACTATATGAAAATTTCAGAATATACCAAAAGCTATAATAGGTGTTTTAGATGAAAACAAGCATTCAATGGCTGCCTCTTACAAAATCGAAAAAGCTCCGAAGGAAACATTCGCGGTGTTTCTTTAGTCTTAACCAAGATTTTATGCATTCATTCTTAAAGGATATTGGTGGATGTGAAGCACAAATCCAGGAGATTAAAGAAGCAGTCGAGCTGCCACTTATTCATCCTGAATACTATGAAGAAATGGGCATTATTCCACCCCGTGGAGTTATTCTATATGGCGAACCAGGAACAGGTTAAAACTTATTATTCTTAGAGATTATGGTATTGAAACTTCAGGAAAGACTCTGCTGGCGAAAGCAGTAGCTAACTCCACATCTGCTACATTCATACGTGTGACAGCTTCAGATTTTATAAAAAAGACACCAGGCGAAGGCCCCAAATTAATAAGGTATTAACAAATATATTTCGCATTGTTCTGCTAATAACTTTGTTTTTGAAGAGATATTTTCAATGTGGCCAGAGAATGTGCTCCTAGCATTGTATTCATTGATGAAGTTGATGCTGTTGGTACAAAAAGATATAATACCAAATGCAGTGGAGAACAAGTAAAATTGTACTTTCACATCAAGAAATTGTTGTTTTTCTCGAGGAAATTCAAAGAACCCTTTTGGAACTTTTGAATCAATTAGATGGTTTCGAGGATAGGGGAAACGTTAAGGTGAAACATGTCGGCAAATGAAACATTTTGTATATTGTTCTAGATAATTATGGCAACTAACAGAATAGAGTCGCTAGATCCTGCTCTGATACGACCTGGTCGAATAGATCGTAAAATCGAATTTCCATTGCCTAACCAAGAATCAAGGAAGCAAATATTTGAAGTGTGTTAAATATTATGTTGTCACTTACTATCAATTGTATCTTTCAAGATTCACACTAGTATCATGAATAAGTCAAGTGATGTGCTATACGATGAGATTTTTCCAAGAGATAAAGATATTTCCGGAGCAGAAATCAAGGTAAAGCATTATTCATCTAATGGAACAGCAAATCATTAAGGCTATTTGCACGGAAGCCGGTATATTAGCCCTGCGAGAAAGAAAAAAGGTTTAAATTAAACCAAATTAAGTTCTGAACAAGTGTATTTAGATTATCACACGACATTTCTTCGAGAAAGCTGTATCTTCAGTGTTAACGAAGAAAATTGATAAAAAGTTTGATATGTTTCATTAGGAAGAAAAAACAACATATAAAACTTAACATAAAATTAAAACATAAATTATGAAAGATTCAATAAATTAATTTACAAGAATATGCATATATAAAATCATTTTTGTCATTAAAATACCCTTAATGAATTATTTACTCATATTCACATATCACAAAACCATTCCAATTTCCCCTGAGTGAGTAGAGTCTGTTAGAGATATATTCTCAGGGCAACATGGCAAGACGAAAATATCAGTAGACCATGAAACTGTTTCTACATCAATATCTGCAAAATTCAATTAAGCTTATAATCAATTAATCTTAATTATTTACTTATTGGTGCTGAAGAAAGCCCATATAGATTAGCATCAATTAAATTTTTACTTGTTACAAATTCAAATCTTAAACGCCATTTCAGATGTACTGAAAACAGATCTATAATAACCGAAAACTTAGCATACTAACCAGTGTCAGTGAAAAACGTGGGATTAGCGTGCATAGGAATGCATAATCGGAATGTTCCATCTTTGGTGAAAGCACATACTTCTTGACTACTCGCGAGAACGGTTGTTTTACTCTTAAAGCTTCTTCATTTTAAAGTATTATTAACAAGTTTTACTCGATGATTATTGTTTTCTGC
This sequence comes from Auanema rhodensis, assembly GCA_964057225.1. NCBI lineage: Eukaryota > Metazoa > Nematoda > Chromadorea > Rhabditida > Rhabditidae > Auanema > Auanema rhodense. The sequence continues at coordinate 14,615,994 of OZ059895.1, forward strand.
TTCTTCTGCATTTGCAGGTTCGGGAAGGGATTCAACAGATTCTAAGTCAACGGAAAATTGTACACAGTTAACATCAGCATCTAGAATAAGTCTTAAGTTGAATTTTGATATATTTAAACAAATGATAACCTCTGAAATCTAAATGTCCTACAATTTCTTCCCCTAATCTGAATACTTTCTTATATAATGTCAGGAATGTGACGCGCCCATTGGCATTCGTCATACTAAAACTAAAAGGCTTTCTGGGTGCTGTCATTTGATCCACAACTGATGAAACCATCTGAATATTTGCCCCGTTTAAATTTGAATGAAAAAAAGTTTAATAGACCTCAGATAAACTATTGCTTGGCGGAGTAATGAAGGGATTTGTACTTTGATCCAGCTTCATATCAAGTGTAACAGATGGAATGATTCTGAACAATTTCAGTGAAAAACATGATTAAATCTTGAGAAAAATAAAGTTTTTAAATATTGTATTGATCAAAGTGTAACGTTTCAATCATAATCATGTTTTTGTTTGAATTAATATAACAAACGTTAACAAACCTAACTGGAATGTGCATAACTTTGATTGGAGCTCGAACATGTTGTACAGCTATATTAATTTTACTTAAATACTTAATAAAATGACCCCGAAATGATGGAGGAACACCATTTTCTGGTATCTTTATCTGGAAAAATGTCTTATATCTTCAATAATTCCTGAGTAATACACAACCTCAGTTTGGAATTGCTTTTGCTCGCCTGGCCCAATATCTAAATCACAAAAAAGAATGAGCGGTAGAGAAGAATATACAGTTGAAGCGCTCTTAGATATGGCTGTAGTAGGTCTTTCAGATGCTGTATTTTGGGCTCCAAATATTCTTTCTTGAATAATAAACAGATTCGACTATATTAAAATATTTGTATTTACCCGATACTAACTGAACACTTCCCCAAGCAAGATTTTCACGGTCTCTCTTCGATATATTTTTTAAAATGACCTAAGAGAGGATCATATTTCCTTTACTTTTTGAATAGTATTGAAAGATACCTTAACAGTTATAACTTCTCTTGCTAAAAATACAGCTCTAGGTCGATTAACAAAACCTTGAACTTGTATAGGCATCTGCAGATGATACAAACTTATAAATTAAGATATTAAAAACTTGAAATATAAATAGTTTAAACTATTGGATATGAAAAATCGTTAACATTGCATTTGATGTACACATATATGCATAAATAACAATCTGAACAACATTTCCTAGCGTATACGACTTGTACAAACAATCAAATTATACCTCTTCAAATTTTAACAATTAATACAAAGCTATTCAAACAGAGATCTTAGACGCATACGAAAATGCTTCTATAAGTTCTAAATTTGTAAAAAATAAAAGCAGAGTATGCTGCAGCTAATGAGATAAGCAATATTCACAAACACCACTAGTGAGATTACGCATCTTACCAACTTCTCCTTCGTTATTATTACTAGGTTCTTCTTAAATGATCACATCAAGAATATTCAATTTTATTGAATAAACTTACGAAAAGTACGAAGGACGGTTATTAAATCGACTTTCATCCAATCATAAGATGCCAACGGATGGGGTTTGGCATTGGGGCTACTTGAGATTAAACCTATAGATTACATTATAACCGATGCTAACACATGATTAACATACTATTATTTGTAAAACTAGTACACGAATTAATTGAAAAATCTACAGGATCAGCAGAGACATCTTCGGCTTTGCTTTCACAATTTTGGTCTTCAGGAGCAGTTTCAACTTCTATGTTCGTAAACTTAGGAGATTCTTCTTCAGTTGGAGTAAGTGGAAATGACCATGTTTTCTAAGAACAGAAAACATATTTTGGAAAAATATTAAACATTCCAAACCTTAACAACTGTTGTATTACGAGGAACTTCTTGAGCTGGTGGTTTTACAGGGGAAGTCTAGAAACACCTCAGTTAAAATAAAACAAAAGGAATGTTATCAACCTTATGTACAGGTGAAACTTGAGCAGGTTTAGGTAAGCTGTTAAGAGGAATAGCATGCCAACATTTTATTTTACCGCTCATCTTCACCTGAATCATACACATTGATCTAACACCAAAAATTGAAAAAGTATACTCTGAGCTCATGCTTCATATCTGTAACAGCAGCTGTTCTCCACTTAACATTGCTTTTCATAGTTGGAGCCTGCTCCTTAGCAACAAATCGGACACTGGATCCAGATGAAAAAATCTGAACAAATAGCTAAACAAGGGAAAATGTGTCTTCCTATACCGAATTGATATTAGCTACTTGTGGTAAAACGTTTATTCTTGTACAAAATATATTATATTTGGTTCCTTGCTAAAAATGAATAAATTGAATTATAAAATTAAACAAAAATCGAATTACCGCGGTATGTTCTATGAAACAAAATTCTCCTTTGGCATCAATATTTAAAACCTTTCCAACACCTTCTATGACCTGGGCATGTTTAATAAACTTAACCTTAGAGGCTTTCCACTTGGGTTTCCATCCAGAGCTTATATACATTAACTGTTCTTTCTAAATAAATTAAGATTAGATGAAAGAAGATTGGAATGGAAAACTAACACTACTAATAGCTACAGCATCAAATTCTACAATATCGTCAGGCAAATAATCTCTTTTTATTAACTCTGGAGGAACAATGACCGCTGTGCCTTCATACCTGAAACATAATATTGAGAAAAAGCTTGAAGGCTGCAAATCTTACCGCAATGCCATGTAACTATTTAAAGATAAATACATGACAGTGCCCTTTTGCCCAGAGAGCGATGTCATAACTAAACCAAATAAGTAACAAAGGGCAGTCTATAAGAAAAGAAAAAAGTTAAAATCAAAAAAACATCTCTAGCAAATAAAGATAGAAAGTCATTTAAATAGTGTTTGTAAGTGAAAACAATAGTTGCCTTCAAAAAAGAGAAGTTGTCATGGTGATATAGTTAAGTATGATAACTTTCCTATAAATACAAAAAAATGTAGTAAAGAAAGCAGATGTTTCGAAATAAAAACACGAGCAAGAAATAGCAATATAATAAAGTAAGAGATACAAACGGCTCCAAACCGTTTAATACGAGATGAATAGTCCAAATCTAAGCTTTATTTTTCTCTAAATAACACGTCTTTTATCACTATTGACTAGATGACATTGAAATAGATTCAGCTTGCCTGTTTTTGAGCACATTTTTCAAAAAATATTCACCAGCTTTATATGATGAACGAACTAAAGGACCAGAAGCAACATAAAGGAAACCCATTTCTTTAGCAACTTCCGCCCAATAATCAAATCTTAATTTGACACAAAATATAAAATGAAAAAGTGGAAAGCACACTCACTTCTCTGGGGTTACCCATTCTTTTACCAGCAAATGACGCTTAGTTGGCTGCATATACTGACCAAATGTTACAACATCAACTCCGTGGTCCCGTAGGTCAGCCAAGCTTTGTTTAATCTGGAAATGGAGTACAAATTATCCTAATAATCATTTTTTTGAAATCTTACTTCGGAATCTTCTTCTCCAAGTCCCAACATTATTGAAGTTTTAGTTATTACTTTAGGATTTGTGTCTTTGACACGGGCAAGTCCGGCTAATGATTGACGATATTTAGCTCTGGGATCACGTACCCAGGGTGTAAGGCGCTCAATAGTTTCGATATTATGTGCATAAACATCTAATCCACTACTAAAAAGGTGAAAACGAATTTGATTTTACGCTCAAGGTTAAAGACGCTTACGTTGCCATTAGGTCAATGCTGTTCCAATTTCCCGCAAAATCTGGGAGAAGACATTCAACTAGAAGTTCAGGCTTCTTTTTTTTTAATAATTCAACAGTCTTCCTCAAATGTGCAGCTCCTCCATCTTCTAAGTCATCTCTAAAAATTTACAAAATATTTTGTTCGAATTCAGCAAATGTTGTTTACCTATCCACCGATGTTAAAACAATATAATCGACACCCCAAGAAGCTACAGCCGATGAAGTATTTTCAGGCTCCAAAGGATCAAGTGGAGGAGGAAGCCGTGCAGTTTTAACAGAGCAGAATCTATTTTTTTTAAGTTAAATTAGAATTTACCAATGAATTGACAACTTACCTACATCCTCTCGTGCATGTGTCACCCATAAGCATGATGGTAGCTGTAGATATCGAATCATCAGCGCCACCCCAACATTCACCCAAATTTGGACACCTAAACAGGAAAATAATTATGAAATTAAATTGTTAATAATAAACCTGGCTTCTTCGCATACTGTGGCTAATTTAAGATGTTTCAGTTGCTTTTTGAGTCTCGCTACATTATCATTATCACTTGGTAAAGACTATAATGAAAATAAAATAGATAAATAAACAGAAGAAAACATACTTTTTCCTTTTTTAGCCATGGTGGTAGTCGTAATCTCTTATCTCCTCTTTCCAATTTCAGTTTTCCTTCATACTTTGACACTGCTTCCGCAACACTTGCTAACAATGGGAATGTAAAGATTGTTTTTTTTAGGTTTCAGCTGCTTACTGCTGGAAACAAAGTCTTGGAAACTTGGGCCATCCTTTATAGTGACTTTTCTTTTGTTAACACTGGAAACAGCTTCAGTACAGTAACGAGAACATAGCGAATAAAAGCAAGAAGACCGATGAAGCATTGATCGAAGTTGAAGCCAAAGCCTGAATCGATAGTAAAAGAAATAAAACAAATCCATAGATATTTGTGTATAATTATGTGCATTTTTAATAAAACAATATTTGTGTTTTGTTTTTCGAGACAAATACGAAAACAACTAATTAAGTTTTTGAGGTAATAATTGAGGAATCGCATGTAAGCGTGAATTCAAAAATTAATACGTGAGCTATCAACCAACTGCGTAAATAATGCTTCATCTCCTGTTACCTCCTTATCTTCTAATCAAATAGATGAGAAGATGGACAGATGAAATAAGAAAGAAAAAGGTAAAAAACAATCAATTACTTCAGTAAATCAGGATTCCGTTCACTCTTTTAAAGGCTATCAATCAATAGTGTGTCAGTCAAAGCACAAGTTACAGTGCCATCTAAGAGGTCGTTTTATGCGGTAGCCTTTTTCACGGGGTGTTCTTTGATGAGCTAAAAATGAGAAAATTTATTATAAAAGGAAAAGAATAATAGGCCACATTACGCTCTCTGTCTCCATTTTTTGTGATCAGTCAAAGATGCAGAAATATGTGAGAACATGAGTTGAAATAAGATGAAAACATATGCGATATAACAAGCAGCCACAACAACTTGAGCCAGTTTAATATTGATTTTTCAAGCTCAGCTAGAAATCAGATCTTAGATCTCGGCTTGAACAATATCCATTTTGTTATTCCTATATGTATATTAGTCTATACTATTAATCCTACATTTCCAACCCTATTTGTATTCTTGAAGAAAACGAGTAAAACGAATTCAACGTTTCTAAAAAAATTGAAATGAATGCCGATCAAATCAGAGAATTATTTACTTCTATAGCTGTACTAAGTCAGCAAGGCGACATACCAGGCAAGAACACTCTTATTACTATGATATATAAGTTTTTAATTTAGTTCAAGCCTACTGTATGCTTGTAGGAAATCATTCCCCTGAATTATTAGCCGACCAACTGCACCAGCGGTGGTTGGCAGATGAAAAATTTGTTAGCATTGCAGCTAATATAGTGCTACATATTCACAAGGTAAATAGAAAAAAATTAATTAATAGATAATAATGTGTATGAAATATTAAATAAAATAGAAGAATTAAACTATAAATATTAGGCTGATAAAAAGAATATGGCACTACCTTCGGCTATACTTGCTCTTTTACTCAATGATTATCGAAATAGGCTAGAAGTGCGTGCAAAATCGTCACATATGTTTAGAAATAGTGTGAGAACATTGTTTGAGTGAGTAGAACTACCAGTTCATGAAGTGACATATATATATATGTAGCTGTGTATTCTAGAATGTATACAATTTACTTGCAAATTGATGAATATGTTTCTCAATGTTTCGTGAAACCTATGTTTAAATCGTTGGATATGTTGATTCATCAAGAACCTGATCCACAAGACATTGAGGTTTGAATATATAATTTGAAAATAAAAGTGTATGCTATGAAGACAATGGCTCTACTGCTAACAAGGTATGGCAAAAGATTAAATGAGCTGAACTCTCTTTGGATTGATAATCTAATCACAAAGATTCGAACGAAATTATGCTCGGATGATCCGGCTATTAGTTCAGATTTAAGGCGGATTCTACTTCATGTAAGTATTAGCAACAAAGCTGAATATAAAGTAATCATTGCCAGGTGCACGACCTTTGGTCGTTCGGCTGGAATGAGCTGCAGATCCCGGAGGTTTTGACAGCAAATTATACTGATGAGGTGCCAGATCAGGTAAGCTTCATAATACCATATTAACTAGAAGATATATACCACATACTTCAGTATCCTATACAAAGGAAGCGTGATATACAGAAGAAAGATTTTGGCAGTAAAGAAAGTATTGTATAGTAAGTCACAGTACTGCTGTTGCTGCAATAAAATAATTTTAAAATATTAAAACGCGAATTTCTTACAACAATTGATGTTTACAGATTTTCATAAAACATTTCATAAGGCTTGTTTATAAATTAGTCATCAAGAAAAAAGCGTAGTTTCGCGCTTTTGAATCATATTTCCTTTTTGTGGTCGTTTTTCTTTTTGATTCAAAACTTGCTGCACGTCGCAGAGCAGGTGACCATCCTGAGACAAAACAGGGAATCAGGCCATTTATCTAATAATAAATTTGAAATTCAAATTTTAATTATCTTCTTCTTTATTGAAAATAAAAAAAAATTGTATTTATTGGTAATGAGCAGCAGCCACGGCACCACATTATCGTTTGAGCTATCTTATTGCCATGTTTTTAAATCGCATCCATATATGTTGTAGTGCTTCTACTTCATGATGATGGCACAGTTAACCATAAGCGACTGCTACAAGAAAACAAGAATCATTTATATGAATCTGTTGGAAACAAAATAATAAAAAAATTATTTTACAGGTAATATGAACTAGTATCTATAACAGGAATTGTTTCCCTCACAGCACATTCATACAATTAAAAACCTCGCCATACAATGTTATATCTTGTCCAGTTTGAGAAAAAGCAGAAAGAGAGGATGGAAAAATCGTGGATTATGGGAGATAATTTCCGTACTGCTTCGTGATCTTTTTCAAATTGAGCATGCAATAGCTTTAAGATTGAGATAGATACCTTTAGTAAATTACTTTTCACATAAATATTGCTCGAAACGTGCTCACCGATAGAAATTTTGCTTTTTTTGGATAGTTGAGTGAGTGAATAGGTTTAAATATTCTCCAAATATGAAAAAGTTAGCTCAGATATACTTTTTAATGCTCCGTCAGTTACGAAGCTCACTGAATTTTTGAAGTAAATCATGACCATACTCCTTTGAATGAGCTTGAAAGCTAAACAACTTTTTTATACAATGAATACAAATATAAAAATATGAACGTACGAAAACGTATTCGCTTTACTATTCTTGTTACAATTTTCTAAACTATATATATCTCTGGAAGCGTCCCTCTTATATATATCTGAAGATTACTTATACTTTCGGCTGAGGTGTGTTGCAAATTCTTCTCGAACTTTGATAATACCATTGAACAAAGAGAGCAATTCGACGAGGCGCGATGGTATTAGAGTGATATTTCACTTTCTCTCTGAAATTAAGAATATTTTGAACTTCGGGAAATTTGACAAAGCTTCTCTTACATCCCTATTGCCTTGAAGATTTTGAAAAAGTGATGTTTGATTTAAGGATATTCTTTCTAAACTACACTTCTTCCAAACGAAGAAGTCTGGATATAGCATTCGAGTCAATACACAGAGATAAAGAAACTAATTCCCATATGATACCTCCATGTATCATGCCAGCTGCCAAATTGATAGATTGTTCGCAGATCTTACCATACGGCATCTTTGCTTTCTGCAAACGCTCTCCATATGTTGTGGTGGTTCTTCTTAATGAAGGCACGCTTATCAAATATACAGCAAATACAAAAAAAACAAGAATTAGAATGAATTATTTGAATTTTTAAAAATACAAGCAAGTTATTGAGAAACAAAATTTATATTCATAAGAAAATTTGTGCACAATTCGTATTAAACGGCCAAAAATACAAATTTATCTATACCACATTATATTAGTTATATTATAAAACTGTGTTTTAGGAAACGGTAGTTAAGAAGTATATATCAATACGATTAGTGAAATATCAGTTTTTTACAATAAGAAATAATCATCCTTGCTTTGGGAATTCTCTAAGTTTCCAGGAGAGTTTATCATAATTTTTTCATCTTGTTCAGATGGCCTTGTTGTTCGATGATATGTACAATTAGCTTCCTGCAAAAAGAATAACAACAGAAATATATTTAAAGCCAAATAAACTGTTTACCATAGGTATATTTCGTGTCTGAGACCATTGTTTATCATTGAACATTTGTACAACATCATATTGTAAGTTTAGGGCTGTAACTACACGACTCAAATTCATTGCAACTGAAAAAAAAAACTTTTTTTTCTGAGCATATATGAGCATTTGATTTACCGTGCGCAATATCCTCATGAGCAGCACAATCTTTCAGCCGATTCATGATTCGATCTACGACGTCAGTTATTATATTTACACGATGAAGTTCTCTCCAAAATGATACAGGATCTGAAATTGATGACAAAATAATTAGATTTAAAGCTTATTTTTCTCATTACCAATATGTAACAAATTCATAAATTGTTGATCAGGGGAATTGATCATACTAGAAAAATCACCGATTCCTAAATCATACGTGATTGTAGTATTATTATTATTATTTAAAATATTGCTATGCGGAACATTTTCTGCTGGGAAAATAGATACAGTCCCGCTATCTAAGTTAGATATACTATTAGGACTTAGGAAAAAGGTGTTGCCTGAATAACTTCCTATAATTCAGTAAATAAGTAGATAAATAAATAAATAAAATACTATACCAATAGGAATGGAAAGTGATGGTAGAGGTACAGGAGTCTCATTAAAAGCGGAATGCTTTGATTTCGATCTCAAATATTCGTACGTAATTTGTAAACGAAGAATATATTTTTACCTTAAATCAGATGGTCGGCCTTTCATATGATTTCGGCTTTGGCATTTCAAAGAACAAAAATCTTGATGATTAAAATAGTCAATCAATCCAAGTTCCATTAACATTCTGTAATTGGGTAATATAATGATTTAATGAATGTTTTACCTGATGCTTCGCTTTCCTACGCGAATACTGCCTTTCCAATCTTTTTGTCTATCTTTACAAGCTCTGATGGTAAAATCTTTTGGGCTAACCATGTCAGTAGTGCCATCTATCTGTATACAATGCTGATGTATTCCAGGACAAAGAAACATTCGAAAATGTAATTTTCCTGTCAACATTCCACATGTTACCTGTAAAATACGAATAAAAACAAAATTATACAAATGAAAAAAATTTGTATACATCAAGCACATCATCTGATCGGAATTGATGATGATTAGAACTAATGGGAGAAGCTGTTCGGAATTTCAACTAAAATTTTAATATTAATCTACCGTATGCTATTTTAGTAATTAAATTCGAACCTCAAGTATATCTGATTGTGGAGCATCATTTTCTTCGAGCGAGTTTCTTCTAGATCTATCCAATGGCTCCGTTTTCACCAAAAATGGTGGATTCCATAAACTCATACTGAAAAATAGTTTGACGTGAGAAAAGAAAATTCCACACGTGTAACTTCAAATTTCAACAAAAATCATTTGAAATCCACGTTTATGCCATGAAGCGTTCTTTTGATTAGAAATTAGCATACGAAATGAGATATTCTAATTAGTATATTTACTATTTTACTGATAAACGCACAGAAATAAATAACATAAATTTCTACTATAAATCAAAGAATATTATTGTTTATGAATTTTAATTATTATTATTGTTGTTGTTGTTGTTAAAACTTAAGTTGCTTTGTAAGCATTGCTTCTTATAATCTATTTTACTTATACATGTTCTTAATTAAAGTTTATTGTGAATTAATAGAAATAAGATGTTAATATTACAATTTGGTTTAATAATTGAAGTAAGATCACAGATAACAACAGTAAGGCTTAGTTCATACTTTCTCATCTCAGAGACCATAAAGTGGAGATCTTCATCCAGCTGTAGTTTCTGGCAATTATCTGGGCATCTTGGATGCCACTTTGTTGTATGGTTCATGAGAAACCATTAATGGCTGATTGTGTGATCTTTGATCCAGGTGCTTTCTATTCACAAGATGAGCTGGTGGAGGAATTCGTCGAACGAACTGAAGCGTTCAATGTATTCTTAAACATGTATTGTGCAAAAATCTTACAATGCTCTTTCTGATGATGGCTTCATCTGTGTCTGGTTCGAAGTACTGAAATCTCAAGACTCGTCCTCGGCAGAGAATACATCTTATCACCACACCATCAGTAACAACACTATCATCCTTAAGAACATATGATTGCATTAAGCTGTTTGTATCATTATTGATATACCAATAATGAGTTTATGACGATAGTAGCTGAGCAACTTCGGCATGTAGCATGATGTCCACAAGGCTGAGCAACACATGTTGCTTCCCGTTCCATGCAAATTGAACATTCCTCTCCGACAGGAACGGGTGGAAGTATTTCCTTAGCACACGAATCAATTAATCTTTTCTAAATGAAATTATAAGATGAGAAGCATGTTGTTTTCAACATCTCACCATTCGGAGTATTCTATCTACTCTCATAAACATATGCAAACGTGGACATTTTCCGAACAGATAAGCTTCAACGTTCGGTATTCTATCTCCATTGTCCAGAAGTCTTGTATTACAATCTTCAATAATTCTACCTTCCAAATTTTTGTACAAATCCTGTCTATTGATACATCCAAAGTATTTTCTAATGCGTGTATAAGTACGTTTGAGTAAATCCAACATTTCTGAAATAATTGAAACTTCTGATGCAATTTGATGTTCGACAGATTCAACGTATATATTCGTTGATAGATTCACACAGATAATACTGTAATTCTCGTTAATATTTTTTATGTTTCCATTAAATATATGTATATACAAACATATAATTATTTTCTTTGAAGAGAAAAAAAGAAGAAGAAGAAAAAACTTGGCGAATGATGCTTTAGGGTTCATCTTTTATGAAATTTCGATGATGATGTTGATGAAAGATGAACAAACAACTTGATTTAGATTCGATATTATCGTAGCGTAGTCAATTTCAAAGTCCAAAATATTAAATCAATCATGTCTAGTAAGTAGTAATAGTTAACTAATTTAGTTAACTATTACTACTTACATGAAAAAAAAATTTAAACATTTTTTGAATTTTACACAAAATTTTGAATTTGAAAAAAAAAAAAACAGACGAGTTTTCAACTGAATGCTGTGCAAAAGATGATATTTCTGAGTAAAATCATGAAGTTGATAAACTGTGATCATTGACCATTATATAGGAATCTATTTTGTTTTTTTTTTTTTTAATTTTTCAAAATATTTATCCGAACATCTCAAACGGTACTAAACTCTTGGAAACTATTATGTAGAATTGAAGAAGATAAGAACTATACAAAGCAAACGAAACTTGCTTTTAGATGCCGTTTGACTAGACGGGCGATAAACTTCTCATCATGAGAACTTGATAATGAGGCGGCTATTGATGAATGAAGTATTCAAAAGAAAACTAATAGGATTTATGAATATAAAACAGTAACATATCTTAATTGAAATAAGATTAATGTACTTATAGATAGTGAAATATGTCTTGATTCATCATTCAAAAGTGTCAATGTTGAAAGAGTTGCAACATGAGAAAGCTTTATAACTTGATAATCATCTTCGAATATCAGTATTATTCAAAATGATAGAATTAATACATATTTGTATGGAAAAAAAGAATTGTATTCAAAAATCATATAAGGAAGAAGACGATCACGCTACATCAGCGGTAAAGAGAATGGAAATGAGAATGTTCTCCTCGAACACATTACTATGTTTTCAAATTTCTTTCATAAAAGGTTATACTGCTTATTCATTCCCATCTTTCTTGTTGTTTTTTTTTTCGTTTAAATGTCTAATTATTAATATTTTGATTATAATGACTAATAATATACGTAGATTATTCAGCTTTTTAACCTTTTTTTAGTTCATTTACGTATTTCATTCAGAACTTTTTTCAGGAAAAACTCCAACATGATGAACATGCTAAACCTTTTTATGTTTGTAAAGTTTAAACTCAATACTTTTCCAATGACTCATTTCAACACATTCAATATCTTTAGCAATTTTTGTTCCAGAATTTATGACTTATGTTCTAAATTTATAATTTTTTTATTTCGTTGGAGGAGTGAAAAGTGATGGAGGTGGTACGTGAAGACGGAAAGAGATCTCAATGATGTGACACCGTCAGTAAATGATGTGAAATTTTAATTTTATAACAAAGTGCATACTAAAAATAGTTTTTTTTTAAAAATATTTTATATAAATAAAAAAAGAATAAATATCAATATATATATATATTGTATATTATCATTTTTTTATGTTTTAAAGAGGTTAGATGAAAAGAGACGACGCAATTTAACAGACAATGGCGACGAGAAAGTGATATATGTATGTATGACGTCGACAGGATGTGAAATGAAAACATAGTCATGTAGGAAGTTGCGATCAAAGTTGATCAAAACGTTATAAGAAGAAGAAGAAGTTATAGATAGATAGATAGATAGATATAGGTATGAAAACCTTGAAAAATGGAACCCTTTCTCTCTCTTTCTCTCTCTCTCTCTCTCTTAGCCCTGAACTAAATAGTATTTATTCATTTAGAGTGTTGTCTTCATCTGATACTTTCCCATGTTCCTTGGAATACTGAATTTCGACAAATTTCAAATATGTATGATGACTAACTATGTGAAAGTTAGTTTGAGTTGTTAGCTAACTATATCAACTAAATATAAATTGATAATTTGGTTTTGTTTTTTTGGATTTTACACAGCGTGCATAAAGGAAAAGTAGAGCACATGCAATCTTAGGATAAGTAATCTCTCTCTCTCTCTCTCTCTCTTTCTTCTCTGTCCCTCTTTAGGAAATCTAAACAATAATAGTTCAAGTGTTTCATTTTTATATTAAAAACTATGAAAACATAGATCAAAATACTAAAAATAAGTTGTATTAATGTCGTCATTACTGAGTATATCTGATGATCATTGTGACATGAATTCAAATTTAATTGTACCAGATATCCGTATATAAGCTGGAAGGAGGAGGCTGACAGGCTGAATGCTCAAGCACAACAACCATGTCGATGACGTTTGTGTTGCTGATGTATCTCTCTCTCTCTCTCTCTCTCTCTCTCTCTCTCTCTCTCTCTCTTTCTCTCTGTGCTACTTCTTGGGAGGGTGGAGGATAAAGAAGATAAGCAATGTGGGTTCTGGAGTGTGGGTGTCGTATGGAATCAGATCACATCCTCCTTTTGTTCGTTCTGCCCATTCTCCTCAGCATCCTCCCTGGCATCATGTCTCATTGTATTAGCTAATGGTGTTTAGTTATTTTGCTCTCACTTTCTTTTACCTCATCTTTGCATAAACTGCTAAAACTTGGCTCATTTTCGTCATCACTTCAAATCTTATAGGTCATTTCCACATGGCTGATTTTTCCCAGCTTGCTTCTCAGCATTCTAGCTTTAAGCTCTATGTATGTGTTACTACCACCTTGCAAGTCATTGAATCCATCGTACCTACGAGAAAGTAAACGTTGTATCTTGATCATCTAGCCGTCATCCTATTTCCATGAATGTCATTTAGCTGCATATCGGAGTATTGGACCTTTCGTTTGGTCTATGAATTTTTCAAACATTTGACCCGTCTTTGACGTCATTACATTAAAATGTGCACACACATTCATACTTCATATCATCCGAATAAGTATATTGTATCATATCGTATTGTACGATTATGATTTTCAATGAATTCATGTATATTAAGAGGGAGAATGAGAGGGAATGGTTCGCAAGAGAGAGAGAGAGAGAGAGAGAGAGAGACTCACGGAGAGAAATTGTGAAAGAAAGCTCCGGACTTCGTATCAGCTTCTCATAGTCGTGTTGTACTTCAGCTATCATTATTTGTATCTTCTCTTAACTTACTCATATATCTAATATATACATTTTTGCAGATAATGCAATACAGTTTTGGCGCAATTAGTCTTCAACCAACATTTTCTACACTTCGAGGTATATAGTTAGCATAATTAGTAAGGTAAATAAAATAGTTTATAGTTCGATTGAATGTATTACTCGTAATTATCATACTTTACGCTGTAAAAGATGTTCAAGCAGGCCCACATTTTGTTGCACTTCGTTCGGAATCATCGAATAACTGTCGAGTTAGTTCAATAATGACATATTACAAAAACTTTAAATTATATTCAGGTTTATTCAAAACCAGCCTTACATGAAGCTCTTGATAGAATTTGTTCAATGTGCCACGAGATGTTTTCCCATAACCGTCCAAATATGAGAGCAGAATGCCGATCAAAATGCTTCAGAAATGAGCATTTTCGGTAAGATATTTACATATAATTAAGTTAAAAATAATATATTTTATTCTTGTAGATTATATAATAATTTTTAAAAATATTCTTAATATATTTAAAAGTTTGAGTTAAATATTGAAAAGATAGTTAAGCTTCAGTATCATATAGGATTAAAAGTAATAACATTTCTGCTCAATAACTCACTATGGCTTATATTTATCTGATTCAACTTTGAACATACACAAAAATAGTACTGAAAATGCTTATATACAACCGTTTATCTCTGATTCTCAAATAAAAATGAGTTTTAACCATGTTTACGTGCTTTCACGTGTGTTATTCTAATGACGTTGAAACGCTTTTGTCAGCTAATCCGCATGCCAGAAAAGCATTTATTTCTTTTCAAGACAAGCCATTTCTAATCTAAATAGTAAAACTTTTTTTTTTCTAATTTCAGGGGATGTTTGAGTGTATTTGCTCCAGGTATATCAGTGAACATGTTTGGTGCAGCAGGACATCCCGGATCCGGATAATTGTATTTCATCTTGTATTATTATGTTTTTATTTGGCTAAAAATAGAATTACGGGTTTTTAATCGTTTTATTTTTTATTTAAAAAAAAAAAATATATATATATATATATTGTTCAAATTTTATATACTATACCCTATAATTTTAATAGTATAAAATAATAAAAAAAATTAATAAACAGTTAATAGAAAAAAAAATTGAGAAAAAAACCAGTTTTTTTCGAGCTACGTATGTATGTTCAATCATATCAAATAATGATAAATGCCCCTTAATTCATCATAAATATTATAGAAAAGAAATGATCATTTTTCAAATTTCTTAATTAATCTTTCATAATGTAAAAGAAAATAAAAGAAAAGAATAAAGAAATTCTTTTTATCTAAAAATTAAAAGTTTTTTTTTATAAAATTATATAAATAAAATAAAATTATATATAGTATATATAGTATATAGTATATATAAATAAATAGAAATATCTTCTTTTCTTTTATTTTCTGCTTTTTGTTGTTGTTGTTGTTTTTTTTTTTGAGAACATAAACGAACAACGAGGTTAAGCAATGAGATGCTCTTCTGTTCCTACTCTACATGTATTAGAAAGATTAGCATCTGTTTCATATGTATTTATAGAATTATTTAGATTTTTAGTAAAGAAAAAAATAAAAATAAAAGGATATCTTTAGAAATATTAAATATAAATGTTATATATTTAACTATATTGTAGTTTATAGAAAACCCTTTTTTTTTCGTAAACTTTTAATTAATTATGTGTAATTCTTTGAATCTTTTTATTTATTTGAAAAAAGAATGTATTGTTTAATGATTAAAATACAAGAGAGAGATATATATAGAGAGAGATAGAGATAGAGAGAGAGAGAGAGAGAGAGAGAGAGAGAGAGAGAGAGAAAGATTAGTAAGTATAGTACAGGTGAGAAAAGAATGAATTACATCTCGTAACTGATGGAATTTTTGTGGAAAAAAGTTCTTTCACTGGAATTCTTGGCTTTAAAAGTTTTTTTTTGTTTTATTTGGTATTGAAATATCATCATATATGACATGTATTAGAATGTTCATCTTTGAATATCTTCCCCCCCCCCACCATCCTTCTCTCTCTCTTTCTCTCTCTTCTACTTCGTCGTCTGTGATGACCAGACTGGTCTTATCAAGATAATTAAGCCAAAACCACGTGTTGTCCATGTGTATTTTTTCTGATTTCTAGAAAACAAATAAGGAAATCACTTGCTTCCGAGTAACTACATCGAATTACAAAGATTGTTGAACATAAATCATTTTTGAATAGTTTACATCTTCCTTAAACTTATATTTAACTAGATTTATCTTTTAAACTTTTTTCTTTTAAAACTTTGTACATGAAACAATAAATGATTGAGTATTTTTCATTTCTTATATGGTAAATCTTATAAACTTTGGGAGAAAAAATACAGAAACTATGCTGGAACCATGTATGTGATCAGCAGATCAGAATCACACACACACACATACTGAAACTCAATTGACGATATCCAAGAAGGCTGAAAGCTGGGATAAAGCAATAATTTTTGATAAAATATTCCTTTTTTTCAGAAGATATTGAGCTCAATTAGATGATATTTCATTGATCAGATCCGTTTATTCAGATGGAAATGAGATAAAATGGTTTTATTGATAGGAAATGCCATGTGCTGATGATGTTAGTTGTCTAGAAATACATATCTGGGGTCTGTGAATTCTCAATATATCTGAATTTTCTTTCCAGTTCTGTTCTTGTTGGCCTTTATTCTGAGATAATTTATCAATGTCAGTTCGTTCAGCAACCTAACCAAGCCTACTTCTCCTTCGAATTCACATTCTTCTCAGGTGTCTGCTATTTCTGCTGATTCTCTTGTTGCTGTTAGCATTGCTGCTGATGTGTCTGCTGATGCTGCTACTGCTGCTGCTGATGTTGCTGCGTTTTCTTCAAATGCATCTCTCATCTGAAGTCCTGACAACTCATGGCGACAACTATGATGGCGTGGCTGATGATGACGAGATGTTCAATCGACCACAATACTCTCCATTAAAATAAATTTTACTACCAACTGCATCCGTCATTTGCTGCGTTCATGTCGTTGTCACTGTCGTCGTCACGGATTTCTGTATTTACAACGTGTCGATGAAATCGTCCAACTCTACTTCACGTGGTTTACTTATAACAAGAAGATAATGAACTGCATCAGTTCTTTTAGTAAATTGGGAACAAAAATGTATTTGCAAATCTGCATACCGTCTTTTCGTGTTAGAAAAGAAGTTTCAAATTTGATATTTCATCGAACAACTACATCTGTCATGTCGGACACCGCTCACGAATCAGTTTGTTGCCAAAAAAACTATCTTTCGGTCTACCGAGCAATTTAGCCTGAAACTTAACTTCAGCTCAGCCTTATTACACGCAGAATCAAGGTAAGGTATGGTTATCCGTTATAGCTGTCTCAAAGATTCCGAAGAAGGCTCCATCGTTGAGCCGACCTGATTGTCTACTTCTGGAGACAAATGTCAATTAATTATCAATATACGCAAATAGGCGTAGCCGTGTGATTCCACTTTCATTGAAACGTAGTTCAATTCAGCGCCGACTGATTGAACCCTCATCACGTGAAGAATGTTGGACGTGGACGGAGATGACGACAATGTCTCACAGAAAGTTGGATAGACATAGAGAGGGTGGGGATGGGGCTGATGGGCTGGGTCTGAGAGTTGGGTTGGGGGCAGCCCATTTCTGGCTGGTAGTCTATCGTCTTACCCAGCCCTAAATCTACCCATTGCCATATAAATATATTATCTAGATATTGATAATGGTTATATATACGGGTCTAGATGCCTGTATATGTGCCAGTGTGTATGGGACATCGGAGCTGTGCGTGTGCTCCTCCTTCACGACCTACTTATCCCGGACGACGTTCAGTGCTGTGCTGCCGATGTGTTCTGCTTGGAACGCCAACTCAATCAAACCTGTCGCATAATCTGCAGCTGATTCCGAGCTGATTGTTGTTCAACAATCTAGTAAACGGCATAAACGTTCTTTAGTTTGTCATCTTCTCCTACTTTCCAATCATTTTTTGTCATAAATTTCTTGATGAAACCCTCGTCGTCGTACGTCCATTTCTGTTCATCTATATCATTATCTTAATGAAAACTGATTGCTGCTGATTGCTGACCATTTTAAACTCTTTCTGCTAAGCGTTGGTTTTGGGGATAGCCCTATCGTCCTATCAAGGAACTACCGCAATTGTTGTTCCAAATACGGTAGTACTTGAAGATGGACGTCCAAGGGAACAGCATAGGTATGTCTATCCCAACTTTGATAATCTTCAAACCTGATTCCCCCTTCGTCACTTCCTTCTCCATCTATATGGCTTGGTTCATCTCATTCTCAGATACTCCATCTCTTCATACTGGATGAAGATGGTTTTTTCTTTTTTTTTTAGTTTCAATTTGTCTTTTGCCGTCCAATCACTGATTGTGTTTTTCGTCTCCTTTTTTGTCATTTTACGAGAAAAAATATGCATTTAATAGGACCAACATATCAGTCACATTGACATAATATTCAGAATGGCCTGTCCATATTTGGGATCAACTGAAGCTAGCTCTGCTGCATCCACCAACCGTGTTACGTTTATGGATCCCAACGAGGATGAAGCTCAAGACGGTACTAACAAGGTGGAATTGGGACAAGGAGTAACCTATACTCAATACTTGCAAGTAAGTGAAAGCCTTTTCGTTTCATAATTTTCAGAAATATCTTCTCAATCTCTTACAATGAAATAGATTTTCATTTCCAATTATACACGATATGCTCAGTTATACAGTTTGAGTTATCATATTTCTAATCTTTATTTTCATGTACTACATCATCATTATCATATAATATTTATAAAGATCTTTATAAAGATTATTTAATCTGATATCATTTAATCTAAAAGAATAAATATTAATCATAAAAATTGATATAAATATATGATAATATATAGATAAAGTATGGGAATTTTGAGTTCCTAAAAAACTACATAAAATCATTAAAAGTTGTATTATGAGTATGTTTATAGGTAAGTTGTAAAGTTGGTTTAAAATACAAATATGAAAGAATGAACTGAACTCAAAACTTGAAATTAATTTATATGAATAAAGAATAAATATTAACTATATATGTATATAAACAAGTAAACAACATGCTAATACTATTTCAGCTGGATAAGTTGCTCAGTTGTCAGAAAATGCAATCTGAAGAAGGTGGTTCACGGGTAGATGATGAACATCTTTTCATTATTATTCATCAGGTACTTTAATTATTTTTATTTTTCTATTTTCAATCAAACATTATAGGCTTATGAGCTATGGTTCAAGCAAATTATTTTTGATATTGATATTGTACGTCAACTTCTGAATAATGCTGTAAGAATTCTATGCTTAACAGAACACATCTAGAATATATTCGTTTAGATTGTTGATGAAACAAAAATGTTGAAAATTGTATCGGGATTAGAGAGAACTGTCAGAATTTTGAAGCTTCTAGTAGATCAAATTATTATTTTGGATACTATGAGCCCATTAGACTTTGTGGATTTCCGGTTTGTGAACTTTCAACTGAGCATTATTTGCTTATTAAACCAATTATAGAAAATATTTAACACCCGCATCTGGATTTCAATCTCTTCAATTCAGACTGTTAGAGAATAAGCTTGGAGTTCGAGCTACACGCAGAATAAAAGTATACTAATTTATGCTAATTATGCTAATTTTTGACGTGAATGACGTCAACATGATATTAAGTTATTTGAAATTATAATTGTTGAATGAGTGGCTGAAAATAAGAAAAAATATCTTTAAAATTAAAAAAAATAATTAAAATATAATATATATATCTTATTTCAGTATAATGCTACACATTACAAAAATGTCTTTCTGGAGTCTCGAGAAACAAATGCTCTTATTCAAAGTGAGGAAGAACCTAGTCTTCTTACCTTAATTCAGGTTTGAATTTTGATATAATTAGAACATATAGTATGAAAATAAATAATAATAATTGTAGAATTGGCTTGAAAGAACTCCAGGATTAAAATTAGCCGAAATTGAAGGAGATAGTGAAGAAGGCTTTTGGCCAAAATATGAACGAGCTGTTAAACGATATCTCCTGGATATGCATACTGACGCTACTGTAAGTATATAATGAATTGAAACAACGTGATCGTTATAAGCTGAAAATAATTTAAATTATCATTTGTTTGTTTTTTCTTTTCAGAATCCTGATAGTCCTCAGAATGTTAGAGATCAAGCACTTGCTGAATATTACAAGACAAAGGATTCATTTGATACTATCTTAGAAAAGAATAAGCATGATCAACAAATTTTGAATGGTAATGATTTTGTGTGAAGAGAAGCCTAAAAGTAACTTCATTATGTAGGAACTCGTCTTCTTTCACATGATGCTATGAAAGGAGCTTTGATGATTTATTTCTACAGGTAAGTTAACATAATATAGAAATATATATTTATATATTTAAACTTATTATTCTTCTTTCAGAGATATGCCAAGATTCTCTCAACCTTATCAAATTCTGACATATCTTATGGACATTGATAGTTTATTCACAAAATGGAGATGTAAATTATTATTATTTAATTATATATTATATATGAAATATAATTAATTATATGTTATTATAGATAATCATGTAATCTTGGTTCAAAGAATGTTAGGAAGCAAGCAAGGTACTGGTGGAAGTTCCGGATACATGTACTTACGTAGTACCGTTAGGTAATACATGAAATCTAAGCTCTATAATCTTACCTAGTAATTATGTATTTCAGTGATAAGTACAAGGTCTTCTTAGATTTGTTCAACCTATCCACTTGGCTCATACCACGAGAATATATTCCAAGACTTAGTGCACGCATGGTGAAAACTCTGTCGGAGCATTCCAACTTATCAGCTTCATCGAAGCTATGTGATTTGGATTATACGAACACAGTGAAATCATCTGATACAGATTGACAGACAAAACGGGATAAGAATCAACTAAACAAAATTGATGATTCGATTTAAAAAAAAAAAGGAACAATGGCATAATACTATATATATATATTTATAAATAAATTGTAGTTAAGGATAGTTTATGTGTTATTATCATTAAATATATACATAAATATATTTTGTTTGTTTTTATTTTATGATAAATCTTTGTTTCATTTATATATAGTTATAGTTAACAATCATAGTTTATCTGAAAATTAAAGAAATTTATGAATAAACTTGCAACCAATTCATTCTATAGATCATATAGACATCATATAGATTTTAACTTTCTCTAAAACTTCTCAAACATGTTGATCTTAAACTGAAACTTTATTATATATGAAGAAATATGTTTTAAGTATATTTTAATAAAGTTTTCATACATATACTATACTGTATAATTAGTGAAAATATGTTGAATATCTCTCAAGTTCAGAGTCTAGTAATCAGCTCAAGCAATGGCCCGTACGTAATCAGAAGAGTTCAGATATTTGAATAAAAAAAATGAACGTTAAGAACATTATTTCACATATTATCATATAATCGTCGATATAAGTATGAATGTATTATTGAAATCAAATGTCATTTCCATTTTTTTTTAAAATTAGAATAATCGGATGATTGCACGTCCATGATTACACGTAAACGTGAGCTGTCATTAAAATCATTTTGATTTGTTTTTTTATACAAATCGGTTGCATTCAATTTATATATGTATAGTTTGTTTTATAATATGCAACTTTCAATAATTTTGAATTTTATTTGAAATTATTTCAATAAAATCACAAAAATCTATGTGTAAATGATTTTTTTATCATATTTCTTGATCTTCTTGATTGTCATAGTGTCGGACTAATCATAAAACATTGAAATACGATAAATAGTAGAATCACTTTCGAGAATAATATTATAAATTTATTATGTTTTTATGTTATCTAATCATTTATAATATCATTTCATATCTATAATCAGTTCATGTTAAAAATTGCTGGGTTTTCATCTAATACGACGATTCGCAGGAGATGTGCTCCATTTGCTATTAATTGCAAAATTTAGAAAATTGAATTAAAGCGCAAAGTAACACGCAATAAACTAATACAAAATGTGGGAGAAGGTCGTTCTCTCATTACTTCTTGTACTTGAACCTATCAATGATTGGCAAAATATCATTCAAACAAACGAACAACTGTAAACTCTATCAAGAAGAATCAAGAAAAAATTAAAAAAAACCTTTTTGCGGCAAAGAAATACACCAGCATTTCCTTGAAAACATATGCCACTGTCTACAAGCTATCCTCTCTCCACCCGAACTGTCCCCATGGCTGAACATTTCTTTTTTCTTTTTTTTTAAGAATAAAAACATACAACCTTTAATAGTTTCATTAATGTTTTAGAAAAATCAATAGAAGAGAAATTCATTGGACCACAAAAAAGCTACAAAATCAAGATCATTTATCATTTACTGAAGTTCAAACACATTTTTTTTGGTTTCGTTCAAAAATACACACTATGATGTTTTCTTGACACAATGTTTAGACTACATAATTTATAATATAAATGAATATAAATATATTTTTTTATTAAAATAAAAATAAATATTTATCCAATTTTGTACTTAAAAGCAATATTTTCATATTAAAATCTTGTGAACAGCGCTTCCAGGGCTAGTTATATGAAACATTTTCTGAAGTTTAATTCTTAGTTTTGACTAAGAAACATTAATTGTTTTGTTCAAAACGGGCAATTTCGCTCTTTTTTTGTATTTCTTCTTCATATACACATAGAACGAACAGAACGTGATCAACCAATAAAATGTGTGTTCTTTCTTTCTCTGTACTCTCTGTTTATCAATTGATTTGTTCTCTTGTATTTGACTGTATAGTGACAATTATGAGAGAGAGAGAGAGAAAGAGAGAGAGAGAGAGAGAGGAGAGAGAAAGAAGAGAAAAGAAAACTAGGAAAGCCAACCCAATCATTTCAGTTTAACAGAAAGCAATGGCCGAGGTCGGTGGCTCATTCAAGGACTCTCTTACTCAGGTAACTTGATGTTTTTCTTTTAAACATTTTTACTTATCCTATCTATGTTAGCTGTATGTTATAATAGAAAAGATAGAAAGTAAGTAAGGTTTACTCAAAACGTGGAAGTTTACTCGGCAAAACAATGGATTTCAATCCAAAGTTTTTCTTTCGTTAGATCGAGCAAACAAAGCTGTGAACGACGGTACACGCATGTGTGTGTGTGTGTAGATGATACTTCTTTTCTATAATTAATTTCTTTATGCTATATCTTCTTCTATGGAATAGTAATACCGTTGTTTTCAGGCTCAAAAGGACGAACTTCGTTCTATTGCCCAGAAGATCGTCGCTGACGGAAAGGGTATTCTTGCTGCTGATGAATCAACTGGTAAGATTTTCACAATGATAGAGAATATAATAGTTGAAATATTGATTATTTTTTGAAATTGTTTTTGTTTTTTTTGTCTCTTGTATGTTTCACAAGATGATGTTATCATATCATCATTGAAAGAACATTTGTGATAGTAGTATCATCATGTTATGGTGTTATATGGCGTGACCGGTGGGTTAAGAAATTAGATAAAGAAACATAAAAAAAATAATAATAATAATAGAAATTATAATAAAAATGGCCATTTTTCTATCTATTAATAATTTTATAATAATTTGTTTTTATTATTATAGTCTTGTCTTTTTATAGGAACTATTGGAAAGCGTTTATCTACCATCAATTTGGAGAACAACGAAACCAACAGACAGAAATACAGGTTTTGTTTGTCTTTGAATTTATTTTAATCTTTTAAAAGTTAATTAGATAAGAGTAGAGACAATGTGAATGTTGATATATGTGTGTACTTAATGGGGTTACTTTTCCTCTTTTCAGACAACTTCTCTTCACCACTCCAAACCTCAACGAGCATATCTCTGGAGTCATCCTTTACGAGGAAACCTTCAACCAGGTTTTTCTATTCTTCTTGAATTTTGATGAGTTATGGTTCGATTTTAGAACACTGATAAGGGAGAACGTTTCGTCGACCTTCTTGTCAAGAATGGAATCGTCCCAGGAATCAAGCTTGATTTAGGAGTTGTCCCTCTTGCTGGAACTATCGGAGAAGGAACCACCCAAGGTCTTGATAACCTTGCTCAACGTGCTGCTGCCTTCAAGAAGGTAATTGCATAGGGATGCGATTTCATTGAATATTTCTGTTTTTCAGGGAGGATGTGGATTCGCCAAGTGGCGTTGTGTCTTGAACATCGGAACCCACACCCCATCCCACCTTGGAATGCTCGAGAACGCTAATGTTTTGGCCAGGTGCGAATAATAGAAGCAGAATAACGCAATCACAAACATAAATTTGCAGATACGCCACTATCTGCCAAGCTAACGGACTCGTCCCAATCGTTGAGCCAGAGGTTCTCTGTGACGGAGAGCACGATCTTGAGCGTGCCCAAAAGGTTACCGAGCAAGTTCTTGCCTTCGTCTACAAGGCCCTCGCTGACCACCACGTCTACCTTGAGGGTACCCTCTTGAAGCCAAACATGGTCACCCCAGGACAAAGCTGTGCCACCAAGGTCCCACACGAGAAAATCGGACACGCTACCGTTGAAGCTCTCCGTCGTGGAGTCCCAGCTGCCGTTCCCGGAGTTACCTTCCTCTCTGGAGGACAATCTGAGCTCGATGCCACCGCCAACCTTAACGCTATCAACAAGGTAAACATCTGTTTCTCACTAATCTAAAGCTAATTCGAGTCATTTTGCAGTGCTCTCTTGGTAAGCCATGGAAGTTGACATTCTCATATGGACGTGCCCTCCAAGCTTCCGTCCTCAAGGCTTGGGGAGGAAAGGACGAGAACATCGTCGCCGCCCAAAAGGTCCTTTTACACCGCGCTAAGGCTAACGGTCTTGCTTCCCTCGGGCAATATGCTGGAGAAGATGCCGCTGGAGCCGCCGCTGAATCTCTCTTCATTGCCAAACACAGCTATTAAGAGATTTCATATAAACCTCAATTGATCAATGTTTTATAGATAATATTGTTTTCTCAAATAATAAATCATTTTTTCATCTAAACATGTTTGTTTATAGAAATATGAATAAGATATGCACTGTATTTACTGTTAACGACGCGCATTTACTTAACAGGTTATTGATTGCATATCACATACTATCGGAAATTTGATTAGAAATTCCAAATTTCGTAATTTTTGGAGCTATAAATCATTTACTACCATTCTGAGCATTTTTTATGAGCATTTTCAGTCATTGTTGGCTCTAATTAGTTTGCTTTTGAAGCTCTCATTTAGTTTTCTTTATTCTCAGTTAAATGAGCAATACCACAACGACGTCGGAAGCATCAATACCTGTTAAAGATGAAGTTTCACCTAAAAGTACTTCTAGAGTACGGACTGTTTCAAAAACCTATTGTTTGATGCTTCGTCTTCGATCATTTTTGAACATTTTGATTAAGATTGTGCCAGTGGTAGCTATCAACAGGATGTTAGATCATTTGTAGGAGATGATATGGATAGGTAAAAAGCTTAAATTTAAAGTTTTGTATTCAAGTAGACTTCAATGTTTTTCAGATATCTGGCTGAACTGGGATTCGTGAAGCGTATTGTACCTAAAGATGGAAATTCCTTATATAGATGTATAAGTGAACTAGTAATATTTCTATGAATTCATACATAGCGATAAGCTTTTCCTATTTTTAGTTGTGTTTGAATCAGTGTAATTTTTTACCAATCAAGAATATGATAGAAGATCATGTCCAACTTCAATATAAGTTACAACAGTTGGAACACAATGAAAATATTGTAGATAGAACAATGGATCGTTTGATAGCTGCTTCACTTATATATAGGCAAATTATGCAATATATTCTTCTGAATTTTCAACATTTTTAAAAATTTAGAATTAAAATTATCATTTATCGTGGTCGGACTGAGCCAAAGATCATCGGTGCTGATTATGATAAAGAAGTAAAAAAATGAAATTTTCTAAATATACGCTTTTATAACCTCATCTCATTCCAGTTAACTCTGTGTGAAATCTCTCCGAATTGTTATGAAAGAGTATACAAAAAAAATCTTCAAGTGCCATTGGCTATATGCCAAAGTAATTTGGAAACTTCAGTTCTCATATAAAACTTTTAATTTAAGCATTTTTATATCAATGTTTATATGAGCATGTTATAAACGTTCCCAAAACTGTTATACAAGAAGCTATTATTCAAGTGCGACTTGACATCGGTTTAGCTTGTGTAATATATTCTTCAAACTGAGAAATATTTTTAGATTCTTCGGGTAAAGATCCGTCAACAGCATCGACCCCGCTTCCAATAAAAACTTCTGTCTTCAGCTTTTGTCCCTGTAACAAGACACAACAGCCTTCTGTAAGTTTCGAAATAGAAAATGAGTATTTCGCAATTACTTGTGATTAGGGATATCGTCCACCAATTCCGTACTCTGCTGTCAAATCGTTAGATCCAGCTATTTATAGAAATATTGCTTACGATTTATATGCTAAAGATAAGCGAAGAGCTGTTTTAGATGATAAGAAAGGTTTGTATATGTCTCTTTCAAACTTTTTAAAAATCTTTGATTATGCTAATTATGCGTGAGTACACGTTTCTATTTTTTTCGGCATCGCAAACGGTTGTATCTGATCATTTTTTTAAATTTTCAATTTTGTAACTTTGATTGTTCCAGAAAAGGAAAGAAAATGCGATGATCGGTTTCCTGTTGGCAGTGTTTGTATGGCTAGAGATGGTAGAGACATCTTGAGAGCTAAAGTTATTTCAGTTCTTCCTGATAATCATAGATGTATTCGCTTTGAAAATGGCACAGAGTAAGTCTAATATCATTGTTAAGGTGGTAAATAAATAATTTTCTAGGAAGAATGTGATTGTATCCGACCTAAGATCGGTAGTATCTCAAGTAATCACTCCTTGTTCTCTTACGACTCCCGACGTATCAGGAAATACGCCCACACAGCGAGTTTCTATTCTGGAACCTGTATCATATAGTAAGATTAGAGCCCTAAAGCTTAAGCGTCAGTCTACTTAAAAATTAAAGATGTGTCTTCTACGGTTCCCGTTAGTTTCACGAGTGTACCGACAGCAATGTACCAACAGCCCACGACATACTACATTAATCAGCCTTTTCCGGCTTTTCAGCCAATAATGTAAATTGATATTTCATTAACCATGCTATCTCAACTTAATTTGCAGGGAAAAGCACGTTGAACATTTATCAACTAATAATTCTCACCAAACTAAGAAAGAAGGTTTGTTTATAATTTTTTTTATTGGTTCGCATCTCGCGCACCTATTTGTAGTTTGTACTTTGCCAAATAATGTGATAGATGTGACAATAAGTAGAATTTTTTTGTTATCAACCTCTTGTTTTCGAAACCAATATTTTAAATCTTAGAAATGGATCGTGATGCTTTTGCTGTTGGCAAAACTTGCCTTGTTCGTGATGGAAAGGATTTTGTGAAAGCCAAGATTATTTCAAATTTCCCTGATAATAGCAAGTGTGTTCGATTTGAAAATGGCTCAGAGTATTATTTGTTTTTCGTTATTACGTAAAATGTTTTCTGTATTAAGACGTAAAGTGTTGTTCGGCGAACTTCGACCTCTGTTGAGCACATCAGGTAATAGAGATTTAATGGTTGATCCAATCAACATCAATTCTAGCACCCGTGAGTTTTCTTTTCAATGTTTGATTTTTTGGTTTTTAACAAAGTCTTGTGTAGATTCCCTTGTTCCTGCTATGGCATCTTTCCCTATCCAACATACTCCACCTTTTCCTCCCGGATTTCATCTTCCTCCTTTGAACATTCCTCCACTGAATATGCCTCCTCCAAACATGTATGTTTACAAGATTCTGTGTACCTCTCCACCTCTGCTTGATATATTCTTTTTAGGGTGAAGGGTGTTCCTGCTGCTCGTCTTATGTCTTCTCCAAAACAATCATCTTCCTATTATGTGCCTCCGTTTGATCCAAATGTAGAGAAGACAACATGGTGGCAGCCTCCTGCGAATATGCAGTGTAGTCCTAGAGTAGTTTCGAAAGTTGTTAAGTATGACGCATATCTTTGATTTAGCTTAGCGTTGGTCATCGCCCAATGTATGGCACTTCAGTATCTGCTCCTCTTGTGGTTAGAAAGCTAGAAGCCTGCTCCATGCCAGTAACTCCAATTTATCCAACCCCTCCTCCTTGCTCGGATAGGGATTTGGTGCAAATGTTTTACGTCATCATCTTGTTAACTTGTTCTTTTTTCAGTCTTCTGTCTTTGTTAGCCCAGTTAGGTCTCAAGGCTTTCCAAAGAAGAATGTACCTTACATCGATTATGAAAATGTCAATAGAGTTATTCAAACAGTAGACTTTTCCAAGAAAGAGGATGGGTCCGATTTACCCGATGGTTCATAAAGCTCTTTCTGGTGTAGCATTCGATTAAAATTGATTTTTTCCAGATATCTTGACCCTGCGTTATTTCTTTAACATGGGGGTCATGACTTTCCGAAATGGATATGAATTCATGAATTCTTCCCTGGACAGAGGTTTTAACAATTTCAGCGCAAATTACCAACATCAAGTGCCTTTAGAATCTATGTCATCGGCTATATCGAATGTATCCGTCCCCCCTCCGTCCGCCATTCCATTGCCAGTTTTTCCTGAGCATGTGCCCATCCCCGTAGATGCTTCTGCCGTTCAGATGTCTTTTGACTGCTCTATGCCACCACCATATCCTCAATCTGCTCCACCTCAGCCAAACATGCAGCATCAGCAGTCCGTTGGAGGTGGTGGTAATGCTTCTGCTCCAGCCGTGCCGCCTACCAATTATACCCGTGAGTTTTTCTTGGAAGCAACCCGCTTAACGATCTGTTTTCCAGGTTATATCCCCATGAACGCTCCGATGCCCGTTTGTGTAAACGGTACCTTTTATTATAATTCGCCACTTGTTAGCTCCTAAAAACATTTGTCGTTTCCGTTCCTGCTCTTCCCAATGTTTCTCGTTTTCAAAGGTCTCACTGTTTTACGTGGATATCAGTCCAGTTTTACTGTCACGTTATACCAATTTTTTACCTTTGTTGTTATCGCTAAAGTTTAGATTTATATATATTCTGGAATGTTTTAATATTTTGTTGTTTGATTACTGTGCTTTTTTTGTTTTCCTGTTCAATATTCATGTAGAGAAGTTATTTGTTAATGTGTTTTGTTTGAGTAAAATTAGTTTTCATACATACTTGCCTCTTCTCAATTCATTTTGCTCTAGCGTGTAAGCAAGTACATATTCGATGCTGATGAAGGATTTCGAATCGGCTTGTGTGCGTGTGTCGATGTGTCATCATCACCTCGCTTAATTATCATTTAGGCCATGCGTAAAACCTGTTTTGTCATAATATTATTAGATGGGTCATTCCCAATGAGATACGCATGTCGTAAACTAACCACAGCATCTGAGAATCTATTTATAGATTCTTATGATGTCGGCAAGTTCTTCAATATATATTTACTTCTAGACGTCGCGAGCGTTATCGTCTGTCAAAAGACAACGATTTATGTTTTTTGCCTTTCTCTGATTACTTCTCGTTTTCCTTTTATTTCTCTTCAACTTTTTCAAGCTGTCTCTCTTACTCTCCTCCACATTCTGTACTGGTGACGTCGTCTTCAGAAGCACATTACATCCCAATACTTTGTATCTTCATGTTTTATCTTTCATGTATCACCAACCAATTCCATTTTGTCAAAGTTCCGGTCGTGTTGTAAAGATAATTTTGACATTATCATCTTCTTACCAGATTCCTGGGTGAATTGTCTTTGAACTCTCCTTCTATGACCAAAGGCGGGACTTCCGCCCGCTGTTTCCGTAGCGGTATTGTCGCTTCATTTTTTCGCTAATTTTAGTTTTGATCAGCCCAAGTTGGTTATACTGATCAGCATGAAGCCTTCAGTTTCCGCTCGTTCTCTACAAGGCAATACAGATAAACAAGATTCGTGAGTTTACCTGAAATTATTTTGTTTCTTGCATGTATTTCGTTTGTTTTTACAGTAATCCTGAAAAGGCTTCACTCATGAGATCGCGTAATCGTCATAGACTGCGTCTTTCAACAGCAGCTCTACATCATCATAGTAACCATTACATAGCTGAACCATCACCTGTAACTCCATGTACTGTTTTCTCATTCGATTTACCGAATTCACCAGCGGTGCTCAGTGGACGTCCCAGGTTCGTATATGGCATAAACAAGCCAGGAAACTCATACACACATATACAAGAACACTTATTTTTGAGATTCTATATATGCTATGTATATTCAGATTCTCGCGTTCTCCTCATCCTCCAAACACAGCCGGTGTGCCACTGTCACCTCGTAGCATTTTCTCGTTCGATCTAGCTGGACCTTTTGATTTTGGTTCCACAAGAACATTAAAGTAAATAAGTTTTTCTTCTTATTATGATTATTATTCTTATTCTTCTATTGAATCATTTGTTCTTATCTGCTAATCACATTATCCATGACATTACGTTCTTCTTCTTCTTCTTCTTTTCTAGCATTCAATGTGATATATCAGGTTTTTCATTTTGTTTATGTTCTCTTTGAAAACGGATCGTGACGTGAAATGGTTTTCATGATCATCACCGTTCATTACCTAGAACATAGCGATGATGAAGCCTTTGTGTGCGAATTGATTCCCTAGCTTCAGTTTTCCCATAGTCTTTCTCATCAAATTAAAGAATCATCCTTGATATTTTATTTTATTTCTCGTTAAGAACACCTACAACGCCATGTTCGCCGATCACACCATGCCCCAAAACTGCACCTGCGTTTCCGGCTTTACCAACAATCGAAGAAAGACATGGATCATTTAGGTTTCTATACGATCTTTGATTAAAAATGTGTTTTTGCTCCTATTTTCAGCTTTGCTGGATCCCACAAAAGTGATGCTGATGGTGATACTAGTGATGTACAAGCTATTGTGGACTCTGACGAGCAAAAAACAGATTGGGTTTCTATAAAACTAATTATGATTGTTATATTATTTACTCGAATTCAATTTACTGTCTATTTTGCTTCATTATATCCTTTCTTACGTGTAGTAAGTGAAAATCTTTATTTAACTCTGATATAATAATCATAATTTAGGTTGATCCTGGATCAACATCAAATGATTATGCTCTCATAACTGCTGCTTACAGCGTTGGCATAGCTGGATCGGCTCCAATATTTGGATATTTTTCCAATAAGGTTTGTTTATCGTTCTAATCTGAAAGCAGTTTGATATTAATCATTTTTGAAATTTAATCAACAAAAATGCAACCGCTCACTCATATCTGCATTTCAAAAATGAAAATGCTGTTGTTGGCAAGCAGCATAGTTAAAAATGATTTATTCTTATTTTATTTTTTTCATCAATTAAATTTCAGATAGGATCTATTCGAAAACCATCTATGATTTCTATGTGTTTGATGTTTTTAACTAATACAATGTACATATTCTTATATAATGTTGCTCCATACGGTAAAGTATCAATGGGGGTTGCCAGATTCTTAGCCGGTATTGCAGCAGGTAATATCATTTTAAAATAGAAAAATGAAATAATTGTTCATGATTATCAAGGCGGAAATGCCCTTCTTCCAACCTATTGGACTTATGCTGCCGCTCCCGAAGATAGATCTATGGCTGCTGCCCTGTTTGACGGTGCATTCTGTCTTGGAATAGCTATCGGCCCTGGTAAAGGTCTTGCGTTGTTGAAAGACTAAAGTCCAATGTTAAGGTTTTCAACTGTTGTTTTCTCTCTTTGCCGACGAATATGTTCTCTTTGGCTATATACATATCACGATGTACACATTGCCAGCTATCATAGCTAATGTACTCGTTGCAACAGCTTTTATCCTCATGGCCGTCAAGTTTAAAGAAGCTCCAATGGCCAAAGATGATGGAAAACGTCATTCTGTTGATAGCACAGGTTTTTTCGAGATACCTTTGTCATCAGATTTTTAATGATTGATAATGGTTATAGGATCGGCCGCCTTACTGCCACCATATGACAAAGTAGCTGTTGTTCTATGTATTTTTGGAAAAATGGTTCAAATGTTCATATATGCCAGCATGGAAACGTACGAAACTTCCTCTTAATGCTTGAAAACTAAAAAAATTGATTTGTTTCAGCATTGGGTCAATGTATACGGAAAGTATGTTCGAGTTGACAACAACGGAAACAACTCAGTACAACTCTATGCTCGTATCTCTATCTGGACTTGTTGGATTCCTGTTCTTAATATCATATGTTTGGACGAAAATTGGCAAAAGGTTGTTTAATGACTGATGTTTCTTGTTTTGTTTTATGAAAAAAAGATTTCAGAATAGATAATCGCCATGGTGTTCTTATCGGAGTATCTGTCTGTGTAGCATTTGTACTTTTCACATATCCTTGGTTCTTTTTCAAAGAAGGACTTTCGCAAACTAGTTAGTCTATTTTGTGTTTTTCATGATTTTTTTACCTTTTTTTAGCCTGTAAATATCGTTGGTGCGAAACAACACATCAAGTACCACAAGTACTATATACCGTAGCTTATGTACTTGTATTTGGAATAGGATTTGCTTTAATGAATGTTCATTTAGCTGCTACATATGCTTCGGTAAGCTGAATACATCATCACTTACTTAACACATTCTATCTTTATTTCAGGTGCTGGGACCAAGACGACAAGGCACAATGCATGGAATCAACACCTTACTCGCTAGCTGTAGCCGTGTTCTGGGACCAATAGCTGTCACGTATGACGTCCTAATTCACTTTTTTTGCAAGATTATGCCTCATTTCAGAGACATGTTCGTATTGTTTGGACCAAACGTTGTATGGATCTTCCAATTTGCAACTTGGGGACTACTTATAGCGCCTTTAATTATATTTTACCGTCGATTAGTTCCTTGTAAACTAGCAACAGATCCATTAATAGAGGATGCAATCGACGACACAATCGAAGAAGCTCTGGATGAGCATAAACCAGCATGATGTTGTTCCACATTTTAGGTCAAATTTCTGTGATACTTACTTATAGATTAACAAATTTTTTATTTGAGAAATTAAAAGAGAAAATTCTTTTAATATTAATTTTTGCTGACAAATTCATGACATTATCTCACATATTTCAGGTTGTATACACTTTATTTGAATTAATTTTTAATCAAAATTCTAACTAAAATCATATAAATGCAATATATAATAATAATATTTTTTTTAAAAACAGAGTGCAATTTGAATATATTCTGACATGTAGATCACTTGAATTAGGATTTTAATCTCTAATCATTATGATGATTATGAGTTTTCTATTTTATACAGATATGAATGAGATAATCAAATATCTAAACATTGATCTTCTAGCACATTTTGCATGTTTGGCCACACAAGAATTTAATCTCATCATTCGTGTATGTTTCATCAGTACAGAATCCACTATCAGCATATTGGGTACAGCTGAAAAAGGGATGAGATTTGGATTATTTTTCACAAAGACAGGCTAACCTTTGATGACGATCACGACATTTAGGCTTACAGTATCCGCAGGTCTTCTGACAATATTGCTTAGTTAATGATTTGTATAAATCATGTTGGCAGACATCCTTATAGCTATCACACCCAGGAGTCAAATCCTCACATTTGTCTGCAAATTCAGAGATTTTTAAGATCTATGTTGAATAGAGTATACGGACCTGACTCAAGACTGTCATAGCTTTGATCGACATCTTCGCAACGATTGCAAGTCTTAGTGCAATGAGCTGCCATAATATCACTGAATGTTGGATGAATGCAAAGAGATTCAAATTCCCGACAGTAGACATATTCATCAAAGCATGTGCCTAAACTACGAGATGTAAAATAAGGATGCAGCTTCCATGTTAGACCTTTAATCAAACTTTTTGAAAGAGAAATCGTCATGACGGCTGAAGCGCCACTGGTAACGCGGGGTAATCTTAAGTCCTAAAAAGCGCATGCATATGGAAAAAAGAATATTGCATGTCTTACAGCAGTGCTCATTAATTCTTGGAGCTTAAATTTTCTGAATTCCTTGGTACTATTGACAAGCTCTGCATTACTTGGTATAACAACCGAAATTTTCGTTGAATTCTGTAATGAAGATCGAATCATTGAGATCATTTTCTTTGTTTTTTTGGAAAATTACACTTTGAATTATGATTTCCTTAGCTGAATTAGCATTGGATGAAGTGCTGTTGTCGTTCTGAGACGAACCATCGGACGTTGAGTTGGTTTCTGTAGTTCGTTTCCCTGAGACAAACTTTTTCAATACTTCATTGGCAGTTGGGCTGACAATAGCTTTAGCCCTAAAAAAAATTTCTTTACGTGGTATGAAAATTCAAGAAAACAAGTACTTTGATGAATTGAGTACTTCTTCAGTACTATTTTTAGCCATTGGAGGTGGGTTTGTTGTGATTTTTGCATTTTTTCTTTCAAAAACACAGCGCCTAACTGCAAAACAAATTTTTTGAGTACAAAAAAGTCGTGAATGAAAGAGTTTTACTTTGGTCTGGAGTTGTGGCATTTGCGCATGGAGACGTGGTCGTTGTCGTCGTCAAATTCTTTTTCGAATCTAATGCACGATTAGCTATGATAATGATAATATCATCAGGATTTTCTGTTATATTCTGAAGAGTTTAATACAGATTGAAGGTTTACATCTACAACAAGCATGCTTACCAATGATGGCATCTCGCAGAAGTTGCAAGTTTTGGCACAATTTTGACGTAAAATTGCTTTATGGGCTACAAGAGAAATATTAAAAAAAAAGAAAAATCATATGAAGATGTACCTGAACTGTTACATAAAGATGTAACAAATCTACAATAGCTACTACTATCTTTACAATCATTACTAATACTAGAGCATGATATAACTGTAACAGCTAGCAGTACTAATGTTCGTTGAAACAACATTCTTTCTTTAAATTCTGAAAATAAATGTGATAACTACAGCAAGACGGACGGCAGCTTTAATACTAAAATGAAATGAACAGGCTAACAGTAGGAATGGATGAATGTCCGACCTTATATAGACAAAGACAGCTAGTTCAATATAGGAGGCAATGCTGGACAGTTCGCATGCTAGACAGTCATTCATAAGCATAAGACAATACTCTGATGCAGATACACTGCAGCTGTCATAGTTTGTTGACCAACTGCACTATGCTAGTCAATTAAAGCATACATATAATACAATAACTACATCGAAAAAACTATTAATAGTTTCGAAATCAGTCATTTTTCTAATGAAACATTCCATTTTTGTACTCAAATAACATTTAGAACATATATTGTTCATCAAAAAACTACACAACGAAACATGAAGTGTTTGTAATATTCTGTTGATCATCCTTTGATCACGATTCATCTATAGAAATAGACGTACATATGAGAAGCTACAAAGAAGACATGTGATAACTAGAGGTTTATCAGCGTAAAATAGCACCAAATGACAATACAATTGTACACGAAAGGAATCTCTAACAAGCCAAAGGCAGGATCTAAATAAAAACTTTTTCCTTATTACACAAGATATACCTGTTTCTTTTTAAAATCTATTTTGAATATAGCAAAGCCATGAAGGCGTTTTAAGAAAAAATATATTGAATTTACAGCGAAGCAATATCGACTAGATACTAGAGAATGACAAATCTGTCTCAAACAGACTGTATAAATTGAAAAAATAAGCTTGGTCCAAAAGTAAAATAAAAACCTGAGACCGTATGTAAGTGAATATGTTAATAGAGCAATAAAAAATATCAGAGTGGGTGATGATAAAACTGTAAAAAACATATCAAAATTCCATTTATGGAATTTCTCGTTTTGGCATGAAAAAGCCATAACCTCCTTCTGAGAAGGTCTGGTATAATTGCATTAAAAACTACCAAAAAAAAACAATCTTTCAAACTTCTATTCTAGACGGATTGAGATGTGCAACGTTTTAACTGTAATGCCGACTAAATTCATAATCGAAATCGGCAGCTCCGCTCTCACTAAGATCATCCATGGATGCTCGTCTCGACATATAGAACTCACGTTCGGTTTCCTCAACATCAACCTGCACGAAAGATTTTACTAAAGATAATTTAAAAAGCATCCGAACCTCTTCCTCAATCCTAGATTGAACCGATAATTCGGCCATCATCTCTACATCGGAAGGAACGTTACCAAGCGTCTAAAGCAATCAGTATAGTATAGGTTTACAGCAAATGACAGATGACATACCTGAATCCATTTAGAAGTAAGAATTTGATATGCAGAAAAACGAGCATTGTAGTCAATATTAACAAGATTGAGAATCAGATCTTTAACGGACCATGAGATCTGAAAAGGTACACGTTTGAGAAAACAAAGATAATGTGTAAGGCTTACGTTATCAAAGGCAGGAGAAGGGAAGCCAAACTTTCCATGTATAATTTGCCGGAAAAGTTCTTCTTGTGAACCGTCAGAACTATAATATACAAATTGTGATTCTTTGAATACTATTTAGATCAAAAACCTCTGGAACGGAGGAAAACCACCTAACATTACATATAAAATAATACCAGTAGCCCAGACATCCACTTTCTCATCATAACTATAAAATTAAAATAAATAAATACTATTATATCTTGTCATACCCTGCTTCCAAAAGAACTTCAGCTGCAACGTAAGTAGGTGTACCACAAATAACAGTCAACAATGAGCCATCATGAGGCATTTCTGTAGCTAAACCAAAATCAGCCAACTTTAACTCCATTTCATTATCTCTATTCCAATAAAGCTAAAAGCAAATTGAAAGTTCCAAGAAAAAGGAATTATACTTACGATAAGATTTTCTGGTTTTACATCTCGATGGACAATGTTCCTTTGATGAAGATAACTGTAATTTTAGTGATAAAGAAAAATATAAATAAACGAAACATACTCAAGAGCTTCACATAGGCACTTGGTTAGACCAGCAGATTGTCGTTCAGAAAGACGGCGAACTCTTCTAAGGTATTCAAAAAGATCACCTCCCTGAAATATAAGATGTTAAAATCCCTTTTTTTTGTGAAAAATACGAAAATATTTTCTGTGCTTGTGTGCATCGACAGAGTCTTTAAAAAATTTGAATAGAAAGCATATCTTATATATGCACACGTAATACGTGAAAAGCATAATAATTGCAAAAAATGCTAATTACCTCGACTAGCTCCAACGATAAATAGTGAGATCCATTAAAGCACCAGTTATCGAACATTTGCACTATATAAGGATGTTCTATTTGTTTCATGATAGCTAGTTCGCTTTCGATTAAGTTTTCTTTGCCATAGGTATTCTCACGAGAAATGATTTTTAGAGCTTTTCTCTCTTCCGTAGCCCTAAAAATCGGATTATTATAGCAGAACAGAACAATTGATAAGACAATAAATCAGATTAACAATATTGAAAATATAGCCACACCTCTCCATAACTTCATAAACCAAAGCAGTATTACCATCACCTAATAACTGACGAATATCAAAGAGATCAATCAACTCATCTGGTAAATGCCTAGCTGAAAACAATTAAAATAAGCTACTTCACAAGCATTATTAAGCACCAAGTTCATCCGGTACAACAGAACCACATCTATCATCTCTAAGACTTTCATTTCTATTTGGCATAACTCTTCTTCTCAAAGGAATTCTTCCTTTGCGTGTTGTTCCCAAACTTTTATATTCTAAATGAACATTGTAAAACACACAAACGTTTTCAAGAAATTGCAATACCTTCGGAAATAACATAAAAATCGTCTGCACTGTGTTTTTCGTTCCCATATGCAATAAAAACATAATCTTCTCTGAAGAAGTCTCTCAAAGATACAACCTAAAACACCAAAATGTCAAAACTGGCAAACAAATAAAAAATAAAACATACAGGTCTCCCCGATAAATCGAAAAGTTTTCGAATGGCTCCACTATCTAACTTGACAACGGATGTCAGATCACGCATTACTTGGTCATAGGACCTAAAAATCGTATGAAATCAAGAGAAACTTAAACTCTTACCTTGCACTCCGCTTATTTAATAAATGTCTGACAACTTTTCTTGGTTTAACACCATTTCTGATAACTGTGATGATACGGGGTTCAACAAAGTCAGTTGGTTCAAAACCCTAAAATTCAAATGTCAAATAAGGAAAATATTAAAATAGTACGAACTGTATCTTTCACCCTCGGTTCTAAACCTAATAAACTTGAATCATTAATTTTGCTCGGTCTTGAAATCGTAAAGCACCACGATGGCTCTTTAGCCTTAGTGTAATCCATTGGCTTGAATGTTTCATTGCTAAGAAAAAACAACAATAAGTGAGAAAAAAGAAGATAACTAAAGTACCTGGAGCAGACATAGGACTCGCCATCTTCAAACTGATCGATCTCTGTTATACGATACTAAAAGAAAAACGTAAACAAAATAAAACAAAAACACAGCTGATAAACCTGTCCATCGATTGTAAAGATATGACGAATGCCATGTGGTAAATTCTGTGAATCACCTATAGTTCTAGCTAAATCTTCCATTAGCGGTTGCATACTCCTCATTCGGTCAGTGTGAAGCGCATAGGTTATACCCTAAATCGAAAAATACTTATAATAAAACAAATAAAGGTAGATAAACCTTGAAATATTGGTCTCCATTACGATAAAAACGGAGACGCTTTGCTTTAGTTGATTTAGCGACGCAACGAAATTGTTTCGGAGCCACAAAATCAGTAACTACATCTCGCGCTTCACTAGGTGAAGGATTTGAAGAATCACGACTGAACAGAAAATACGATAATCAAATAAAATTGAAAAATATAAAGAAAAAGGAAAGTGTTCTTACCTTTCTTGTACCATTGATGATGTTAGTGATGAAGACGTTTCAGGTTCTCTTACGTCGTATGTTGACGTGCGCGGAGTAGCCAAATCATCGCACTCGAGAGATCCCTTTTCCACTAAAAGGATAGATAAGAGAGTATGTTAGTTTCTAGCTGAATCACAGAAAAAATTGATGGCTTACTTCTTTTTTGACTAGGGGAAGCTCCTTGTGGAGTTATCTTTTTCATAGCCTTCTTCCTAGGAGTGGGTCTAGGGAGTGTATTACGCGGAGAAACACTCCGAACACACACACTTGGCATCCTAGTTACCCAATTCTCCTGCAAAAGGCAAATTCATCAAAAATTAGAAGTTAGTTTGATGGATGGAGAACCAAAAGGAAAAAAGAAATTGGTAGAAAAGTTGTCGACAAGACGAGTAGAATCTCAACAACACTACTAGATTCAATTAAAAAACAAAATCAATAAAATTGTTTGAAACATTATAGAAAAATAGATATGCAATTTAAATGCTGGTTTTAAGGAAATATATATCAATTCAGGCTTTAAAACGTATAATGTCAGTAGAATTGGTTCTTCTGTTCAGTCCATCTCGACATTGACCCATGGCTAACTCGTGTTGGTTCATAGGCTAGCAGATGGAGAGAAATAGAAAGAATGAGGGAGAGAAGCAGACCCTGCTTGTCTGGACTCTCCACCCGCTT
The DNA here is from genome assembly GCA_964057225.1 of Auanema rhodensis. Classification (NCBI taxonomy): domain Eukaryota; kingdom Metazoa; phylum Nematoda; class Chromadorea; order Rhabditida; family Rhabditidae; genus Auanema; species Auanema rhodense. The sequence continues at coordinate 14,655,788 of OZ059895.1, forward strand.
TATGCTGTATCAAAGTGTCGTTTTAGGCGGGAGGATATGCGAGAAAATAGTCAAATGAAGCCATTGGTTTCTAACGAGAGTCAAAAAAGATCGTTGATATTTCACAAAATCTCATCATCGTACGATAAATATGGTGAAAAGCGGGTGTTGATACGCAAATTTCAGAATTTCAAGTGGTGTTGTCATGCAATCTGGATTGTCCTTCCTGCCAATCAATGAAGATTCATTATTTCTCTTGATTAAGTAATTCTTAGCTTGAGCCTTCTGCTTCGTTAGTCATCTTAAAAGGATTTTCATTCAAATATGCTGAATCCAGAGCCGGTCCATCAACGTTTTCATATTCCGGTTGCAATTTTCTGAAACATTTAGCGGAAACTAATGATATTTCTTGATTAAATTCTTGTTCCAAATTATAATTTTGTAATGATGGAAATGCAATATGCCGACTTCATTATATTTGGAAGGTTCTTATCACTGATAAACCAATTTTTTGTTTCATATAACAGAGTGGCTTCATTGTCGCCGTGTCTACTCATATACACTATATTCAATTAAACAAATCAATAAATGACACCTATAATCAGCATATTAATCCTTTCTAAAACATTAAAAAACTTTTCAAGAAAGATCTCTCCGCATCCTTTCCTTTTCTACAGGTCATATTTCTCGAAATGACCAAAATGTTCGCGAAGCTTCCACATACGCACGTTAGGCTCCGCCCATTTTTCCATCGCACAATTTCCGCGTGAGTTTTCAGAATGTCATTTATTATTTTTTATTTTGCTAATTGTATAGCTGATCTGGTATCTTTTCTCAATATCTTTTAGCTTGTAAAATGTGATTTTGAAATATTTTAAGTTAATTTCTTCATTTCTCTGCTAATCATAACATCATTTCGCTATCATAATTGCGGATTATCTTTGTTGTTCATCATATTTCTTATAAGCACTTTGGCTTTCTCTTATTGATAACTTCCAATTTCTGTTAATAATCAATTATTAATTATAATTAAATCAATTTCAGATATTTTTCAAAGTATATTATGACTCAATTAGATCGCGAACGTGTAATTTTTGATACATCGATGAAGAGAAACTCAGGAACGAATGGGATTACTCATGATATCCCAAAATATTATGTTAATGAGCCTCTAGGAAAACGTCCTGCATGTAATGATAGCTCTGAGGTATGTTGTTATTTTAATGTTATGAAAAGTAAGCATAAACTGTTTTTAAAAACAATAGCTTTGTTTCCAAAGTGAGATTAGAGAGTGAAGGGTTTCTCTTTTTCCTAGTTATGCTTACTAGTTTAATCGGTGTTTAAAAAAAGGCGACAACTTCTTTTCCTCACAAGCTCATTTCAATTGAAATAATCTTCCATTCATTCCGCAGAAACCTGTTCTGTCTAGGGCGTTTACTGTTTTTATCAGAAGTTACATTTCTAATGCTGTCCTTCCCTACAAAATTCAACACAACTTAGTTTTATTATTTATTTTTTGTTGATTCATAATAACAACCGTGAGGGAGGGTTAAAAAAATTTGTTTTCAGCTTCATTTATTTTTTATTACAGGATATGCTGGATGGTGCCCCAAAAGCTAAACGAAGATTTGAGAAAGTTAATGCATTTTTGGAGAGTTTTAGTATTTCCAATGATCAGGGTACTACTGTTAGCTTGTAAGTTATATTTGTAGAATACTGTTTTCTCATGTTTTAATTTAGGGAATCATCATCCGATGAAGAAATGCTTGAGGAAGATGATGCACCTTCCTGCTCCCAAGCTGATGTAATTATAGAAGAACCTGAAGATTCTCTCCAGCAAATTAAAGTTAATCACGATGTATTAAAATATTTCGACTATTTGAAGAAAAATCCAGATCAATGTATACCAAAGTAAGCTTAAAGTTAATTAATACTTATCGTGATTCTACAAAATTCAGGCCAACCCAACCTTTACGAGGAAATGAGGTAACGATTTGGAGACCTGTTGCAGTTGTAGACCCTTTCGCCGACTCCAACATGTCCGGACGGATTAACGAAATTGAGGATGACGAAGTATTGCCTGACCAAATTGGTGAGCTTAGTTTTTTAATATTTGTTGAAATAAGCTTGCATTTTGTCGATTAAAATCAAAAACCCTTTTGACGACTTATATTACAAACTAAAAAACATACAATAACCATTGTCAAACAATCGACATGGTTGAAGAAATCCTTTTGAAGATGTACTATTTCTTTTAGTATACGATAATAATTGTGTTTACATTTGCAGGTGACGTCTGTGTTGCATTTCCTGACGATACATCCCCTGAATTGTCTCCTCTTTCACTATCGAACCGTTCTTCACCGCAAATCATAGAATTGTCTGATTCCGCCGCTTCATCTCCTCTCGAGTATGGTAGTGAGACCGATTGGGAAATGGAAACTGATTAATTGTTGTTAGCTGTTACATAGTTGTATTTAAAGATATATATGTATACCTATATATATATATGTTATAATTGAGGTTTTAACTTCTTAATACTTTTATTTATCTGTATTCTGATCTCAGCTTTAAACTTTCTCTTATTGATTTGATACAGTACCTTTAGTTTACGTTTTCAACGCTTTTATGCATTTATACTATTATACATTTCACTTAATTAATGTTTATTTGTCGTTAAACGTTTGCGCATTAATGCGATAAATAAATTTTTTGCTTATTATTAGGGTTAAGCATTAGCTAACAGTTTTTATGGATTGCACTGACAAGGTGAATTTGAATTTCGCGGGTGTTGTTGCGCGGCCGCTATCGCGGCGCGGTCAGCATGTGCGCGTACGACTGCTGGCCCATCGTCATCTGATGCTCCGTAATAAAGACCAAATCTGTTGCTATACTTTTTTCTTTTATTATTAAAATTATCTGGGATGCTCCGGAAAAAGGACTTGTTTGTTGGCATCAAATACAAGAAGCTTAAAATGTTCTTTTCCTTTGTTTTAGGGCCGTTTACTCTCATCTTTGCTCTTTTATCTTTCCGATTGACTTGACATTTATTCCTTCTATATATTTCTTCTCATTTTAGGACCGCAGCGTTGGTCACGGCTTTTGCCATTGCAAGCGGGGGACGAATTAAGCCTCACTTTGTATAGGGGCTCTATCTGCTGTGTGAGTTAGTGTGTCCACCACGTATGTTTTAGTTTTATACTGCTTACCTAAGTTGCACCCCATATCATATTAGCTTGAATGAAATTTCTACGCCTTCTTCTTTATCTTTCCTTTTCTCTGCTCCAACAAAGTACTAATTTAGTAATGCCACAGGGATCCGACATGGCTAACATGACTGGAAAAGACTTCATTGTTGCTACAAAATATAAGTTGATTCGTAAAATTGGATCAGGTTCATTCGGTGATATTTATGTATCAATCAACGTTACAAATGGCGAAGAAGTTGCTATAAAGCTAGAAAGCAACAGAGTACTGCTGTGTTTTCTACTACGTTATTTTATGTTGTTGTTTTCAGGCTCGGCATCCACAACTTTTATATGAATCTAAGGTGTATAGAATCCTTCAGGGAGGAGTTGGTATTCCACACATTCGCTGGTTTGTTTTTGTCTTTTACTAATATTTGTATTTATTTGATTAGGTATGGTACTGAAAGGGAATATAACGTACTTGTTATGGACTTGTTGGGTCCCTCTTTGGAAGATCTCTTCAACTTTTGCAGTCGTCGATTTACCATGAAGGTGTGTTTTTTTTACATGAATTGTTTGTCTATGATGATATGCTTTTTTATCTATCACGGTAGGAGTTTATAAGTTATTATAGCGATTTTGTATGTAGCTTTTGCTTAGGTTTTCTTAATTACATATTAGGTTCTGTGGTGAAAACCTATTTTTTCAGACTGTTCTTATGCTTGCTGATCAGATGATTGGACGTATTGAATATGTTCACGTGAAAAACTTCATTCATCGAGACATCAAGCCTGACAACTTCTTGATGGGAATCGGAAGACATTGCAACAAGCTATTCTTGATCGACTTTGGTCTCGCTAAGAAGTATGCACTGAGCTTAATTGTAGAGGGCATATAAATAGATTGCTCTTCCCTCATGTCAATCATTCACCTCATGCTTTCAGATTCCGCGATTCACGTACAAGAACACATATTCCATATAGAGAGGATAAGAACTTAACGGGTACTGCTCGATATGCTTCAATTAATGCTCACCTTGGAATTGAACAGAGTAGAAGGTTAGCTAATTGGTGTTTCGTTGTCTATGTCGAGTTATTGATCGATATGGAAATTAGATTCACATGGCGACACCTGTATTATCTAAATTCATTTTTTGTAGAGACGATATGGAGTCTCTTGGATACGTACTGATGTACTTTAATAGAGGAACCTTACCTTGGCAAGGATTGAAAGCTGCCACCAAAAAGCAGAAATACGAAAAGATTAGTGAAAAGGTTTGCTTATCAATTATCAAAAAAACACGAACTTTCTCATTTAGAAAATGGTTACTTCTGTCGAAGCTCTCTGCAAGGGATTCCCTGCTGAGTTCCCCATGTACTTGAACTATACTCGAGGACTTCGCTTCGATGAAGCTCCAGATTACATGTACCTGCGCCAGCTTTTCCGAATTCTTTTCCGTACGCTTAATCATCAAGTACGTTTTAAAGTTTTCCTGAATTATTATCTATTCTGCCACGACAATGCCAGCGAAATGTTTTTCACGAAAACTAATTCTCTGTCGGTGATAACACCTAATCTGTGAATTAGATGTTTAGAGTTACTTCATTCACCTATCGCTTCTGTCATTGGTGGCTCATGTAAATATTTGTTCTCATTGATACTTTTTCAGTACGATTACACATTCGATTGGACTATGTTGAAACAGAAAGCCTCTCAGTCTCAACCTGGAGGTGTTCCATCTAATTCTGCTGCTCAAACTACCACTGCAGCCGGAAATACAGCTCCACCTGCTCCATGAAGATACAGTGAAAGATTTTGAAGCATCTGAATGCTCTTACAATGTTCCTCCTTTTCCCATTAATTATTAAAATTTTTCGTGATGTAGTTAGCGCACGCCCTCTCGTCATGAAGATGAAAATTTCTTTATTTAGGTTTTTATATTCTCCTCGTAGATGATCACGTGGCGTTCATATTTTGTTCTCTTCGTTTAGCTGCGTGCTATTATCTCCCTTTTATTCTTTTGTTTGGTGGCTCTTGGAAAACGAAGTCTTCCAAGTTACTGTTTTTGAACATTTTATTATGATGGAGACAAGATTGACAACACGGTGTGACTACCCCTCCACATACATTATTTGAGGCGCGACTTCTCAAGTCTCGCCAATTGTCGATGTCAATTATTGTACTGTTGATAAATATCGTGACTTTAAAATTGTTCATACTCATATTCTGAATATATGCATATAGGAAGTTTGAAACAACCATTTTATCACGGATTGTCTAATTTGATTGATACAGTTCTGGGAAAAAACATACTAATCGGAAAAGTCAATGAAGAAAACCATTATAATAAACAAGACCGTGCAGTTCAGGGTGATAAAACCGTGTTCAGTCGTGCATATTAATTATAAAAAATATATCTAGATATCCCCACTGACGTAGGCTAGCTAGTTAATTACAATTAGTTGATAAAATAAATGAAACGCAAGCTTTATCTTGCTATCTGAGAAGAATATTACTCCGGAATCTCATTATTACAAGAATAGCTGCATTACAGGCGTTAATTTTAATACACGATACAAATAATCAAATTCCCTATTCACATAAAAAAGAAAAAAGACGAAAACCGAATACTCTTAGAAATGAACACGCATTGACCAACTTGATATCAATAAGGAGACAAGAATCAGGGATAAAGAAAACTAGCTCGCTCTCCGGTCAATAGAAATAAAGGTTTCGGGACAATGAGCAACATCTGTATAAGCTCGTTAGAGATTTTTTTCAATTAGGCTGCTAAATGTTTTTAGCTACTAGAACACAAAGTAAGACACATTAAACTCGAAGAGGGCTTTCTCCTCTAACATACTCATCCTTGGATGTTGAAGGACCACAGTCATCAGACAAGTAATCTCTCGTAGGGCACTCTTCAATAGATTTGGATGGATCATCAGGTTGTGATGTTGGCAAACTCTAAAAAAATCAATAACATGAAAAGTTGCTATTGTGCAATAGGGTACCTCATCTGGAATCTCAGGAGGGGCTTTTCCACCGTAAGGCTTCAAGAAGTCGTGTTGTAAACATTGTGCAGCAGTAGCACGCTCATCCTTCAAAACGTATTATTAATATGCATATACATTTGCAGGTACAAACCTGATCAAAAGAAAGCATAGGAACAAGGAATGATGCGAATTGTCTGGCTTGCTCAAATGGCCATTCATATTTTTGTCGCAAAACATCAATCAAGGGCCAAGGTTTTAAGTTCTGGATATGTAGGAGTTTTCCTTGCTGGAACAGGATTACTATTTACTCGAACAGTGCATTAAAATACCTTGCTGAAGAACTCCTTCCAGCGAGATCCCTTCTTATAAACAGATGGTGGAATGCTGCCTAGCAATTCATGAATATGTGCTAAATGATCTTCGTCTCGAGAATAATTATCGCCCTGGTGAGGCTCGAACAGGTAATCCCCTGTCGCCAACTCGAAAACCTGAAAGGATTCTGATGAGAGAACATCATTAATAGATTGCAACAAACCATGCAAGCGGTACTCCAAATATCAGCAGGAGGACCGTACCCAGCACCAATTAAAACTTCTAGAGATCTGTATTGACGAGTTTGAATATCTTCAGTGAAGTGATGATGAACCCAGCATGCATTACCCAAATCTGCTATTTTAACCTAAAATTATTCATTATAAAATTCATTTATAATGAAATTCAAATAAACCTCTATATTGGCGAGAGGATTATTAAGATCGGGGCCAACAGGAGGTCCAGGTACAAAGCCGGAGCCGGAAATGTTGAAAGGGTGGGTTGGAGATAAAGGGGTATCATTCACTGAAATTGAAAAGCTCAGAAATGCATCATCTAGTGAAAAATCAGGTGTATTTAGGCTTTGAGGGTTAAATATATGTTAGACCAACAGTTATATCCATTGTTTTCAAGAGCATGACGAATTTCAGTTTCACTAAGAGGGCTCAAGCTTGTTCTTTCAATGGGAGCCGGGCTCTTAATCTAAAATCGAAAATACAGACCTTCTAACTTTGAAAAACCAACATCAATTCCACTAAGGTCACCATCCTCAGCATCACTAATGTCCTGAACCTTTGTACCAAGAGAACCGGTAGGTTCAGCATCCTGAAAGAACTAATGTAAACAAAATCATGACTTTTCTTCCTCCAATGCAATCATGCAATTAAAACAAAAAAATACCAGGCATTTCAAATCAAGGAATGGGATTTTGGGAAAAACAAGGCAAAAGTGCGCAAAAATGTGTAATTCAAGGAGAGGGATAACTCATTCACCAACAACCAAAGGAAAACACTTGTGACAACCAATACAACACGCTGTGCTGGGGTACCTGTACCGAGTAATAAGTGGGATTACAGAACATTCGTTGGTTCTGCTCCCCTTCAGATTGAGGAAGAAGCCGTGGAATAGCAGCGCCAGGTCCAGGTTGCGCCGCATTACGTAAAAGGAATGGAGCGGGAGGGCGCATTCCTCGCGCAGAATTCTAAGGGAATATACGTTCAATGGGTCGTTTCGACACAGGTTAGAACGATTATCGTCTTTTTTCAACGCAAAAATACAAACATTAAAAAAACTCACAGGAGCGCTGTTGAGAACTTCAGTAATAGCATTAGCATCTACAGTTAAGCCTTCCATCTGAGCTAATTGAGTTTCTAGGAGTTCTCTTTGCTTTTTAGCCTTCTTCTTCAATTTTTTCTTCTTGTTTTTAGTAAGATTTTCTTGTTTCTAAAATATGCGTTTAATCGATTAAGTCTAGGAAAAGTAGTTACCTTCTTTTGAATATGCATTGGGGCTGTACTGACAGCAGATCCGCTAAGCTTGAGATTCATTTTGGTAGCAACGACTGCATGCTGCGCCATGGCCTAGCAACAAAACTTTTAGAAGAAGAATGCCATGATGAATATTACCTTCACTTCTTCATGAGACATGGTAACAAGTACATTTTCAGGTTTAATATCGGTATGAATGATGTGGCATTTTTCATGCATGTATCGTAAACCTTCAAGGATTTGTCGAGTAATCGTTCGGACATGTTCGATATGAAGACCATCATAATTCGAACGGATGATCAGTTTTAATAGATTACATCCCAGAACCTAAAATTAGCTTTCAAATAGAGATTCGCGGTGAGCAATATTACCTCAAACACCATACATACGTGATCACCGTTAACTCCAGTTACAGTGAACTCATCCAAAAGTTGTACAACCTTTTCACGTCCACTATCAGATGGATCATCATCACGAACAGATCGTAACAACTAAACAGTCATATTATTCAGAATCAAATATGAATCATGCTTACTCTTATCTCATCAATGGCAGCTTCAGTATAGTGCTCGGCAGACTTTACGATCTTCATAGCGACAAACCTCTTGTTAGCCGTGTCCCAGCAAAGCCAAACAGTGGAGAAGTGACCCCAGCCCAATTTTCGTATAACATGGTATCTTTAAACAGGGATAATTATTTAAATTTTTTAAATTCTTGAACAGACTTGTTATTGAAAACATCTCCGATGGAAACAGGATGGTAACCTCCTTTTCTGTAATCTCTGGGATCTTCTTGCTCTTCATCATCCGATCCCAGCACTTCCTCCTCAGGCTAGAAAAGGAAATTCAATAAAATGGATTCAGTAATATGAACATACGTAAACAGCATCTTCAGATGTTTGGCTGCGATGTCCAGCTGATTCACTACAATCTGACGGGCGACAGTCAATATCAGGTTGTAGTTCAAACTCTGGGTAAGAGTGAGCAAACTGTTGTTGAGGTGAGCGTGCTGGAAACAACATCTAAGAATGAGAAACAAAAAAGGGGATATTTAATGATGTTCGCGCGCATATCTCTTGAAACATACCGTCATTACTTGCTTGATAATCTGGAATAAAGCAACAACCGCAAAATTTAAAGCATTTCAAAAACTGCATTAGAAGGTAATTATAAATTGATTGCCTATTGATAAGGACAACCGTGTGCTGTGAATCAAGGAGAAGAAATAAAAAGGTATGAAACTGTATGCTTGGAAAATTATTAAAAAATCATTACCTTCCACATTATTACCGAAAGTCTGAGTTTGAGACTTTTTGAAAGCTAATTTAGGAATCTGTTCTTCATATGGGGTAGTATTCTCCACATCTCTGAAAAGTTGATTTTAAGCAAAGGAAAAAGCGGGAATCATACAAATGGGATTGATTTTTTATATTGATCGATGAGGACTTAGCAAAGGCTTCATCAAAACTATTTTCATCTCCATCATCAATCTCGCTATCAGAATACTTAGCAAGAATTTCACTACTACATGAAGATTCATATCTGTGGCGGGGAGCGTCACACCAGTCGGAGTATTTCGAGCCATTTGCAGACATAGTGAAATCAATGTTGTTTCGAACAGCTGGAGTGGGTGACACAGAGAATGACATAGAACGAGCATTATCATTATCAGGAGTGGGAGCTGCAGGATGAGAATGGGCTTCATGAAAACTATTTTCATCTCCATCATCAATCTCGTTATCAGAATACTTAGCAAGAATTTCACTACTACATGAAGATTCATATCTGTGGCGGGGAACGTCACACCATTCGGAGTATCTCGAGCCATTTGCAGACATAGTGTTGTTTCGAACAGCTGGAGTGGCTGACACAGAGAATGACATAGAACGAGCATTATCATTATCTGGAGTGGGAGCTGCAGGATGAGAATGGGCTTCATCAAAACTATTTTCATCTCCATCATCAATCTCGCTATCAGAATACTTAACAAGAATTTCACTACTACATGAAGATTCATATCTGTGGCGGGGATCGTCACACCAGTCGGAGTATCTCGAGCCATTTTCAGTCTTAGTGTTGTTTCGAACAGCTGGAGTGGCTGACACAGAAAATGAAGTAGAAGTAAAGATTACAGGTGCATTTATAGAGCACACAACTGTTTCTGACTCCTCCTTCTTAGTTATCAAGCGAGCATTATCATTATCTGGCGTGGGAGCTGCTTTATTAAGAGTCTCAAGTTCGTCAAAGAGCATTTGGCGAAGAGCTTCACATTCTCGAACAGCATTATCCGATAACTCTCCAACTTCTGCAGGTTCAATACCAGATTCTGGTTCAATAAGTAGATCAGAAATAGGAATATCACTGATTACACTAGGATGAGAATGGGTAGAATAGAATGATGACACTGTAGAATGGGAAAGATCCTCACGGGAATTTAATAATCCGTGGAGAGGCTCTGAAGACTCGGTTTCGTCGGCTGTAACGTTAGGAGGGTAGGGTAGCAGTTCGTCATTGGATTGTTTTGAATCAACAGATTGAGATTTACGAACAGCTGAAGGCCTAGGTAGTATTTGTTTCTGCTCGTCGAAACGGCTAGGAGAAAGCCATTTACAAAGCAGAGCAACAAACATAACTAACGACACAAAAACACCAAATTGTTCATGGAAATCAATTGAAGAGCCTAGCCTAGGACAATGACAATGAGCGCAATAGAATAAGAGAAACAGAACAGTGAACAGCTGACGTTTGTCGTCGACGCAAATGCGAATCGTCAGCGGTCAAGGCATACAAGTTGAATGATTGGATTGCTACTACAACCGATAGATAGATATCTCTATCAAATTGAAAGCAAGGAGTTGAATAGAATAATGTCTAATCAATAAAGATAAAGATAAAGATAATGATGATGATGGTGATGGGTAGTGGTGGCAGTATTCTCGCCTTGGCCACTCGAAACGTTCAGGCGTGCAGAACAAATAGGAAAAAAATGTATCTGCTTCAAGTAGAAAGTATAGACTTGTCAATCCGGCTAGTACTACGACATTGTGTACATTTCAAGTACCAACAACTAAACATAAAGACAAAAGCAAGACAATCTAAAGAGCAATTCATGATGGTTCTGATATACACTTTAGATTAACTTTGGCAAAACTAATTGCCCGTAGGCAGACATCTGATAAGGAATAGCAACAAAAGATGTATGGGTACTATTATAGATGTAACTTACTCATAATCAATAGAAGTATTTAGTTCCTGGCTTTCATTATTTTTCTCTTGACCATTTTGTTGAGGTGGTAGTTTTGGCTTGGCTGGTACCTGGAGATGTTGATTAAACAAAACATAAATATAATCAAGCGCACCTTCTTCTTATTGTTTTTTCTCTTCTTCTTCTTTTGTAAGGCCAACACTTTCTTTTCCTCTCCACCCATTGAATGAAAACTGAAAGCCTAGATAGCTGAAATCAGCCGCTCAAGAAGAAAAAACAAAAATAAATGATGCCAATACACATACATGCAAAAGCAAATATCGATTTTGTTGTCATATATGAAATATGGAAATTTGAAAAAGGATTATAGCAAGATCACAAAGATTATTTCGATTAAAAAAAAGATTTAAATCAAGAGAATGACAAGATTTCTTGCTACGGTATACAACCTGGGCATAAAATTTTATTTGAAATAGATGAATCGAAAAACCTACAACTTAAGTGTTGTATAACCAAGTGATTTACGTTCTTAAATAATTGAAAAGTATCAATCAATATTTTCACGACTTCAACTTAGGAAGACAAAAAAAACTATAAAAGTATTGGACAAGTTCGCGCGTTTTCCCGCCCGAAGACAAAAATATGGAATGTTAAACTAAAGGAATACTCAGAGATTCGAGATATAAGCCATCAATATAACTTAGTTTTGGCAGAGAATTTACAAATGCAGAATATTGTAGATTTTCTAGGAAACCGGCTTCCCGAGCATCTGACTTATCAAACGCGACACAATCTCTGCCAGTGTGAGCTATCGGCCATTCAGCAGATAAAGAGAAAATTGTTAAGACAGATAGATAGTTGTACGCCAAGCAGTCATAACATTATTAATAAGAGCAACAAAAATATAAATCGAGGAGCTTTATCCTTAAAAGCTATAGTAAAATAGTAGAGGCATCGATCTAGGGTTAGAGACGCAGGTCTGCGGGGTTCAATTTGATTACGGTAACTAAGATCAGAAATGGCATTGGTCCAAACAGATGGAGATACTATCACGTCCACGTAATTTTCTGTAGATATTTCGTGTTTATAAGAAGGTATTGACCTTATTCTTTTAAAATGTTCATTAAATCTTGATTTTAGACACGAAAGAGACTTTATAATGTCCGGATCATTGAAACCAAGCTCAACGGGCGATGGTCACTCTCACCCAGACAAGGAACGCAATGTGATTAAAAGAAAAATAGCTTTGATGGGTTATCCCTGTGTAGGTAAGTAATATTATAACATGAATGTGTGAATTGAAAAATTAAGGAAAATCTTCTATTACTATGAGATTCGTCCAGGGACATTTCCCAGACGCTTATGACACAACAATTGAGGATCTTCATAGCAAGACTCATAGATGGAATGGAAGGGATTATACTTTGCAGATTACTGGTCTGTTAAATCGTTATAGCATGTTGTTTTAAAAAAATATTTTTAGATACTGCAGGCCAACAGGAATATTCTATTTTCCCTAGAAGTTGTTCTGTCGGTATCGATGGCTTTATTCTTGTTTACGCTATTGATGACGAACGATCGTGAGTGTCCTCATGTGATATTGAAATAGTAATACAATTAAATTATAGATTTGATATTATTCAAGGTATTCGTGATAAAATTGTAGAAAGTGTTGGAGATGATAAGTACGTTTTCTGCGTTTTGTAGTTTCACTGGCAAATGTCTTCAGGGTTCCTTGTCTAGTTGTTGGCAACAAAACTGACTTACAATACGCTTCTCGAGTCATCGAAAAAGAAAAGGGAGAAAGATTGGCAGCGTCGTGGAACGCTGGCTTTATGGAAATATCAGCTAAAGACTGTGATGTAAGTCTTTTTTTCACTCATTTCATTATCGTTCATCTGTATTTATTGCAGAAAGTTTCCGAAATATTTGACAAAATCTTGTACCGAATCGAGGTCGCCCGCGGTAATATGGTTCCTACTAACAAAGGCAAATGCACTATTTCTTAATTAGCTTAACATTTTTTCAATTGTCATTTTCCTGTTAAGGATATTCATTCCTCATGTTTTTTTGTTGTTTTCTCAGTAGAAATTTTTGAATGTTTTAGCTTTATAAAACTGTAAATACTGCAGTGAGATCATCTTTGGTTGATTGCAAGATAACCTTTCTTTTGTGGATAACTCGTGTTTGTCGTTGATTTTCATTATGTGTAGATAATTGATATGCCTTATTCAGATGTTTCTTTTGGATTTTATCGTTTTAGACGAACACTATACTTCTAATTTTTCTTTGATTGCTATGTAGTTCACAGTTTATAATTACAGCATGACGCAAGAAGGTAATAACATCTTTGTTCCTACTGCTACCGCTACTGCTGCTGCTACTGTTACTGCTACTTCAGCTGAACAGACTGCGGTTGAGATCGATTCTCCTGATCACACAGGCATGCATTTATGAATCGTTCTCTTGGTTTATTTCTATTTTCTTTCCAGTTACTGATATTTCTTCTAGACTGCCTGGATTGCCTAAAGTTGCCGATGTAGTTTCAAAGTATGTCTGACGTGATTGTTTCAGTATCGAATATTAAAAAAACTGTTTTAGTGTTGATATTACCCAAGTAACTGCCAAAGTTGATCAGTTAAAGAAATGGACTATCGGGACTTTCAAAAATTCCCGACAGCAATTGCTGGAACAAATGGGGAAGGTACGTAAAATGGAAACGTATTCAAATCGGATTTATAAATTTAGATCGATAAAACCGTTGATCCTGAATTCGAGCAGGAATGCGAAAACCTTAAAGATCTTCACCGCAGATATGGGGCTGTCGTTGTGGCTGCTCGTCAGTTTTCCAATATCTTAACTCAACTTTCTGCTGCCGAAAAAGCTATGGGGGAAAGCTTCTATCAATTATCACTGAAAGAAAATACGATTAAAGTAATATTTTATGTGCTGATGATTTATTGTTTTATTGGTTTTTTTAATTGTAGACTCAATGTACTTCGGTTTCTGATACTATGAGACAAATTGGGGAGCAAGCTAATGCCTTAGATAGCTGTTTGAAATATTTTGTTTCTTCTATGGAAACGTTGTACTCAAAGACTATCACTGATACACTAGATACAATTTTCGGAACTGAAGCTGTAAGCCTAGCCTCAAGAATTCAACTTTTAATTTAGTATATTTCCCTAGGCTCGAATCGAGTATGACGTCTTCCGACATGAACTTGCCGCTCTTCAATCTCAAAGTACTGGCTCTCCAACAACTATTCAAGAGGCTCAAGAAAAAGCTGAGGCTCATAAGGAGAAATATGAGAGCCTGAAGCTTGATGTTCGGGTAAGATTCAAGCCGTCAGTCTTTTTTTGTAGTGAACAATGATTTCAGGTGAAACTTCGTTTATTGGAAGAGAATCGCGTTGGTGTTTTATCGAATCAAATGGAAAAAATCCAAAAAGCTCTCGCTGCTTACTATTCAGGAAATGCTCAGGTTTTGTCGAATGCGGTTGAGGAGCTTGCTGCCATCTCTCAAAGTCAATATGTCTCTTTTCTTTCCCAATAAGTGACATAGGAAGTTTCGGAACAATGATTATTTATTTTAATACTTCATCTGGAGTGCCTAGCATTAATTCATGCCCTTTTGAACTTAACCATTAATTTGTATTATAATTTTCCTCGTCATTTACATAATACTGTGATTTAATATTTTCATATTAATATAACTAGACGAAAATTGGATATGGCCTTTTGAAAAATCATTTGTATGTATATTAGTACCTTAATTACGCATTATTACCCATTTTTAACACGGGAAGAATGGTGGTATCTCACTTTAAAACTATTTTTTTTTTCAATAAATTCAGTATAATTGGACTGTTTTCCGTCATCTCAAATATCTAAACATTGCAATGCCTCAAAATATAAACTATAACATCAAATAATGTTATTACTAAGTTTAATATGTGTTACACACTTTTTTTTCCAGTTAAAAGAAACAAAGGGATATTTTGGCGGGAGAATTTTTTTTGGCTACGTTTTGCGTCAGAATTTCGAGATTATATTGTTTTTGAACTGCTAAAAAATGAAATATTCACATGCGCTTTTATAAGTTCATAGATATTGGGTTGGAGGGATCTGAAATAAAATAAGAAAGAAGAGAGTTTTTATTATTTTTTTTTTTTGGGTTCTGTGTGGCTATGACAGGCCGGTTCACCAAGGCGTGAAAAACGAAATGAAATGTTGAATGATAACGGGTTGACTGAACATGAAATTAGCCTCATTATGAATGACATAGTTAAATCCGATTAGAATAATAAACATATGCACTGTTATAATGGATTATTGATTCATAAAGGTTCATAAGCATCATCATTTATAAAGTTATGTATTACAAGAACTCGTTTGAGACACTGGCTTTATACGTTTTTTTTTGTTCATTTTTTTTTCTTCCCAACTGTTAATGTTTCTCGAATCATCGTCGCTGTCAGCTGCCTCTCACAAATCTTTGCTTCTATCCAAATGTTCAAAGAAAATGAACACGATGAACTTATCAGGGGGTTTGTAAAATATTTGTAACGTAGCTGAGAGAAATTTCCATCTTTTGTCCCTTAAGTTCTTCAAAATGTTCATATACATTATGAAAAAAAGAGGGATGAGTAAAGTATTATATACATATGTAATCATATAGAAGTATGTTGTTTTCGTCATTATTATTATTATTATTATTATTATTATTGGCTTTACTATTTTCATTTATTGATTGATTTTTATGATAAGATATAAAATATAAAATTTTCATTTCAATGTAAAATTCCTTACATTCAGCATATCATCTAGTCCTACTCAAAGGTCATTTCAAGTAAAAATAGAAAAAAGATATTACGAATTATCAAATTGCATTAAGATTACTAAAACCTTCAACAGGTCTGATATTGTTTTCAAACTTTGTGTGTGGTCGATAAATTAAAGATAAAACTACATATATACGGATGGGGAAAAGAGAATGTATGCGAGAGAGAGAGACAGAGAGAGAGAGAGAGAGAGAGAGAGAGAGAGAGAGAGAGAGATTGAAATAGCCAATATTCATTAAATGAAGAAAAATATTGATGACTATAATGATGACGACGGTGACGATGACGATGAACACATGAATCTACACATCTGTTTCTACCTAGCTATGAATCCCGCCAACACTACCAACACCATGGTTAACTGGTTACCTGCCATATATAGACTAACTCAATTGGACAAGTTAGTCATAAATAGTTGAGATTCGTAACATTCTATTCCAATACACTTCATCACTAAAGGTAACGTAGAAGATAAAAAGAGCTAACCGGACAGATCAAATTGATTTATTTGTCTCAGCAGACTGTAGTAGCTCGTTTACTCGTTTTCATGCTGCTAACAGTGAAACCTATGTTTGTATTTCTGCACCTACTAACATATACTTGCTGTGTCTCTCCATCCACATCCCTCGTTTCATTTACCAATCCCTCCCACTTTCTCTCTCTCTCTATTTTGCTTTTAAAGAAAACCCTCTTAAGTATATGTATATTCATTCATATGATTCACCTATTTCATCAGCTTAACATTCACTGTTTTTGATACTTCTGACTCAGTAAAACAAACTACAATTGTATTCGTTTCCGGTAAAAATTCGAATTTTTCAAACTTTTTTATATAAATAAATGATTTTCATCCTACATTTTTTATATTAAAAACAAATATTTATAAACAGAATATAAAATTGATTACTACACTAAAATACATTATATTTTGTATTTTTATACACAGTAGTAGTGTATGACGTCATCATTTATATGTTTGATTGACTTCAGTTTTGTTGAAAATCCAAAGAATCTATAGTTTTTAAATCTTCTTATAACATATCTCATAACAAATCACCAAGATTTTGAAATAAAATTTGTAAAAGAAGACGAAAATATGTTAAAACTATGGAAAATATTTGATGATGATGATGATGATTCAGTTGCTTTGCTTAGATATGTATGCATCTTCTTAGCTGGCTTTTGGTTCGTTAGTTGTTACTAAAGCTGCATATACAGCTTTGGCCTATAAACTCATCAACGTCTCTTTTGCTGTCGTTGTGTGGTCGTGGTCGTCTTGTATGATCTTTGGGTGAAGTATAATGATATATATCTATATATATCTGTATATACATACATATGAAGGAAGTTTCTATCGACTAAAAATTTTTCCAACCAAAAAAAAAAAAAAATAAATATCTCATCATCGATAGTATAGTTTACTTTCCGTTTTCACTAACTATATAGATATATAGTTAGTTATATGTATGTACAGATGTATATACTATATACTATACATGTAAAGAACAATTAAACAGATTTTTTTATATTGTGGCTGGAAATAATAACAGACAACTACTACATTGAAGCTTCTTTTCATTCGCATTTCCATCTCATTCGTCATTTCGTTTTTTTTTTGAATTTTTGATGTTATTTGTCATTTGTTTACTTATTTATTCTTTTTATTATACATATTTTTATAATTAATATCAATAAATATATAGAAAAATTATAATTTAATCAATTTTCAGTTTGATTATTATCTTTTATATATGGTACAACTGTGAAAAAGCCTTTCTCAAACCTGTTTCTTGGTGCCGGAGGGTGTAGACAATGAATCGAGGTAGTCCTTCTATATCAGTTGCCCTCTCCACTTCTTCTCCTCGTTTTTCATCTCTTTCTCTCTTCTCTCTCACTATTTCTCGCGCGACCTCTCTCTCTCTCTCTCTCTCTCTATCTCTCTCTCTTCTCGTTTTTTAAAATTCTAATTCCCTCTTAACTTTCATCTTATTCAATTAATCTTTTTACTTCATCTTTTAAAATGATTGGTATCTACATAAAAGGACTTAGCTATGTGCATTACTGTGTGCTAATACATATTTCCATCTATGTGCTAGTACTACATATATTTTTTTAGCAGATTATTTAATTATTTTCTATTTATTTGACCAGAAAAAATGGAAATTTCGTTTGTCATCTCTCTGTTTCATCCTCCCTCTCTCTCTTTCTCTCTCTTTCTCTTTCTCTCTCTCTATTTCTCTCAATCTCTTATACCACTTTCTCATACATCTACTCTTTTTCATTTCATCTCATAGACAATATCATTGTGTTCTTCTCGAATAAGTTGTTTTCTTTCATCTTTTTTTTCTTTTTTTCCTTGTCCATGTTGTACGTTGGTATGTGTGTGTGTGTATGTGAGATAGACTGACTGAATGAATGCCAAAAGGAGAATTACAGTCTATTCAACCAATTTATTTCTTTGTTTCTCGTTTTTACTTTCTGATAGTAATGATGCTGATGATGCTGACGCGGCTCTTACCGTCCTTCATCACAATACTTCGCAATCACTATCATCTTTATATCCTTTTTTTCCAATTTCTCTTTCCCAAATTGTTAGTTTGCAATAGTAGAATAAGGTAATAATGGTAGTACTACTTGTACTAATACATAGAAAATGATTTCTATCCAAAGTATATGAAGGGGAAAAAAGGTGACGTTGGGATGAGTTGAGGTGAAGGTGGGTGGTAGTGTACCTGGCCATAGAACGAAAAGCTTTCCCCTTTTTATTCTCTCTTTCTCTCTCTCTCTCTTTTTCTTGAAATCAAAACACTTTGAATTTCCATTGTGACTGTTTGTAGGTATGTTTGAACTCTCTATCTCTCTACCTCTCTCTCTCTCTCTCTCTCTCTCTCTCTCTCTCTTACTCTATTGCAATGCTGACATTCGAATTGACTACAAGTGAGAAGCCAGTAATTTGTTGATCGTTCAGAGCAAAAAAAGCTTCTGGTCGATAATCATTTGAAAAATTGGAAAATTCTCATTCTGTATTTGAACAAGAATACGGAAGACATTGAAGTCGTTGTCGATGACTACAAAGCAGAACCCTCGTTGTTTGCCAACTCTGCTAACTAATTGTATGATGCGTGAATATACATGTATACATCTGTGTGTGTGTCTGTGTGTATGAAGTTTTAAAATTTAAATGTAAAACATCTTCATAGACATATATGGAAGATGGAAGAAAGGTTGCTTGAAGCTTCAACTAGTCCAACCAAGACAAAGTGTGAGAGAAAGCGAGGTTACTAGTGAACGTAGTTCAATCATCAATAACTTCATCAATATGGCGACATTCGTGTCACTCGACGATCATTCGAATTGCTTGAAAAATGATTTTTACGAGTTTTTGTGTTTCGTTTAATTCATCGTCTATCCATCATGTACATCATCATCACCTTAACGTTTGGCAAAGTTTGAATGAAATATTGATGAAAACACTTCGTTTCAAGAGTTTTAAAAATTAAAAAAACGATCGCAATGTATAGGCTGAGGAAGTTTTCGATGTAGTAGTAGTAGTATTATTTGAAGAAAGATCATAATTTTGACTATGAAGTCTTCTTCTTCTTCTTATCACCTCTCTTCATCATATCGTGTTTTTCAACCACCCATCTTCTCCTCCTTCTCCCACAAAAACACATATTTTCCTGAATAATATGCTTATGAAAAGCTTTTCATATCTCAAATATCAGTTTTTCACTTCATATCAATGAGATGCGTCTAAGCGATGACGATGAAACCTTATGATTACGATGAGTAATTGGATAGAAACGGTATTTCTCACATTATCGGTCTCGAGAGATTGAAGTCCAAAGTCATTAGGAGAAGTACAAGATTTTCTAATAATTCTTCGTAATTCTCATGACTAATTCACTAATTAAAGAAGTTAAAATACGAAAAAATCAATATATTTCTTCTATTTTTAAAAAATAAAATTTAAAAATAGGCTGAGGCAAAGTAACGTAGTAGTCTCTGGAGCTGACTAGCTACTCAACGTTAAATAGAGTTTATGGGAGACATGGTTACATGAAAGTCAGAAGACAAGTAGGAGAGACGAGAAGACACCCAGCCAAACAGTTATTACAAGTGATTCTCCTTTGTGTGTTGTATCCTTCTGACTGTCTTCAATTCCCTTCTATTCTCTCTCTCTCTCTCTCTCTCTCGCATCATCTTCGTTCAACCATCAACTAACTGCCTTCTGCCATCTCAGTTCTCTTCTCATTTCTACTCGTTTCTCACTCTCTTTAGAGCATTTATTTGAAAAGAAAACATGACGAACAGACAATCAGATATTGACAACATTTCAACAAGTTTCTCCCTACTTGTGTGTTTTTCAAACTTTTAGATTTTTTTTCTTTTTTTTTCGTCGTCTCTTCCTAATTATCTTTAAAATCTATTACTTTTATCATTTTTTTGTTAATTTTTCTTTGTTTTCTCTCGCAATATTGTGTTCATCTGAACCCTTTTTTAATTAAATCATGTATACCAGATGGCTTTCAAAAGTCTGAACCTACTTGGTTGTTTCAAGCTTTCCTTCCTGCGCTCTTGTCCTTCTCTCTCTTTTGCTTTCTTTCTCCCCCCCTCTCTCTCTCTCTCTCTCTCTCTCTCTCTCTCTCTCTACATATATCTCTATCTCTCTCTTTTTTTAAAACTCAGTTTATCCTGCTCCATATTGTTATATATCTTTATCGAATGCCATATGTAAGATAAGAAACTTCCTGCATTTTCATGTTGAAGCTCAAGAGTCACACACACACACACACATGCATACATCCTCATTTCAGCCGGAAAATCTCTCAATTCTCCATAGTTATTCACTTGATTTTCAGAGAAATTGTTTGTTATGATTGCTTGAAGTTTGAAACTTTCTAAAGTACTAACATCATCATGACATCAGTAAGCCGTCGACCAGATGTGAATTGTATGTTTCGCCACTTCAGCCATTTCTCTTCAGTTTTTCCATTTTTTAGACAAAAATCTTATTACTGAGTCACTAAAAAGTGATTACTCTCCCGTTCCGACTAATGTAAGTTCAATTTTTACATTTTTTTACTTTCAAACGCTCATTGTATAAACCTTTTCTCTTGTTCTCCTGCTTCTTAGTGCTCAATTTTCCTTAACGGCAAACTAATTTCCTAGTTGTCCTCCATGGCTTCCAAAATTCTGAGTACTTCTCTTTCTTATTCTTCACATTTCCTTCTATTGCTTCAAGTCTCTTTCTAGTTGTTGAAACTGAAATTGATTTTTTTAAATGAGCACTTTTTTACCCTTTTTAACCCGTAGCTTTGGCTCATCAACCATTCTCAACCCTTCATTTTTCTCTGACCCTTTCCCTCTCTTTTTGCCCAACCAGTTCCCTTTCCCTCTCTCTCTCTCTCTCTGTTTAGTTTTCATTCTCTCATAAAACCTACTCTTTTCTTACTTGCCTTTCTTTTTGTCTGATGAAATGTTGCTTCATTTCACAGCATTCTGCTGCTGCTGCTGCTGCTGCTCTCCATTCTCCTCAATCTTCGGTTACTTCCCAACAAGGAATGCCCTTAATACTGGTTGGGAGGGGGGTGGACGGAGGGTTGCATTGAGGATTTTCGTTTGTCTTTCTTTATGTGAGCATGCATGGTGAACCAAATTCATCATCTAACAATCTGAAATCTTTTTAGAATTTAAAGAAACTAACGGCTTTATAAGCGCATAAGGACTTGCCGTATATCTCTCTCTTTCTCTTTCTTTCTCTCTCTCTCTCTCTCTCTCTCTCTCTCTCTCTCTCTCTCTCTCTCTCTCTCTCCCTCTCTACCTCCTTTTTCCTATTTTTCTTCAATGTTTTCCAAATATTTTTCCAGGTTTACTTGTTTAAACTCTTCTCTTTCTCTCTATTTTGCCATTATCTTTCTATATATTTCGACGACACATATGCATATACATGTTCTCTACATGGCCCATTAATAACAATTTCATTCAGCTTATTCAGCCAAGTAGCAAACGGTTCCGGATGTTGACCTACTATACTTAGGCTTGCCAATCGCAATCCGCTGCTCCTGTTTTACTTCTCTCTTACGTTTACTGCTCCACATCATCAATTGCTCAGCTGATCTCTATTTTCTTTCTCTCTCTCTCTTTCTCTCTCTCTCTCTCTCTTTCTCTCTTTCTTTCTCAATCTCTTTCCGATGACATCCTTGTGTTCGTGTTCCATTTTTGTTTCAAGCCCAGCTTTCCCGTTGTTTAAGCCGAAGCTGTCGTCTGCAAGACCTCATGACTTTCCCATCACCTTCACTAGTCATTACCAAAATTCCTATGTTCTGATGCATGTTGTCTGTAGCCGTTGTATGTTTTTCAAAACGTTGTCATTTCTACATCCTCTGTCTCTTCAGCAGCATTTCCTCTTCTCTTTCATTCTTTGTGCTTTGTCTTCATATTGCTTTCCCCTCCTTTCACTCCTAGCTTCTTGGCAATCATCTTCACAGGTATTACTAATACATCAATCAGTTGACAAATATTTCAGGAATCATAGTCATTAAGACGAATTTTCTTTTATTTTTTCTGAATTATACTGCTAATATTACTCTCAGCACTGGTCTTCAATTCATTTTCTATTTTTCAAGATTTATGTGAAAAGAGTACTAGAGCTTAGATTGATGTTCTCATTAAACTTTTAGTTTTGAGCTATGAGCCAAGAATTTCATTTAAAATTTGGTAAAAAATGAATGTGAAGCCATAGGATATGAGAGATATAGGGATATAGATAGATAAATAGAGAGAGAGAGAGAGAGAGAGAGAGAGAGAGAGAGAGAAAGAGAGAGTGATTGGCAAATAATATGCATATAGTATGAATTGTATGAATAAAAGAAGAAATAGAAAATTACAAAGGATCATAGACGAAAATGGCAGATTAAGTCTCAATCACATAAAAACCAGACAGATGATGATTCCATCGCTCCCTCCTGTTCTCACGCACTCTCCCTGCTCTACCTCCCCCCCCCACTATTCCTGAGATGAGGAACAAGTCATAAAGCTAGTGAACTAAACAACATATAAACACATTTTAATGTTTGAAATGTTTAAAACAAACATATTTTTGACATTATTTTGTCCAGAAAATTCTTTTTTCAAAATGTATTTTGGTTGTTGAAGATGATTATGAGACCTTTGAACTTTACTCACATCCATGGGATTGACTAACTAGTCAGTCCAAGCCTTCTCCCTATATCTCTCTCCACCCCCTCTCTCTGTATCTCTCTCTCTCTCTCTCTCTCTCTCTCTCTCTCTCTCTCTTAATTTCTTAACATCAGAATTTACTTATTTTTTCCTTTTTTTGGAATATATGTTACTCATTCTGATATTTACAATTTAATTTTCAATAGAAGATTGTGTGTGTATGTGTGTGATTAATGCTTGAAGTTTGAAACTTTTTAAAGTTCTAACTTCAAAAGGATCAATGATCAAACATACAGAGGTTATCCATGTCCATGCCAATAGCCATTTATCCATTTTTTTTCATCAAAGTACTATTTGAGAGTAAACGATGACTTTTTCAATACATTACTTCAGAATAACATCGAAAAAATGGGTTTCGTGCGATCGAACAACTGAACAGAAAGCCATAAAGCTACACCAGTTAGTCAGTTAGAATCGTCAAATCATCGATTTGTTGTTATAAGTTTTTATGATGATTCACATTGATCAGCGCTCACCTTATCTCATGATTATTCTCTTTTCTGTGATGAAAAAAACAATGAAAGTATATATTTAGAGAGAAAGGAAGAGAGAGAGAGGGAGAGAGAGAGAGAGAGAGAGTAAGAGGTGGAGAGGGTGAAGAGGAGAGAGAACTGTGTGATAGAGGTTTCTTCTGATTTGGGTGTTCTTTGGAAAACACAAAGATAGATTGATAGAGAGAAAACGAGAGAATTCGAAATTATACATGGAAGTCATTCAGCCATGATCGAATGTCTCAAAGCTTCACAAAGAGACAAATTTCAATTTAGCGTCGTCGTTCATCCTGCTTCGGGTCGCTGTAGTAGTTGTCCCGATTGTAATGATGATTTCTTGATGATCATCATTAACCGAGAAAAGAGATGACGGCCATGCTGAGATGACGATCGTCGGTTAGATACAGATGTTGTTGACGATGATGACGATGAAGAAAATGAACGACAACGAAGATGACGATGACTATGCGAAATTAGAAAATCGAGATTCAGAAGGCTTGAGTGAATTGGTTACATGTACAAACGCGATATTTCAATCTGTATAAGGCTAGAACTTCCTCCGAGTCTCTGTCTACATCATGAATCGAAAAGCATCAGCTGTTTCTGGCTCAAGCTTGAAGCCAGGAGAACGAGTGTAGACTGCGAGAAGTAGGAGGAGTAGTAGAGCACACAGGAAGACGAGAGAATAGAATCGAGATGGGACCCTTTCCATTGCCTACTGCTGCTTCTGCTCACTCTACGATCACTTACTTCTTATGTTTCTCTCTGCTTCTCTCATCTGTCTTTCAAATATCCGATCTTTCGCCTCTTCTATCTTCTCTCTTTTCTTTTCGACTCTATTTCTATGTAATCTGACAGCCGTCCAGTATCTCGGGATGAATGTAGAGAGAGGGTCCCCCCCCCCCACACCCCGCTTGTCTACTCCTCTTCCCCCTAGTTGTCGTAGTCGCGCTCTCATTCCCAACCCTTTCAGCGTCCGGATACAAGTAGAAGAGCTACGTTTCAACCTCAGTTGTGCCGTTCGATTTTTCTTTCTGTGTATGTATGTGTGTGTGTGTGTGTGTGTGGCTAGACCATCAAGCATCAAGCCAAGCCTCATTTCTCTCTTCTTCCTTCTCATTCCTTATAAGCTTAGCCTGGCCTACTACACCATAATTCAGAGTATTCTTCTGCAGAGCATCTTCTCTGGTTCTTCTGTTTGAAGATTTCAATGGTCGTCGTCCATCTTTCTTACTTATCTGTTAAATTTTCATTCGAAGCTGTGATTTCACCATCATTCATACTATCAACAATCATGATTTCTGATTCCATTTTTAGCCAATTGATAGTTCATAACATCAGTTTATGATCTTACATGTTCATCACATAGTCTCAACCAACTAACCTCGACATCTATTCTATCATTCCTGTCTTCTCTTCATTTAATCCAACTGTCTCCATTTTTCCTTTTCTATCTCTTCTTCTTCTTCTTCTTCTTCTTCTTCATCTTCTATTCAGCCACACCACCAATACACACCTACCT
Source organism: Auanema rhodensis (assembly GCA_964057225.1). Lineage (NCBI taxonomy): Eukaryota > Metazoa > Nematoda > Chromadorea > Rhabditida > Rhabditidae > Auanema > Auanema rhodense. Next base: position 14,681,052 of record OZ059895.1, read on the forward strand.
AAACCATCATCATCATCATCATCATCCTATTTCCCTATTCTCATTTCACTGTTCTATTCTCACCCCCCCCCCCTCCTTTGCAATCGTCTCCCTATCGCCCACCCCCTCTTTCTCGCTCTCACTCTCTCTTTCTTTCGATCAAATATTTTCATTGACCTTTCAACTTTCTTTCTTAATTACATCCAATTTCTCTTCAAAATCCATAACTTTATCTCGTTTCATTGCAGATATCATCCTCAGTTTCGTGTGCTAGCTCTAGCCACAGTCCCCATTATCTGCATCTATTATCTTCCGGCGGAGATACATCCTCTTCTACTCGTTCTCATAGCCGATCAAGCAGCTTGAGCAATCCGCTGTCTACTAACAACGTCTCCAGATCTGTCGGCAATAGTGAAGCAGAACAAAAAGCTTCATTACGTGCCGGTGGAGGTGGAGGAGAAGGAGGAGCATCAGGACCCGCAGGAACGACTAGGTGGGCGGATCCTGGTGGCAGTTCAACTGCCGATTGCCGCATGGTCGCCACCGTCTCTTTCGAGCCGCTGAAATGGGCTTTTCTACTCATCTACCTGGTTACAGCTGGACTATCTAATTGGGCCGTACTAGCTTATACTCATGATTATGTGCCTAGGTAAGTATTTATTGGTATTTCGAAGTTTTATTGATTTTTTTGTTTTTTATACTCATTATTGAAGATGATATTCCTATCTTAAAGCTCATTTTATTCTGTTTTTAAACGTATTTCCTCTACTTCATTTCTCTCTCTCTCTCTCTCTCTCTCTCTCTCTCTATCACTCTTTCCATAATTCGTTTAATATTCATATTTATGTTGATGAGTATAAACGACATTGACAACAATATCGATGTCAATAACATCTAATGTTTAATCTTTACCTTATTTTCAAGCTTTAAACCTCTTTCACAACATCATTACATGTTATATATCAAAGTTTTAGTAGTTTTTCATCATCTTTTACTGTCTAATATCCACTCTATAACGTCAGCAAAATCGCCATTTTATCATTCACTTTCTTCTTCTTCTCCTGTTTCTCTCATTTGACACCACATAACTGAAGAAAAGAAAAAATACTGAGAAAGCTTTTCTCATCACACAGCTGTTTCACGTTCAAAATTGTGAAATGTTCACGTGAATGTGTGGAGGAAACACAATTTATTTTGTTATTTTTCTCGAATTAACTCCTTAGTATCTCGTCCTTGAAATCTTATTTTACTACTATCCTTTCAATCATTTTATATTTGATTCATCTAATTTAAAAATTAACAAAATGAACAAATGTTTCAAATATTATCAAGGAAGGAGGGAAAGTTCTTCTTCTTCTGCCTTAATGTTATAGTACTATAAGGCTCTCTCTCTCTCTCTCTCTCTCTCTCTCTCTCTCTCTCTCTTTATACTTGTTCACACATATACACTTTCTCTCCCTTCTTACCACTGCTGTAGATGCTGCTGATTCCTCATCTGTTTCTCGTCCTCGCCATCATCATCATCATCATCATCATCATCATCATCGTCGTCATTTTTCTTGTTTTCATACGAATCAACGAATTAAGATGATGCGTTCTTCTTGAACAAACGAAAACTATTATCGTACCAGTCTTTACATCGGATGATTGTTTCTTCTACATGTTCTTCTCTCGAAATTTGCCTTTTACGTTTTTTTTGGTCCTGGAATTCATTCGGCCGGTGAATGATTAGGTTGGAAGGTGTTGCCAATGAGAACAAATATATTTCATCTGAACAATGACAAAAGGGGGTTTGAAACTATGTTCTTTCGCTTTCTGTGTATGTATTGTCTCACTCAATCTCATTTCTATTCATCAAAATGCGTAACTATTAAAATCTTTTTTTTCTTCAAAAACTTTTAGATAAAATCCAAAACGTTAGCAATTCATTGTTCTTCCTTGTTGTCAAAAAATTATTTCCGTAAGATCACATATACTTCTCTCACACACACACACACACACACATCGGAGACACCGATTGATCATGCGAAATGAACGAACATGAAATAGCTAGATCTTGGTCTCTTAACATCAGCATTTTCTCCAAATTACAAAAGCATTTTGACTACATACAAGGACTGTGTTTACATAGCTATGAATTGTCATCATCATCATATCTCCCGCATCGGCTTTTCCTCTCTTCTGATCAATCCCCCCCCCCCCAAATCCCTCTCATCTCTCTCTCTCTCTCTTTACTTCCATTCAAAGCTTTAAAAAAATATTTATTTGCAACAATCCCGCTCTAGTAAATAATAATTCGCCCCTATTACTACTACTACAACTGCTATTGCATCCCCAATCCCCCCCCCTCTCCTTCTCTTCAAACGTCGTTCGCCCACACCTCCATATGAAAAGCTCCAAAATTTGAACAAAAAAACAAGATGAAGCCGTTCATTCAATGATGCCTCGTTCCGCATTTTTTACAAAAATAATTCGTCTAAAAGGCATACTGCAACAAGCAGTTTGTTGCTTCATATTGTATTCGGCTTTTTTCAAAAACATTAATCAGTAGTTTCTTTCCAAAGCTGAGTACTGACATCCTTTCTTTTTTTTTCTTTTTTCTTCTTTCTGTTGTCCTCAAGAGTATCAAAGTATAACAGTATTTCAGGGCATTGAATAGCCTGTTTTCGACTGCTTTTCTTCATAATACCATACACTATCCTATCCACTACCCCCCCCCCCTCACACTCTCTCTTCTCCTCCTAATACAACAAACATATTTTGTTTATTTTTATTGAAAACATATAATGAAATCAGAACAGATTTTTCTTTGACTACTTGTTTTTTTATTGAAAAGAGATTACTTACTACTATGTGTCTGCTAAAATAATTTCAAATTCTATTTGATTTTCCTATTTCTATAGGCTTTTATGACAAACTGACGACATTCATGTCTCTTTTTTTGTTTTTTTAGCATTAAATAACAATTCTAAACCTTATATGTATGCATATGGTATATATAGATGATTAGATTATAATGTTTTAATTGTTTTCCTTCCTTTTCTCTCTCTCTCTCTCTCTCTCTCTCTCTTTACTTCCTCTTTCAAAAAATTTCTTATTGTCTTCATCTAATATACATATATCAGAAACATATTTTAACCTAACTATACCCTTAATATCCCTTAATCAACACTTTTTCAACCAAAAAAAAAAAGATTTTTTCCTAAAAATTTGTTTTTTCTTCTTTTCTTTCCAAAACAATTCAAAACTTTGTTTCAGTTGGATGATTCGTATGTGTGTGTGTGGGTCTGTTATAGACACTGCCAAGCATATCTCCAACTTAAGTTTTGTGTAAATCTTTTTCAGTTTCAATCTGTTTTTGGCTGTTTTTTCGTTTTTTTTTTCTGTGAAAGTTTATCTGATAATATATAGTGTCAACTTAAGTTTATACACTCTTGTCTCTTGGGAATTCCAATAGAAGAAATTTGAAACAGAACACAAACATGGAATATTCAAATTAACTTTTCATATAAACATTTGTCTTCTTCAAGCTTAATATTCTTTTGGAGGGAAATGACTTCTTGATTTTCCACAATACAGGACACATTCATCTCTCTCCCCCTCTCTCTCTCTCTCTCTCTCTCCAAACTATTAATGAATCGAAGAAATGAGGATTAGTTAAGAGCTTTCAAGAAGCAGAGAAAGTGATGAACAAAGATAGAATCAAAAGACATTTCGTTGTAGTAGTTTCAGAAAGAATTCGTAACTTCTTCAGAATCCTTTTACTATATTCATAGTCGTTGCTCTCATTAATACCACACTCTAATGAATAATTTAAACATTTTTATAAGAAGAATCTCAGCATTCTCACAATACAATACATGAACTTACCATCTGCATCTGGAACTGATCTACTCCCTCTCTCTCTTTCTCCCTTTCTCTGTTTCATAATTCTTTCCACAATACCTTCATCTTCTTTCATAATTCCTTCATTGAATTATTTGATTTCAGAGAACCATTGCCCGATATCATATTCTCAATTGTACCCGAACAACAATGGGCAACAGCATGGGGAGACTTCATGGTTACCTTATGCTTACTATGCCTTGTAGCTCTATTAATTTTCCACGAACAACGAATAGTTGTAGCTAGAAGAGTTATATTCATTGCTGCTACACTATATGCTATGAGATCATGTACCTTGTTCGTCACCCAACTACCATCAGGTTTGTGTGTTCTTTAAAAATTTTATTCAAGTTTCATCAAATGATAGGTGATGTTATATGTGTGTGAAGGAGAGAGAGAGAGGAGATTATTTTATTATTTTGTCCATATTTTCATGTTTAATTAAAGCTGACTCTTCTGACATATTTATATGTATGATAGAGAGAGAGAGAGAGAGAGAGAGAGAGAGAGAGAGAGAGAGAAATAGAGAGAAAGAGAGAATAGGGAAGCCTTATTAAGAAGAAGATGACTCGATTGTATAACGAGTTTTTCAATTCACACTTCAATCTGTTTTTGCGTCAGAATTTAAACGACTTGACTGACGGATTATGCTAACCATTCTATCTTTCTCCCTCTCTCTCTCTCCCTCTCTCTCTCTCTCTCTCTCTTTTCCTCTTTCACTTTTGATCTATTTTTCTCTTCCTCAGATTATATTAAAATATAAGAATAGATAGAACTACCCGATGGCATGTATATGAATTGCTATATTTGGATGATTCAACGTAAAAACTGACCAACTTATAACTAGTTATTCACATGAAAGCCCACATGACATTTTGAATTTTTCGAGAAGAATGTCAACAAAAAAACTTTTTTTTGAGAACAAAAAGTACACGGAAAGGTGATAGTTCTTCTTAAACATTGAGATGTATATCCATCTTTTCATTATATATTTGTTCATGAACGATTAACAAACAACTCTGGATCAGATGATTTCATCACGTCGAATCAACGACGGTTACGTATATGTAGAGCTTATGCTCAGATTAGAGAGAATGGCACATACTCATCACGCCGACAGAACCTAAAATCCGGTCTGGTAAACGGCACTCTGACAATACTTCAGACGTCGGAACCTGAAAGTCATCGCGCGCTTTGCTTAAGGTTCTTTACTTCTCGCTGCTGCTGCATCTTGCAAGATGATTTGTGTATATATGTATTTCTCTCTCTCTCTCTCTGTCTCTCTCTCTCTCTATCTGTCAAGCTCTTCTCAATGTCGATCCAGTTGAGTTTGCTTCACCTATTTGACGATTAGGTTCGGAGGAGTCAATGTTGTCTGTTGCCTATCTCTCAGTCTAATATATCTCTTGCTAACATAGCTCTCTAGTATAAACTTGATGAAATCACACACTATCAATCATGAGAGGAGGGAAATATTAAATGTTTGAATGTATAAAGAAGATGAAAATTCAGAAAATGATGTGTATATATACATATAGCCGGAAAATTAAATTTCAAACACTAATTCATTAATCTTTTTGAAACATTTCTCTATTAAAACTGGGAAATTTGAGAAAGATTTTAAATTTTACGATCGAAAACAAGCAAAGTATGAATTCAAATGTTATTGTTGGCAAAGTTCTTAGGAAACGTTTTTACATACATTCTGCTCATTTTCAGGTTATGAAAATAACACAAAACGTTGTCGGGAAAGATTAGCTAGGTCAGATATTCAGACTTTCTTCGAGCGTTTAGGTGAACAGACGCTACGCCTCGGATTTCAGGTATTGTTTTTCAAATCTTTTTATTCTCACTTCAACTTCTTACATCTGAAAATTTTATGACACATAACGCAAAATAATTGCTTGTTCTTATAAAAATTTCATTTTTCTGCAGGGTGGAACGCAGATGCTATGTGGTGATTTGCTCTTTTCTGGACATACACTTGTCATGGTATAGCATCTACTTACTGAAACAATGCTTCACCTCTTCATTTACAGATTGTTTGTACGATAACGGTAGCCTATTACTTACCTTTACGATGGCGGTTACTACACTGGATTCCAACACTTTTTTCCATTTTTGGAATGACTTGTATGGTCATATCTCGAACGCATTATACGATTGACATCATTGTTGCTTACTGGTTGACCAACTTTATCTTTAGGTTTGTCTTCAACAGCTTTATTACAGCTTTTTTCCAATCCCAAATATTCTTCATCTGTTTTTTTTAGAGTTTATCATGCATACTGTGAAGTTGACATCTACATTGAACGACGACAATCAGTTTTACACGATTTATGGCTTTGTAGGGTTATTGCTTGGTTGGAAGAGTCCATTGTACCGGGAAAGTAAGTAGTAGTAATAGTAGTACATTCATTTGTTTTCTTTATTTTTTCACTGAAAAGTTTCCGAATATCAATTTGATATTCAGAGAATTATTGTTATTAACGTACGCAGACTGCCGTCACTTAGGTGTACGTGACCTTTCACGTAAAGCGTAAAGGGTTTACTCTGAAAACGTGAACTTAAAATGTACTTTCTCCGAATGAGCAGTAGCATAAGTACTTGCTCTCTCTCTCTCTCTCTCTTCAGAGAATTTCATGATAATTTACATTTTTTAGTATAAAAAACCTTTTAATCTCCGTCATATTTCAGAATAGAGAATCGTTTTGTTATTCCATTCTCTAACTACTTACGGGCACCTGGTCATCATAAGCAGATATCTATCGTAAGTACTTTGTTCGTACCTTCTTAGTCGATGGCACTCACGTTACAGTGCCATCATTATTTGCTTTCAAAATTTTCCTTTCATTCCATTCAATACTTTCTGATTGTTTTTTAAACTTCAAAAAAAAATGTTGAAAAAAAACAGCTGGGAATGAATTGAAAAATCCAATTTATACTCTGCCCTCCGCCTTTTAGCTAGTTTTCTATCCTTACAGAGCTCATCTTCTACATTCAATCAGGCATGAAATCTGCAATCTCTCGAATCTTCGTCTTCACTTCTGATCTCTCTTTCACTCTCTTCACCTACTGTGGCCAGTTCGCTTCCAACAAAATAGCATCATAGACAAGACATTTCATGCACGAGCTGCCTGACTACATGTATATTCAGAAATAGCCAATGTAAAAAGTTTTTTTCATGTATTTGTTGGGAAATAGACAATTTTCTCTCATTTCTTCGTTCATTTTCATTTAAAACAGTGTGCATCTGTTACGAGTCATCTTGTTCTTAAGTCTTCCTTGTTTTTGTATAAAAATTGTAACTTCTCATTCAAAAAACAACAACAACAACAACATCAAACGATTTCCCCCCTTTATCAAGTCCTGGCCGTGAATATTTCTATGGAAATTAAACTTTCCAAATGACTGAACTCTTCAAACTCACAAATAACAACTTTTCAAGCGTGTCATATTTGGGTGATAAATATACAAGGCCTGACTTCCTCTTTCATTCTCCCCCCCCCCTCTCTCTTTCTCTCCTTATTTTCCTTTTCCCTCTTATAAAAACCTAATGTTCCGATATGTTAAAGAAATTCGTAATCTACTTCTTATGTATTCCGAATGCCTTCTAATTCTATGAGAAAACTTTATTCACAATCAGGAATTCTTCTGTGATCAAAAATGTTTTTTTTCTTTCATCATCGTTTTTTTGTTATAAAAATCAATAAATTTTTATAAAAATAATCATTGTACATGTGTATATGGTAAATTAGAATGAAGAATTTGAATAAAAAATGAAAACTTGGTCTAATATGATTGAAGGACACTCAATCAGTGAGTAGTAGTACAAGTATTGTTGATGTTAATGCCTACCAAGAGCTCGATGGCCCCACCATATTCGCTCATAACTCATCATTATACCAATTGGCTACTATCAAATAAGGAAACATTTCATATAATTAGTATAAACTATGTATAGTTATCTATCTATCTATCTATATATACACAAACGATGAGAAGAGATGATGGTAGTGAATTCTTCATCTGTTAATTCACATCTTGATTTCCTCTAGATATTCTCTAATAATGATGACGTTTGATGAAGCTGTTGAGGCTTATAAGGAAATGAGAGCGCACTTGGATCAAAGACAAGCAAGTTCCATATCTTCTTATATTCATTTACTTTGTGTTAATTTAACATTTAGGTTCTTAAACGAGAATTTGAGCTTTTTATCCGTTTTGAAGAAGAAACATATGATTTATGGGGACTTTATCAGCAAGCTATTGTCGGAAATATCAATGTCCCAAGTATCTTTTCTTTGTTTTTTTTTCCCAATCATAAGATGGCTGGATGAATCATCACAATTATCTTGAAAACACAACATTTCTTCTATCATTATGTAGAAATATGATGATTCACTTCAATTTAGAAATGGATTACCAAGATCCACGAGAAAGTTCTTGGATGTGGGGTTGGATTCACGGCAATCGTCGTTGGCATTCATGGAATCACAAAAAAGGTTTACTTCCTATACTCATCGATCAAACCCATTTTGTCTAAACCAAATTTCCTTTTGATATAGGAATGACGAAAGAGGAAGCAACTAATATGTTCATAAAGGAAGTTATCAATCTTCAAGAACGTTTGCCAAAGTTAGTTGAGCGCTGGAAACAAGAACAGGATCCCAGGATACCGGAGGCTGAGCTTTCGAAAGATTCGGAAAATATTGACTGAAGATTATATGATTTTCATAAATATAATAAAAAAGACAGCTGTATATAACTGAAAACAAATAAAGTTCAAACGAGATTTATCGTCGAAATGTATGTGTGTGTGTGTGAAATTTTCAAAATAAACTTAGCGAACAGAGTTTCTATATATACAAAAACTAAATATTCTTCATCGATATCATCCACAACATCCTTTGACATGTGGACTCAATCCACTTCGTTTCGTTATAGAAAGCTTGACAATCTCTTCTGATGTACATGGATGAATTGCCACAGTTCCTGCAGAATTCACAGATTTCTTTCGCTATTTGCTCAAGACGAAGCTTACCACTTATATCATCGAAAGTTATTCCTTTATTGAAAGCTACAGCATATCCTTGCATTATTTCAGCAGCATTAGGGCTCACTATATGAATACCAAGCACAGTCTTAGGCTCATTTCGAAGTGTAACAACCTAAATAGAAGATGTTAAAAGGTTTCCCTTCATATCTATATAAGCTTTCGACTAGTATAGTCCCATAGACTCAATATACCTTAGAATAACATTGAGCACTATCCTCATCTTGTGGCACAATATACTCAAACGGCACAAAATGTGAATGATAAATCTTAAAAGAAAATATTTTTTATTGAAACCTAATCTTTCTAACTTCAATATTATCTTCACCATATTGATTGACAGCTTGTTGTTCTGTTAAACCAATTGTTCCAAGTTCAAGAGGAGTAAATACAGTCGTTGGAATCTGAAACATTTAAAAATCAAATTAAAACAAATTAATTGGAAGGGATTATAATACTTTATCATATTTCATTAATTTATTTGAATTTCCAAATAGTCTTGATGCTAATAATTGGCCAGCCATAATGGCTGTAGGTGTCAATTCTGGTCTTCCCTGAACAATATAGTTATCCTGGTCTAACTATTTCATATAATATAGCTAATTATATGTAATTACATGAGAAATATCTCCAATAGCGTATATTCCATCAACAGATGTCTCATCCTTATCATTAACCACAATTTTATTATTTTTTGCCATTTCAATATTGACTTCAGATAATCCCATGTCATGAATCTGGGGTGTACGACCTTAACAATTAAAATTCAAAATTTATGATCTGTTTTCCTCACCAATCGCCCACATCACTGTGTCATATTCCTCGGCAGCTAACAAGCCAGTGAAGTTTACCTGAACTTACATCACTCATTTCAAAGCTATTCAAAGAATTTTCAACCTTCAGTTTACTCTTAGTCTTGTGTATCATCTCAACCTCCGAACCTTGCAGTATGCGAATTCCTTTGTTTTTCATATTAGTTATAATCATATCCACACAATCCTAATAATAGATGTTATTATATCTATTATATGAAGACAGTTAGAACCTTATCAAACTCTTTCAATGGTTCAGATCGAACAAGGACATCAACTGGGAAGCCTAGCCCGTTCAGAAAACCAGCAGTTTCAAGAGCAATATATCCACCACCCACAATAAGACATCTGCCCGGACTCGTTTTTAACGTGAAAATATCATCGGATGTGATTCCTTAAGGCGAGGATGCAAAACAGCTTGTTTCAAGTGTGTCACAAACCTAATTCCGCACCGGGAATATTGGGATATCGAGGTCTCAATCCAGTTGAAATAAGAATTTTGGGAGCGGTGAGAAGTTGCTAAACAACTTCATATATCTCAAACACGCACATAATGACTAATAAGGTTTTACTTCTTTTCGAACTTTTCCCGCAACTGTAACGCGTACAGTATTCTTGTCTACAAATGACGCAATTCCATTCAAATATTTAATTTTTCTGTGAAGAAAAACTTTATGAAGTTTAATCGGTGAAACTTCACTCACTTTTCGTTTAACTGCACGCGATAAATCCAGTTATTTGCTTTGATACGATCATTCACAACTTGGGCCAAAGTTTTCCTAAACACTGATGATTCATTGCCGATGGAGGGTGAATAAACAAACCAATGAAATTCTAAACTTTGAGGTACATTACTCCAGCCATATTTCGAAGCATGAGTAACCTGCTTGCCGACTAATGCTCCGATATGCATCAACTTTTTTGGTATACAACCAACATTGGCACAAGTACCACCAATTCCCCAAGTCGTTCCGTACGGTGAGGGTTCAACACCATCTATCAAGGCAACTCGAGCGCCTAAATCTGTGCTGAAAAAAGCCTTCAAGTACAGAAGATGGCAGTGAAAAAGGAAATTACGCTTTTTTTGAAAACGATAGTCCTGCGGACCCGGCACCAATCACAATAGCATCGTACTGTGCATTCTGGCTTGATAATGCTGAATAAGCCACATAACTTTTTAGCTCTGAGAAATTAAACCTCAACTAACCATAAAATTTTAAAAAAGATTGATATGAATTACGAGGCCGAAGCATATAAAGCTAATATAATGTCTAAACATTAATGTATTGGTTTAAACAAATAATCCATGACTTTAAACATTTAATTTTGATTTAAACTTTTAAAAAAACTGATTTAATCCTAACAACATAATTTCAACAACGCAATAACTAACAACTAAAGACATTTAAAACTTAAAATAGCCTAATAAAAATGTTTTATAAGTGAAAATAACAAGTGAAGGTAGACAAAGTGTTTGACCGACCAGTTTTTTTTGAGAAAAGTTATAAAAACGAGAAAACATAACAAACTTGATATGCTAATATGTATGAAAAATTATTAAAACTATATAATTTGACTAGTTAATCTATCTAATCTAAAATCTAATTCAAAAAATTCTTTCAACGGTTGAACTTTCAAGCTCGAAAGTTATAATCAAAGGAGCAGTTGTAGTTAATACTAATTCTGCTTCGACAACTTGGTTAGAAGTTGAAATCAGTTCTCCATAACTCATGAGTTGGTTATCTTAAAAGGAATATAAGAAGATATTACTTTGGTATATGCATTAACAACTAAACTACCTAAATTCCACTTGTAACCTGAAGTTGAAACCGTCGTAACTTCCTGACACAATGGAATAAATCCAGTAATCCCTGTTATTTCTTCTCTGTCAACTAGAATTTTTGTGGTTCCCTGTAATATTTTTCTCAGGAAAAAAGCAAATAAATATATTTTCTCACTGGCAAAACAAGGAAAACCAAATTATTATCATCCAAAACAAAAAGACGTTTTGTTGTTCTTCGTTGAATGATGAGACACGAATTCAGGACAGATAAGGTGTGATCAAATCTACCAGATAAGCCACCAAGCACAATTACCTCTGAGATCTATAAAAAGCAGTTTAATCCGTATTTTGGGGAAGAATTAACTTCTTTCAGAGAGTCAGTCCTTTCCAATGCTATTTCTAAGACTTTAGTCATATCCGTGGCATTTGGATCAGGCAAATGCATCAGCTCAATACCATGCTCCTCAGCATATTTCAATTTTTCAGAACTCACAGAATCAAAATCACCTCCAACAAAGTGTGGAAGTTCGAATTCGGAACTTCTAGAAAACTTATTAGAAAACAAGATTTATTTACCATGTAAAACCTTTGGATAACTTTATTTAATGCACCATCAGTTAAAAAACGATGCTTTGAGTTATTCCAAAAGGATTTCCAAATAGGAGTTTCAACAGGCGTTCCATTTAAAAACAAACAAACATAGTTGTCTCCTGAAAACCATGAAAGCTTTTAATAAGCAATATCAATTGAATGATTGTCATCTTTCCATACTTTTCGTGAACAAATTCCTTGTGTCCACAATATCCATCAAAACTTCAAATCAAAGTATCAAGGGAGTACTCGAAAACAGTCTTTTTATATGAACTTTTGCCGATTTTTACGGTGAATAAAAAAATTAAAAAGACCCATATTGAAAGGAAAAATCTGGAGTTTATTCAGCAGAAAGGAAAACCACAGTCGCGAACTAGGAATAGCTCAAGTTTCTACATCTTCAACCATTTAGTTAGTATTAATAAATTAATTTCTAGTTATTAAAAAAAGCTCTGGCTATAGAAACAATGAGAATCTTATAAAAATAAATGTTCACCGATTGGCTAATGGTCTAATCCATCATTTTGCTAAATGCAATCTAATGAATCTAATAAATTATGTTTTAATTCTTCAGTATAGGATAGAAAGTATAAGGATCCTAAAAAGTGTGAAAAGATCTTGCAATTACAAAGCCCAATATACAAATACGGAATATCTAATGCTCTTTTAGGAAAATTTCTACACATTTTCTTCAGCTTCTCTTTCTTCCTCCAAAATTTTCTCGAATGAGAACGGTTGGAATGCATGGCCAAGACCTCCATAGAATTTAGATTGGAATTCAACCCTATAATAAGAAAAAATGTTGCTAAAAGCATTTTGAGAAGGAAATTTACCAGTGGAGACGAAGAGCATGAAGGAATGCAGACAGACCTTCCATCAAAACAAGAATGAAAACAGATAAACTTCCGAAAATGAAGAAAAGGACGTAGGTTGCAATTGCTCCAACATATCCATCCAAGCCGAAAGCGTGTCTGAAGACCATAGTCCACAAGACGTCAGATAATTCTAAAGAGAAGAGATGAAGATCGGCATTTGAAAATAAATGACATACGAGCGTGAGCCAAAGAAAGAGCCCAGAGTCGGAGATATGATGCGGTGTGAGAGATGCATCCAAGTACGAATTCAATTGTATGAATAGCCTGGTAGACCATAAGATCTGTCATATCAAGCTGGAATAGAGAGCAACTATAAAACAGAAACAAAACAGAAGCACTTACTGGACCATCTCCATGACCATGTCCACCGGCATCAGGCTTAGGCTCATGGTGAACTACTTCAACTTCGTCACCATTCATATCAGCACGAACACTCTGAATAGGCTAAATAAAGAGAAGAAAGCAGTAATATCCATCCCCATAACCAACGTTACTCGTAACAAGCACATGCAGACAAAGTTTTGGATTGTTAATGGATGCTTTTCGTAAAATAAAGTTTTCGGCACAGGCACAACACAAGCACTACACAAATCAAAATACCGTGAAGACGACTGTCGAATTTGTACTGTACGATCGTAGTTCGTTAGGTTTTTTTTAAATTGCGCTCTCTTTTTGGGTTTAAGGATGTTTAGTATCGTATTCTAACGGACCTCATTTTGTAATGACTCATACTGTTGCTGCTTAAGCAGCCTTCTGCGTAGCAGAAAAGGTTTGGCGAAGAGCATGACTGGAACTTGAACAACAGCTACGACATACAGTACAATTTCAACGACCGCCTATAATAATAATATTTATTACGAACCAATTGTTGATGTCCAGCTGAACGTCGCTCTTTATCAGCTTTCCAAATCATATAAGGTTTTCCGAAAAGCATTACTGGAACGCACGCAAGTGCGATCAGTACGAATAAAGTTTCAAAGAAAGACTGTAAAAGGTATTAAATGTTTTTGATCTCATACAAGAACGACGACACGAATTTTATATATTAAAATATTAAATTTATGTGCCAACCTGTCCAGGATACCAAAGGTTCAAGTAACATTGACTAAGAGTATCTGCACCAGGAACATTGCCTTCTACGTAACCACTATCACGAGATTTCATCATAAACATATTGATCAATCCAATAAGCAAAGATGGGGCACAATTAGATCCTGGATAGTAATAACCAAGCACACTCATACCTCCCTAAATACCCAAAAACTTAGAACCTTCTATAATCTAAAAATTATACCTCAGCTGAGAAAAAGAGCCACTTTGCTAGTATTTGAAGACAAAGATACATGAATATACAAGCGAGGAAAAGCATTTGGGGAATGAACATGAACTTGATATCGAGATCAGATTTGAAATATCTTTAACAAAAAATTAAAGCTGAAAGCAATGTTTTAAACTTACTTGTAATTATGATAACTGAGTAAAACCCCGAAAGTCATTTGTCCAATTCCGAGAATAACGGAAGATTTCATTTTCATGGAGTTAAGGAAGGATAACTTATTAGATTCAGCCAAATTCCAAACTGGATCAACACCAATTGGATAGGGTCCAGAAGCATTCTTAAAATAATTAAAGCTTAAGCAACGCATAATCAAGAGAAACTTACATCATAGGCCCATTCAGGAATAAGCATGATATTAGCTTCAGGGTTATGGAAGGAATCCAAATATGCTTCAGAGAATGGGTTAGCCCATGCTGATCCAAAGATGTTGAAACTCTTTGAAAAAGCGTCATTATATAAGAATCCAGTATATATGGAGAAAGCTCCCATAAGGAAAATGATGTAACGACCTCCAAAGAAAGTTTGGAAAATCTAAAATTGAGCATTTTGAAAAGTTATAGAAAACTGAACCAACTTCATCTTTAATTCTGGCAGCCTCTAGTTGTTTTTCTTTTAAAATCAAGAAGAGAGCGGCAGCAAGCATAATGGCACCATGTCCCATATCACCGAACATGACAGCGAAAAGGAATGGAAAACTAACCATCGTATACGGAGCTAAACATTAAAACTTTTTTTAACTTCAATAGTAAATTAGAAATACCTGGATTAATTTCTCGGTAAGTGGAAATACCATAAGCATCAACAATTCCTTGGAAAGCTGATGTAAACTTATTAGTTTTGTGATAAGTTGGTGGAGAAGCAGTTGTTTCCATTCGATTAAGAATAGATGGAACTTGACTTCCGCTTTCCTCCTGGAAAAAATTGTATACTAATCAAGAATTCGAAAAAAAAACATACAGTTCCTCTCTTCAAGGCCATTCGGATACGGTCTAGCTCCTTAACTGGGCACCAAACTTCAGCAATCAAACATTTCTATATCAATATAGATGAGAACTATAGTTACAAATGAGCTTATACCTGGGTTACATCAATGTTGAAAAGGTTAAGTGTATGGTAGATGGATTTGATTTTCCGAACTTTGGTGAACCACATACGAACATTCTTGGAAGCAGCTACCAAGACACGATGACGATGATCTTGAGTTTGTCCCAGAACAGTTTTAAGATCTTCAATTCTGGTCATAACTCCAATTGACATCTCTCTTCTTTCTTGATTAGTATCAGGACATGGATATAAGGTAGCACGGAATCTTTAAGCATTATCATGAAAATTGTTCAAATTTCAAGCAACCATACCCTTCACATATTTTTTTGACTTTAGTTTTGAGCTGATCTCCTTGGAAGAAGATAATGAAAACAGTCTTGTTAACAGACTCGCCCTGAAAAAATATTTTGATATCAAGATAAGAGATTGGCATGAAAAACTTACAGTTACGGTGTCATTAAGAACATCATCGATTTCAGAGGTTCTGAGGAATACATTACCTCTACAAGCTCTCCAAAGTAAACGTTCAAAAGCAGGTAAACGTTCTCTTTGAATTACTCCAGCAACAAATCTAATAAATAAATCATGAAAGGTCGCCTGAAGATCCTTGACACAATATCAAAACTTCACAACATCTGTCATAAATCGAACACGCTTTACAACAACAGATTACAAACAGAATAGTTAATTCGAATAAATTCAAATGAATTAACCTAGAAAATGGAACAAAAATGTAAAAAAAGCTTCGTACCGTAGCTGAAGCTTAAGTGGAGCGTGATCCGAGTGCTGAACTGATAACTCATAATCTTCTGTTGTATCCGAAGAAGCCATAAGATCCTCATGCTAACAACACAACATATATACAAACAATACGAAAACACCAAAAAAATTGATGGGGGTGACTAACAAGAATTCCGTGCAGGTATGATGAATAAGAAAAAATACCGGAGAAATAGAGGTACACCAAAAGGATTACATGCTACACCATACATGGACAACGAATATCTTACCCAAAGTTGTTAAACATAGTTCCAGTTGCTACTGGCGCAGAGGTTAGTTCCATTGTTTCAGAATCACTTGGATCGCCCGGAGGGATCATGTTTTCCGTCCCTGCCTGTTTAGTAAAGGATTAGAAAGATAAAATAAGGAAACCCATTAATTTGACATAGACAAACAACATCAAGGGGAAGGTGTCAAATATATATATATAGCAAAGCATTTCGGAGAAAAATAGAGGAGAAATGAAGAAATGGACAGACAGATGTGAAGTAGTGACATTGTGATTCCTAACTATAGGTTTCAAAGCCGTACCCTAAACGCTTTGCAGCAGCACCGGGAATACTAGACATATAATCATCATCCTGGGTGGCAGTAGTTATGAGAGGTTCATTTTCGTCCCCAAGAGTTCTTCTTCTTTCTCCAATCAGGTTACGATCATGCTCGACCTTCACAATCACAAATATAAGGAAGATTAAGCGTGTCAATTTTTGTTTAGAACAATCTAGCTATGCTCGAGCCCCCCTGTATGTTATAAACATGCGGCGTATGAAAGCGGTTGGAAACTAATACTATAAATTGACTAAACAGGCTAAGTGTTAGATCTAGCTATTAGTGCACACCCATCCAAAAAACAAAAAATACCTCTTCGAAGAATATTTGAGTCTTTCTCAAAATATGCTTAAGTTCAGTTAGCTCAGAAAAGTTTTTCTGTAGCGTTTCCTCGTTTCTATTAACTTCACGAACTTCATTCTCAAGCTTTTCAAACGTAGCCTTCAAATATAGATATAAGCTTGCGGCGTTCACAAAACAAATTAACCTCAAGATCAATCATTTCACGAGGCTGAGGAGCATCAGGATTTTCCCCAGTGTCAAGCATTGGTATTTGATCTTTCTTGATCTCTCTTTCCAAATATCCTTTAAATTATACAATTAGTAATGCAGTTGTTTCAAAATTACATACTTAGTTTTCTTTCCATTTCATCGCAGCGTCTAACTTCGCTAACGAACTTTCGTTGAAAAGCACTAGCTTCAGAATTGAGCTTAAACAACATCTTGTATTAAAAATTTAAATGATATTAACGTACATCACGGAATTGTACAAGACCAAGTTCTCCTAACTCAGCCACACATTGGTAAGCAGCTTCAGACTGTAAAAAGAGTTGAGCGAGGCACATCTCCTCGCTCCGGTAGATGCCCGCGCGGGGCTCCTCCAGCTCATTCATTTCTAAAATTCATAAAACTACATGAATTTTCATTAAAATAGCTTAATAAATCAGAGAATATATTAAGAAAGAAAAATTGAGAATAAAAGCCTCAGTCCAGGAAAATCCATAAATGAGTGAGAGGGGAGGAAACGGGAGCCTGGCCAACACGGCATATATAGAAATTCGATAAAGGCCGCGCTCGCGGCGTGCACAGCAGTGCATTTACAAACAAAGAAAAAATGGGTAGAAGAATCGGTGAGAATATTCTTATTGCTTTCTAAGAGAATCGAAGTAGTGCACAACGATTTTTATCTTATCATTAAATATGGTAACCGTGCCAAAATATGCGGTGATAACAAATCACTGATGAGAATTAAAATTAGATTTCAATATCTTTCTTGCATATTGAATCGCCTGTGGATGAAAAAGTAATAGCTTTGTGCCAAAGACAGCACTGTTTCTCTGTACGTTAGGTGATACATTATTTTACTCACCGAGGATATCGCCTCTGGCTATATCAATAAATTATGTGTGTCACCACTGTCGTCAAGACGGGTTCTAAGGGTTTTCGTGGTAAGACCTACCCTTGGCTAACGGCCAGGTACCCGCGCAGTAAAAAAATTTGAACCTAGTTAATAACCTCTGCTTCTTCTAAGAATTAAAAAAATTTGGTTCTTGAAAAAATCCCTTCAAAACTATTTGAAAAACAAAAAAAAATTTATATTGTCTTATTCAGAATGGAGGCAAGTACTCCGGAGAGCCCTGCTTCAAAAAAAAAAGCAAGACCTGGGAGTGCAATTCCTTTGGTATAAATTTATATAGTTTTCTGTTATAAATTCGTTGTTATTAGTTAAGAGATAAAGCTCCTAGCACTCCATATAAATTAAGAGAAGGATCTAAACTACCTTCGAGGTATAGAGATGAAGAACCTACTCCTGTCATAAAGCTCCGGAGTCCCGCTAAAACAAGAAGCCCCCAAAAGTAACTACAACCCGTAATATTCAATACACATATTCTTCTAGGCTTTCTAATGTGGTTAATCGTTCATCTCCAGCTCGTAGAGCTTTAGGAAAAAACGAACCTAATACCACGGTTTGATTGTTTAGCATGCAATCAAAATATTTCTTAGTTTTACAGAACGGGCCATCCACTAGTTTTTCCGTACCTGAAGTTGTTCCGAAAACCGAGGTAAGATAGATAAGGATGCTGTGAAGCTTCCCATTTTTACAGCCAACTACACCAGTTTCTTCAAATTTTCGTGATCCTGTGTACTATAATCAAAGTGCCTCCAATGTAAGTTTCAATTAAATTAAGCTATTCTGGAACATTCTATTATAGACTGAACCTGTGTCATCTCTTGTAGAGAAATCTGAAGTTTATTCTAGTCATATAATCCAGGATCGTAAAACTAGTCTTAGGTTTTCTTTGTTAATTATCAAATTATAATATTTATGTTTAGTCGACAACTACCTGATGCTGATGTTGGTGGTCGCGTTGGTCTGCAGAGACTACAGCATTTGCTTTCTCTCAATAAGGTTAGCATTTGAATAAAGTAATATTATCAAATTTATATTGTTTAGGCTAGGCGCTGGACAGTGTGTGAATTTTTTTATTCAGCTGTGGATGAGCAGTTATTTCTGGCTGACAATGAGTTCCAGCAAGTTCTACAAGAATCTTTTCCCAATCTCAAAACTATGATGTTAAATAAACAAGAATGGAGAACTATTCGACGTTTACTAGGTAAGATATGCTAATTTTTCAAATTTCATAATTTTCTTTAAAGGTAAACCTCGGCGCTGCTCTCCTCAGTTCTTTACTGAAGAAAGAATATCACTCGAGCATAGACGAAGCAAAATACGATCCATATACGAAGCTTCTTTCTTTTCCAGTGCTGATGCCGATCTTTCTGACCTTCCTATGAAGCTTCCTCGTCCTCTAGTAGTTGGAATGCGGGTAAGCAGTTTTTTATTTTTATAACTCAAATTTTGAAATTCTAAATTCAGGTTTATGCTAGAATTCACTCACCAAAAGATGGTATATACGGTGGAACTATAGATGCTGTTTTAAAAAATGGATATCGAGTTATCTTCGAAAAGGTTCTTTTAATCTATTTTTCTATTAGTCTTGATATTTATTCAGGAAGACATGATACCACCATTAGAAGTTCCCGATAGTCAAGTAATGTTGGATGGACGTTTGGAACTTGTACAGTTAAATTATTTCATTGAACAATGTACCGCTAAAATGTCTTTCTCAGCAGGCCGATTGAGTAAGCTCTAAGAAAATTAATTAATCACAATTGTATCTCTCAGCGTTCCCTCCAGCTATTGCTAACCCGGATAGAAGGCAAGATATAGTCGCACTAGCTCATAGCAAAATGCAGAGGAAACAGCCTGCAGGTGCAGGTAAACGAGAGCACTGTTATATTTTATTTTATGTTTAGTTTCAGGAAGTGATAAAGTCGGAAATTTCCCCGTACGCATGCTGGTCATCCTTGTCAAACTTTCAAAGCTTATTGATCTTAAGAAAAAGTATATTCGACAGCTCTGTGAGCTCAACAATGAAGCAGAACGAGCGAATCTGTTAACTGATGTGTATCATCCAACGTTTCAAGTATGTTTCACTATACTTCATATCAATTTTGAATTTGTAGGAGAAGTACGCTCAAGTTGTAATTGATCTAGAGTCAATCAATAAACAAATAAGTATGTATCTTCAAGGTATACAAGAATATAACACTCAATTAATTCCGCAATTAAGTGAAGTATAACAACATTTAGCAAACAAATTGTGTATAAACTATTTTTCCAGGTTAATTTGGCAAGTCGTCCTGATAGTTTAAGGCGAATAACAGCTACACATGCGCAACAAATAGTTAAACACTGTAATCAAGGTCTGAATGTTCAGAATACCAGGGCTCTTGGCCTCATCACATCGCTCACTTCTTTACTACTCCAGGTTAGTTCTGAAAAATTGTTTGTAGTTAATTTCTTTTTCTTATTTCAGATTCGAACATTAGGACAGCAAAAACTAACACCATTAGATATGCAAACTTTAGCTGAATCAATAAAAGAAATTCGTTCTATGGTTCTGAATATGGAGCATTCCGTTAGATTAATCTTATATTCATTTCAGGTTTCTCCTAAAAATGCTGCTTGGTTCCAGGACCATGTTGAAGTTCATATGAAACAAATTCATAATATGATGCTTCAGAGTGGAGCTCTCTCTAGCCGGTAATAAGTAGACATTTAACCTTCGATAAGATGTACTTAGAGTGCTTCCTTTTCTTTGGGCGTTTTATTATATTTATATATACATATATTGTAATGAATATAAATAAGCTTAGCTTGGTACTTATACCATTACGTGTTATCGGCTTTATATCGTTTTTGTATTCAGTTATTTGTATAATATTTAAATTAAAGTAAATCCAAGGTTTTCCATTCCTTGGTATGACAGATTTCTACAACTCGTCAATAAATGCTGAGCTGTCAGATGTATTAAGAGAGGTTTGGATTAATGATGCTTCTGGGGAAAATGGGTTAGGAATCTTGATCTGAAGGAATTTGAAATATTCTTTTAGAAACAGCAACTTTAACCAAACAGAAACCACTCATGAGGAAAACGGAGAAATTATCGAAACTCCAAACAACAGTTTAGTTTTAGAATCAGGTTTGTACACAAAATCACCTAGAAGCAACATTTTTGCTTCCCTTTACAGATTTATTTTTTAATCCACCTGAAGAGGAAGAAGTAACTATAAAAGAAGAAGAATGGGTGACTATTCATAGAGAAAAAGAAGCTGGATTGACTGATACAGTGAATGAGATGGTCTCTAGTATTAAACGAGGTTTCGTCGTGGTATCTGTGCTTTGTATAACATCGATTACAGCATGGCAACCGAGTCCTCATGTAGAACGTGATATCAAACGATCTCCAGATTCTGTTGCGAGAACGTTCAATAATAACTCTGCCCGATATAATTCGAATTCCAATAATATAGAGTTAAGAGTTAGCAATTGACCAATCATAATCAGTGATTTGAAGAATCTGGCCGAATGTGGAGAAAGTTCAGAATTCTTATCATGCAGGAATGGCAAATTTACAGACAGACTTTGTTTACGGGAACCAACAGCCTATTTCTCGAGAAAATCAACATCCTGCTATTCAGCAAGCTCTCACTCATTCATTGCACAATCGACAGCAAGCTCACAATCATCCTCAACATGCTGTTCAACATCACCACGCTAATATTCTTCAGCAAAATCAACGTCATATACAGCAACAGCAACAATTGCAAAACATTCAACAACAAATGCAAAACATTCAACAACAACATCAACAACAACAACAACAACAACAACAACAACAGCAGCAGCAGCAGCAGCAACAGCAACAGCAGCAACATCAGCAACATAACTACTCAAGATCACAGGCTGCAGCAATTACATCGCAGATACATAGTAATGTACCGAATCGTATTCCTATTCATTACCAACAGGATAATCGTTTTTCTTCTTCGAATCAGTATGTTTCCACGATCAAGATGCTTCTAATTTTCATCTTTACAGAGGAGCTTATTCAATGCAGTATAATTCGACATATTCGGGGCCTCATAATTTTTCTGCGAATACGATATCATCTGCATCGGCTCATGTTTCGAACAATAGTGGTAACTCCACTAATGTTCTAAACAATGGAAACACGTTGTCATTTTTCTCCACCCCAATGGTAATGGCAATGCCTGTCTTTGAGAAATCAGTTGTTGGTTCTATGCCTCCGAATAACGGCACCAATGTTACAAACAATCAGCTCAATAATAAAATTAATATTAATAACCATAGTAATAGCAATGGAGGTATTTCTAAGGTTTTCATGCTTAGGAATGTTTTCCATTTTAAGGCCGACTTAATCAATTTGCCAGATCTATATCCGAATCTAGACAGCAAGTTGGTAGCTCTGTTCTATCAGCACCCACAGCTACTGTTCCTTCCTCTACATCCGCTTCCTCTCAAAGCGCTAATTTACAAGATTATTTTATACCAACAATGCGTTTCAGTAAAGATTTTAACAAAACGTACAAAAGTTAGAAAGACTTAAGAATTAGAAGCATAAACAGTTTTTTGAAGAAACGGTAGCTGAATCTTCACAATCAAACATTCCCAATTGCACTAGCACATTGCCACTCGATTTCGCTTCTAGTTAGATTCAGTTATATATATTTCATGTTTTAGATGAATTTCAGAGTTTTCGGAGGATGTAAACACTCTCAAGATCTCTACAACTACTGAAAACTCCACAACACAGTCTTTCGATTTAGATGATAGGTTAGCAATAATTTAGTAATTAAAGTGTTTCGATGCATGTTTAGGAATGAAATAAGGGATCAGAGGCCTTTCAAAGTTTCGGTTCCAGTAAGGATTCGAGTAATGATTTCTCTTTATATTTTTTGTTGTTGAAGGGGTCAGATTTTGTCGAAGATGAGAACGAAATTTCAATTTCTAAAACGACAGATCGATAGTGAGGCATCTGCCTGATTGTTTAGACTATTCTATTGCTTTACAGTTGTGATTTCCCTATCAAGAATAAAACCATAACAACTCTAATTACAAGCAATGGGCTGCCAAGAGTTTTCAGTAGTTCGCTGGAATGTACTTCATCAACATGTGTCAGTGCTCGTATTAGAAATCAGAAAAAGGTTTTGAAAAATAGAGAAACTCAAACGGTATTCAGATTAATCGTACTAATTGCTATTTCCTTTTTTAAGAATACCATTCCCAAAGTTAGTGAGTCGGTTGTATTTCCTGCCATGACTGATTGGCCTGGTAATGGAGGATCATTGAAAGTTGTTCGTGATTTTAAATCTCTATTGTACTTAATATATAATTTCCAGCACCGACCTCATCTATGCGATCAGTCTAGAATTATTATATGCAGAGTTCTAGCTTACAATAGAGAAATGGCTAAAAGGTTTTAAAATTAGTATTATATAATAATAATATCATTCTAGACTTGGAAATGTTTGTGGAAATACACCTTTTGCTCAGCCAGATTTACTTACTGCTGCCATGACTGGTTTTAAGGTACGAAATATATTTTTGTGATGGGAAATCATTGAATGTTGTGTTATTATAGTTGAACGTTGTGAGACAATGTGAAGACAAAAAATTGGAGCTACTTAAATGTACTGACAAAGGCCCATTCACCACTCTGGTACATAATCAAATTTTGATCCTTTTTATCTTTATATTTAAAGGCAACACAGAAAGTAAGAGAAGAAGCTAGAGAACGGTTAGCATTAGTTTTTGGTGTTAGTGATGATGAAGACTGTGGTCCTCGAAGTCCACGAACAAAAGGGTGAGTCTTAAAAATATTCGTGCCTGTCCTGTTTTTGCTTTGCCCTGATTATTGAATCAGGATTTATTTGAAATAGGTTTGAAACTTAACTATTATCAATTGAAAGCTATGTGATACATTTATTGTAATGTAAATATTACCGTAATTACCTTTGATATTCTGGTTCAATAGCTGCATAAACGAATGCGACCAATTCTGGGCGCTAGGCATGCAAAATGATTAATTTACGTGAAATTCACGTGGAATTTAATTTTGAAATAGTGTTTTCTTTCAAGTGTCGAGAAAAACGAAAGTATTCGACGTTCCGAGAGAGTTCATAAACAATCTACTCGATTTTCTTTTGATTCATGTAAGCTTAGTTTCCCATTTTTTCAAATATTTCACAATGTTTTAGTTGATACTCGTTGGGATGAATATAATCCTAAATTGAAAAGCTTGGTTAAGCGTGAGTATCGAAAAAGAAGTTCTGCTGAATCTTCGTAAGTTGATTTTAGACTTTCTCTACTTTATAAATATATTTCAAGTGATGAATTGTTTACGGAAGATTATGCGGTCGAGAAATGCCTTGAAGATATTTTATGTAAAGTTTGCGACCAGGAAGTTTTAAGTGAAACAGATAGGTATTTCTTTTGTTTTTATTGATTTGTTTCTGATTTGTTGTGATTTAGTTCGGGACAAGAACAAAGCTCTGATCATTTGATTAAAAAGCGCAAAGTTGGCAGACCACCCAAAAAACTTCTTATGTATAGAAGCCATCTACTGTAGATATTTGAAATTTTTCTACACATTTTCACAGCTCAGGTTTTGCATTTGTATTGACGTTTAGTCCCACGAATTTTATATTTTTTTACGTGTATATTCTTGTCATTCATCCATTGCTTTAATTTTACCCTCAGCCATATTCGATCTTTGGGATCTTTTTTCTACCTTCTTACTTTTTACCGCTACGGTTCAGTTTTCCAATTGTTATGGACTTTTTACTTGTTTCAGTTGTGTTCATTCTTCTTTTGTTTTTAACCTATTTCTTTTTTGTTCTTTTTTTTTTCATTACATCATACATTTTTCACGAAGAAAAATTGCTATACTTAAACTAATGGATTATAATTCCAACTTATTCTTGAAATAATCTGTTTTAACTTGGATTTATTTGTTAAATGCTTATGTTTCAGCTATGCGGCTAGCTAGACATGTATTACAAAACACGTCTAAAATTGAAAGCTCTTTCCGAAATTATCAAACGTCCACAAGCTTGTTAGTCAGGAAAAATAATGCCGCAGAAACCAAAGGTTTTAATTGTTTTTTTCTTTTTTGAAAACTGCTCTAGGTTTTGTGTTAAAAAAGTTGGTCAGGAAGGCATTGACCTTCTCTTCATTTTCAATAGTTTTACCCATTAAAAAGTGTCCCATCGATATTAATTCTTGATAATCAGAAGAAGCAAGGTGTGGTAAATAGGTGTATACTTCAAGAGCTTATATCCTTTCTCCTCTTTCAACACACGCCTTAGTCCAGATGAGGCTGCGAATTATCATGTAGAAGAAAGATTTTCTAGGGTTGCGTAGGCGTTTTAATGAAACACCGTTAAATTTGTTCAGAATAGAGCCTACTTTTTAACGTCTCATCTTAATTCAACAATTTCCTAATAAAATATTCCTTTTTCATCCCAAAAACAACATAACATCACGTTTTCGGGGGTCAGTTTTTTGGTTTTAAATGTTAGAGGTACTGCTTCACCAGGAGTGTATAAAATTTGATATACAGGTACTATAAGAAGTAATATCTTTAACCAAAGTGGTTTGAAGAAGATTATGAGCTTTCAAATCAATCAAACCTTGATTGAAATACTGCTCGAAACAACGCATTTGATCATTGTAGAAAGCCATTTCAGAAAACGCGAGAAAAAGCAAAATTAAAAGATGAAAAATGGATTTTTCAAAATTATTTCAATTAAAAACACTTTATCGAATATAATTATAATTATGATTTTGGTTTATGGCAATTTTTAATATTAAAATTTTTATTCAAAATTTAATGCGGATGGCCAGAAACTTTTGCGAACACTTAATAAAATATGATATTTCACTATATATTCTATTGTAGAAAAGAAAATACCGGAAGGAGGAATAGGTTATGATGATGAACATCAAACAGTTTTAAAAGTTTGGTAAAGAATGACTTGAATACATTATAATAACATTTATATTCTTTAGTCAGCGATTTAATAGAGATTTGCGATCTCTCAGTCGAGATAAACAGCCATTTGCTATTATTGAAAAAGGATTTATGGGTAAAGTGATGTCAACAGTAAGAATATGATTAGATTCGTTCATTCAATTTTTCGTTTTAGGCTGAGCTTCGTCCGGAGCGCGGCTTTGCGAACTTTGTTCCTATTGGCCTCATGTTTATCCGGCTATGGTATCGAAGGCTTCAGGTACTATTTTTCAATTACTATGTAGACATTTCAAACACACTCCACTTAAGGCTATTGGAAATTTCCAAGCTTTTAATCAGTCTGGTATATTCAATGAAGACGAAATTCGTTCGGGAACCAAGAAAGCTTTTGAGTTAATTACTCAAAGTGTTTATAAAGTAATTAATTTTTTTTGTCTAAAAATTTTCGAAGTATTCAGGGAAATCTAGAAGAACTCGTTTCTCGAGGTGTATGTAATGAAGAAACTGTTGAGCGTTTTCAAAAAGTTGCAGTTCACATGTCTCCTTAGTATGTCAAGATTATATTCAAAATTTCAAATTTATTGTTTTAGTCAAAAGGAACTTTTGAACATCAAAGAAGAAGATATTTATGCTATTGCACCTGGAGTATTTGGTTTGTTGTTATACAGTAGTATGATACCACGATATGTTTTTTAGGTCCTTACCAAATGATTCGACCACGACTTCATGAGAAAACTGCATACCTTACTAGGTCCCTTCTTTGCTGTGCCTTTTACAAGAAGGATGTGTTGTATAAAGCTGTAAGTAGGCTTATAGAAGTATTCAAATAATGCTTAAATTAAGGTTGAACATCTTCCATTGCTAGATAATGCTCAAGAAGGAGATTTGATTAAAATCCCGCAGTCATATGGATATGAGCACCCTCGCATAGTTATGGCCTATATTACATTCGGAAATAAGTGTGTGACTCCAAAAGAAATAGATCAAGAAGTTAAACTTGTTAATTTTCAATTAATTGTCATGTAAATGTACGTTAGACATAGTTTTCATTGGGCAGCAGATATTAATTTCAGAGAGGAATAATTTATTTTTTCAAAAAAAAAACTGTACTTCTTCTTAGAAGATAGTTAATATAAAGTACTTTACAAGCTTGTTATCATTACTAATGCTAAAAGAACTAAAGCAAAGTCCAAATTATAGAAGGTTAAAAACTCATGCTGCTGAGCAGCTTTCAAGGTAAAGTACTTTGAGTCACTTGTTGCCAACTTAAGAGCGTACGCGAGAGGCCAGAATGGCTTCTCAGTTTGCTTATCTGTGAGCATTGCAGACAGTTTCCTGGCATTTTGAGTGTACCTGTAAAAGGTATTGTGATGTATTTAAAACTTCAAAGAACTTACACTGGATCTTCTAGAACTGATGAAATAGCACCATAGACATTTTCCGGTGTCAAGTTTAGTTTATCTAAAACTTGAGCTATTCCGTATCGTGTTGCTCTCATCGCATTAATTTTTTGATCTGCGAAAAGTGGCATAAGAACAGCAGGTACTCCAGCCTTAAAGAGAAATGTAAAGATTAAGTTTGCAAACACTAACTTGTGCTGTTTCTAGAAGTGAGTTGTAACCTCCGTGAGCAATTAGTAACTTCATACGAGAATCTCCTAATAATAAGATCTTACAACTTGAAACTTTGTACGAATGCTTACTCATAATATCCTTTTGGGGAAGCCATTTTAATAAATGTACATTTTTTAAATTTTTTGCTTCTTTAACGGATTTTTCCATTCTCCACAGAATAGTATAGTCGGTAAGTTTTGAGAAAGCACCAACGAACGAGTTCTGAAATTTCATTTTGATTTTTAGAAACAAGAATCATGATTACAATCATTTGTTGAGGCATGTTTGTTGTATTAGAAACAGTTCCTAAGGAAAAAACAATGATTCCTTTGGAAGGACGTCCGGCAAGAATTCCTTCAATCTCATCGCCAAGGTTCATTTTATTTGATTTACTTGCTGCAACTTTGATATGATTTCTTTTCTATTATTAATTCTTACGATTGCTTTTCACACCGAGTTCCCCAGAGAATGAAATATGGAGAGGAGCTGGTCTAGGAAAATCAAGCATACGTTCACCGTTGATAAGTAGTGCTGATACATCTTTCGAGAGGTCCCAGAGATCTGGTTCTTCGGACCCGATAAGACCTACAGTACCGATAATGGATTATCAGTGAACGACTATTACCTCGATAGAATTCGTTCTCATCATGAAGCAGATTCTGGGGAAGATTAACAAAGTCCAATAAAGACAAATGCCATAATAAGTTATAAATACGATCAGAAAAGCTCAAGGAATAGCCGGCTGATCAGAAAAAATAGATTAATCTGATATTGAGAGACTTACATGATGAAAGAGGGTGAGGTACGCTAGCAGGCAGAGTCCTTAATCCTAAACTAACAGCAGCAAAGTCGTAAATTGATGTTCCGTGGGTGATCCAAATAACCTACAATTAGATAATTCTTGTGTAAATGATGATTGTTCATTATTGAAATACCTTCTTCACTCCCATTTTTCTAGCAATAGCCAAAGGACAAAGATCGTGAAAATGAGCAATAGCTACATCAAACTTTTGATTTGTAAACTCAGCATAAACCTTAAAACCTTTTTGTTTCTGGAAAAATTATGTAGAATTTATCCACCTCTTTATCATGGTTCAGCATCTGTTCGCAAGCTTCAACTCTCATATCTTTGAATTCTTGGCCAGTCCACCAAAGGTCGTAAGCATCACCAGCCGAGAACATCATTGATTGAAATACCTGAAGGAGATGAAATATGCTTCTGACAAGTCTTAATTCATAGCATTTTACCTTCAGGCCTTCTGTTTTCAAACTATCAGTGAAATGTATGGGAATTCTATGTTCAGTTACTCCTTGTGGTAGTTTGTTATTACCCGTATCAAGCATGGCCATTTCCATTTGTGTCCACATTTTGACTTCATGACCAAGAGACCTATAGAAAACAAGTATTTTCTTTTCAGAATACATACATCTCAATATTGGTTATGATAACCGAACAAACTCTAATCTGGCTAATATATGCTGAGAAAATATGAAACTTACTTCAGCGAGCTTGCCAGACGGTAATTGAACAACACGTGGCTATTAGTAAATCCAGGTACAATTTGTAAAATTTTCAACCCAGAACATAGGGTTAAACATATTGAAAATGCTACAAAGCATAAAGTCAAACGACCCATTGCGTTCGAGTAGCTAAGCTAAAGAGAAATGCTTTAAAGCTTTCATATTAGAGAGATACATTACTAAATTGAGAATTTTACACGGTACGAAAACAAGGTACGAAGATGTAAGATAGATTTCCGTGGAATCAAGTAATGTATTTTGCAAGAGCAAGTTATTCGATACGAAAAGAAGAATAACCGCCAAAAGGTCAACTTTCACATCATTGATCGTAGTTGATATCATCCATTTTTCCAATTTTGAACACACGTTGTGTAATGAAAAAGTCATCGGAAACTTTATTGGTTTATGAAAGTTTTAACATGAATAAGAAAAAACAATAATCAAAAAAAACACGGAATGTATTTAAGACTTTTGTCGCTTTCTGGCTAATTCGTTTTCCTGAAAAATTTTTTGAAATTTTTAGAAAATGTCAACTAAAATCTCTTACCGATCCGAATTCATAATAATGTGGGGCTAGTTCATACAGCCATTCCGGTTGAATCACAGAAATATCTCTAATAGAGTCTTGCATGACTTCCGAGAATATAACCCTGTAAGCATAGCAAGATAGCATAGCATGATGTGTTCAAATGATAATACCATTTTGGATAATCTTTTTTGTACATAACAACTGATCCTTTATAAACTAGGAAAGGAAACCGTTCTTTAACCGTGACATATTTTCCGGTATGATCATATTGAGCAGCTTGCGAGAAGAACCCATGTACTAAGCATCTAAGAATCGTCTTTGTTGCTGCTGAAAGCAGATAGAGCCATAGTCATTTACTATGTGAATGTATTGTAAAGTTACCATCGTCGTCTCGAACTGAACGAAGAGGAATTTCAAATCTCTTCATAAGTCGTTGCAGTTGAGTTCGAATGTTATCCGCTCTCATAAGTCCTCTGTAGTTAAGGAAGTGATCACTACACCATTTTTTACTTTTATTGTTCTGAAGTGGGTATTGATAGTTAGAAGTTAAGAAACAGAGATAATATTTACTTGAATGAAAAGGGAGAAGACGTTGAGATAGGTTAGATGATCACCTTCTTCGACAGCAAATCTACGCTTAAGTTTTTCCTTAAAATCCAAAATTCATTACAACATCAAGACATTAAAACTGATTTTTTGAAGCATTTTATGCTCATGAGGTCATTTTAAATGCTAACTCAAGCAAAAGCGGTTGTGCCTCAATTTTTACAAAGCCAAACTTATGATTTGTTTTAGAAAAGGTGCGATTCGTCAAAGAAAAAAAGAAATAAAAAGAGTGAGCTTACAGCATGGTGCCGATTCCTGGGAACAATGAACAAATCTTGGATTTGTAACATCGCAATGATTGTTAGCATTTCTTCACTACAACCCATTTTACCTATATAACTATTTAGTTGAATCATAATTTTGCTAAATTATGTACCAGACATTAGAAGACACTTAGCATGCATAGGAGGTAAAGGAAATTCGGCCATTTTCAAGCCCACAGGATTGGTGAGAAGAGCACTAAAGAATACATTAAGTAATGTTAAAAGCATTAAAACATACTTTTTGTCCAAAGCGCCTAAAGCATACAACAGTTCCAATCCACTAACCACAGACCAGGAAGGTGGACGCTGAACATATATAATAACGTTTTCAGTCCCATTTATTCACTTACAGATAAATAATAAAACTTGTGGATATTTTGAATTCCTAAAACTTTAAGTTGGAGAATTACAGGAGCAAGCTGACAGCGTTGAATTTCTGGTATTGTTCCTTCCAGCATCTTATCATGTTCCGATACTTCAAAACTCATTGTGCTTGAGAAACTTGAATGTAACTTACAAGGATAAAGTCGGTAAGTTTTTCCTGGACGAATTCTACCAGCTCTACCAGCTCTTTGCTCAGCGGAAGCTTTCGAAATGGGTACTCTCATTAAGCATTCAATACCGTTATCTTCATTAACTGCTCTTATTTTAACAAATCCAGTATCAATGACTGAAAAACTTTTTAAGATTTTTAAATTGCATGAAAACTTCTAACCATAAGCAATTCCAGGAATTGTAACAGAAGCTTCAGCAATATTGGTGGCCACTACCACTTTTCTTGTTCCATGAGCAGTAGAATCAAAAGCTTTCATCTAATTTTAAAAGTTCAAATATACATTTACCGAGCATGCAGCTATTGTACTATACCTGTTCACGTCCTGGAAGAGCTCCATAACATGGAACAATCCAAAGTTTATCACAATTCTTCAATCGTGGCACATGTTCTCTTAGCTTCTGACAAACTTCTTCGACTTCATCTTGTCCCGATAGGAACACTAATATATCTCCTGGTAGCTCTTTCTTATGAATATTTATAACTGTATCAGCACATGCTTGAACATAATTCGGAAGTGATCTAAACAAAGCAGATATATGATTATTCACAAACTAAACCCACGTTCGGGTATGATATATTGTTACAGGATGGGTTCTACCCTCTACAGAGATAATACTTGCAGTATCTTTCTCAGGATCATTCGTTTCATTCATCTCAAAGAAATCACGGAACAGCTGGAATATTTATATTTTAAGTCAGGCACAATCTAAAATATAAACCTCCGCATCTAGGGTTGCAGATGATACAATGATTCTAAGATCTGATCGAACTTGCATAACTTTACGAAGAAGTCCTATCAAGATATCAGTATTGCATGATCGCTCATGAGCTTCATCAACCATAATAATACTAAAACAACAAATTACAAAACATACAGAATATAACTAATTAGTGTACCTGTATTTTGACAAAAGAGGATCAATAAGGAATTCTCGTAGAAGAATACCATCGGTCATAAACTTTAAAAAAAATTGAAAATTAATATTTGAATAACATTTTACCTTAATTTTAGTATCTTTGTCTGAAAGATCATCGAATCGAACAGTATACCCAACGTCTTCTCCTAGTTTGACATCTTTTTCTTCAGCTACACGAGCTGCTAGCTTAAATTTTACGATGAATTCCGATTCATTCTATTTGAATAAACTTACTGTTACTGCAGCAACACGACGAGGTTCTGTAACTGCTATTACTCTACCATCTTTACACCATCCAGCTTCCAAGAGAAATTGAGGAACCTAAAAACATATTAATGAAATTATTTTAATTATTTTTTTAAATTCACCTGTGTACTTTTACCACAGCCAGTTTCTCCCACAATAATAACTGTTCTATACCTCTCGCACATATAAATTATATGATTTCTATTCTATAAATAAACGTGTAATGAATAAATTACTGAGCATTTTTTTAAACCTTAAAGATGGGCAGACGAGCTCTCTGTGACTGTATGTTAAGGGAGGCATAAGGATTATTGAAAACCGATAAGGGTTCACCTCCTGATGTACTTGGCTGTTCAGAAGGTCTTTCCTCAAAAACTAACGGACCAGATCGCACATGATCCGCAGAATCATCTGTATGATATAGATTTTGTTTTCAATATATAAAACCATGTATTCCAACCTGGCTTGGCGAATCGAAACTGCTTTCTATGTCTGCCTCCACTTTCCTCATGTCCGTGGCCAGGATGATATCTGGACATGGTGCTTCACAAATATATTTATTATTTTAATGAAGAAGCTTTTCGAAACACTCCAGCTTAGCACTGAAAATCTAGTCTTAACATTAAGAAAATTCGAAAATACACGGTTACTGTAGCGACATCAGTCGCAATTAGAATTACGTACTGTGCTATTTTCTTCTGACTAATCTGAAAATGAAGGCTTTATTTAAGAATATAATTGTTGGTTCTCTTTTCTGAATGGTTTTTAGTTTTAAAAACTTCATCGATTATACAAACTTGCTTCAACACGTTGGAATATATTTTATATGTCATTTTCTCTTTCAGATAGGTAACAGAAGGGGAGGGATATGATTCTACTTGAACAACAGAACAGAATCATTGCTGAATTATTGGAATTGAAATTCAATAATGCTTTAGAAGGGTAAGATTTAAAATATTTTATCAGTTTTTTAATTGTATAACTGATTATTTATGTTTTACTGTTGCTTTAGGGGGAAACCTGATGTTGTTGATACAAGATTTGCTGACTTTGATGGTGTGTTGTATCATTTGTCCAATCCCGGAAATGACAGAACAAAAATTATGGTTTGTTTATCATAACCTATTCTTTGAATAACTGTTTATTTATTTTGTTTTAGCTTAGTATCTCTCTTAAATTCTATAAAGAACTTCAAGAACATGGTGCTGATGATGTATGTTTGATTATACGTTTTATTTTACAATTCAAAGAAATTTAGTTGATCAAAAGAGAATACGCTGAACGATTAGTTTCTCCTGAACCAGGATTCAGTATTTCAATCGTGTATGATTTGACTACCCTTCCTAATGACCCTGTTGCTATATCTACTTTGAGTAAGGATTTCGTTTAGTAACTCGCTAATCTTTTTACGTTACAGTTTCCAAAGCTTCTGCATTAAAAAGAAACTGTTTTGCTTCAGTTTTTGAAAAATACTTTGAATTCCAAAAAGCAAGCCTTGAAGGACAGAAACGAGCTGTGATAAACTATCGTGACGACGAGACAATGTACGTTTTGTTTGTTTTTCTGTGACCTATGTTATGATCCTATGAGACAACAATATAAAAAATATTCCTATTTCCCTTTTAAGGTATATTGAAGCCAAAAGTGATCGCGTCACTGTTATCTTCAGTACAACATTCAAGGAAAAAGATGATATCATCATCGGAAAAGTTTTCTTACAGGTTCTTTTTATTTTTAGTGATTTTCATTGATAATTAATTTTCAGGAGTTTTGTGAAGGTCGTAGAGCTAGTCAAACTGCTCCAGCTGTTTTATATACAATTGGAGAACCTCCACTGGAGCTTCGTGATCAACCTGGTGCCAAGACTGGAAAAAATGTTGGATACATTACTTTTGGTGAGACTATTAGCATATCTGTCTTTATTTTTAATTCAAACTCACAGTGTTATTCCCCCGTCATACGAATGAGGGAGCAAAGAATAATACAATTGACCTGATACACTCATTCAGAGATTACTTACATTATCATATCAAGTGCTCCAAGGTTTGTTGTAAGATTTAAACTTTTACTAGTTCATTCTTTCAGGTCTACATGCATTCAAGGATGAGAAATAAGACGAGTGACTTCCTTAAGGTGCTCAATCGTGCCAAGCCCGAAATCAAGACCGAAAGAAAGACTTTCAGGTGAGTTCAATTCAATTTTCAAAGATATTTACAATCAATGTTCAGTGGCCGCACATTCCAAACAAATTGACCTATTTATTGCTACATGGACCAGGCTTCACTTACTCCAAGCACGTATTTCTACGCTTTAATACAATGTAATTTCGATGTTTTATTACCAATAAATTATTTTATGAATAAAAAAAGTGAAAATAATGTACAAACTATCGTACACATCATGGTCATAACCCTTTGATATCGTTAAGTGAACTGAGATACTTGAGAAACAATAGACACGTATAACCATCCAACAAGTAACAAATTAGAGATATTATTTGGATGACATCAAAGCTTTCGTTCCAATTATAGCACCAACACCAACAATAGCTGCGCCTATAATTATACTCCAACGCCTGCTTTTTCGATTCCTTTCTGCTTGAGCTTTATCATCTCGTTTAGTAATATCTGAGGCCATATTCATAAATTGAGCCTATAAGAAATAATGATATGACCGAAGCTCGAAATCATCTTGTCCTACCCAACTTCTGCAATCTATTGGCCACGTTAATTTAATCCTAGAGTCAACGAATCTTGATGTGTACAAAGCAATCTGTTGAACTTCTTTGCGCATTCCATGAGCCATCATACGAGCAACAACTACACCTCCAAAAGCCATTATACCAACTAATCGTCCATATGACATTTCACGAGCTTCTTCATTCTCTACTCGACCAAATTCCTCGAGAATCTTAGGCAGAAAATTTTAGTTGAAAGCGGGTATACAGGAAAACTT
The DNA here is from genome assembly GCA_964057225.1 of Auanema rhodensis. Classification (NCBI taxonomy): domain Eukaryota; kingdom Metazoa; phylum Nematoda; class Chromadorea; order Rhabditida; family Rhabditidae; genus Auanema; species Auanema rhodense. The sequence goes on from OZ059895.1 coordinate 14,716,352, forward strand.
ACATCGCAGTATCGGGCAAATGATAAGTTTTCATCTTCGAGAAGCTCGTTCGCGAAATCATTGAGTTCCTTGACATTACGTTCAAAAATAGAAGCAAGTCTTCTTAAATCAGATGAAGAATGTTATAGTTCTTGAATATAATGAATGAACCTCATGGCTAAGTGTTCGGGTTGGACTCCATATGGTAATTCTGGTCGTTCATGCCATTCTAATTTGTCCTTTTCAATTCTCCATGAGAAATAATCGACCTAGGAAACAGTAGATGAGATAACTGTTTAATATTTCGAAACATACCACAAATCCCTTAACCTCCAGCCTTAACGATTGAAAGTCAAATTCGTGCATACTTGGCAGATCCATCTTTTTTGAAGCAAGGCAGCCTAAAAATTTTTTTTATTATCATCTCTATATTTTAATACACAAAACGAAAAGACGAGAACAAAATAGAAGAAAGAAACCGGAGCAAATTAGCGGCTAAAAAAACAAAGCACTAAGGAAAATATGAAACGATTTTATGAACGCAATCTATAGTAATCTATTTAATATAGTGTATTTATTCCTTCTTGTTGGAGCATGCGTTAATAACGACAAATAGGGCAATGATGGTAGAGAGTCCGAGCACAAGATATCCACTCTTGTAAACCTGGAAACACAATGTGAAATCTTCGACAACTAGAAAAACAAACCTGTCCGATGTTGTCAACTCCCTTAGCCAAGTCAAATCCAAGGAATCGAATTCCGTTTAAGGTGTGGAAGATGATTGGGAAAGCAATGATGAACTATAAGAAAATTTTGATAAAATGTATAACTTATCTAGTAAACCTTGAAAGCAGCTGTTACAGCGCATGGAAGACCAAGCCCGCGGATGAAGTCAACGAAAGTGGTGAAATCAAGGGGGAGAACGGCGAATCCAACTCCACCGACTAAGAGGGTTCCAGCCATAATGCATCCAGAAATACGATGAGCACCGGACACCTTTAAAACATAATGCAAGTAGAAAAAATGGCGTCAGTGAATATATTACCACCCAGGTCAGCTGAGGTTGGTAAATGCTGAGATGAGGAGAAATTGGGCGTGAAAGTGCTTTTTGACGCTGCAAATATTCCCATCCCCACTGTTGGATTGGAGTTTTAACCTTAACAAAAATTAAAAGCTAATACTTCAATAGAATATATAGTCTTACATCCTCACAGCGAGTAGCACTGGTGCTCAAATAGCGAACCAACATGGTGCTGTGAGAAGCTCTCAATGCAACAGTGGAAGGTACCAACATTTTCTTCAATTATTCAATATTAAATTATGTAAACTTCGAATTAAATATTTTTTAAAAATAAAATTGAAAAAGTAAACAATGTTTCTATTGTTAGAATCAACTCCAAGCGTACAACATAACGATCGTTGCGCAATTCTAGTGCGCACCAGAAACGCGTCAGTTTCCGTTTACAACAAAAGCGCACAAAGTAACTGATATGTTAAAACTTATACTATTGTATTTAATTGTGAATAATTTACATAACATTGTATTTAATTACAAAAAATTTATTAGAATAGAATATAAAACATTCATAATAGATAATTAAAGATCATGATTAGACATAAGTGCACTAAGGCATCCCGTATGTGAACCACCCTGAGCGTAGCAATCTACAACTTTGTACAAACTATTATAATACACAAATTCGACAAGTTAAAGTAGCTTTGTTTTTTCCTGAAATGTGATGCTTCGCTGTGGAGTAAATGTACCATTATTCAGTGCAACATAATTTTGGGCATTATCCTGATTACTTTTAATTTCTCGCATAACGTCTGCAGAATAAAATGATTACTATTATAAAAATATTATATAACTTACTGAATAGTGCTCTTATTTTCATATATATTATATATGAAATTGAAGCACAGACTGTACAGAAGATCATACATGGAATTAACCACGATAAACAGATAATTATGGCTGTCACTATAATTAAATTCATAAAGAAATGAATTAGCAGAATTTTCTTTACATTCTATTATTAGTGCGGTACCGAAATTTATGATTGTGCAAAAAAACACGACTGATAAGGTAATTGTTACTGGAATCACATTGAAGGCAAAAACCCAAGACAGGAGCAACGGATGGTCTCGAGTTAAGTCCACCAAAACTTCGTAGATGGACATCTAGAAGGTTTCCTATTACTAAATTTAAACTTGGTATACTAGTACTCAATTTTTCAATGACTTCAACTTTGTGAGATAACAAGTTTAACCAACAAGGAGAACTTGAGAAAACTATATGTTGCTCTATGGTTAACTTACAGGCAGTCCTTTAAATTCTTTTGATTGACAGTGAACTGTTCTGATTGCCTCATCAGAGGCTTTTCTCCACGTCTCTTTCTTCTATATAAAATGCTATTAAGTTTTTCAAGTCTTGACAATAGTTATTTTTAGTGGATATGGCTGGCGCTGTCAAGGAGAGAAAGAAGGTAGCCCAACTTCTCGAGGGCGAGGAGAAAATCCAACAGCTCTGGGAACAAGCTAAGGTTTTTGAAGAGGATGCCAGTGACAGGTAGATTTTCTTGGTTTTTTTGCTTAGATATGTGACATGTTTATCTAATTCAGCAAAGCCCCCAAATACTTGGTCACTTTTCCATATCCTTACATGAATGGAAGACTTCACTTAGGTCATACTTTCACTCTTTCTAAGTGTGAGGTGAGTATAGTCATTTTTTTTGGTTGAAGATCTTTTCTTTTAGTTTGCTGCTGGATATCATCGTCTGAAGGGAGAGAAATGTTTATTCCCATTCGGTTTCCATTGTACTGGTATGCCAATTAAGGCTTGTGCTGACAAGCTTACCCGTGAGATGAAGGATTATGGTTTCCCTCCACAGTGAGTTTTTGTATATATTTACATTGTTGTAGCTTAACAAATGTTTTCTTTAAGTATAATATTAGGAATTCGTACACTGTTTTCTTGAATTTTGTATTTTTCCGGTTTTTCAGATTCCCTGATGCCGAAGTTGAACAGGTTACCGAGGAAATCTCTGAACTTGACAAATTGATGAAAGATAAGAGCAAGGGAAAGAAGGTACAACACACGTTGTTCTGATTTTTTAATTTCAATATTTTCAGAGTAAAGCAGTTGCTAAAACTGGAAATGCTAAATATCAATGGCAGATCATGCAATCTTTGGGATTGTCTGATGAAGAAATTGCCAAGTTCGCTGATCCACAGTACTGGCTCACTTATTTCCCACCTCACTGCATGGCTGACATGAAGAGAATGGGTAGCAAGGTGAACATATGGAATTGAACCATAAATATTACTTTGCTTCTCAGGTTGATTGGCGCCGTTCCTTCATTACCACTGATGCTAATCCATATTACGATTCATTTGTGAGATGGCAATTCAACAAACTTCGTGCCGCTAAGAAGATCGATTTTGGAAAAAGGTTTGACATATGTTTATGTAATTACATATTTACATATTGTTATTTAGATATACTATCTATTCTCCTAAGGATGGACAACCTTGTATGGATCACGATCGTTCAAGTGGAGAAGGAGTTGGACCTCAAGAATACACTCTTATCAAGCTTCAGGTATACTCGCTTAGTTTGTCGATTATGCAAATTTAATTAGGTTCTTGATCCTAAACCAGCTGCACTTCAACACATTAAAGAGCCACTTTTCTTGGTTGCTGCTACTCTCCGTCCAGAAACCATGTAAATTGTTTTTTAGAGATAACTCTTAACATTTTGATTTTTAGGTATGGACAGACTAACTGCTACCTCCACCCTGACATTGATTATTCTGTTTTCTATGCTGGAGAGAAGGAAGATCAAGTTTTCATTGCTACTGCTAAGTAAATTAAAAAAATTTTTTTTTGCTAATTTGCGGAATCTTTCAGGTCTGCTCGTAACATGTCTTATCAAGGCTTGACTGGACAAAACGGAGTTGTCCGTTATGTTGAGGGATTAGAAAAGGTTCGAAAGTTGAATAGAACATTGAGATAATAAAATCCATTTTCAGATCGCAGGTAGCAAGATTCTGGGAGCTGCTCTTAAGGCTCCTTTAGCTAAATACGAAAAGGTCTATGCTTTACCTATGCTTACTATTAAGGATGACAAGGGTTTGTGCTTGAGATTTCAATTCACATTTTTATGCTGAGGTTCAGGTACCGGTGTTGTTACATCAGTTCCATCTGATTCCCCCGATGATTTTGCTGCTCTTTCTGATTTGAAGAAGAAGAAGCCACTCCGTGAGAAGTATGGACTCACCGATGAGATGGTTCTGCCATTTGAACCTGTTTGTTCTAATATTTATATTTTTATACTTTAATATCTTTTTAAGGTCCCAATTATCGAAATTGAAGGATTAGGAAACTTAGCTGCTGTCGAAATGTGCACTCGTTTGAAGATTGACTCTCAAAACGATAAAGTCAAGTTGGAGCAAGCTAAGAAGGAAGTTTATTTGAAGGGATTCTATGATGGTGTAAGTAATTACTATTTTTAACGTTGTATTAATTTCAACTTAGGTTATGCTTGTTGGTAAATATGCTGGTCAGAAGACTGCTGATGTTAAGAAGACTATTCAGGTTGGATGATGACTCTGTTCATTTTCTATCTTTCTACTCATTATTTTAGACTGATCTTTATGATGAAGGACTTGCCACCAAGTATGTCGAGCCAGAGAAGAAAATCATCAGTCGTTCTGGAGATGAATGTGTTGTTGCCCTCTGTGATCAATGGTGTGTTTTTCCACTTTCGTCTTTGAATCCTAATTTTGACTTCAGGTACTTGAACTATGGAGAGCCAGAATGGAAGGCTAAGGCTAAGGAAGCTCTCTCCAAAATGAACACATATTCTGATGAGGTATTTGCGATATATTGTTATGGCAATTACTTTGTTTTTTAGGTTCGCAGAAACTTCGAGTACACTATCGACTGGCTTCATGAGTATGCCTGCTCCAGAAGCTACGGATTGGGTTTGCCTTATTGTAATTTCAATTGACCAATTATTTTTTTAGGAACTAAGCTTCCATGGGATCCTCAATATCTCATTGAGTCTCTTTCTGATTCTACCATTTACAACTGTTATTATACTGTAGCTCATCTTTTGCAACAGGGAGCCTTAGATGGTTCTGTTGTTGGGCCAGCCGGTATTAAGGCTGAGCAAATGACTGATGAATGCTGGGATTACGTTTTCCGTGGAGTTGCTTATGATTCCAAGACCATGCCAGCTGCTAAGGAAGCCTTGGATAAATTAAGAAAGGAGTTCCTCTTCTGGTAAACGAATATTTTCTAATATATAAGTGACCATTTTGCGTTGTTTAGGTATCCAATTGATATGAGAGCTTCCGGAAAGGATTTGGTTCAAAATCACTTATCTTATCTTCTTTTCAATCATGTTGCTATTTGGGAAAAGGAAGAACAATTCTGGCCTAAGAGCATCCGCGCCAATGGACATCTTCTCATTAACAACGAGAAAGTATTTCATTTTTCTTATTTCACTCTCTAATTTTTGTATTTTAGATGTCAAAGAGTACTGGTAACTTCTTGACTCTTACTGAAGGTATCGAGAAGTTCTCTGCTGACGGTATGCGTCTGTCTTTGGCTGATGCTGGAGATGGTGTCGAAGATGCTAACTTTGTCTTCAGCATGGCTGATGCTGCTATTCTTCGCTTATACAACCTTATGGATTGGGTTAAGGAAATGGTATAGAATGCTCTCTACTTCTTCGTTCATATATGAGTTTAGATTGATCTCCGTAAAAAAGGTGTATTCCGCACTGGAGCTTATAACTTTAATGATAGAGTATTCGCTAATGAGATGAATAAGGCTATCCAGCTTACTAACCAGAACTACGAAGAAACCTTGTTCAAGGAGGCTTTAAAGAATGGATTCTTCGAGTATCAGGTTGAACTTTATTCACCGAAAAGTTTAATAATATAAATTTTTAGACTATCCGCGATATTTATCGTGAATTCGGAGGAGGAAACGACTCCAACATGCATATTGATTTAGTCAATAGATTCATTGAAACTCAAGCTATTATCCTTTCACCAATCTGCCCACATATTGGTGAACAGATTTGGCAACTTCTTGGAAAGGTTTGAGTAACTTAGAATTCCTGTTTAAAGTTTTTTTATTTTTCAGGAAGGATTAATTGTTAACGCCAAATGGCCTACTACTGAGCCAGTTGATGAGGTTCTCTGCAAAGCTTCTGAATTCTTGAGAGGCACTATGACTGACTTCAGAGCCAGACTGAAGAATTATCTCAACCCCAAGAAGAAGACAGTAGATGTAAGTTAACATTTTCCTTTTTTAAATTTATAATTTCCATTCTAGATCCAACAACCATCTGATGCTACTGTTTGGATTGCTAAGGAATATCCTCTTTGGCAAAAGACAATTCTTCAACTCTTGGAAAAACAAACTGCTGTAAGCATTTCAGTTTTTATTTTAAAATATCTTCAAGTATTTAGGATAATGGTGAACTCCCTGATAACAAGGTTATTGCTGGTTTAATTGGCAAGGAAGAGTCACTCAAAAAGTTCGCCAAGAAGGCTATGCCCTTCGTTCAAATGGTACATATTTACATAAGATTATGATATTTCAAAAAAAAAGAAGATAATTTTGAATAAAAGGAGTAGTTGCATTTGCACATTACAAACGTTTTAAACTATAATTCAATATTTTTTCTTCTAGGTGAAAGAACAGTACAAGGTCAAGGGAAAATCTGCTTTAGAGAGTGCTAGCTCATTCGATCAAGCTGCTATCCTTATCGAAAATCAAGATTATATTCTCAACTCTCTCGAGCTGGATAGAATCAACATCCGTGATACTTCAGATCCCGCATGTGAAAGCCAAATTGCTGAAACAGTTTGTCCCGGAACTCCACTCATCAACTTCTCCGCCCCGGCTGTATGTTCATGTCATCTTGACTTTTTTGGAATATTGTGTCTTTCAGGAGAAAATCGATGTTGTTGCTCGTAATGTTCATGTGTGCAATTCTCTCTTTGACGTCGTTCTCCCGATTGCTTCTGGAGATAGTGTTGCTATTCTCTGCCGTAAGCTTAGACGACTTAACCGATCTGTCAAACGTATGGCACTATTAAATATTCTTCTCATAATTCTTATGGTTTTAGCTAGACATAGCCTCTCTCTTTGGAAATACAATGAGCTTAATGGAGAGCGTAAGTTGAACAGTTTGGAAAACCCACTCGCTGGTCTCGAAAAACTTTCCGAAGAAGGTCTGTCATTTTGTTTTGTTCTCTTCATTTTTAACTGTTTTCAGCTGTGTTCTCTGTCGATTTTGAGAAAAAAGAAATTTCCGTTTCTGGTGCTCCAGTAGGCTCAACCATCGTCTACGTAGCTGAATAAGAGCAGCAGACAATTCAAATTTGTTTTAATTTTATTTTTCACGGTCTGATACTGATTGTTATGGTTAGAGTTGTTAATCTATGTTGTTTTTGCCGGTCACCATTAAACTTTTTTCCCTGTTTTTACTAGTTCAATGATTATTACTGTTTGAAATAAGTTTTAAAACTTTTAAGTACTTGTTTTCGATTTACACAAATCCGAAGTAAGTTAAACTTGATTTAGATGGCTTGTAAAAGTACAACTCCTTCAACAAGTACAGAGAGATGCACGGGGCTATCGTGCGATGGAGGTAATCATTGCATATCTCGTATAAAATTCTTGTTCCTTATTTAAGCTGCGAAGTTCAAATGTTGTAACTCGCAGAGATCCGGTGTATCGGTAGTGCAACAAATCGTGTCGAGTTGTAGTGGGGCTATAGTTACGGCTTTTTTGAGTATGATTCAAGGGGCTAATCTTAATTTATGCTTTGTTTTATAGTGACTCCTATGGATGTTGTTAAGATAAGACTACAGCAACAGGCACATTCATTACCACCTGGACAGTGCTTTTACTATTCAAATGGACTAATGGATCATGTTTGTATGCCTTGTGGAGATAAACAACCTTGTGAATGGTACCAAAGACCAGGAAATTTTTCAGGAACTTTGGTAATATTGTTGATTTCTTGTTTATGGTAATGATTGAATTATAATTACAGGATGCATTTGTTAAAATCTCGCGCAATGAAGGTTTACGCTCTCTGTGGAGTGGACTTTCACCAACTTTGTAAGTTATGAATGAGATTTTCTGATTATTTCGAGAATTAATTAAAGAGTAATGGCCGTACCAGCTACAGTTTTCTATTTCTCAGTTTATGATAATTTGTATGTTCAAATGAAAAAGATGTAAGTTTCTAATTGCACTAACTTTTAATTTGAAAATTCTTGTAGGTCATGTTGCCGAAGAAGTCAGTATCCTCATTGTTGGATTCCTCCTGATTGGGCTATTGCTCCATTGTCCGGTGCAACAGCTCGAACAATATCAGTTACCGTTGCTAGTCCTTTAGAAATGATTCGAACTAAGATGCAAAGTGAGAAAATGGGCTACAGAGGTATGCACTGATCTGTATTACTGTAACTTTCATGGACGTTTAGAAGTTGGCAGAGCAGTTCGAGATTCCATAGCAGCAAGAGGTTACTCTTCCTTTTTCTTGGGTTGGGCTCCTACTCTCTTTCGTGATATACCTTTCTCAGGTAAAATTCCTCTTATTTAAGCGTTTTTCAAATATCCTTTCAGCTATTTATTGGGGTGGATATGACTATTTAAAGAGGAAACTTATGATTTTCAAAGGAATTAAGGAAACCACATTTGGAATATCTTTCACTGCTGGAGCTGTTGCCGGCATGCTAGCTGCTATCATAACTACACCATTCGACGTGGTACAGCTTTAGTTCCATTTTTCAGTTTTTATTTTCTCAATGTTCAGGTTAAAACACACCGTCAAGTGACCCTTGGTAGTTCAGAAAAAATACCCTCATCTCGTTCAGTATTTTTCAGTTTGCTTGCAACACGAGGTCCAAAAGCTTTATTTACCGGTTAGTTAACGACTATAAATAATTGTATAATATTTTTTGTTGTTTTAGGTGTTATTCCTAGGGTTGTGAAGGTTGCCCCAGCTTGTGCCATAATGATAGGATCTTATGAATTCTTTAAATTATATTTTGCTAGACAAAACAAAAAAAGCCAATCTTAGGGTATAATTTCTGGTTATATTGTTAGCTCTTTCTAGTTTTATTCAATCTTGTCCAAAATTTTTATGATCATATTGTTTACTGTTAATTTTGACTGTTAATTTATGAAAAACTTGTATAGAAATAGTTTAATGTGATAGCTTACTAAATAGAACTAACGCTAGTTTTTATTAAATTCAAATTTTATTATTAAAGGTTTATTTATTTTTTATTTTCAATTTGTTTCATAACAATCAGTATTTTTCTTTTTTTTAAACTTTGTTTCATATTGTTCAAATTATAATTTATAGATGTCCACCTTATCTAGTATTAGTAAGAAGCTTGTGGGTCAACGTACTCACAGAGAGCGTGCTCAGGTATTACTTTCTATTCATTGATTCGAATTAACTGAATTTTTTACGTTTTAGCCAAGCAATAGGGCTCATCTCGGTATCTTGGAAAAGAAAAAAGATTATAAAATAAGAGCACAAGACTATAATCAGAAGAGAGATACTCTTAAAAAGCTTCGTACAAAAGCCTTGGATAAAAATCCCGATGAGTATCATCATCATATGCTCAACAGTGAGGTCAAAGTAAGTTTTATTTTGTGATCACTGAATTTACATTGAGATTCCTTAATTATAGACTGATGGACGTCATTATGATAGGAAAACAACTGAACAAGAAGAGTTAACAGAAGTTCAAAAAAAACTTTCCAGCATTAAAGATCTTGAATATGTGAAACATAAGCTTCATTTTGAAAAGAAGGTATTTTATTTTTATTGTTTAAGATTTTGTAAATCAAATAAAAATTTCTAGAAAATTGATGAATTGAAGTCAGAACTTCATTTTGCTGATACAGCTTGTGCTTCTCTTAAGAATAATCATGTTATATTTGTAGACGATGAGGAAGAAGGTTAGTTATTGCTATTGAGATGTTTAAAGTAAAATTTGAGTTTATAGCCAAATCTTTTGATCCTGTTGAGTTTTTCCAAACAAGTGAAGATTTGATTGCTAGAAAATTCAACAGACCAAAAACTGAGGATTTAACGGAAAAATCTGTAATCGGAGCTTTCGATAAAGAGACTATTAAGGTATTTTCAGCATTAATTCTCGAAATGTAATTCTGTGTTTAGAAATCTGATAGACAGAGACGTGTTAGGTATAATGAATTAATGAAGCGCATGGAACGTGCAAAAGAATTAGAAGTTGTTGTGGCAAAGCTTCAGTTGAAAAAGGTTCGAATTGAATTGAGCATAAGTTTTAATCCATATTATTTGAAAGGATTTGGCGAAATCAAGTAGAGATGAGTTAGTTCCGAAGAAAGTGAAACGTGGTGGATCCAAAAAAGCTGCCGTGTACAAATGGACATATGATAGAAAGCGGTAATCGATTTCCGCCAAATTAATTTGTTGTAACTGTTTTCATTGTTTTCTCTGTTGTTGCATTGTTGAAACTATATGACCATCCAAATAAAATAAAACACAAACTAATGTTTAAATATTCTTCATGTCAATATCAAACTGATGCCACAAATCTTTACAAATGTTTTTAGTTTTTTGTTAAATAAGTTTATTAGAGAAAGATCTTCCTAAAAACTTGATAAACAACATAAAATGAGTTCAAATATACAAATTCTCAGTTTCAGTTCTAAATATCGAGATCTAAATATAATTATTTCCGAGTGAGATTTGGCTGTGACTTCTCATATTTCCGGAAAAAGGCTTTATATCGAGCCCATCCACAAGATTTGTTCACAAAAAAGTTCAGGCTGTAGTCACGTTTGGCCCGGTGATTGTTCGCTTTACTCCAAGATCAGCAACTATGATCAAATTAAAATACTCACAGGTTGGGTATTCAGATGTGTAGATTCTGAATTTCCGAAGGAGAATTGACGAGAACTTTTCAATTTTCCGGAAAAAGGCTTTATATCAAGCCCATCCACAAGATTTGTTCACAAAAAAGTTCAGGCTGTAGTCACGTTTGGCCCGGTGATTGTTCGCTTTACTCCAAGATCAGCAACTATGATCAAATTAAAATACTCACAGGTTGGGTATTCAGATGTGTAGATTCTGAATTTCCGGAGGAAAATTGACGAGAACTTTTCAATTTTCCGGAAAAAGGCTTTATATCAAGCCCATCCACAAGATTTGTTCACAAAAAAGTTCAGGCTGTAGTCACGTTTGGCCCGGTGATTGTTCGCTTTACTCCAAGATCAGCAACTATGATCAAATTAAAATACTCACAGGTTGGGTATTCAGATGTGTAGATTCTGAATTTCCGAAGGAGAATTGACGAGAACTTTTCAATTTTCCGGAAAAAGGCTTTATATCAAGCCCATCCACAAGATTTGTTCACAAAAAAGTTCAGGCTGTAGTCACGTTTGGCCCGGTGATTGTTCGCTTTACTCCAAGATCAGCAACTATGATCTAATTAAAATACTCACTGGTTGGGTATTCAGATGTGTAGATTCTGAATTTCCGGAGGAGAATTGACGAGAACTTTTCAATTTTCCGGAAAAAGGCTTTATATCGAGCCCATCCACAAGATTTGTTCACAAAAAAGTTCAGGCTGTAGTCACGTTTGGCCCGGTGATTGTTCGCTTTACTCCAAGATCAGCAACTATGATCTAATTAAAATACTCACTGGTTGGGTATTCAGATGTGTAGATTCTGAATTTCCGAAGGAGAATTGACGAGAACTTTTCAATTTTCCGGAAAAAGGCTTTATATCAAGCCCATCCACAAGATTTGTTCACAAAAAAGTTCAGGCTGTAGTCACGTTTGGCCCGGTGATTGTTCGCTTTACTCCAAGATCAGCAACTATGATCAAATTAAAATACTCACAGGTTGGGTATTCAGATGTGTAGATTCTGAATTTCCGAAGGAGAATTGACGAGAACTTTTCAATTTTCCGGAAAAAGGCTTTATATCAAGCCCATCCACAAGATTTGTTCACAAAAAAGTTCAGGCTGTAGTCACGTTTGGCCCGGTGATTGTTCGCTTTACTCCAAGATCAGCAACTATGATCAAATTAAAATACTCACAGGTTGGGTATTCAGATGTGTAGATTCTGAATTTCCGAAGGAGAATTGACGAGAACTTTTCAATTTTCCGGAAAAAGGCTTTATATCGAGCCCATCCACAAGATTTGTTCACAAAAAAGTTCAGGCTGTAGTCACGTTTGGCCCGGTGATTGTTCGCTTTACTCCAAGATCAGCAACTATGATCAAATTAAAATACTCACAGGTTGGGTATTCAGATGTGTAGATTCTGAATTTCCGAAGGAGAATTGACGAGAACTTTTCAATTTTCCGGAAAAAGGCTTTATATCGAGCCCATCCACAAGATTTGTTCACAAAAAGTTCAGGCTGTAGTCACGTTTGGCCCGGTGATTGTTCGCTTTACTCCAAGATCAGCAACTATGATCAAATTAAAATACTCACTGGTTGGGTATTCAGATGTGTAGATTCTGAATTTCCGAAGGAGAATTGACGAGAACTTTTCAGTTTTCCGGAAAAAGGCTTTATATCGAGCCCATCCACAAGATTTGTTCACAAAAAAGTTCAGGCTGTAGTCACGTTTGGCCCGGTGATTGTTCGCTTTACTCCAAGATCAGCAACTATGATCAAATTAAAATACTCACAGGTTGGGTATTCAGATGTGTAGATTCTGAATTTCCGAAGGAGAATTGACGAGAACTTTTCAATTTTCCGGAAAAAGGCTTTATATCGAGCCCATCCACAAGATTTGTTCACAAAAAAGTTCAGGCTGTAGTCACGTTTGGCCCGGTGATTGTTCGCTTTACTCCAAGATCAGCAACTATGATCAAATTAAAATACTCACAGGTTAGGTATTCAGATGTGTAGATTCTGAATTTCCGAAGGAGAATTGACGAGAACTTTTCAATTTTCCGGAAAAAGGCTTTATATCAAGCCCATCCACAAGATTTGTTCACAAAAAAGTTCAGGCTGTAGTCACGTTTGGCCCGGTGATTGTTCGCTTTACTCCAAGATCAGCAACTATGATCAAATTAAAATACTCACTGGTTGGGTATTCAGATGTGTAGATTCTGAATTTCCGAAGGAGAATTGACGAGAACTTTTCAATTTTCCGGAAAAAGGCTTTATATCGAGCCCATCCACAAGATTTGTTCACAAAAAAGTTCAGGCTGTAGTCACGTTTGGCCCGGTGATTGTTCGCTTTACTCCAAGATCAGCAACTATGATCAAATTAAAATACTCACAGGTTGGGTATTCAGATGTGTAGATTCTGAATTTCCGAAGGAGAATTGACGAGAACTTTTTAATTTTCCGGAAAAAGGCTTTATATCAAGCCCATCCACAAGATTTGTTCACAAAAAAGTTCAGGCTGTAGTCACGTTTGGCCCGGTGATTGTTCGCTTTACTCCAAGATCAGCAACTATGATCAAATTAAAATACTCACAGGTTGGGTATTCAGATGTGTAGATTCTGAATTTCCGAAGGAGAATTGACGAGAACTTTTCAATTTTCCGGAAAAAGGCTTTATATCAAGCCCATCCACAAGATTTGTTCACAAAAAAGTTCAGGCTGTAGTCACGTTTGGCCCGGTGATTGTTCGCTTTACTCCAAGATCAGCAACTATGATCAAATTAAAATACTCACTGGTTGGGTATTCAGATGTGTAGATTCTGAATTTCCGAAGGAGAATTGACGAGAACTTTTCAATTTTCCGGAAAAAGGCTTTATATCGAGCCCATCCACAAGATTTGTTCACAAAAAAGTTCAGGCTGTAGTCACGTTTGGCCCGGTGATTGTTCGCTTTACTCCAAGATCAGCAACTATGATCAAATTAAAATACTCACTGGTTGGGTATTCAGATGTGTAGATTCTGAATTTCCGAAGGAGAATTGACGAGAACTTTTCAATTTTCCGGAAAAAGGCTTTATATCAAGCCCATCCACAAGATTTGTTCACAAAAAAGTTCAGGCTGTAGTCACGTTTGGCCCGGTGATTGTTCGCTTTACTCCAAGATCAGCAACTATGATCAAATTAAAATACTCACAGGTTGGGTATTCAGATGTGTAGATTCTGAATTTCCGAAGGAGAATTGACGAGAACTTTTCAATTTTCCGGAAAAAGGCTTTATATCAAGCCCATCCACAAGATTTGTTCACAAAAAAGTTCAGGCTGTAGTCACGTTTGGCCCGGTGATTGTTCGCTTTACTCCAAGATCAGCAACTATGATCAAATTAAAATACTCACAGGTTGGGTATTCAGATGTGTAGATTCTGAATTTCCGAAGGAGAATTGACGAGAACTTTTCAATTTTCCGGAAAAAGGCTTTATATCAAGCCCATCCACAAGATTTGTTCACAAAAAAGTTCAGGCTGTAGTCACGTTTGGCCCGGTGATTGTTCGCTTTACTCCAAGATCAGCAACTATGATCAAATTAAAATACTCACAGGTTGGGTATTCAGATGTGTAGATTCTGAATTTCCGAAGGAGAATTGACGAGAACTTTTCAATTTTCCGGAAAAAGGCTTTATATCAAGCCCATCCACAAGATTTGTTCACAAAAAAGTTCAGGCTGTAGTCACGTTTGGCCCGGTGATTGTTCGCTTTACTCCAAGATCAGCAACTATGATCAAATTAAAATACTCACAGGTTGGGTATTCAGATGTGTAGATTCTGAATTTCCGAAGGAGAATTGACGAGAACTTTTCAATTTTCCGGAAAAAGGCTTTATATCAAGCCCATCCACAAGATTTGTTCACAAAAAAGTTCAGGCTGTAGTCACGTTTGGCCCGGTGATTGTTCGCTTTACTCCAAGATCAGCAACTATGATCAAATTAAAATACTCACAGGTTGGGTATTCAGATGTGTAGATTCTGAATTTCCGAAGGAGAATTGACGAGAACTTTTCAATTTTCCGGAAAAAGGCTTTATATCAAGCCCATCCACAAGATTTGTTCACAAAAAAGTTCAGGCTGTAGTCACGTTTGGCCCGGTGATTGTTCGCTTTACTCCAAGATCAGCAACTATGATCAAATTAAAATACTCACTGGTTGGGTATTCAGATGTGTAGATTCTGAATTTCCGAAGGAGAATTGACGAGAACTTTTCAATTTTCCGGAAAAAGGCTTTATATCAAGCCCATCCACAAGATTTGTTCACAAAAAAGTTCAGGCTGTAGTCACGTTTGGCCCGGTGATTGTTCGCTTTACTCCAAGATCAGCAACTATGATCAAATTAAAATACTCACAGGTTGGGTATTCAGATGTGTAGATTCTGAATTTCCGAAGGAGAATTGACGAGAACTTTTCAATTTTCCGGAAAAAGGCTTTATATCAAGCCCATCCACAAGATTTGTTCACAAAAAAGTTCAGGCTGTAGTCACGTTTGGCCAGGTGATTGTTCGCTTTACTCCAAGATCAGCAACTATGATCAAATTAAAATACTCACTGGTTGGGTATTCAGATGTGTAGATTCTGAATTTCCGAAGGAGAATTGACGAGAACTTTTCAATTTTCCGGAAAAAGGCTTTATATCGAGCCCATCCACAAGATTTGTTCACAAAAAAGTTCAGGCTGTAGTCACGTTTGGCCCGGTGATTGTTCGCTTTACTCCAAGATCAGCAACTATGATCAAATTAAAATACTCACAGGTTGGGTATTCAGATGTGTAGATTCTGAATTTCCGAAGGAGAATTGACGAGAACTTTTCAATTTTCCGGAAAAAGGCTTTATATCGAGCCCATCCACAAGATTTGTTCACAAAAAAGTTCAGGCTGTAGTCACGTTTGGCCCGGTGATTGTTCGCTTTACTCCAAGATCAGCAACTATGATCAAATTAAAATACTCACAGGTTAGGTATTCAGATGTGTAGATTCTGAATTTCCGAAGGAGAATTGACGAGAACTTTTCAATTTTCCGGAAAAAGGCTTTATATCAAGCCCATCCACAAGATTTGTTCACAAAAAAGTTCAGGCTGTAGTCACGTTTGGCCCGGTGATTGTTCGCTTTACTCCAAGATCAGCAACTTTGTTATGCTAGCTAAATATGTTTCGAGTTTTAACATATAATCTTATTCCATGAAAACAGATATTTGCGAAATAACCCGTATATACGCGGGGAAAATCATGCTATGTAAATACAACTCTTGTATGTAGAACCGATCGCCTCTTTTGAAACATCAAAAATGAATGTTTTGCATATTTAGCGCCAATTTTGAATTTTAAAAAATTAAGTATATTGTTAAAGATTTTCGATTCATGTTGCTCTCCAATGGAGAGCGTTCCAAAATTTAATTCGAACACAGAATTATTCTGGTTGAATCAGGAAAGTACCTCAAACTTGGGTAATTAAACCAAAGATGCAGTGTCACCTCCCAGTGCCGTCAATAAAAGCGCCGTATCCCATTGGGGTGCTGTGTCTGCCTCTAACGCACATAGAGATTGCTCTCTTCACCAGACAATGACTACTGCATAAGAGCCTGAACAAGAAAGCAGCCTAGATTTATGACAGTTTCCCATAGAGCCTGTGTATAACCGCTCTTTTCTACTGAAATTTTAAAAATAAACAGCTATCTTCTTAAATTATATGAGCCTGAGCTACTTAGAACTTAGGTTTGTGGACAACCTCTCACACAGCCTGAATACAACTGCTCATCTCAACCCCAAATCCAAAAATGATCTTCATCCTCATTGACTTTTCTATTTTAAAAATCAAACGAACTTGATTCATCTAAAGATTTTCGATTCATGTTGCTCTCCAATGGAGAGCGTTCCAAAATTTAATTCGAACACAGAATTATTCTGGTTGAATCAGGAAAGTACCTCAAACTTGGGTAATTAAACCGAAGATGCAGTGTCACCTCCCAGTGCCGTCAATGTAGGCGCCGTATCCCATTGGGGTGCTATGTCTGCCTCTAACCCACATAGAGATTGCGTCTCTTTACCAGACAATGACTACTGCATATGAGCCTGAACCAGAAAGCAGCCTAGGTTTGTGACAATATCCGATATAGCCTGTGTATAACCGCTCTTTCCTACTGAAGTTTAGCAATAAACGGTTATCTTCTTAAATTATATGAGCCTGAGCTACTTAGAACTTAGGTTTGTGGACAACCTCTCATACAGCCTGAATACAACCGCTCATCTCAACTACAATTCCTAAAATGATTCTCGTTCTCATTGATTTTTCAATTTTAAAAATCAAACGAACTGATTTATCTAAAGACATTTGATTCATGTTGCTCTCCAGTGGAGAGCGTTCCAAAATTTAATTCGAACACAGAATTATTCTGGTTGAATCAGGAAAGTACCTCAAACTTGGGTAATTAAACCGAAGATGCAGTGTCACCTCCCAGTGCCGTCAATGTAGGCGCCGTATCCCATTGGGGTGCTATGTCTGCCTCTAACCCACATAGAGATTGCGTCTCTTTACCAGACAATGACTACTGCATATGAGCCTGAACCAGAAAGCAGCCTAGGTTTGTGACAATATCCGATATAGCCTGTGTATAACCGCTCTTTCCTACTGAAGTTTAGCAATAAACGGTTATCTTCTTAAATTATATGAGCCTGAGCTACTTAGAACTTAGGTTTGTGGACAACCTCTCATACAGCCTGAATACAACTGCTCATCTCAACTATAATTCCCAGAATGATTATCATCTTCGTTGATTTTTCAATTTTAAAAATCCAAAGAACTTGATTCTTCCAATGATTTTCGATTCATGTTGCTCTCCAGTGGAGAGCGTTCCAAAATTTAATTCGAACACAGAATTATTCTGGTTGAATCAGGAAAGTACCTCAAACTTGGGTAATTAAACCGAAGATGCAGTGTCACCTCCCAGTGCCGTCAATGAAGGCGCCGTATCCCATTGGGGTGCTGTGTCTGCCTCTAACCCACATAGAGATTGCTCTCTTCACCAGACAATGACTAGGAGCCTGAACTTCGAAGCAACTTAAGATTTGTTAACAATTTCTTGTAAGATGCTATTTTTAAAAAGCAGCGTGAATGATATTTTACTTTGAATATCGCCCACAATAATTCAGTTTTCTGCATCATTTATTTTGACGGATATGCGGTGATGTGTCCCAGCATTTACAGCATTTTCTTGAGCGCAAATCTCTATTAAGCTTGTCATCTATGTATACATATAGTTTATATGTATTAATAATATTTATTATTTTAAAATTATATTTTCTGTGCGGAAACGGTCAACGAATAAATCTGTTTGAATTGAGGTTTGTTCGTTCCGCTCACGCTCAGAAATTATGATGATCATCGTCCACTTGCCATGCTCAAGTTTAAGTTTTATATCTTAGTGCTCAAGTTAGAGTTTTATTTCATTGTGAATGATTGTAATGATCTAACCTATATATCCAGAAGATGAGGTGATTTTCATTTTTGCTACAGCTAGCAATGATATTGCTTGAACAAACTAAAGTATTCGATTACAATAAACATCTATGTGATGAATTGATAGTATAAACTTAGAAAATGTGGTTTGAACATCATTGGTATTAATCAATCAATCATGATATGGTTGAATACTAGTTGCTTAATATTATTTTTATTTTATGTATATTCATCAAATATTGTGATAGTTGTTGATGGAATAGCTATATCAGCTGTCGATTCACCAGATGATATAACGGGTGTTAATAATGATGATGACGATGATGATGATGATGCTGAAGGTAGGATTTTCTTATATTTTCTCTTCTAATCCTCTTTCTCTCTCTCTCTCTCTCTCTCTCTCTCTCTCTCTCTCTCTCTCTCTCTCACTCTCAATCTAATAAGAGCTTGCCTCATTTAATCTTACTTACAGCTTTATTCAACAAAACTTATTCGGAACAGACAACTGAGCTAGAACGTGAAGTTTTTCGTAAATATAATGTCAGAACTCGACCAACAAAGTTAGTTTGCACACATCAATGTATCAGCATTTTCCAACATATTTTGATAGAAATGGATCAGCTGCAACAGTCATTGATGTTCATTGGCATATCATACATGCGAGTATCAATCAGGAACAGGGTTCGATGACGTTACATGGACATTTGTATATGGTATTGATTGTATTTTTGAAGCCGAAGTTGAAGAAAGATTTCTAATTTAGCGTTGGGATGACGACTATCTTGGCTGGGATCCAGATGACTTCAATGGTATTCGTCTTCTACAAGCTCGTAAATGGCACGTGTGGAATCCCAGAATACGTGTAGCTAATTCGTAAATAATACAAACTTACAGCTTTATTTGAGATAATTATTGATTTAGAATATCTGGAGTTCATTCACATCATGACATAGCTCCTGTAGCTCATGTACTCATCATGACCCAATCTAAGGAGAAGGTATTAGTAGGCAGAATCAGCGCTTAACTCAGGTTATAACTTAAGGGATCGTCTGTTGAGATGTATCCGACGTTTTCTATCAATGTTGGATGCTATTTCGATTATGCTGATTATCCAAATGATATCAATGAATGCTCTATAGCTATCTATTCACCAACGAAGCTGTCTGATGTACTACTTGTTCATATTTGAAAGATTTTACACATTTTCCTTTAGGTTGCTCTTCGAGTTTACGAGAGTTGGCCACCAACATTAATGCTTGGTTAGCTTTCCGTCAACTTCTTCTTCTAAACGATATTTTGCCATTTAGGTTGGGGAGCTCAAGCAAACAAACGTATAATCTCCGATTTTGAAATAGTTGATTTCAAAAATCGGCTCTTATACTACAGAAATGGATCGACTACAACGGAAAAGCCGACAACACCGTTTGAAACAGCAAACACATGGTAAGTTAACAACTGAATCTGATAAACATCATCATCCACATCATATAGGCCAGTAATTGAAGGGACCGTGAGAATGCGTCGACATACAGCTCTATATGGCATTGGAATCTTTCTACCATGCTTGGTAAGCAGGAGGAAAAGCCCGACGGATCGTACATGAAATTCATTTTAGGTTTCAATATTGATTAACATCTGTTCATTTATTTTACCATCACTATATATGTCTATATATAGTATAATGGCGAATTATGTTATTCAAATAACATTTTTACAAGAAATTGTAACGAAGCTTCCATTAACAATCTCAAAAGTACCGGATACAGGTAAGGATTACAATCTACATTGATCATCAAGAACTGTCTGAGACTTCAGTTGTTATGTATGGGCTTTCCATGTTTTTGAATCTCATCTCCTTCTTCTTTCACATCTTCTTCATCTATCTGGCTACAACCGTACGTGATCTGTTTTTAACACAACAAACTCAATTGCTCATCTTCTTTCTTCAGAATACAACACCTCCAAAGTCATTGCAGCGGTTTCTGGAGCGATTTACAACATTTTACAAGAAGAAGACATGCGGTGAGTCATATTTTTTTAAGAAAAAAACAACATTACGAAGAGAGTATAATACTCGAAATCTGAAAAATTTAAGTTTCTACTTGAAGTTTTTATAGAAAATTGGACAGAATGCATAACCATTATTCGAGCATTATTTTCAATAATCTTCATCTTTGGCTATGTTATCATTGGTTTATATTTTGTATTAAATTAATAAATCAATATGTATAATAAATTAAATAATTTATATCGTAAATGACCAGTTTTTATAAAGAATGATGATTCTCATAATTAGTATAATTTATGATAAACAGTTTGTTAACCATGCTAATGAATCATCTATTCCATCTAATGTATTGATATTCACACTGTATAATGTTACAGGATTTTCACAATAATTCACCAATGATGATGTTTCTTAAGAATTAAAGTTAATCAAGTTGTAAGTTTGTATATGAAGAGACTCTAAAGACTCATACCTGTTGGCTGAATGCCCAATGATTCCAATAGTAATTGATTGCTAACACCTCTGAGTGTACCGCTTGAGTTTATGTATAAGATTGGAACATGTGGAGCCTGAAAGAGAGATGAATGCGATGAAGTAGCTGGTCAATAAAAGGAAAAAGGAAGATCATGAGCAAGTTTTAACAAATCTGAACTTACTTTCCGAAATAGTTCAATGACATTTTGTGAATCTTTTTTAATTTCAAAAATTGTAGAAGTATCGGAAGAATCAAACACATAAATCACAGCATCAGCATCACCATGTTGCCATACAGGAACATCTAAAAATAATTTCATTTTTATCCAGATGAAAAGAACTACAATATGATGTACTTGTGACATTTGGCAGATGATGTAGTTGATAAACACGTCCATTCTTCAATGTTACTTCATCAATTACTTAAAAAATGCTCAATGTAAGTAACAATATAAGATTCAAACACAATTCTTCACATACACTCATCTTCAGTTGCAGCTGATCGTATTATCCTGGCATAGCTGATCCTGCCAGCTTCTGCAGGACCAATTATAACAATTTTTCCACAAACTTTCGGTCCAGCTATAGTAGTATACATTGAGTTCATATATATATCAAATAATTCACGCTTACACACATATGAATATAGTTCAGAAGCTTTTTGAAAGAGCCATGAGCCTAAAGCTACATCTTTTTCTCCAATCGTAATTTGGATGTTCATATATGCTGCAGGTACTACGACACTAAAACATATTGAGACAACATGTTGAAATTTCACGAGAATAACGAAAAGATATGAAAAAGGTAATTCCATAATAAGAAATCCATTTTAGTTTATATATAAATATAATTATATTAAATTATTTAAAATAAAAAAATTATTTATTTGATAAACAAAAAGCAAAAAAAAAAAAGAAAAATGAGCTGTACATAATAGTATTTGTATAGACAAATATGCCACTTAATTGATATGAAAAGCCATAACAATGGTTTGAAAATAAAATAATTTGTTATACATATAGAATTATTTTACATTTATTATTACAAAATAAAACTGAATGAGATAGAACATTTCAATTTTGAAGTTGATTTGTAAGCCAATGAAAAGCTTCACCGATTCCTGTACGCTGTACTACTGAACAACGAAACATTTCAATTGGTCGGATAGTTATATCTAGTAATGAGTCATCTGCTGAAATAATCAATAAACAAAGATAAGACAAGAGTACAAATAATAAAAATAATTTCCTTTTTTTTTTCCTAATAACTCACATTTACCGGTACAATTGACATTAAGAAAACGACAGATGTCAGCAGAAGCCATAGCATGTAGTAAATCACATTTTGTTCCCAAAATAAGAATCGGAGTTATAGCCTGAATAAACAAAATAATTTAGAATATATGATGATGATTTCATAAGTCACGTACATCTTCTTCATTTAATAAAACTTGAAATTCTTTTTGATTACGACCCAGGTTGTATGTATCAGTTAAGTCAACAACATATATGACAGCATCAAAACCTGTGACATCAATAGTATTCAGATCTTAAAATAATATTTTGAAGACAAAATCTTGAAATTTCTTCAAAAAAAATACCTTCAAATTCTAAATTGACTTCAATCAAAGTATAAACTATATCACCTAAAGTTATTTGCGATGGACCTAGAAGAAAGATCAACATGACAATCACACATTTTGAAGAACTGTAAGTGAAAATACCTGGTGAGTCATCTTCATTCAAATTTCTAATACAACGTATCAGGGTCGTTTTTCCAGCACCTTCTAATCCTAGAACGGCAATGCGATGAGGTTCGCGCACTGAATACTCTATAACAACGGATGAAAGCATGAGAAACTTCGAAGAAATACAAGAATTTGAAAATGAGAAGATATTGAATCATAGATTACCTTTTAGGTGAATAATGTCCAGCAAGCGGTTCCAAACCCAAGACATGTCCTTGTCATATGTTTTCTGAAACGAAAACCGGTAAACATGTATATATATATATATAATTTTCGACGAAATAGCCTTGGAAGTTATGTCAATTACTGAAGCAAAATAGCCAAAACAATCTTAATTTTTGAAAATCTCGCAGCATTCCTACAGATGATATACTATGTCAATGTTCGCAAATAAAGAAGAAAAAAAACATGCGAAATGTGACATAAATAAAGGAACAACCGTTCAATACGATCAAATGAGAGAAATTGGCGTCATTTCACGTAAACTTCACGTACGTTCCTAGCATATCATAGAACGTGCGCGAGGAAATAGTTAGATATCAGAAGAGAAGGTAACGCACAAGAGATGCAATTATGGATGAGTGATCACTCAAAGCTATGAGAGAGTCAAGAAGTGGAAACAGACAGGTGAAAGCATAACGAGTAAAGTAAGAGGTAGACCTTGCGGATCGTGTTTACAAGTCCGCTCTTCTCAACAGATGCTCTACCGAAGTACGAGGTTTTAATCTCTCTCTCTCTCTTTCTCTCTCTCTCTTTCTTTCTCTCTCTCTCTCTCTCTTACTTTGACCCTGTATTGTCAATTGTAGTCTGGTATGCAAGAAAGTTTGCAATCTAAGGAACTAAGTTCTATAACAACTTATTAACAGCAAACAACCATAAAGCCTAGGAGAGCCAGATGCTTGCTTATATGATAATATTTTTGATTTGTTATCAGTAAACAAATGAAAAACTGATATTTTTTTTCTGTAAACTTAATAGTTATCATCAGGTGAAAATAGGTACTCCGGGAAAAGGACAAACCTAAGGATGATCAAGACACCAAAAAACAAATAATTAATGACAAAATCCTTCAAAATCTATGACCTTTGCAAAAAAAATATTTGGAAATGGAAAGAAAATCTGATTTGAAAAAGATCATATGACAACATAATCAGGATATCTACCTATGTTTATATTGAAGAAGGATTATTTTGGTCAGCTAGGCCACTAGACAATGAATACGAAGTTTGGAAAGACAGTTGACTGATCACGTTGAAGATATATTGATCCAAAACTTTGAAGTTATAGCGAAATAGAGAGGGAGAAGGTAAGAGAATGAAAATTTTAAAAGATAGAGACCCTAGTAAACAGCATGAATGTTAACGAGGATGAACTAATCTGCAAAAAAAAGACAATTATTTTGAAAAACAGTGCTGTTTTGGTAATGAACATTGGAACATAGTATTGATTACCAATATAACTTCTTACTATTCAAGATAAGTTGATTCTGGAATTTCCCAGGATCTTATTGTCAGAAAAGGTATTGAGTATGTTGAAATCAGTTATCTATAGGATGTAATTGAAAAGGAAAAAGACTGTATATGTGTTAAATACATGTGAGGAAGGTTTGAGAATGGTTTTGTTTAGAATGTGTTCCCAAACGAAGTTTGTACATAAAATTCCTATTCGCACGAACAATGAATGGTAAAAGTTAAAGGTCACACGATTTCTCATACAAAATATAAATTAAGTTTGAATAGTTAAAATCTTACATTGTTTAAGCATTCTTTACAGATTTACCGTTGGCAAGATGTAATTATTATGAAAAGTTCATCTACGGTTGATGAACTGAAATTCCAAAAACGGATATGATAGTAGAAGACAATTTTGAAGGAATTTCACAACTTGCACATACAAACATTCGCACATCCACACATAATACGGTGCAGACAAGAGAGAGAGAGAGAGAGAGAGAGAGAGAGAGAGAGAGAGAGAGAGAGAGAGAGAGAGAGAGAGAGAGAGAAGTGACAGAGAAAATCTCATTAATATCGGAGATATAGATATGAGATAACTAATGTTCATTCATAACATAGATATGTAGTACCTTTTACTGAATTGGAATGTGGATTATGAAGATGAAATATGCAATCAATATTGTTGATTAAAATCTTTTGTTTGTTTGATTGCATAAGAGGTTGAACGATTTTGTGATGAATTCTCAGTATACTAAGGAAAAAAACTTAAAAGGTTGTCTCATTAGTAAACAGATGATAAACTGACTTTTGCTCATATTTTTTTACTGCATGCAGCAAAGATAAGGAAATATGAGCTGCAATAATATGAGTTTATTGTGTGCAAATTACTTAATATACTTGTTGATGTAGCCTCAATAGTAGAAATATCAATTCTCTGATTATCATTATCGCAAAAAACGAACAAATTCTTAAGTTATTGCTGAAAATCTGTCCTTCAATGTATGCAACAACGCTTCAACTAATGCACTTTTCCACAAAAAATAAAGTACGCGACGCTGTGTTCACGTAAAATTTCACGCATTTCAACGCTAGTTGATACTACGAATATGTACAAAGCTCACACTATTATCAGTTTGTGTTAACGATTATATATTGTAGATTGTGAGACATGGACTATTTCTCTTTCACAATATATCAAATATAACATTATTTCTTAATTTGTACGATTTGTGATGTATAGCTGACGTTGCTTTATCAACGGCATCGCCGTAGAAAACCTCTATGTATTCTCTGATCTCTAGCATTTGTCATCATTTGCGAACGTTCGAGTTCCCCATCATGTTTTAACCGAAGTTTTTGCTATTTCATAATTCTTTAAAAAATGAGTATATAAAGGAATTGTAAATTGTTTAGCACATAGAAAGCTTCATCTTTCTTCTCACTCACTATTTTACTCAGTATCCCCGTTACTCTCTCTCTCTCCCTTTTCTCTTTGTGCAGTATCCGTCAAGTGCTATGCTGCAGTACTTTCTCGAAACTTTTGATCTGACGTTCCCCCATTCGGCCTCTTGATATCTTGACATAGTGCACGTGCAAAATAACAAAATGCAATGAAGTTTGTGGAAAAATGTGCGCGTGGAACTAGAGTCTTGTCAGATTGATCGTGGTGTTTTCTACATACATACATACACACACACACACAACTTCTCGTTGGGTTATCAGATAGTCTTCCAGTCCATTCTTTCTTTATGTTTTCATTTGTATATAAGTAACAAAAATCGTTGATTAAGCTGTCATAATTTTATATTGGAAGCATACAGTTTCAATTTCTAACGTCTTCTTTTCAGTATATTCGAATATGTCTTGTTGCTGTTGTCCAGTAACTTTGATCTCAATTCTTGCTGGCTTGTACTTCATCTACAAGTTTTTCTTTGTCAAGAAAAATCCTGATGTATGTCTTATACTCATAAAATATTTAGTTTTCAAGTTATTTAGCTCCGCGAAACTAATTGGAAGAAAAACGTCGTATATTTCTACCAATTCCCTCGTAATAAAAATGTTCCAAGTGCATCCCCATATTGTTTGAAACTTGAAACATTCCTCCGTATTAATAAAATTGAATATGAGGTAAATAACACTATTTCTCTTCTTTTTACTATTAGGAATCTAATTCTAGAATCGTTTCACTTTGAGTGACCGCTCCAAATATGGTCGTCTTCCATATATCGAGTTGAACGGGGAACAAATCGCTGATTCAAAGATCATCGAAGAGCGTCTCATTAAGGAATTCAACGTCAAGGTATAATTCAGAATTTAACTGTATTTCTACTAACTTTTCTTTGTTCAGACAGTTGGAACCGCTCAAGAAGATGCTGTTGCCTTATTGGCTTCTCGTACTTTTGATGCTCACACCTTCTTGTAAGTTTCAATTTCGGAATTCGTTAAACTTCTTAAATTCATACACTCATCTATGAATATTCTTTTCAGCGTATACCTGCACTACAAGATCGTTCAAGATCCATCTAAGCTTGTCAACTCTTTCTTGAACAATTCCGTTCCTTCCTTTATTCTTCCTATTGCTAGCGCTTTTGTTTCATACATGTTCAAGAGAAAGGTAAAAACCTAATTGTATTAAGACCAATACTCTCAATTCAAATTGATCAGGTTGTTCAACGTATTGATACCGCTTTCGGAGGAATTTATACTGACGAAGAATACAAAACTTTGTTGAACAAGGATATTGAAAGTTTCAGCAACGTTTTAGGAGATAAGAAATACCTCTGTGGTGATAAGATCGGAACTGTAAGTTGTTTTCTTCACCAGAACTTCATAAAACTTATCTTTGTTTCAGCACGATTGCACTGTATTTGGTCATTTGGCTTCAGTCTATTATCCATACCACACCTATGTTAACGATGTTATTGACAAATATCCCAACTTGGTCAAGTACATGGAACGTATTCGTGATACCGTATACCCAGACGATTTCAAACTCAATTAAGTTATGAATTAGATTTCAACATAAACTTGAAATAATAAAAAAAATAATCTTAAATTTATTATACTGATGGAAACACTGATAATAGTACTATATAAGTTTATATATAAATACATAAACTATATATTTATATATCAAATACAAAAAAAAAGAAAAAAAAAACATCCTTTTAGAAGATATGGGGGATAATAAACTTAATGAGGAAGAAAGGAGAGATAGAGAAAAGCATGTCACGCAACTTATACGACTTGCTAAACTACCGTATTAGAAGGCGACACACACACAAGCTGCAAGAGAAAACGTTGGAAGTGGGTGTTGTTTGTTGAGGAAGAGACAGAAACATGGAATATATAGACTAGTTACAAACCGAAAAAAAAATTATATATGGAGAAAGAAGTGTTATTAGAAAATTTATAACAAAAACCAAAAATTGATGGGAGATAGGTAGGTATTCAAGTTATTTTAAAATCAAATACGTAGAGGTCGACGAGGTACAGTTTCTAAACACGAACAATCGAGGGCAGTTTCCTGAACAGGCAAAAGAAATTTAATTCAGAAAGGGAACGGTTGCTGCTTAAAACTAAAAGGAAAGTTTTTCAAATATATATATATATATATACATATATTTAAACTTTCTATATATTTTGTTTATTTCTATATAAATAAGGAAGAGTACACATGAAGAGACGAATGGTAGTCAGAATGGTACGATACCTTGAATATTATTGATGAAAATTGAAGAAATGCAGGAAAAAAAACAATCTGGGTAGATTACAAATTATGGAGAGTCAGATGGTTCTTCCAATTTTGGAATAATTGGTATTAGACCGGCTTGTAATTTATCCAGAAACTCGGCGATATCTCCCATGAAGTGTAAAGGAACAACGCTCACAGAGCTGTGGTCCTCGCAAAGGAATGTGTAGACGTCGTAGAAATTAGTCTGAAGAGAAAAATAGGTTAAGGATCTTAGTGGTATTGTAGTACCTTAAGCTTGTTGTAGAGACGGTACAGACGAGAATACTGGTTAGAAACCTTATGAGCAAACTCGATCAAATTCTCATTGGAAGTGCTAGTGGTTGAAATTTCTCTTTCGCAATGGCGAGTAAGTTCGTAGAAAGTCTTGATTGCAGAAGCAACTTTATTGAAATTGGCTGGAAATCAATCGACATAGATTAAAGCTGATTGAAGCAATATACTCACTTTTGTAAACGGCTCTAATGGGCTCAGATAAATCGAATACATCCATCAAATTTTGATTGGCCTGTAAAAGCTCAACAACTTTTTCGAAAATCTTAGTTCCGTCTGCTGTAATATGTTCAGAAAGCTGAAATTAGAATAAATAGGTTTGCGATGAGCTTAGCAGTCACATACTTCATTCAGTTTTGAAATTGGGAACTCCTGGATAGCATCAGCTGGCAAGATAGTGGCAAGGCTTCGCTTCACGTAGGAGGCAATATCAAAAAGAGATTTGTTCTTACAAACTTTGCGAGTTACAACAGTACAGTCAATAATACGCTGAAAAGAGAAAGGAGATAAATGGATCTGTTTGAAGGAAATTAAAACCTTTTCAATGAAATTCAAGCGTTCCTCGTATCTGGCCATACCAATCATAATGGCAAGCTTATCCTCTAATCTATCAATTTGGGCAAGCTGTAATACAAGTATGACACAACGTCAAGGATTCTGGGATCTCACCTCAACTAAGAATCGCTCTTCATCAGTTGTTATAGCATGTGGATGATCCTGAACAAAGCTGCGAATAACCTTAGCATCAAGCTCATTAGGAGCAATAGTCAAAACTTTCTCGACCAAAACAGCAGGAAGCAAACCAAGATCCATTCTAAAAGATAAGAAAGTTACTGCAATTCAGATTAATGTAAATCTCACTTATTCAAACCATATAATACTTCGAAAGATGGCTTGCTAGCCAATAGATCATTTCGAACTTGAGCTACTTCAGCAGCTTGAGTTTGATTTAGCAATGATGTTGGAGTGATATTTTTCTGAAAAGTAGTCGGATCAGAAAAGACCGAATGTGAGCACTTCCGTACCTCCTCACTGAAAGAACGAAGCCACCAATTTTGTTGAGAAATGACATCATTCTTGTTGCGAATGAAGCTAATGAGTCCACTAGCATATCTGGAAATAGGTTGAGTTATCAAGCGTAAGAGTCACAGACGGAAGTACCGGGATTCGATTCTATCAGAACAAGTCTCATAGTCCTTGGACGAACTTGGCTCTGCAATATGAAGTGTTATATAGAAGTCCGAAATAAGTGTAACTCACTGTCATAAACAAGAGTCATTACATTATCAAGGTAATCATAACTTTGCTCTTCGTCAGAAGAATCAGCCAAATTAAAAGGAATTGGTACATCAAGATGAATTTCGTCCATATTAAAGTACTTGAAATCGAATGTATCTTTGCAATTCAAGGTCTGAAGATAAGCATATTGTAAATTTGAAAGCTTCAGAATTAATAGGATGTACCTCAAGAAGTGATCTTGATTCGTCTTTAGCAATATTGTTGTTGTTGTTGAAATTACTGTTCAGAATTGACGGAGCCAAGAAAGGAAATCTGAAATTCGAAATTTAATAAAGCAAACTTAGAATAATTCGAGAGATAGGGTCGAATATCGCCAGTTATATACCTACAGTATATTTGTACATCCGAATGTCACATTTTCCATGTAATTCATTAGAACGTAGAAAATGATAAACAACTGACTATCATTGAGACAAACTACATATACGTGTAGATATCCCTCTACGAAGCTTTTTTTACTGTTTTTGTCACAGGTAGACCTAATGTTTATCAGAAAAGGTAACTTGACGTACTTTCGTAAATGGACTACTTTCGAAAAAAATTTCGAACAACTTTTTGTTTTTCTTTTTGTAGATCAAAAAAAGGTGCGAAAACAACTACAACATTAATGCTCGATGTTTGATAGAAAGAAAATAACAATTGGATTTTTAACATACCCATTGGAAGCTAATATAGGAAGTTGTGGCTGAGTCATCAATAAGAGTTCATCTCGATTACGAGATACAGTTGGCTGAAAATATCATTGTTTTCAGAGAAAAAAAAACTGAATTTACCTTATTTTCTGAGATAGAATTCCGTCTGGCCATATCAGGTCCACCTGGTACAATCAAACTAGAACTTCTCGCGAATTGCATATTCCCATAATTGTTTAAGCTTGCGCTTGCCATAGGCTTGCACTGAAAAAGGGAAGAAACTAGAACTGATACACTAGCTCTGGCTTACCACTTTCATTTGTGGACTTGCCGATGATCTGGGAGAAGGCCTACTTTGCATGTGTCTTCCCCTTCCACGAACAGACATACCGCGTCCACGTACTGAAAAAACTTTTTCAACTTTTGAAGAATATATCTAAAATTGTACCGTTGGGGAAGCAAACTTTCATGAATTGCTCAACTTGAGGAGCATACTTTTCCATATAAGACACGGGATCTCCCTTAAATAGTAAACTAAGTTGATGTTAAGATATTCGAAAACTACCGCTAGGCCATGAAGTGAAACCATATGACTTTTCACATTGTTCTTAGAATAAGTCGAGGCGAAATCACAAGCTGGACATTGGAACATCGGCTTTCCAACATGATATTGTCGTATATGGCAAGGTAATTTCGAAGAGTGTACATCTTTTTGACACAATTCACAATATTGGAACGTACTGGGAGAACTCTGAACACTAACCATTAAACACACAGCCAATGAGCGAAATACAAGAAAACGTGGGACAATGCTCATGTTTTGAAGGTCTCAAACGCAATGGTCTAGTTTGGAACTTGAAAACTTAAGCATACTACCGTATTTAGACATACTCTATAGGTTAGTTTCGTTTAACATTTAGGTATTAATCCGATCAATAAAACGTATGATAAATTTACTCACTCTTTTGCGATCGTGTGAGCCCTGTTGTTGAATTCGCTGAACTTGAGCTTGTTGCTGAACTCTTTGAGCGATCTAAAAAGTTTTTTTTCATATTACTCATAATAGCTATGCAAACTTACATTAAGGAATTCATTATGTTGCTGCAACATTTGCCAAAATGCCGACGGATCCAACGCAATCAAGGAATCCATAGGATTAATTTCCTGAAAGTAAAAGGTATAGGTTCCATAAAATATGAGAATGTAATCATAATATGAGAAGGTTGCGGAACTAGATGTAAGGAAAAAATGCGGTATATAAACAGTCAAGCTTAATAGCTGTCAACTTTGAAGAAAAGGTAAAAAGTAAAAGAAGTTAAGTAGGTAGTCCAACGATAGCTCATCTCTAGACAGATCCCACATCCATGAATGAAATAAGTTCCTCATTAGAAAGATACAGCTATCAGCGCTATAGAATATAATTCTAATAACATCTAGAGCAAAAGTTCTAAATTCTGGTTTTTTGAATAGATCACTCTGCTTTGAATGGTTTTCAAGTTTTCAAAAATTCGCCAAAAGAGGATGTATGAATTCGTTGCGAAGCCAAAACCTTGCCCATGTGCTTTGTCACACTTCCATCATCGCTTAAGATCAAAAATGGAAATAAGTAGTGTAGGCTAAAATATGCTAATCGCTGTTAAATTATATAATTCGCAATGCAGCCTAAGATGTGAGAAAAGCTGGATGTCACAGCCTAAGATATCTCATCTCTTATAAACCTCGTTCAAAAAGAACATTTCAAAAACTAAAATTTGAAAAACTTTTCTCGTTTGAGCTCAAGTTGGAGGAAATGTTGACAGATTAGGATGCAGGAAGAAAATAACGCTTCTAATTTTAATTTCGGCTCCCCATTACCTATTTCCTAGATCCGGAACTTCCGCAAAGCTCAGTTAGAGACTACAATATCCCTGCCATTTTTTAATAAAATTTGTTCGAAAAATGGGAATTAAAAAAACTTTTGTTAGGACAAAAGATAGATTGGTTGGATGTATAATATGTCTCAGTTAACATTCAAATGATCTACGAACAGATTTTTGGCGATTAGGCTTTCCAAAATAGGCTTATGAATTGAATAAATTGATAATTTAGATGATCGATGGCTATGCTGGGAGATTAAGCCTTATAAAACACAAAACTGAGCAGCATTTGCCTCGTGAATTTTAGTAAATCCGTAAATACTATGATGAATTATGTAAAACGTGCTGAAAGATTAGAAGAAAGGAATTGCAAAGCCATATAAGCAACTTGACGAATTAAGTCAATAGCCATAGTATCAAAGTAACCTTCACAGCGCTTAGATTACAAGAATTTAATTTAGAAAATGATGATTAATCTCCCTCACTATCTAACCTACATATCAGCTTAATTCCATTTTTAGCTTACTTTCGGGGGTATTAAACATTGGATATCTGTTTACTAAATTAACAATCTGAGAATCGAAATTACACACCTGCTTAACCGGAAATTCGGCATTTAATGCGGGAATATCTGCTTTGATTGAAAAATCAGGACCTAATACAGGTCCACCATCACTGCCCGAATTGGAAGGAGCAGGTGGAGATGAAGCGTCCATTGAATCAGTCACAAGTTGGTTTTGTTGCTGTTGTTGTTGTTGAACTGCAGCGAACAAATTGACGAAATCAGAAGCGACTGAGGACGAGTCCGATGAAGTATTCGTTGGCGACGTCGAACTGAAAAAAATATATTAAAGATTATCCATGTTTAAGATGTTTATATCTTCACATAGGTCAAACGTTTCTAGAAAATTAGCAGCTAAGGCTCATAAGACTTGAATCAAAAACAAAGAGCAGGTTGATTACCTCATCAGATCTGCTCCCACTGTTCGGGTATCATGAATGATAGCAAAATTAAGAAAAGTCATAGTATCGGAGACTTTGTTTACTGTCTGGCGCTATAGCTATCAGAGCTTTATCAAGCTACCGACTAAATTCGAAAAAAGACTAGTCAAAGTTGGGTAGTAGGCATCCGGCACAAAGTAGGAGGGGCTTAGGGCGGAGCTAAGTTCTACTATTGGTTTCCAAGTTCTATAGTTAGAGCTTACTCTACAAAAGGTAGCTCTCGCAATGGCTTTTTTAGCCTTTTATCCTTCTCTCACATCTATGTATCTTCGTAAAAGAGTAGGATAAAGAAATTAAGCAGGGCCTAATATGGATAATTCCAGGCTTAAACCCGTATGCGTGGAAATGACAAGAAATGCTCTCTTGCTGCTTATTTTTTGCCTTTTTGGCCTCAGTTGCAGTCTAGTAAATAACGGATGTGAATAAACACAGCTATTCTTAAACCATCAGCTAATTTCCTAGAGAAAAATGCTTTAGTTCTGAACTAAATTCAAAAGTTTCATCACAAGTAGTTGGAAGCCTCGCTAAACTTGCAGCCTTATGTTCTATATAGATGATTAAATTGAAGCAAAAAGTCACCTCGAAGATACGGCTTCAATTAAATTTGATAAAGTATCTTGACATGTTTGGGAAGCAGCTGGAACGGCTTCCTCTCCAGATGATGTAGGCTCTGACGAAGCTTCGGGGGTCAGAGCCGGTTGCGGTGGTGATGGTGAAACACGGCTGCTGGCAACCATCATGCTACAAAGAGTCTAGTGAGCAAAATAGGTGTTAAAACGAAAAATTCAAGATTCAAGGAAGAAAACGACAAGACAAATGCAAAATAAAATCAAGAAAGTATGATAAGAGGAGCAAAATTGCAAAATCATTAAGGTATAAAAAACTAAAGAAAATCCCAGCTTCACAATTTTACTGCAAAAATATTAGTATGGAGCAGAAGGGTTGAATCTACCAAAAGCATCTACAGCCATCTGGCAAGCCGAATTCTAGTCTTGAGCTCAGGTCACAAAGCTTTCGACTGCTATCTTTTTCCTCATGAAGCTCCTCCTACGGGGCTTTAAAAGCCTTACGACGATGAATTCACATTCAAGATGTGAGTCAGATAAGAAGTAAAAGCCTTGCTTGTATATGAAGAACGAAGAGCAAAGGAATCAAGCTCAGTAATAACGTGAGACACCATGAAGAAACAGTGAATATTCAATTGTAATCACTAAAGTTCTTCTTCTCTTCCTTTCGCTTGAAGTGTCATTGTGTGATTATAATACACTCATCTGTCACAAAGATTCGGCTCTCTAAAGTATGATAAACCCAAACATAAACTTCATGTAACTACCCTAGTAATGAGGCTGAAAATGGTTGGTTAAGTTCACAATAAAGCCTGAGAGTGTTCATCATATTGGCAGAGATCACGGATTTGACACATCATGACAGATGAACAGCTGGCTCTCAGAACTCGGTACATCTAACTAAAAATGTTTAAAGAAAAGAAGAATTGGGTCGAAGATCCTGAGAAGGAAAATAGAACGAATAATGCTTGAAACGAACAGCTACAGGCGAAAGATACTTAAAAGGCTGATAAGAGCTCGAACACTTAAAAAAAAACCAAGCCAAGCTTTGTGAGATAAGAAAAAAATCAAAATGAAACATTAGATAAGCAACAAGTCGCTAACAAATATATGTTTAGTATAATCGAGCCTAAATGTAATCAGCAATCTATACTAACAATTACAGTTCTTAAATGCCTTGTAAGTAATATGGGTCGCTGTGGGATTGCTTGAGCTTTTTAAATTTTGTTGAATTGCCAGCTTTCCACTGATCGTTATCTATTAGTCGGCAAATATGAAAAATTGGTACTATGCTCTATGTATTAATCGCTCGTTATAATTAAAAGAAAAAAAACAAAGAAAATGACGAAAATACCGCTCCAATTCAAATACCCCCAAAAGGAAATTTTTATCGCTCAGGTCTTACAGTCATAAGTTGTGCTCCAACTCAATAGGCTACATATGTTTCTAACGCTCTAAAACCAAAGCGAACAAAAATAATGGGCAACGAAGAGATGGACAGCATTTTCAAGACAAAAAAGCATAAAACAGACCGGTGAACTAAAATTGACGCCAAAAAACCTAGTTTGAAGCATTACCGTTTATGCTAACTCTTATGCTAATTAGTCGTGTCAAGCACGACATAGATGAGACTATGCGGATGAGCAGCTGAGAAAAAAAATTATTCCCACAACTTTAAGCAAACTTGAACTTAAAGATTAAAAATAAAAAATGTAGGACAAAAAGTAGGACAAAAAATTTTGTCTCCCATTTTAGGCGAATTGCCAACCTTATTCGCGGACCACACATGCTGAAACAGATATGTGGGCGGAGCAAAAGGTCAACCTGCGCCCGAAAACACGTGCATTTCACCTAAGTTTTGCCTTTCCAAACAGCAAAGCCTTTTTGGGTTAATTAGTTGTTTTTCTCGAACATTCTTCATGTCAAATAATATCTAAATTATATATATTATATACAAATATATAGATAATAGAAATCTGAGACAACCCTTGTTAGGCTTTGGGCTCAGACCAAAGTTTGGGGGAGCAAATAGGCGCAACGTTTGCGCGACCATTTTACAAACTATGATGTTCTGGTCTCAATATTAGGATGTAATCTGGTTTTTCCCAATTTTTTATGGATTAGATCAAGCTATATACTATAACACTGGTTTCCTCTTTTTTACAAACTATTCTTCAAAAAATGAGTAAAGGATATAATGGCAAGATAAAACTCGAATCAATTGGCGAATTTTCCTATATATATATATCACTTTTGAACAAAACTGGCCCTTAAGAAAAACTCTCCCCCCCCCCCCAGCCCCCTTACAAGAAAATGGAAAAAAGGCTGAAGCTAAGGGCTAAAGAGGAATTCGCTTCGGGAATGCTTACTATGTCATCTATATAAAGTGCTTTTGTACTTTTATGGAAATTTCGTTTAGCTTCACATGTTAATAGTGATTTCCTTATATTGAAATAAACAACGAACTACAAGTAGTAAGGATATGCATTACAGATATCTCTCTATTCAAACTCAATTCTAGTTACACTTTGAGATTTTCCTTAATTATTAAAAACAATGTAATTTAAATATTCTTTCCCCACCCCTCCCCTCCATGATGAAATAAGAGCTTGGTCTTATATGGAAACGTTGGTTAGTACGAGTACGGTATGAGTCAGACTGTATTCTATGATTATAACCGGAAAGCCATAATCTAATAAAATTCTGTAGTTATGCTTTATGAATAAAGAGATAAGGGTTTGATAAAACAAAAAACAACCGATCTGCTTATATGCAACGAAAATATGAAAATTTGAAAACGTCAAGTGAAGCCGACGTGAACGAATGGGTATGCTAATGCAACAATAACATCTTCGCAACTTGAATTCTGACCTACTGTAGCAAGCAGTAGGTCAGCTTTCTGTCGAAAACTTGAGGGAAGCAGCCAATGGGCGAACGACTGCCTCAATGGCCTTGCTGGCTACTTGAGCTGCGAGCAACTTGACTAAGCTTTAGACGGAAAGCTTATACGGTAACAGCTTAAGAAGCAAATGTGCATCCGTGCGAAATGAAACGAAAATGTTTTTGAGTTTGAAAGTCAAATAAAAGAAAGTCCGACCAAGAAAAGGTTATTAGGCTTTTAAAAGGATGATATGTTAACTACGGTAGCTGTAATGTCTTCAAGTTTGATTCCAAGAAAACTTGAAACTTTGTTATTGTCAACACTAATCATATAAAAACTATTTTTCATATAAAGCTCAATGATAGATGGTAGGTAGATCATCAATATTTTGAACTTATTTCGAAAAATCTCGATGTGTATGCGTGTTTCCGCTCAGGTTGTTTATCATAATATGTAGATAAATGTTGCCGCAAGTCTCATACTGTTTATAATTTTTTGAGGAATATTTTCCAAATTGATTCAAACATAATCAACATTTCGAAAACCGGAAATGAAAAAGATCATCAATACGATTAAGAAGAGGACAATAAATGAAGAAACATGATGGTGATAGTCCATATGCAAGGCAGAGCTAAAGCTTTTGTGAATTCAAAACAACGAATTACTTTCCTATTTCTTCATCTTGTAGCTTCAATACATAAACTATCTTGCAAGAGCTTCATCAACACTAAGATGATACCACATGTTCGTTTGATAATGAACTTTGTTGTTGTTCAATGCTTCGTGTCTCTCCTATACATAACTGCTTTTTATGATTTTAATCGTCGATATGTTTGATGAGTAATATCTTAAGAATAGCTCAAATTTGCTAATGTGATTTTGACATCGAAAGATCAGCTGCAAGCTGATATATGTCCTGTTTCTTACGAATTATATTCATTTTGTTGAATTAAGCATATAATATTTGTAAACTATTCATATAAATAGCATAATTTTAAAAGAAAAAGTTAAAATGTATGAGAAACTATAGAGAATATAGGAAATTGAAATTGAAAAAAAAAGAAAAAAGTTGATCAAGCTGTCAAAATTCATATATTTATATAAGATATGATGATGATGATGATGCTGATCATGATGATGAGCCCGATCGGATTAACGGTTGAGACCAAGTTTTTAAACTTTTTCATTCATTTTCTATTTTTGGTATTCAAGTACATTTAATCAATTTTTTCATAGAAAGATGCATAGGTTTTCATATAAAATAACAAGTTTAAGCTTAAGCTTAGATTAGCTCAGCTTAACCAAGTTTTTCATTCATGATTTTTCAAAATTAGATCTCAAAAATTTCTAATCTAGTACATCAAATCCTCAAAATTTACAACGTCAATTTAAAATTTTTCTGAGAAGACACGATTAATCAAAACAATGTTTTTCTTTTTGCTAAGAGAGGGTGAGGGAGTGAGGGAAGGGGAGCCCAAGATGAACACAGTACTTAGCGAACTAGAGGAGGATCAGTTGCAAAATGATTCTCAAGCCTTATGGTCATCAAACTTGACGAGAAGCAATGAAAATCTCAGTTCAGTTTCACGATTGAGATAGCAGAAATGAATGAATGTAGAACCCAAGATAAGCATTACTATATCGAAACTGAGTATGAGAGCGGGTGGCAGGAGAGGTTTGGCAACAGCAAACGAAGAGACAAAGAGATGAAGCCTAGGCCTCAGCCATGGGGCATAAGCCCAGACTCGTACGAGGCTTAGACGGATTACGAGGAATGAAGCCGACACAGCACATTTGGTGGCTCATCATCATGCTGTTATGTTAGCTGGTTGTAGATGGCTAGTTAGCTGGAGACTGAACCTATACTCCTGCAAGATGACAAGGCCGTATAAGCTACAATACACTGCCTCAAACAAACGTCATCAGAAGCGAGCAGGAAAGATGCTTGAAATGCAAAAAGCGATCAGAGCACACACGAGTTAAGATCTTTTCCATCTCAATTCATTTCAAGTTCTTATTTTCATAGAAGCATTTGCATGGCTTAAGCTTCTGGCTTATGAGTCAACTGAAAACCGTGACCGTCCGTCTTGTGATGGCATCAATAGATAAGAAAGGAAAAGCCTGCTTCTCAAACTTTAAAAGAACTAACATCATTGGTCATCGGAAGGGGAAGCATGAACAAGCCACATACCCAGAAGCTTGTAAAGTAGTTACAACTATGTACCTAACAGTAAGAAGAGAAACAACTCCTGGATGAAATCTAACCTAGCGCATTTCATCTTCTTTTCGTTTAAATTAAAAAAAAAGAAAGAAAAGAATTATTGATTTCTACTGGATGAAAAGAATAAGTTGAAGTTTGAACTAGGTCTCCTCCTAGAAGGCAGCTTATCTTAATAAATATCATCTTCAAAGTTACTATGGATACTTAAAGATAGCTATTTTAGATATTTCTATCTAAATACTAATTCATGATTCTATATTTAGGGGAAAAGCATGATATCATTGCTTAACTCGACTATAATACAGAGACATGGATAGATACTGGCTAATTAAATTTATAAATTTTATGAAGGATATCTTTCATATTTGACCAAAATCACTACTTTTCTCATAAAAAATGTGAAAATAAGTTCAACTTACTGGATAAAAGATTCGAAAAGAAGATGTGATTAGACGTTGACAGTAGAGTGAGGGCAAAGGAGTTGAACTTGTTTTCTAAAACATTTGCTATTAATACAGGAAAAATAACCAAAAAATAAGAAAATTGAATGAAATTGAACGAAAAAAATTGAAATTTTCTGGTCAGATCATGAACTGTTGGCTTTATAATCGGCTTATGTAACACCTAATTCATGTTTAGTTCAAATTTTCCAACGTAATCGCTAGAAGGTAAAAGGAACTCCATGGCAGAGTTGATGGAAAATTCTTTGAAATGTCCGGAAAATTGGATTTTTTCGATCACCTTTGCTCCAAAGTATAAAAAAAATATTGATTTATTATAGGATGATGTTGATGATGTAGATGATATTGGTACTAGTAGCAAGCTAAAGGAATAAGAGGATTGTGGATGAGCATCTGCATCTGTAGAAGTTACGTCTAGAAGTAGAAAAAGACGAAGATTTTGAACTTTTTATAGCCAAAAAGCATGATTATAGACGATCATCATGTTCTTCATTTTCTTTACTGCTGATACTGAGAAAGAAACTTAAGCCTATTTCGTTACAGACTTATAAGTTATAAGCCTCTCCCCCCCCCTCTCTCATTCTCCAATCTACTTCTCTTTCCAATCTTAATACCATACAGCTTTAGAACTTTAAAAGGGCATAACCATATAATATATCTTATAGATTGATTTTCATCTTATTTA
Organism: Auanema rhodensis; assembly: GCA_964057225.1. Classification (NCBI taxonomy): domain Eukaryota; kingdom Metazoa; phylum Nematoda; class Chromadorea; order Rhabditida; family Rhabditidae; genus Auanema; species Auanema rhodense. Next base: position 14,756,081 of record OZ059895.1, read on the forward strand.
TGAAATCATAATAAGACGAAAAAACAAAAGTTTCATTCATTTTCTATCAAAATTCATTAGAAAGTTAAAAGTATAGAGAACTAAAGCCTCTGGCACATTCGTCATATTGTCAGAATCTCAAGCATACCAACTCGATATGAACTAAAAGGCTTAAAAGCTGCTCAAGAAATTTTATAAATGCTTCGTAGATAGTCTTTTCTAAATTCTTAAAATGTCATAAAACTTGAAAAAGATTCCGGGAGGTTTTAAGGAAATTGATGGGCAACCTCCTCGCATTCTCCAACTACAACTTTTGCTTAACAGCATTGGGAGATATACACAGTGGATGCTAATAATCGTATAACTCTACAGAAGAAAGAGAGAGAGAGAGAGAAAGAGAGAGAGAGAGAGAGAGAGAGAAAACTCATATATTGGAATAAGCTTAAGAACAAGCTTGAAGAAAAAATATAAAAAATGAATAAAACTGAATGTATTTGACGCCCATTTGGCTAAGGGAACAGAGAGTAAAGGTGTTCGTTTGAAAGAGAGATAGATAGAGACATGAAATGTGAAGAGAATTAGTTTGATGTGTGTTTGTTTCTTATCATAGAGCCTATACATACACTGGAAAAGAGATTGCTCTAGGGCATATTAGGATGTGAAATCAAAGCTTCTCTATACTTTTCAATGACGCGCAATGACTTTATCAACTTTGTGTCCAATCATTTTATGCCCTTAACAGCACAAACGTTTTTAAGTGGAAAAATAGTAAAATGGTAGAGAAGACTAAATGATATGAGAATAAGTTTGAACTTGAGATCAAAACTCAATTTGGGTGTGAAGACGATGTGTTATACTAGTATAGAGCATAAATGAAGTTACAACTTGATACAAACTTGAATGCCTATACAATGGTACAAAGCTCAGCATTAAGAGGCATATATAGCAAATTATTTATGAAATAGTTATACGGTAATCTTATTTTTGAAAAAAAAAAGGAAAAGTAAAATATGGAGCAATAACATGAATAGGAATATACATTCATACATGTATGCAGAGAAAAGCAGGGATGCAACCGCTCGTGCTGTCTTTCAGATCAAAAATGAAATGTTGTTGCACGTACGTGAATTCGTTTTCACGTAAGTAGCACGTGAAGATTGAAAATATAGGCTGGTTGGCAATGAGAGGTGAGACTTACTCAGAAGTGAATTTATCGTAATCATGATGTTGCTCATCTAGCCTCACCCCTCAGCACGTGAGAATAGTTGGAGAGAAGTGTGGAGGTAGGGTTGGGAGGAATGAGAAAGGTTGCACACAGGGCAGGAAGAACAAAAAAAATGTGAAATAACATAGAGATAATATAGGAAAAGTGGAAGAGTAATAAAGAAAATAGAGAAAGAATAGTGTGCGAAGGGAAACAAACAAAGACCCGGATTTCTGGATGCTGGAAAAGCACACTAAACAAGTTAACAAATTTCAAAACACTGCTATTCAAACAAAAATACAAAAAGTAACTGTAGAAGTGAGAAAGTGCGCATGAGGCAGGAGAGAAATCAAGTTGGTTGCGAGGTAGAGAGAGAGAGAGATGAAGAGAGACAGAGAGAGAAAGAGAGAAAAAATAGGAAAAACACAGCAACTGAAAAAGCTTTCTATCCCTTAGATTACCCTTCATTCCCCCCCCCCTCCACCCTTCTAACTCCCCCCCCCCCCTTCTCTCTAGTTGCATGTGCCAGTTGGGCACAGAAGATTCATTCATACAAAACAAAATGATAAAATTTGGATGAAAAAAATGAACTTTTTTTGCCAAAAAAAGTTTTTGACGAAGGGAGAAGAACAAAAACGATTTTGTCAAGTTGGTGTCAACGAAATAAGGGCCATTTCATGAAAAATGATAGATAGAATGCTTCAAGGCAAGGCGTTAAGCTGCCTTCTTTCATGTTATCAGCAAAATCACCAAAATTCATCGTTTCTATCATATCATAAGGCTTCCAACTTAACCGTAAACTAGCCAAAGTACATAGTGAAAGTGAAATTTTTTCAAAGCTATATATCTATATGACCATACTGTGTATAGAACATTATCAATGAATGAAAGCAGTAAGTGCTAAAACTTCTGGAAGTAGATTCTGAATCAGTGCCATCAGGACCATCAAGAGATGAGATTCATATGAGAACAAAAGCAAAAAGTTAATCATAAGAGCATCAACATCATCTGAAGCAGGGTCATGCTCGACTGAGAACAACAAAATCGAGCAAAAAGCTGAGAGATTGAGCAAACGAAGATCAGAAAAAAAGTGAAAAACATTCTCATCTGGAGGCTGATTTGAATCTGTTGAATGACAATAGAGCAACATGGTAGTGGTTGTACAAATCTTTATAGAGGGTCAGATTTGAAGAAAAGAGTATTTGAGAGAGAGAGAGAGAGAGAGAGAGAGAGAGAGAGAGAGAGAGAGAGAGAGAAAGGAGGGAAAGGGGGGTGGCGTGAGGAAGTGAGGGATGTTGGTAATAGCGAAATGAAAACACAAATTGATTATGGCGAAAGAGAAAGGATGAATTTCTCTACCTTCTCTGTACCATACTTGCCCTCTTTTCACATCTTTCCACTCTTTCTCTGAAGCATAGTCTACCCTCCCAGATGTTTCTTGTAAACGTCTCTATTGAAAGTAAGAGGGAACTAAAATAAACAAAAATATTTGCGTAAGTTGATGATCGCAGGAGGTGCGCAAGAAGAGAGAGAGAGAGGGAGAGAGAGAGAGAGAGAGAGGGAGTTAAGAGGAAAAGAAGAACAACACAGCTGGGCCATGTTAAAAATAATTGCAAAAAAAAAAGAAAAAATGCAAAGATACAAGATTTGAGCTAAAAAATTAACTGATATTTTAACATAACACAAAAACTTGATGCTGGTAAAGATTCAGCGAACAGATAATGAGATGTTTCTACGAAACTGCTTGATGGGTCATCCTACAGCCTAAGTTTTAGAGAGCATTTCGATGAGATAACGGTTGGCTGCACGGATTTCAATCGTTAAGTTGGGCCTGGAAGATACCAGATACCACATTGTGCGGTAGAGGATGATACATAGGAACGGCTATTACTGCTAACACGACGACGACAACTTGATAATTTGAGGAAAAACGCTGTCAGAGCATCATCAAATCTTCAGAAGGTCATGGAAGAAATGGAAAAACGGTGAAGTCGTTCTGTAGATAGCTCTTTCGACAACTGAAGTTAAGTACACACAAGGGTACGATAGGATTGGCAGGTCCGGTCAGGCGAAGCTTCAACATTTTCAATCAAGTTCATAGTACTCTGGCACTATAGGACATATAGTGTATTTAACAAAACTTTACAGAAATAACTCTATGAGAGAGAGATGATCTAGTGGTTGTGTGTACAAAGAAAGAGAGAACGAAAGAGGGAAAGATAGGAGAAAGTAGCAAAGTGAGGATATGGAAAAGAAAAAGAAGCGATCGAGCACCAAGTTGGCAGAAGAGAGTAAACCAGCTAGAATCATCCAAAAGTCAAGAGAAAAGGGCAGTTGATTGAATGGAAAAGCTGTAGGTGATGTTCAGCTGCTTCTCCTTTCTAATACTACCATAACCCTTTGGGGCAAGAGAGGGATTGAATTGGTCGAAGAGAAGGAGAGCGGAGAGAGGGAGAGAGGGAAGGATGGAGATAGAGAGAGAAAGAAGTAGTGAGGTAATTAGGGCTAAAGAGAAGACGATAAGGATGAAGAAAACAGAAAAAAAGAGTTGGTTCAGTTGACAAGCCACAAGTAGTAAGAACAAAGGAGGGAAGAAGAAGATTGAGAGAGATAGAGAGAGAAGAATAAAGGGATAGAGAGATTAAAAGAGGAGGTAGACGTTGTAGAAAGCCGAAAGACAAAACATGCTTTTGACTTGTTTATGATCGGAAAGATGTGGATATGGGAGGGAGAGAAGGATGGTGGAAAGAGAGAAAATGCAAAAGAAAATGGCAGAAGAGCGATGAGATAGAGATTTCGACATTGACTGCAAATAGTTTGTCGGCTACTACTGCTAAGCCCATTTCATGAAGCAATGAACCTCCAGATGTTTTACCTTGTCATCATATCTTTGCTTCACGTTCATCATTCATTTTGTATATCAGGTGGCTACTCAAGCTTCCAAGCTTCTATGAACAGTCGGAGCGCCTTGAGATAACGCTAGGCAATATGGATATCGTTGTGCAAACAGGCTGATGATAGGAAATAGTAGATAAGAAGCGAACAGGAAGCCCATAATAGCCATCCAGTAATATTCCATTCACGAGAACCGTTCAAGACAATGAACGGTCCAATCGGTTGAGGTCGTTATTCCCGGAAAAGCGCCAACATTTTTGTTATTTGTTGACTCAGATCGTGTGTCTATGGGCTGCTACTACTGCTCTCGGATTTGTTTGATCATCTTCTATCATCTCGCACAGTCTCTATGTGTTCGACTATTTTTCTTTTTTCTCTTATTAGCTGATCAGACAGAGTAAAGCGTTCATGAGAGATGTTATGAAGTTCTAGAGAGAAAGAGAGATGGAAGGATTGCAAGGGTTACCCAGCCTACTAACTTAAATACAGTTACAATAACAATGAGAAGGGGAAAATGAATGAATAGAGTTAAAGAAATATAGGATGAAAAGAGACAAACTAAAGAAACATTATGTGAAAGAGAGAGAGATAGAGAAAGAGAGAAAGAGAGAAACATTGTATAACAGGAGAGCAGTTATTGTGAGTATGGATAGCCTCACTGTTTCTCTAGTTCTCTCTTCAATTCTTCACGTTTTTCATCATTTTTTCAGTGATTTTACCGCATACTGTCTATGTGTATGCATGTGTGTGTGTGTATGTGATCGGTCTTGTCAATACCGAAATTGCAAAATATTTGCGACTTTTCGTCCAGCTATCTCTAACAAATAAAAAAAAAGAAAAAAAGGCTGGGACATGTTCTTCTACTAGTTTAGATTTTCTTGGAAACAAAAAGAAATATCTTTGAAAAAGACTTCAAGACGGTCGAGAAAGTAGAGAGAGAGAGAAAGAAAGAGAGAGAGAGAGAGAGGGAGAGAGAGAGAAAGAGAGAGAGAAAAGAAGAAGAGCGGGCGAAGGTTGAGAAAGAGAGGCAAAAATAGCTTCAGAAGAGGATGAGATATTACTGTAAGAAGTGAGCTTCCTTAAGTAAATTAACAAAGAAAAACTTGATTGCACTTAGATTGACAAGCATTATCAGCCAAACATGCCTATATATTGGCATATATGTATATGTACCTGTCATGTTTTTGCCAAGCATAGCGATGAAATCTCAAATATTTCTCTATAATCACTCAAATTCAGAACAATTTTCTCCCAAAGAAATATAATTCGCCCTTTTATAAAAAAAGAAGAAGAATAATGATAAGGTTGAAAAGATTGGCTTGATTGGCAGCAAGATGCAAGCCTTTTGACAGCACCAGATTGAGCTCAAAACTGTAATGATAAGAAGAGGAAACGAAACTTTCTACTAACAAAAAAAAAAGAAAATTTTGAGAAAAATAGGGAGAATACATGGAATATGAAACCGAAAATATAAAGAAAACATCATCATCATCGTATCAAAAATTGATAATAAGACATTACGTGAAGTTTCACGTGAAAGTTCACGTGAGCATATACGGCTTTACGTGAAAGTTCACGTAAGTCAAGTGTGTAATTTTTAAAAAAAAATTTAAAATGAATTTACCTTGATTATCACTTGATTTGAGTATTATGAAGTATGATACATGAAAATTTTCAAAAGACCTTAGAGTTTTCCTGAAAAAAATGGAAAATTGAAGGAACAAGAAATGAATGAACAACGTCTCGAATCTTGAGAAATTCTTTTTTTCAAAGAAAAAAAAAAGATTTTACATTGAATAGGCAAAAGCTTAATACATGTATTTCATACAATAACTAGTGATACATGACAGAGAGTATATATGATGAAGCATTAAATATGAAAACTTTATTCAGGAGAAAGAAAAGAGAGAGAGAGAGAGAGAGAGAGAGAGAGAGAGAGAGAGAGAGAGAGAGAGAGAGAGAGAGTGAAAAGTCTCTTTTCTTCTGTTCCGTCGTCAGTTATTGAATGACATAATAAAGGATAAGGTGTCGATACAAAACACAAAAATGAAATAATTTTTATTGAAAAATCAATAAAAACTATTATACTAATTATACTGTATAGTTAGCGATAGTTTACATCATGCAGCTTGTGTAAGTGAATATTGGAGAGTGACAGAAGTGAATGATAGAAGGCAAACCAATGAAATGGGATGGGCTGGGCTGGGGGCTCGATGGAATACAACTTCAGAGCAAAGCCTGCTGTTGGATAGGCTACCGTATTGTGGATGGGATACAAATGACAAAGTAGATACATAAAGCTTAGATAGCAAGAGAAGAAAAACCTTTTTTTTTCTACTAAAGAGGGTAAGAGGGCAAGAGGGTGGGAGAGAGAGAAAGAGGGAGAAGTAATGTCGAAAACAAAAAGCTTGAAAAGCTGTTCATATTCTGAAATGCTCGTTCTGATGTATTCTTGTTCATCTTCTTTTAGCTTTTTCTTTAAAGATATTAGCTATTACCAAGTATTTATCCTTTAAATGGCAAAAAAGGCAAAAGGGAGGGCTTAGGCTGATCGTTAATTCATTCCGTTTTGAGGCGAGTAGGAGAAGAGGATGGGATGGATGGATTGCCGGTGAGCTACACTACTGCTGTTGCTGGTGTCGTTGGTGCCATGGGTGGCAAGGATAGTAGAGGAATAGCTTCTTCCCCGTCATTTTTCCACGCAAAAGGACCAGAAGCCGTTCAAGACAGCAAAATCTCTTTTAAACGTAAATACTAAGAAATGCTGAGGCTAAATTGGTTAAAATCGTGCTCGAGGTGTATGATGGCTGCACAGAGCTTTCTACTTGAAAAACGAAAAAAAATCTCAAAAAGAGAAAAGAAAATGGGGGTAAAGAGCTTAAGAGAGAAAATTGATTAAATATTCCAAAATACAGTGAAAGACAGAACAAGAGGCAAGAGAGAGAAAGAGAGCGAGATAGAGAGAGCGAGGGAGATAGAGAGAGAAGGAAAGAGCAGCTGAATAATGAGAGGAGTTTTGACTAAACTGCAACTCAGGCACAACACAGGCTTAGCTAGTCCATTTACAAAAGGAGTAAAAGACTTCAGAAGTAAAAAATGGAAGTAGTAGAAGAAGTAGAAGACGATGATGAACAAGAGGAGATGAAGCCGTAGAAGCAGAAACTCACTGAGAGGTTCCATTTTCCTATAGTTGTATGAATATAGATGACAAAAAAAAGGTTTTTTTTGTATTCAGTTTAAGACATTCATTCGTATTGTCTCTGCTTTAGATCTTCAAAGTAAAAGCAAAAAAGTAAAAACTTAAACATCTATTTTAGTTTTTAAAAAAAAAAAAAAGAATTTAAGATGGAAAAGCTTGGTAGATGATGAAAACGAGGAGAGGTGAATGATGAAGAGGGGTCGTGAAACTAAGGAACTATGAGAGAGAAAGAGAGAGAGAGAGAGAGAGAGAGAGAGAGAGAGAGAGAGAGAGAGAGAGAGAGAGAGAGAGAGAGAAATTATAATAGAGAGAAACGATATCAAGCTAGATAGGCAGGTGTTGAACAGTAAACAGGTAGAAGAAACTAGGAGGCGCAAGCGGGCATGGAGTGGTGGTGGAGGGGAGGAGGGGATCATATGGTATAAACTATATAGGATATGATGTTAGATATGTGTAATTGAAATGTGTATTCCTTACTGTATTTCCACTAAAATCCAACATTTCTGACGATCATCTCTCTGTTCAACTGTATATAAGCTGAATATACTACTATAACCTATTAGAGAAAACGGGAAAGAAATAGATTTATCCCCCCTGAGGCTGTATACTACTTGATACAGTTGTATGTGTATGTGTTGTTTCCTACTATGTAAGGAGCAACGTGGGCGTTATAATGATGTTGCTTAGCTTCATTTCAACATCAGGTTACAATCCAGTTCTACTTCCTTACTATGTCTCTCTATCTTAGCAATAGATTCATTTTACTTTTGTATTCAAGCCAAGCCAAGCCAAGCCAGCCATTCAGCTATCCAGCCCACCACGCCAGCTATCCCTTTCCCTGTCTTCTGGCAGAGCTGGTAATGTGGCAGATTGAGATACAACAAACAACATATAAAGAAATGAAAAGAAAGGATGAGAAAATGACTGCATCATTGCTACAGAAGAGAGAGAGAGAGAGAGAGAGAGAGGGTGAAGAAATGGTTGGTCAGCATGTAATCTAACTAGACGACCGTCTTCATCATCATCAGCTATCCTCTTCTTTATCCGAACTAGCCTGCTTGTTGGCTAGTAAGAGAAGCAACCCAGTTAGCAACAACAACAACATCCAACACAACAAACTGGTCATTGGAACCATATATGGCGTGTCCCAGGAAAGAAGTTTGCAAGTAGCAGACAGTCAAAAGGCGAAAAGGAGTTCTTAGCTAGTAGATTGTACAAGAAGGAAAAGACTGATGATGAGGAAATAGCTGAGAGTAGAGTAATGTAGTTGCAGAAAGAGGAAGAAGAAGAAGTAGAGAAAGAATAGATGGATATAGCTTCGGATGGAAGAGCATGACGATGACGTCGACGACAACGACGACGATGATTGCCGAAATAGACGACATTCAACTGGTTACAAAGCTTACCAAACAACGCATTACATGGATTGGTAGAGAGGCGGTCCTCACAAGTTGCCTGAGGCAAGAAGCTTTAATGGATATGTGAAATACTCAAATACTTCACAATAAACATACAAAAGCAGAGATAGTAATAGCAATAGTAGTAGAAATAGTATCAACTAGTTCAAATAGAACAACGAAATAACCAACGAATATGGATTACGGTGTAACTTGAGTGCGAAAATAAGAAAAATTGTTGAAGGAAATTAGAAATACTTCAACTTAGGAACAGCATGATGAAGAATATTAGATTTTACATAGATGGGATGGAGTGAAAGCATAAGAGCAACATCAGTGTGTGATAATTCGTTAATATCTCATCCGCTCTCATCGTTCTACCGCTTATTCGCACGAGCAATTGCTTCTAGTCAGGCCACTGGGCAACGTGGATATACGAGTTGATGATGTTAAATGAAATTCAAAATACCGTAGTCAGAATGTTGTAGACCGTATGCTAATGTTCGAAACGTTGGAGAAGAGAGAAGGAGTGAGAGAAAGAAAGATAGAGAGAGAGAGAAGGAAAGGGAGAGATAGATAGAGAGAAATCAACGGAATACATTGCTTAGGCGGAAAAAGAGCTTGGAATACAAAAGATGTCAGTTTCAACATGTAAGAAAAGTATGAAGTTTCTTAATCAAGAAAGTTTTAAAGAATAAAATTGAAAAATACATATAATGCTCGAGGCCGTGATAAGATGGAGTGGAACAACGAATAGAAGTAAGAGAGATGAAGAGAAAAAGAAGAAGAGAGACAAAATGAAAACAACGGTAAGAGAGACTCTCTCTCTTAAAAAGATATGAAAATCAGAATGACATGGATAGCAAAAGCATCGAAAATGCTGATAAGCTCCTGTCGGACTATAGAGGAACAGTTTTTCCTGTGTTCAACACGGCAGTCAAAGCACATTAGATATCTATGATTATAGAATATAAAGTAGTGTTATGTGTTATGTGTTTGATGATCTTATAAAGAAAATCAATGAAACATCTTAATTTGGGAAATATTTACAATAATAGAAGAGAATTTAACTATTTGATTACGTAAATTATCACAAAAAATAAGAAAATACTAACTGAAAAGGTAGAGAGAGAGAAAGGGAGAGAGGGAGAGAGAGAGAGAGAATAAGAGAGTGAGAAAGAGAAGAAGCGAGCTTAATCATCGTGCCATACTTCTCTTTCTCTCTCTCTCTCTCTCTTGTATCAGCCGTATTGTTCAGCTGATATGGCGCAGAACCATCCCCCCTTGCCTGCGCACAACTTGAGCATAACTTTGAAGCTTTAAAATTTGGAGGGAGTGAAACTTTTGGAATGTGAGTGATAACAAACTTCAAAATGAAATCTTGCAATTTCGTCTCCAACGTTTCATTACATCATCACGTGTTTACCTCCTACATGAATGCTAATTTCACGTAAATGTTCACGTTTTCACGTATATCGGCTATGTAGCATGCATATACATGCAGAAGAGTCAATTTGACGTATGTAACACATCTAGAGAGATGAAGCGAGGGAGAGAGAGAGAGAGAGAGAGAGAGAGAGAAAGAGAAACGATAGGGGAGGATGGACCGTGCGGACGGTACGCAACGGTTGTCCATTAAGAAGCGTTTTCGCATCCATTTAAAAGTTCTCAATACAGCATTTGTATACAAATCTTATATTTCGGGTAAATAATTGACTTTTATAGTTTTCGTTTTTTGTTTTTTTTTGTAGAAAAATGAAAAAAAAAATGTTTTAAACAACGAAAACTTTCATTTAAAGCATGAAGAATAGTTGATAAACAATGCTCAAAACTAGTCAAAAACTTTTAGAATTATAAAACTGATAGCAAAGCTTAAAAACGATAAGAGATTATAGCTGAAAATTTAAAAATTATCAAAAATCTATGTGTATACACATATATCTATTTATAATATTCCATATAAAGTAAGGTATAATCTTCAAAAAAAGTTTATATACTTACATCTATAGATCTTCTTATTCTATTATTATTATTATAATTAAACTAATTATATTAATATAGTATTAAATTATATCAAAAAAGATTAATCTTTGCAAAAAGAGAAAAAAAGAAAAATTCTAAATAGCAAATTTCACGTGGTTTCAATGATTTTAGTTAACTATATGATATAGCATGGTAAGAATGTCTTCTGAGAATCAAGTACTACTCAGACACATTAATCGAACAACAGGCAGAGAGTTCGTTGTTGTGTAGAAGAGGGGGAGGAGGGAGAAGGGGAGGAGAACGAAAAAGGGGGGGGGGCTGGTTGGTGGGTGAAGGGAGGAGGACGAGGGGGCGAGGAGGTTGGGAAGGAGAGGTTTAACATCATGAGATATAACATAGATAGAAGGACGTTTATGAATTAAGATATGAGAGAGAAAGAGATATGAAAGAGGATTCAGAAGTAGTTTTTGCTGCCGTGGGAACAGACAGTCCGATAGTTTGGGATCATTTGAATTCACAACTTCATCATCAACGTTTCGATCAAAAAAAAAACTGATTGGTAGAGAGGCACATTAACGGTATTTGATGTCCTTCATGCGTCATGTTCTAATAATTATCCATTGAACTTCAGAATAAATCATAATGAATACTGATATCATGTTGAATATGCTTAAGACACATTGATTAAGAACATTATATTCAAATATTATACATATTAGCCGTTAACTATATCATATAATTTATATAATATACAATGAAATATTATAAATTTGTTAAAGAAGTTAATATGATTGAATGAAGGAGAGAAAGTCAAGTATAGCAACCGTTCAATGCTTGTGCAGACAGAAGAAATGATTGTGATTCACGTGAAAGTCGCACGTGTAACAACACGTGTAATTCTCAGATGATGCATATTCAGATTTACGTGAATGATGCAACAAGAGCTACGTGTATCCGTGTATGAGTATGTATGTCTGCTAATTTGAAACGTTTTAATTATTTTTCGACATGTTTCCATTAAAGATATGTTTCTGAAAAACATTTTCGACGAAAAAAAAACTTTTGAGCAGCGTGACTGATGTTTGCTCGCTGTTACATTGAGAAGGAAAGGAACGGTATCACTTACGGTGAGAGAAAAAGAGGTCAAAATGACTTCGTCGATTGTTCGCTTCGAGGCTTTTCATTGAAAGCAACTTTGAAAAGTTTCAACTTTGTCTCTTCGATCATCGACTTTTCGTTTGTCGAGCCTTTTTTGACAATCAGCATTTCACTTTTCGCTGTTGCTCAGTCTCTTTCTCTCTACCTCTCTCTCTCTCTCTCTCTCTCTCTCTCTTTCTCTCTCTCTTCTTCTTCTTCTTTCTACACTCAAACCACGACTCCTTGTCCGGGCACGACAATGATGGCGATAGGATCTCAGGAGGCTAAGTTTCAAAGACAAACATCAAAAATGTGTCTCATTGCTTGTTTGTTTGTTTATATGAAAAAAGCTGGTTAGATGAGCAGCGTGGTTTGAAGACTAAGAGGGATTGAGAAGTAGAATTGATCGAGAGAATCAACAGTATATGACCATATTGAAGAGAATAGAGAGATATCAGACCAATCATACTAAATATGAGAGATAATGGGATGAATAGAGAGAAAGTTTCAAAGAATAACTAAAAAAAGAGACGATGATGATGATGATCTTCTTGTGGATTGAAGGACTATCAGAAAAAAGCGGACAACTCCTTAGCCTAGTGAACTTTACAAAAATTTCCTTTTCCACATGATTACTATGCTGATGTGAAATTTTAAAAACGAAATCAAGTTTCTTAGCTATATGTATAGTTAAAGATTAAATATATACATATGTAAAACTTGCGCTATAAGACATAATTAGATTATAATATGAGGAAGTGGAGCGTAAGTTCAAGCTTGATCACATCAACATATACGAAGAATGGATGGGGGAAGAGATATACAAATTATGAAAATTATAAGTTGACGTTTAAGGAAGAGCTGAAAATGAATGCAAAGGCTTGCTGAATTGAACTTCCAAAACTGTCCAAGTTGGTCATTGCGTCAAATCAAACAGGTAGAAAGCAAGTAGAAAATAAGGAGAATGAGAAAGTAAGATGGAAAGAAGAAGTGCCAGAGAACAGTTCGATGATATATAGAATAAGAGAGAGAGATAGAGAGGTAAAGAGAGATATATAAAGAGAGATAGAGAGAGAAAGAGGGTGGTAAAGAGATCGGATCTAAAGTGCACGAAAGAAACGAATGAACTGAGCTGGAAATGCGAAAATGCGCGAAAAGCAAATAAATGAAAAGCAGCATTATCAAACCTGGCCGAGTGCAGGTCAAAGTTACAAAAAAACGTGAGGAGAAAGAAAGAAAAAACGGAGAAATGGTCTGACTATCGGTCTGGACATGAGAGATGAAGAGAGATAGTCGGAGTGAAGTAAAAGGAATGAAGAATTGAATAAACATGAGGAAACAATCCGAAATTTAATGAAACTTTCTTTTCAAAATTCAGCGTACACGAGCTTGAAAAGAGCTTAAAAAACTGTGAAATATGTATAAAGGTTGTAGTAAGATGAGATGGAGGGGATTCTAACAATGACTTGAAGAGGTAGTGTTGAAACATTACAAGCTAACAGCTAGCAAGCATGGAGAATAAGAATATATCTTGTTCGGATATAAAAAAGCAGACAAAAAAGAAAAAGAAGAAGAGAAAAACAACTAGCTTCATCATCATCTTCTTCTTTTTTTCTTACTACCACCACGTTGCAATAAACTTGAAAGCCGGCTTAGATAGATAGCCATATATCTAGCTTAGCTCCACCCACCATTATGTCATCTTTTAGCTCCGCCCATTTAGTGTATATGTGATGTTTATGAAAAATAATGGACTTTACCTTTATGATGTGAAACACAAGAAAAGGCTAGCTGGATGAGTGAAGAAAACAAGGAGATGTGTGTATGCTTGTGTGTGTGTGTGTGTGTGTGTATGATAGAGAGAGAGAGAGAGAGAGACTGGGGCCTGGAACGCTAAGTGTGAGTGAAGGAACTGTAGAGCGTGATGGCTTGAAAGCTAAGGAAGAAGCTTCACAGCTAGCTTTGTTGTTCAGTGATGTGAGGATGAAGCACATGGCATAGATGAAGAGATGCGCACTAGAAGAGGACGACGATTACATGCGATTTGGTGGACAATGAACATTTACAATCAAGGAACTGTAAGAGAATTGTGACAAAACATCCGAAGGTATTCAAGCTTATAGCCGACGTGTTGATGGATGCTTTGAACAAGACGAACATGAGGCTAGATGAGGAAAAGATGTTCTAGAGATTGTCACAGAGAGAGAGAGAGAGATAGAGAGAGAGAGAGAGAGAGAGAGAGAGAGAGAGAGAGAGAGAGAGAGAGAAAGAGAGAGGAAATTGGATAGGAAGGAATAAAAGCAAAAAACTGGTATATGAATAGTATTAGTTATAGTAAGCGAAAAAAAGAGATTTTATTACATGAAAAAGGACGTTGTTGAAAGATTTAATGAAACAAAAGCCATTTTGACCATAGATGAGTTGTGGAAAGACGATAGATCTGAGCTTATCAGACAGTGATGAGTGCACTTAGCTTCATGTTCAACTTGTATCTTAAAGCACTGTCATGATCTCACTCTACTTTGGTTCTGTTATTGAGTCATCATCATGTTCATAGTTAGGAAGTAGAAGTAAAGCCTTTGCTTGCATCACTATCTCAGATCATCTCCTCTTTAGGGTGATGATGTTGACCATAGCCATATACGTATGTCCATTTTCCTTCATCTTTTTTTTTCTTCTCTGTATCTATCTAACCATGCATGTATGGTCAACACAAAAGTCTCAGATAGTTAGAAAAACTGGTATCTGGTGGTAGTGGTGGAGGGGGGGGGGCTATTTCTCTGTGTGGTAGATGCTCGTTGGCCAATAATGCGACAAACTAGGAATAGAAGAATATGATGAAGAAAACATAGAATAAGAATAAAAGATAGAGAGAGAGAGAGAGAGAAAGAGACATAGACATAGGGAGAGGCATAGAGAGAGAGGTGGTATACAGGGAGAGTTGTGACGAACGAAGGGCAATTGACAAACAAGCAACAACAAGCTATATCCGAAGAAGTAGAGAATGAGTTGACGAAAATGGAACTTTTGGGGAAAACATCAAATAGACAAAAAAGCTTACACAGCCAGCAACCACATCCCCAAAAATATTCAATTATACAATCTATTAAGAAAGAAAATAAGAGAGAAAAAGAGAGAGTAAAAAAGAAGGGAGAAGGGGGGGGGGGAGAATTACATAACAAGTTAGACGATATAATTATATGAAATAAGAAAAAAACTTATAAAAAAGAATAAACTGGGAAAAATAAAGAAAGAAGAGAAAGAAAAACAGAATAAGAGTATCCAAAGAACAACCAAAGTTTGGGATTAATATGTTTTAGGTTTAGCGCTACCTAAAAAGGTTCAATTGCTTCACAATTTTTAATAAACTTAATCAACTTGGAACAAAGCCAAAATATATTTATATTATCAAAACAATTTTATTTTTCAAAAATCAACGAAATTTTCTTTTATTTTTCTAGTTTATACTTTGGAATTAACTTTCGAAGATCAAAACTATTTGAATGAACATTGGTATTAGATACTGTATTGAGTTACTAATAGATGATTTCAACATGAGGATCATTGGCTCATTCGTTTGGCGCATTTCGTTACAGTACTACTGAGCTGATGATGCAATAATGAATGTTTTAGAATGGAAAAGTGAAATATGAAAGGATACTACGAACAAGATATTCGATATATACGACATGATCTTCCGATTCACAGCTCGCTACGTTGATTCTGAACGTTTTTGACGATTTCTTCCACATCTGTCACTAAGCCACAATTTGTGTTAACCGACTGAAGGAATTACTGAACTCACTGAGCAGCACTAACAAGAGATGAAGAGAGAGAGAGATAGAGGTAGAGAGGAAGTGAGAGAAAATGTCTTCAATTTTCAAAATTGACAAGCCGACAAGTAAGACAACGGACGTTATGCCGTCACCGTTTTTTCTTGTTTGATGTTGCCGACAAACCATATCTCAGTACAAGGACAACAAGCCGGCTTAGAATACGTGAGCAGTACAACCAGCAAGACAGTTTAAGCGATTTATGACCATTTAAATGAGCAAACCAATGATCTTCTCATACAGTAAGTTTGCCATTGACGATGAGAAATCAATTAAAACTGCTCTTTCTGAACGTTTTTCAAATAAAATAAAGAAAACTCTTAGAAAAAAAGATGGAAGCGGTTGATATTTTAATAGTTTGAACTTATTTATTTTGTATTATTTATATTTTTGTATAATTTTATCTATATATCCAATGTTTCACGTATATATTACGTGAAATTCACGTCCTTCACGTGATCTTTGCGTATTTTCATTTTAATCTTAAAAACAGTTAGGAACGGTTGCATGATTCATCATATATTCCAAATCTATTTTTAATTTATAAATCCTTCGCTTAATCGTTTTTGTCTAAAGTTTTTCCAAAGTTTCAACGAAGTAACTAAGGCCAAGTACATTCAATTCTTCCATTACATTATAAACAACAACATGCATTCTGGCCTTGACGACTTTTTTTTCAAACAAAAAAGGCAATTTTGTTTAAGGCCAAGTATATATTAGTTGATAAGGTGGGAAACATATATACTTCTCACTTCTTTCTATAAAAACTCAAGTTTTAGATTAATATACTGCCGCCTAAGAACTGAACTAAACAAAGATCATTCGTGAAAGAATTGGAAGAATTGAAGATCAAAAAACGTAGTTTAGTGCATAAATCGACTAATTTATAAATAATATTAACCTTAAAAACATTCAAGATTAGTTTTTTAATGATTAGACTAAAATGCAAAAGAGTTGCCCCCAGACGGGATTGAACCGTCGACCTTCTGTTTACGAGACAGACGCTCTGCCACTGAGCTATAAGGGCATGGGGAGACGGTGGCTAGTATATACTTGTCAATGCGAGATATATATTGCTGCTTGACATGCTAGTAATGTTTCATTGTTCCTAGAGCTATGGTACCCTATGAGCCGCAAAACACAACAGAACCATGTTTTGTTTGATAAACTGAAACTACAGAGAAGATGTGAATAACAAATTAAGAAATATTTTAAAATGAATTAAAACACAAAGAAATCCAATAAAAACTTTTATTAAACATAAATAATTTTAAAAAATCATTATAAAATGACCTGATGAATATAATAAAATAAATTAAAACAACAAACTTATAATTTACAGTTTTAAACTTGAATTTAAAAAAAATGTGATCATGTTGCAATAGGTTGGCTAATAAAAAGTTTTAAAAATATTCTGAGCAGAAATAATAAAATTTGAAAAGTTCAAACTATTTGAGTATCATTCTATTAGCATCTATCTATCTCATTTATTAAAGAAATTAACTATATCTATGACCTTCAGAAGTAAAAAGCTTTTGGAACCTGAAGATATCAACTTCGTTTTCTGGGAAATCATAATATCTTCAAGCTTAAAGCAATTGAGAAGTTATTTGGTCATAATTCAACAAAGTTAAAGAGTTTAATTGATTCTACCTGATATAGTCATCGCATTCTTTGTTTCTCTCTCTCTCTCTCTCTCTCTCTCTCTCTATCTATCTATCTATCTCTATCTCTCTATCTCTCTCTCTCTCTCTCTCTCTCTCTCTCTCTCTCTCTCTCTCTCTCTCTATCTATCTCTCTCTCATTCTCCCATTCTCTTTGTTGTAATACAACTTGGGGAAATAGCTTGAATGCCCCCCTTGCCTAACTATGCCAACTTTCAGCAATTTCTGATTGTCTTGCAGTCATATATCTTGAAAACTTCACATTTCATCGTTGTCTCCTCTTAACTTAATGCTAATCCTTCGCCTAAAACCTTCTTCCGCAGCTGTTTCCGTCAATGTATAAACAGTTGCTGCTCCTTTTTTAATAAACGATCCATAGCTGGAATCTGATTAAGGCTTTAGCGGCTTTTCAAGTGCCACTTTGGCGACAAAACATTGGCCAACGTTGGCCAACTGACCGCAGACAGATTAATGGCCACAACAAATGTTTCTTCGTTACACCACATCTTATGCAAGATTCTTAAAAGTCAATAACCCAATGACAAAATCGTATGTATTTCTTGACAAAGAATCCTGAGGATAGTCAGCTGAAAAATCAGAATTAAAAAAGGAAAAACGGGGGATCAAATTGATTGAATCTCTTCATATGTCATCCATGTTGTTAATTATATCATATAATATAACGAATATACACATCTTAAATAAAATTTCAAACTCAAATAATAAAACAAAAATCAGAACATAACTGAGTAAATAGAGTTTTCAGGTACAAAAACATGAAAACTATTCTATTAATTCTTATAGGTGGTTGCATTGATTCCCGGCCCCCCTGTGAGAAAATCAAATTTTTATGCTAATTTTACAAAATTTTTTAAAACTAAATTCAAAATCTAAAAATTAGAATATTTTTAGAGCTAATAAAATTAAAAAACTTTACATTTTAAAAAAACTCTTTATTTTTTGAACGTTTTTT
Source organism: Auanema rhodensis (assembly GCA_964057225.1). Classification (NCBI taxonomy): domain Eukaryota; kingdom Metazoa; phylum Nematoda; class Chromadorea; order Rhabditida; family Rhabditidae; genus Auanema; species Auanema rhodense. The sequence continues at coordinate 14,774,345 of OZ059895.1, forward strand.
TTTTGCTTCCGTTATGAATGTTTCTCTTTTGCGCAACGCCCTTCTTCATCATTTTAATGAAGGTATTTCTGCCAAAGAAACCTTCAGAAAAATGAAAGTTGTCTATGGAGATTCTTCTCCATCGTATTCAACTTGTAAGAAATGGTTTAGCCGCTTTAAATCCGGCGAGTTCGATCTCCAAGATCGTCCTAAACCCGGAGCTGCTGAAAAATTCAGCAACTGCGACCTTCAAAAGGTTCTCGATTGCACTCCTGGAGCAACGACAACGCTTCTGGAGCTGGGATGGACGGTTCTCAAACACCCCCTTACTCTCCAGACCTTGCCCCAACAGATTTCCATCTGTTTAGGTCAATGGAGCATAGTTTAAGGGGAGAGAACTTCAAAAACCTACAGGAAGTTGAAACTTTTGTTAAAAAATTTTTTGCATCAAAAAATAAAGTTTTTTTCAGGAAAGGTATCAGAAGTTTGAAAGAGAGATGGGAGAAAGTCATTGCGAAGCAAGGAGAATACTAAAAATAATAAATTTTTTTCTCCAAATATGTTTTTTTGACTATTTTATAGGCTTGGTGGGGGGGGGGCGGGAATCAATGCAACCACCATATTTTTTCCTATATAATGAGCAATTTATTATAAATATTAAAAATAAAACTTATTCCATCAAATAATATGAGTCAAGCTCAAAATGCTGTTCTATTTTTCGAACTTTAAAGCCAAATAATAATTGAAAAAGCTGGATTCGACTGTACATTACCGATTGTATTCTATATACAATATAATATTTTAAATAATTTTATAAAATTATAAAAGATGGACAAATCGAGTATGTACATCAACTCATGTAGATTGTTCAGCTTGTTCAATTGAAACGAATTAGAGGAAAACCATCAAGTACTAATAATCTTAAACATTCAAATAACAATGAACTAAGACATGTAAAGAAAGACGGGAGAAAGACATTGAGAATTGAGCTATTACTTGAGAGTTTTTGGAACAAACATCATATAGCTTCAACACTTTAATCCTTTGAATCGTTTTATATAAATAATTTTAGTTTAAAGCTATTATTTACGGCAATTAGTCAATTGTATTGGTAATTATATTAAAAATAAAAAGAAATTAATGAAATCTTCATGTATATGTAATATATGTGATAACATGTATTAATTATTTTAAAAATGTCTATTATGGTAAGTTAATATTAGAAATAAAATTTAGATTATAATACATATTAAGTAAGGAATATATAGAGTAAGAGGAGGGTAATTTCTAAATTAGCATAATCGTATACTACAAGCTTCATACGAAAAGCAACCAGGAGATTTCGAAAATCACGCTGCTGCAATCATCATCAGATAATCAATCAATCGATATTCTATGGAGATAAACGATACATATACCAATCTTTTTCTACAGCAACTCCAATATCTTTATCTAATGAGAATATGATGCGATCATGTAAACGATCACTTTGACCTTGCCAGAATTCAAAATATCGTGGAATGAGTTTGAAACCACACCTGCAAACAATGCTTATGACACATAGATTAATAGTTTATAACAAGCATACCAAGACGTAGGACGTGTAATAGATGATTCACCTTCCTTCACAGACAATTCTTCCAATTCTTTCTTCTTATTCAATAAATGCTAAATATGTTTTCAATATCAATAGTCGTTTTTATAAAAGCATGACGTACTTCTCTGTTAGGAATTACAGTACTTTGCTCGCTGCTCTTTGAGCCAATACGAGAAGGTAATGGTCGACTATTCCAATACTGTTCAGCTTCTGATTCAGGTAATTCCACTATTTCTCCTTCAACTCTTACCTAAAATATATAATATATCTTCTAATTATATAAAGTTGAATATACTTGTCGATGTACTGTTGGCCAATAGAATAGCATACAAGCATTCTTATTTTCCGAAATATTTTGAATTTTTCGAGAAGATTTGTTAGTATAGAATGTGAATCCCTCTGAATCATAACATTTCATCAAAACCATACGTGATGAAGGTCGTAAATCTCTGAAACAAAACATGTTTTAATACAAATATGCTTTAATCAATAAGTGTACTTTCCGACTGTTGATATACAAACTGCATTTACTTCCTCAAATGCTAAATCTTTTCTTTTGGCTACATTTTTAAACCTTAAGATACAATTTTGAATGTGGTTATATCAAATAATTTACCATGAATCATATAATTTGAAAGGATCTTGATGAGCAAGTTCAGATTCAAGTAGATATGGCTCTTCATTGTTAAAGTATGGGCGTCTCCAATCTAAAATTTACAAATTTGTCAATGTTTCAGAATAGTGTTGATAGGAGAGGTTGAGAAATAGTGAGAGAGAGAGAGCATAGCCATTAAGCTTATCAATAATGCTGGAAAGTAAAATCAATGAGTTCACCATTAAGATTAACAGGTACGTCACCCATTCTTCTAACAGCTACGGCTAGTCTGGTAAATCGTTGAACAAGAATTTTGCCTGTAATTTCAAAACAAATAAAAATTAATTTAATAATATAAAATATTTTAAAGAAGCTACAACGAATTTGAAAAATGGGAAAAAAAGAAAAATAAGGATTTAGACTAAAGGATATAAGTGCAACTAAACGTCCTGCTATGCACCTCATGAAAATCAATAACAATACTCGATAGAGCAAGCGAAAAGTTCATAAAACTTCTAATTTTATAGATAATTAAGTAATTTAGCAAAGCTCGCTCAAACTAAAACATTTCGAAATTGAACTGATAACGGTAATGAGAGCCAAAAATCAGAAAATCGAAAGTAAGAAGAAGAGAAACTAAGAAAAAAAGTAATGAGATTGTGCAGAAAACATAAGAACGAGGACATATTGATTTATATCGCACTATGATGTATTCCAAAGTTTTACGTGATATTTATTATCTTTTCTTGAAAATAGAAAAAGAAATAGTAGTAGAAATGTGGATTTATATCTGTTTTAACAATGAAGAAAAGCACATTGTATGTAATATTGAATAACTTATATCATCAATCATTTACCGAATACCGTAATAATCTTCAAAATTCGATGATGTTTCACGTTTTAGACAAAATATTTGTTCTCCAAATGGAGTTCAAAAAAGTTTTGCCGCCAGCAGGGGTCGAACCTGCGACCTTGGGCTTATTAGACCCACGCTCTAACCGACTGAGCTATGGCGGCACACATGTGAGCTTATTTTTTTCAAATGATAATGTTTCTGTTGAATTATGTCGTGTTATTATACCTAAACTTAATGGTGACGTTTGTTTCAGATTACTAACGTGACACCAACCACTTCTTCCATGGCTGCAAAGTGTAAATGAATTCATTTTCCAATCGAATTCTTGCATATCCGGCTGTGTTTGTATTGTTTTAACTATTTTTCCAACCGTTCCCGTTCTCATATTTCCTTTTACAACTTATCCTGTCATGCACTTTAGATCTGTTTCCGACTGTTATAATCATTTGTTATGAGTAAGATTAATTTTACAATCATCATGAGAATTGAATTCCTTAGCTTTAGGGTGTGGAACGAAAAGTAAAACTATTGAACATGTGGTCAGATTAGTCCAGCCCACCCACATCTCTCCTCAAACCAAAATAGGGCAATATGATAAGAAACCTACTCCATTCGATTAGGTGCTGTTCTTCCTGTGTCTGTGGTGATGTAGCACGTTGACCCAGTGATATCAAAGCTTCTCTTATTTGTCTATGAGACTCAAAGACATATTAGGAGCAGCAGCAACCTAGGAGTGAGTTAGTAAGACTACCCGCCAACCCAGCCAATCATACGACAGCTTACCAGTTGTCCGCCAGACTATTTCTTATTCCTTTACTCTATTTGGCTATCTATTTCTATTTGTATATTTAATCTCCATAGCTGTCACACATCACTCATTTATCTATTTTAGTTGATTGCCTATGTCTATGCTATCATCAACTATAAATCTAACCCATGTTTTATTTATTTTTTTTTTCAAATTAATTATTTTCTATAAGAACTATAAGGCCAGACGTACTGTCTCTCTCTCTCTCTCTCTCTCTCTCTCTCTTGTCTTCCCTTCTCTGTATGCAAGCTCTTCATTGTTCTCTTCTTCTTATTTTTCTTGATTATATTATTTATTTGTTAATCAATCAGTATACATGTTTTTAATTTTGTTTTCTTCACAATAAATGTTGATATTAGGCAATTGGCCAAGCTTTTTGTAGCTTTTTCAACTTACTTAAACAGACTGTGGTTCATGAAGATCATGGTTATCTTGACTTATGACGCCTCACTTATATCTTATCAGCTTAAAGAGAACTTAAAGCAGCTTTAAACTTTTTTGATTTTTCTATGTATGTAGTATAGTTGAACCTCATTCTTGAGAGTGTAAATCACTAAATTTTAGCACTTCACAGCATATTGCTATACCCCTTACTATATCACTTTATCTTTGAAAATATGCACCGACCAGACTCTTTTTCTCTTCCCCTCTTCCTCTCTTTATAGCTCGTTTCAATATAGCATTCTTCTTTGTGGTTTGATTTCATTGTTCCGTTTTTGCAGCAAATAAAACTTTGCCAAGATGGCGCTTGATATCAAAGAAATGGTTCGCAATTTGCATCGCATGAGATTAGAATTAGAAAGATCTCTGAATAATGAGAATGATCTATTAGTTAGAAATGGATCTATTGTTGGACGTAAACTTCATGTTTTTAATACAATTCGAACTTTAAGAAGAAAATCTCTGTTACTGGTAATTTCTTTCCTTCTTCTCAACACTAATCTGGTAATCAATCAAAAACTTTTATAGAGAGATTATATTGCTGAGGAAGAGAATTCAGTTATCATTTACATAACAACTTGTGGAATTTTCCGAGCTGTATGGGAAAGATGTCAACAAGCTGTGCAATTACTGCGAGCCTTGAATATAAAGGTAATTTTACCATCTTTTCACTTTATCCGCTATTGAGAAAATATTTAAAAAGAGAAACTAATCCTTTTCAGATTGAAGTACGAGATTTAAATTTGGATCCCAGCTATGTATTCGAATTACTGGATCGCATGCAACTGCTCCCTGTAAGTTTTCCCATTCTAATGTTGTCAGCAGTTAGAGTTACAATCTGAAAAACATGAAATATGATAGATGAAAGTGAACAAATTCATGATTTTTCGTTAATAGGATGATCGTGAATTAGTTTTCGACAACTTGCCCATGGTTTACGTCAATGGAAAATATTTTGGGGTTTGTCTTCTAAAGCCAATTGGTATTTCACAGTTTTTTTTTTCAGAACGACGAAACACTTATCTTATCAAATGAAAAGAAAGAGCTTTCGGATCTGCTGAAAGATTTTCAGGTGATTATATATTTTATTCTTTATACCATAAACCATTAACTATATGTATGGCCATTACGCTGGGCTATAAAGAGATAACACAAATGTCATGCTTGTGATAAGCAAATCATCAGTCACATTAAAAAATTTGAAGAATGCTGATATCAATCAATAATCAAAATTTGAATACCGCGTCATACTGTGTACCCATCTCACGTGAACGCTGATGCACCGACTCTTGTTATGATTATTATGCATGGCTAAATCGGTTGTTTCCTGCTCATGATTCAAACTTTCAGTTGATTCACGAGATTATAAATCAATAGAATTTTAAACGATTTTCAATAAAACAAACTATTTAAGGGTCGTACAAATTGTTCAACATGCAATGGCGCTGGGTATATCGTTTGCTCCAAATGTTCAGGAAGTAAAAAAGCTACAGGAGATGCTTTCTCTATTCGCTTGAAATGTGCCAGTTGTGATCAAAACGGAATAGCACCCTGCCAGTTCTGCACTCCAAGAGCATGCAGGCAGCTGTAGTTCATAGTTTACTTTGTCCCTTTCCTTTCTAATTTCATAATATACGAACAAATGTCCCAAAAATAGAATTCAATATTGGAATATGATCTCTTCGACAAATTGGAGGAAATTGAGAAAAAAACTTTCAAATTTATTTATGCATTTGTACAAAGAGAAAGACACGCCTTTATATGATTATCACACAAGTTGAGTTCATGCGTTGATTATGAAAAGATTTGTTATTTATACCATGACTTAGATAATTATTAGTTGAGATCACTTAATGAATAAAGTTTCAAATTATGAATACGTACATATGAACAAGATAAATTATGATTGTTATTAGGTTAGTAAAGCTTTCAGCTTAGCTGCATTGCGTTCTCTGGAAAAAATACAACGTTTGAAAGGAGAGAGAGAGCAAGGAACTTACTTTTTTCCACTACGTGTTCTAGGTCTGACATCAGTTGGAGATACCCCAAGATCAGATTTATATGAATAAAATAGGGGAACAGTTTGATTTCCATCGAGTTGGAATGGTTGAGTAACTGGTGGAGCTGCTGCTCTCATGTTATTGCCAGTATAAGCAACAGCCTTTAGTTGCCAATCTCCTAACTCTTCGTTCCAGGAAACATACTATAAATTATATTAAACTCAGTTATAACTCACAAACCACTTACTTTTTCAATTAGTTCTACATACTCTGGTGGTATATATTCATCAATTATAGTCATATTCAAGAGCAATTCCTAATTGTTTTTCAATCAGAAACGCCAAGTCTTCAATTTTACACGTACCTTTCGAAGTTCTCGAATGCTTTCTAACAATCCCTCAACTTCTCGTTGATGCTCTGATTCCATGTCACTAAGTTCAGCTTTGGCCTCATTAAGTTCCGTCCAAACGCGGCGCAACTTCCTCGTCTTGCCTACAGCTTCCTCTTGGAGCGACGAATATCTAAATGAATTAAAATACAAGCATCTCTAGAGATTTTATCAGAAACAGCACGATTTAGCTATTAAATTTATGACGAATACCGGAAAAGTGCGTTCAAATCAGATAATTTGAATAATTCGATTACTGCAGTCCCTCTTTTCTCGAGCAAACGCAAAAAAAAAAAACCAACCTTTCTTCCATATCTTCTCGAGCAGCCGTTTTTTCTTTCAAACGGTCTCTTAACCGGCACTCGTTTGTTCGCGCGGCTTCGAGTTCTCTGAAATGGTGCTGTCAATAGAGAAAATCCCTTTGAAGTTATCATACCTATTACTTTCGTCGAGAAGTCTAGCTTGCATCTCAGCCTTTTCCAACATATTTTCGCCTCCCACAATGAGCTTACTCTCGATTTGATTCAATTTATTGCGAAGCGTTTCATGTTCAGCGCGAGCTCGTTTAAGTTCAATCTCCCTATGATGAGACAATACAATACGACATAAGTTCATTTGCGAAAAGAAAAAGAATTAAGTCTTATATTCTTCTTAAAAGAAGCAAATGGAGAATTTTCAAGAAAAAAGACAAGAGGAGAAAATAGTAAAACCAACCTTTCTTGCATTTCGTCTTGTAGTCGTTTGGTTTCTGGATCATCTGCTGCACTTCGAGCTGCCAGCAACTTTAAAAATAAACAAACATAGCACTATAAAAGGGAATTATAAACTGACTTCTCTCTCCTTTTCAAGATTTTCTTCCATTAATTGCATTTTCTTTTCAAAATCTTGTTCATTTCCCGCTTCTACATCTTGTTCATCTTCTGAAAAAAAGCTACGATTTCCATTAATTAAAATTCTATTTACCAGCTAATTGTTTGCGCAAAGCCTCAATTTCTAATTGGAATTTTCGTAGGAGAGCATCCTTGGGATCCTATAAAAACATTGTCACATTCAATCCAATTTAACAAAAACAATTGCTCCCGGTGAGGCTCGAACTCACGACCTTCAGATTATGAGACTGACGCGCTGCCTACTGCGCTACGGAAGCACTGAAGGCAGTCCCACAAGTGTTGTACTCAATGTACTCACAGCAGTTTTAACACTCACCTCATTGATTCTGGCAACATTTTGAATATTTTTAGCTCGATTAGCGTATCGTAAAGTCGAAAGTGTTTCATCATAGTTATAGGAAGCAGGACCAATATTGGCAATCTAATACGAGAAACGATATTTCAATTAGACGGTTGTCCTTAACCCACCATGACAGTTTTCGAGTTTCCACCCAAGGAATCTTGTAGCAACCGAGTAAGTTTTGAATTTCTTAAGAAGAAACATAAGTTTAATTAAAAGATTCCTAAAGACAAACCTATAAGGTATGTGAGTACATTTACTATCAACCAAGGCACTAATAACATTTCCCAAAGTTGAAAGAGAAAGATTGATTTTAGCTGCTTCCTGGAAAAAAAAGAAAAACTATCTTCATCAAATATTTTGTCCTTAATGAGTAAATAATTGTTTTTCTGTCGACCCCTCTCCGTCTTCATCATTATTTCTTTCATTCTTCCTCTCAAAACATTGAAAGCACCAAGAGAAAAGGAGAGAAAAAGAGAGAGAAATCTTACTTTAAGGCGGTCCCCAGCTGCTCCTGTCTTGCTTTGTCGCTCGCTACCTGCCAAATCGACCAACTGCAGTTTACCCTGTGTAACATGGCCATTCTCACAACTTTCTGAAAGAAAGTTGTGGATAATTCCATATAAAGTAAATAGACCAAAAAAAAGATATCAAAGAAAAGAAATTTGGTTGCAAAAAAAGATTTCAAGTGATCTTGATATAAGTGGAACAATATAAAGAAAGATTGTGCGAAATGTCCTCTTAATGAAATTGTGAAAGAAAAAGAGCTTTTGTTCTTCATAGAAGTATGAAAGGTTAAGTGAAACAATCAACTTACCAATAGTAACTGTGAACATAGCATGTGATCTGCTTGACTCCACGTTCATCATAGTTGCTCCAACTTTTCCTTTAATTTTTCCAACATTGAAACATTTTCCCCAAGTCCAACTTACGATTTTTGTTACCAAATTCCATAATTTTCTGCATATGACTTGCACTACTCACAGTTACAGAAAGCAAATTTTTGACATAAACTCCAACATCTGCCCTTTCCTAAAAATAAACAAATGATCAAAAAACTATAGTAGTTGATATGTTACCTTGATCTCAAGATTAGTAGGATTTTCATCTTTTGCCAACAAATCTCTAATTTCTTCATTGTAAATCTCTAAGTAAGAGACACGCACCAGGAAACTAGAAGAATTGTTTAAATTTACTTCCTAATTTATGGATAAAGGTCTTCTCTTACGTTGTATTTTCCTTGCATTTGGCTATATGATCAAAAATGTGGGCAAAAGAGTTCGGAATTATTCCCCTGAGTTCGGGTTCATCCATATCTCCGGCCATCGTAAATGTTTTTCCCGTACCTGTCTGACCATAAGCAAATATGGTGCCTGGAGTAATGAGCGTAAAATGCATGAAATTTTAAAAAGCAAAAGACCATTATATCCCTGGAGCACATTTTCCACTATTGGTCGTGCAGCCACATTATAAACCCTCATTTGGTCACAGTCCGGGGGAAAAACAGCATCAAAGAAGAAGGTTCTTTGAGGTTCCTGTAAACAAAAATGTTGAAGAAACCAGTCCTAACCCAAAATGTATGAGGTCCAACCTGTGATGCTACCGGATTTTCTAATGAAATTGATTTTTCATCAGAATTAGCATTCACGCAGATCTTATGGCCCTGACTAATTTCCTGTGTAGACATAGGCCTACTCCGGACCACAACTTTGACTTTTTCTACTTCTTCCATCTAAAAACTCAAAATATCGGTTGTTTATATGGAAATTCGCATAAAACACGTGAAAGATATTAATGGTATGCTATGAAAACCAGTTGTGAAATTAAAAATACAAAAAAGAATAAATACTTTAACTATTTATGTAGCAAAGCGATAATAATATACATTAGTTAAATCAATCGTATACTTAATATACAGCCTAATACGACCAAGAATGACGAACATAGGCTAACATGGAAAAAGGGCAGGAGGGATCAAGCATATCATAGAGTAGCAAGATAGGAGAAAGAAAAGAAAAAAACTGTACAAGATCACTGCGATAAGAAATTCTGAGAATATCGCAAACATTTTTCTAAGAAAAAATCAGAAATAAATAGTTGAAGTGAGTCTAATAATTCGTAACCAGGATTCAAAACTACCGTCCATTAAAGACCAAGCAAATTGTTAAAAACTGCACACAAGAAGCAAAAAAAATTAATTTAGATTAGAAGAAAATGAAAATAAATTAAGACAAAGCATAACCAAATCGAGACTTGCCTAGCAGCATATGCATAAATAAGTGAGATTTTGCGCGAATTTTAAATAAATATATTCAGAAAGCAAAGCTTATGGTGTGACGGCTTTTGTTACAAACTCCATTAATCGACGGGCATACTATAAATGGAAAAAATTATTGAAGAAAATACTATAATAAACATACCTGTTCTGGTTTTACTGTACTAATGTTTTCGGCCTCTGAGCCGTATTTTACTGTTTTGGCAGCTGTTGCGGTTCTCTTTTTAACTCCATAATAGGTTAAAATGTCGACGAGACCAATAAAGTATATCAAGCTTCTATCACTGTCTGAAACAATATAAGATTGTTATGTATGTTGTTTAGATTTGCTTTCCCACCTGGATGGGTAGCGATAGCATAAAATTCATCATCCAACTCAGGGCCCCCACTAAGTGGGGGGAATGCTCCAATGGAAGGCAAAGGTGAATCAGGTGGAGTAGGAGCTAGCTCATCAGCTGACTCTTCACTAACATGCTCGGCAGGACGATTAGCAGCTTCAACAATAGCTCTCTCGCAGTCATGAATACCTGTCATAGAAAAATTTCTGCGATGAGTTGAAAAGCATTATTAAACACTAACCTAGAAGAAGAGAGTAGTCCATAAGATGTAACTTTGAGAGGAAAGCTGTGTCCGAAGCCAACATTTCCAGCAGCTGTTTACGTGCTTCCTAATACAAAACCGTGTACAACACTTGGTGGATATGTAACACGAACCTCTGGCAGATGAAGCTTCAAGTTTTGCTCCAGGAAATCATTATCTTTCAACGTGGGGAGATCCTTGGTTTTTTCTTTATCGGAAGCAGCACGAGATACAGTGGAACCCTAAGTAACAATGATTCATTGAAAAATTAAAACATAAAAATGGCAAGCAAACCTTGAGGTCAAATTTCGTATGTATATTATATTTACGTCCAAAGACATTGCGCATTACAATAAGGTAAGTTTCAGTACCATCAATAGTTAGCCTAAATATTGAAATTTCTTGAAAACGGGTACATATTTTCCATTTCATACCTATATAATCCAAGATATTGGGGAAGTAATGTTTTGCCCTGTGTCTCAACTACATACTCATGATAGTCTTTTAAAACAGAATGAAGTTCGGCCACAGCATCAGAGTCCATAGACTATATAACCAATGTGAGAAAATCAATAACAAAAATAAAAAGTAATACCTTAATCACAAATTTCTTATCGAATGAGACAAAAAAACGTGGAGTTCCACCGGTTTTACCATCAAGTGGATCCGGTTCAGGCTCATAACTAAGAAACAAACAAAAATAAAATGAAAAACAACACAAACTCACAAAGTTAGTGATCTCAAGTATTCCTGTTGATCAACCGAAAACTGCTCTCGGAGATTACGGAAAACATTAGGACAATACTCTTTGACCTACGAAATAAAAAATAAAAGAAAAAAATTATAAAATGAATAATACCTTATAGTGGCTTGGCATAATATCCTTATTGAAATAATGGTTATCAACCTTTACTTTAGCATAAGCCTCAAATCAATGAAATAAACAATATGAAAAACAATAAAGATAAACCTTGAAGTCATCAGGCATCAACAATCCCGGAGGAGCAACATGCATAAGTTGGTCAATAGAATGATTTACTCCCCACATAAAAACAGAAAGTAGAGGTTCCTATACAAATAACAATTTTAATGATCGTAAAAAGATCAAGTAGTACAAACCTTAGCTCTAAATAACTTCCATTTCGGCACAAGTACTTTACCTTTTCCCTTGATTTTTCCCAGAGAACGGGGAGTCTTTTTCTTGGACGACATGTTCGATGCCTGTCTAACAAATTGAACAATTGAAAAAAAGTAAAATATATAAAATTATTTTAAGAAACAGATGTTGGTCAAGCTTAGCAGTTTATCAAATGATTAAAAATATTATCTTTCCGCGTGACAAGCACTAATATAAGAAGCATCGAATGGAACGGCTATGGCTGTTGGCGCAAGGTATTGACTGCCAAGCAACACAACTGGTGCCATTGGCCTGATTGGCGTAAACTCAGTGTTGGCGTTTATTTTGTTTTTCAAAAATGGAAATGGTTATTTTTTTTTCTTTCTTCTGAAATTCCTCTCGCAAGAAAAATTTAATTTTAAAAGTTCAGCGGGGAAGATGACACTAAAGTTCTCTCTTTCTCAATTGTTGCACAATCTGATGTTCATCTGATATAAGCTAGCTTTTTCAAATTTCAATGATGCAACTGAAATTATTACACTCTCAAATCATTCTACTCGAGAAGTTTTATTCGAATTCGTTACAGGGTATATCAAAATGGCTGATGTTCAACCAGAAGAAGAGAAGAAGCTCTCCAAGAAAGAGCTTAACAAGCTAGCTAAGCAAGCCAAGATTGCTGAGCTTAAAGCCAAGGTTTGATAAGATTTTAGATAACAAAAAAGATATAAATTTTAGAATCAAGCTAACGCTGAGCAGAAGAAAGAGTCAACTGATGAAGAAGATGTTTCCGTCGGAATGTATGGAAGCTATGGTTTGATTCAATCTTCCGACAAGAAGGATATTGAGTTTCTTAACGTGAGCCAAATCAGCGATAAGCTCGACGGACAAGAAGTGAGTTACACAAAAAGTTTGAAAAACAATAATATTGAAAATAGATCTGGGTAAGAGGAAGAATTCATGCCATCCGTTCCAAGGGAAAAACATGTTTCATCGTTCTTCGCCAACGTGTCTACACCGCCCAGGTTTAAATTTCATAGTTTACCGATTTTTAACTCTGATTTAGGTTTCACTGTTTGTTGGAGAAAAATTAAGTAAACAGATGCTCAAGTTTGTTGCTGGAATTTCCAAGGTAAGTTTAGTATTTATGACAATTTCAAGACCTGTTTTTATAGGAATCTATTGTTGATATTCAAGGAAAGGTCGTAAGAGTTGATGCCGAAATTGCGTCATGCACCCAGAAAACAGCTGAGGTTCTTGCTAGCCAAGTATTCGTAGTATCTGCTTCCGAACCACGTCTTCCTCTTCAAATCGAAGATGCTTCCCGTAAAGCTGATGATGAAAGTGGATTGGCTGCTGTTAACTTAGATACTAGACTCGATAACAGGTTTTTGACAGAGGATTGAAATTTAACTTATTTTTTCGAATTTCTAGAGTTCTTGATCTGCGTACACCTACTACTCAGGGTATTTTCGCCATTCAATCCGGTATTTGCCGTTTGTTCAGAAATATTTTGACTGAGCGTGGGTTCACTGAAATTCATACCCCCAAGATTATCTCTGCTGCTTCCGAAGGAGGTGCTAATGTCTTCGAGGTATATATCATATTAGAATCCTGAAATATTAATCTATCCCAGGTTTCTTACTTCAAAGGTTCCGCATATCTTGCTCAATCCCCTCAGCTTTATAAGCAGATGGCTATTGCTGGAGACTTCGAAAAGGTATATAAAATGTATTTAACTATTTTTAATTTATTTTTTTAGGTATTCACTGTTGGAGGTGTTTTCCGTGCCGAGGATTCTAATACTCACCGTCACATGACTGAGTTCGTTGGACTTGATCTTGAAATGGCATTCAACTTCCATTATCACGAAGTCCTTGAGACCATCGGAGCTGTCCTCATTAATGTGTTCAAGGGACTTCAGGTTGGATTAGGCGATACAAAGCTGTTAATCCCTGATTTCTTAGGAACAATATGTCGACGAAATTGCCGCTGTCAACCAACAATACCCAGCCGAGCCATTCCAATTCTGTGAACCTGCTCTTGTTCTGAAGTTTATAGTGTATTTGAGGATCAGTTCCTAAATTCTGATTTTAGGTATCCTGAAGCTGTTGCTCTCCTCCGACAAAACGGAGTTGAAATGGGAGACGAAGAAGACCTTTCAACTGCCAATGAGAAATTCCTCGGAAAGCTCGTTAAGGTACTGCGTTAATTCAGTTTTTAATAATCACTTCTCTCTGTTATAGGATAAATACAAGACTGACTTCTTCATTCTTGACAAGTTCCCTCTTGTTGTTCGTCCATTCTACACTATGCCAGATCCTCATGATTCTAAATATTCCAATAGTTACGATATGTTCATGAGAGGTTTAAAAGATTGTTCTCTTGATTCACGCAAAGAATCTAATTTTAGGAGAAGAGATCCTCTCTGGAGCTCAACGTATCCACGACCCTAACTTGCTTATCGAGAGGGCAAAGCACCATGCTGTCGAGCTTGAAAAGGTTCAATCCTACATCGATTCATTCAAATACGGTTGTCCTCCTCATGCCGGAGGTGGAATCGGTAAGTCTTTAGCTTTAGCTATGTCAAACATGCCAATTATTTCCAGGACTCGAGCGTGTCACTATGCTTTTCCTTGGTCTGCACAACATTCGACTATCCTCTATGTTCCCCCGCGACCCCCGCCGTTTGACTCCATAATTGGCCTCATTCTAAAAGCTCTAAAGTTTCTCTGAATACCGCCTGTTGCCTTTATTAGAAAAAAGAAACTATTTATTTAATTTTTTTTCTTGTTTTTCTTGGGTTTTCATTGTTTCTGTGACACATTGTTGAAATTACCAATAAAGTCTTCATATTCCATTGATTTTATTTTCTTATCAGCTCACTCAATGATTTCTTTCGCGTCGCTAAACCAAGACTGTTCGATCTATACTGCTCTCCATGCCACACGTCTGCATGAGGTTGTCTGTGTCCTTTCTTCTAGCTTTTCGATTGAAATTCTCAGTTTTCTCAGTACGAGACAAATTTGCTTGTTGATAATGTAACCAACATCAAAGCGAGCTAACACGTACTTCCTCTCTCTCTCTCTCAATTACTCAAAGTCATTTATGCTTCGATTTTTCTTCGTGTTGCAGCTTAGACAATCATTATACAACATATAACATATAATTATTTATTAATTTTCCTTTTGAATCTCTCCATAATCGTATTTTAACTTCAAAATATTCAAATTCATATTGATTATATTCCTATTAATAGTTCTTATCTGCAGCATAAAACCATTTGCGTCGTCTAATGATCTCATGATGTAAAATTTTAAAATTTCCGGTTATTCTCGGTTGACTTAATCGCTGAGCTCTGTAGCTTATTCTCTTCTTGTAGTTTTCACTAAAGACTTCTTTCATTTAAGGAAATGCCAAAGCAGATTCTTGAATTGGTTGACTACCTTTCACCACTCGCTGTTGGTGGCGTGTTCATGCTCACTCTGATCGTGCTCTCAATCTTCTGCTTGAATTGGTGCTTCATTCAACAGACTGATGATATTACAGCTCTAGAGAGGGTTTGTTTTTAACCTCTTTTTTTCTCCAATAAGTAAATATCAATAACCATGTTGCAGTGGGGCTATGAACACAAAGTCGGTATGAAATTGGGAGTTCACAACAAGGCCTTCATCCAGAAGTCTGTCACCAGCCAAGGAAGAATCTCCGCCGATAATTAAATAACAAATCAATATTTAAATGTTATAAAATTCAAAATATAGTCTATAGAATGATTGTAAACATTATTAAATCTTTATTATAAAATCTGCATCACTTTATACAAATAAAAGAGGGATCGATGCCAGAAAAGTCATGAGCATGCAAAAATGATTTTTGAGAAAAAAGAACCTTTTGTTCATTGCTCAAATCGCACAAAAGGTTTGCAAAAGAAAATGAAGTACATATTGAGATCAAAAAGAAGTGTTGCCTGATGAAAAGCTTTTCTACAAACTCAAATCATTAGATATAACTTATTTAGAATTTCGAAAACAGTCAAATCTATAATAAGAGTTGAAACTTCTCTGGGGTCCAGTGTTTTTGAATCTCCAATTCTAATATCAAAAAAGAACATTTGAGCCAGCAATAATATGAAGGTGTTCGACAACGATACGAAAGCAATCGTTCACCACAACTAAGTGGAGAAAAAATAAACACTCTATCTGATGTAGAAAATGACAAAGACGTACTAAATTTTTAAAAAAATATGAAAAAAAAAGAGAAGAAACCAGTAACCAAGCGTTATAAGGTATCTGAACCAGCCAAACTAATTTAAGACAACAGCGATAGGATATATTACATATAGTATAAGGTAGTCACAGTTATTGGCATAAATCACAGAAACATGGAAGGCTATATGATTGGGAAAGATTAGATCGACTTTTACCTACAAATGCTGAAAGATCTTACCAAACATAAACAACGTTTGGAAACTCTACATGGATAACTAAAATAACTCAAAATTTGGGCTAAAAATCTGAATTTGAGTTGAAGGGTTGATACGTATCGGGAATATCACAGGAGAAATTAACCGGCACAGTTGACACTCGGTGAGGATAGCAAAAATTAGTGTTCCAGAGCTGAAGGGATAGTACCCATATCTTATCCAAAACTAGGTGCTTGGAGCACCAAAAAATGAAATACTGTACCTACGAAACTTGTGTCCTGAGATCGAACAATCATAAACAACAAGGTGAACAATGAACGCTAGCGGGAGAAGTTCAACCTAATCAGAGCTGATCCCAGTACTACCATCATTATCATCATCATAATCAGCGTTAAACAGTTTGAATATGCATGTCCTTGTTAACAATATAAAATTGATCTTTACGGCCAAACATTCCAACTAGGACTGCAGCATTTTCGATTATTATGTTGAATGGAATAGTCAGAAGTGCTCCTGCTAGATATATCAGAAGCTTCCAAGAACTGTTTCTAAAAATACAAAATTAGAAAATCATGAAACGGTGGAATGTACTATACCGATATTTATGTGAAAAAGATTTTATAACTCCAAAGATGTACATATACAAATTGACAGCCCCAACAAAAGCTAGAGCAAAATCAAAAGGTAAGCACCTAGGAAGGGGAAATATAGGGCATATGAACACCTGAAACACGAGTTATAGAAAACATTAGCTGAATTAATTATGTTATCAGTTAAAATATTGAAAAATTCTACAAATTTCCTATCACATACCTGCAATGACGTGATCGGCATTGTAGCCCAAGCATATAATGATAAAGCAAGCAAGGCCTAGAAATGTTCTGATTTCAGAAATATTTCGACTGTAGCTTTTACCTTATGAGCTATGGCAATTTTTGTAGAATGTACTGTTAATAGAATACCTTGTAACCATCTTTTCCTTTGTTGCAGAAAATCCCACATAGTGAACGGGCTTTTCTCGTGCATTTCCCCTGTAATAACAAAAAAATTGTAAAAGTATAGCTTCTCTGACCACATGATCAATACATATTTGTATTTTTTATTTTTTGGACAAATAACAAGTGTTAAAAGAACTGGTAGCACAAACAAGAGATTTAATAGTTCACTTGTCTATCAGGTATAGTTATCTATGAAACCTCCAAATATTTTCGCGGTCTCCACCTTCTCTTCTCATTCAAACACTCTCTCATAATAGTCTATGGCCGAGCCCGCAAATCACAACGTGCAAATAGGGTAATTCCCCCATTTTAACAGGAATTACAATATTTTCAAAATATATTCGAGTGAGACAACTACAGTGAGCTTTGATCGAGTTCATAGTCTCCAATTTTAAAAATGATATGGATCACAAACTAGATAGCCCACAATTCTCGACTAAAGGAATATGCAATATGTAGGAGAAATTAAAGAAAATGAAAATCATTCAAAATTTGTGCACAAACCTTCAATGAAATCGAATGAATAGCCATGAGACATGGCAATCATTGAAAAGAAACAATCTTCTGCTATAGATCCCTCCATACCATGATCATAAGAAACTCGTCGTTCAGCTGCTACCTGAAGTTCTCAATTTTTAGTACATGTATCATAGAAGCCATAGTTATAGCTATATCTATTCAATCTTATTAAAACAAACCTGGGTAACGACAAATGATCCTTTCCATCCAAACAAAGGCTTATGAAACAGTTTGAACTGCAATCGCAGTTTACCCATATCATCAGCAACTCTGAGAAAGAAAAATACTCAGTATGGCTATATCATATAAGATGATAACCTGAATGAATCTGATAAAGTTGTTAACCAGTTTACAATTTCGCCATTCGCATAAGTAATAAGACCTTGTCCAAATTGATGTTTTCCTTCAACACAGAAATTTAAAATTCCGCAAATCTGAAAAAAGACTGTATGATATTGGAGAAACAGAGTGAGAACACATACAGAGTTGGTCGTTAGCAATGTTTCTTCGTCCAAATGAACTATCCAGTCATTATCCTAAATATGTAAATATAAATTTGAAAAAGAAAGCAAAATCCTACATGAAGACTATTCACGTCATCTTCCAAGCAATACTGTAATGCCCTTGCCTTAAACTTGGCACCAGTTTTCGTTCGATATGAGCTTGGTACTACAACTTCTCGCATTCGTGGTTGTGGAGGTAAGTTTATTGGCCTATCAGTGACAACCTAATATAGCAGCATTGATGTAAACTACAGATATGATAGAAACTCACTTCAAACATAAAATTTTCAATTCCAGCATCATAGCAAGCTTTCATGTTTATAGCAATATTTTCCTAAAATGATTATTAATATTAAAAGAAACAACCAAAAGAATTTAAAATTTTTTTGGAAATGAATATGCAAGTTCAAACAAATTATTTTTCCGAACTCGTTCATAAATTTCTCGAGTTTCCAAGGAGATACAAACCGAAAAAAACTAAATTATGAAAAATCCTTCACAAATTCTGAGAATGAATAAGGACTTGAAACTCAGCAAAAATTCTGGAGGAGTTCAAACTAAATCGCGCGACTCTTGAACTCGTCTCCCTCATTTTTTCACATAAGAAAAAAATAATTAATTCATTTAAGGACAAAAGATCAAACAAGACTCAATAAATGCTTTTAAATGAGAAATGGAGAATTCTTAAATGAAGCATTAGATTGAAGAGTAGTTATTTACCTTAACCAAAAGTGGGAAATCTCCTTTTGTCACAACTCGGAAACATATAAAAGGGGAAAGTAGTGGAGCTGCTTTAAGTGGAACCTGTAATTACATCAAAAATAATTTAGAAAAAACTTATAATTAAACTTACTTTCTCCTTAAAAGCGTTGAACAAAACAAGTCCTAACAAGTTGCATAAACATTGAGGTAAAACTAATAATGCTGTAAATCGAAGAGCATATAAGAATATGGTCCAGATGTAACCGTATCTGAAATTTTAAAAACGTATACTCCAAGGCTTCATAAATCTTTATGGCAAATAGTGAGCTACTCCATCTGCTACTTATTAAGTTTTTATTCTTCTGACAGTGAAGTCATGAAATTTCAGTGAAGAGCTAGTGTCATACACACTCGCCAGAATGGTTCTACAACAGTCGTTTCAAATCATTCAAAAACAAGTACATGAGTTTCGAAAAAAAATTTTAAAGAGAGGGGAATGGCAAATATAAATAAATGTAAAACAGATGAACGAGTTGTGCCTTGTTCAATAAGTAGAACAAGCAATTTTGAAAAAAAACTTACTGTTCTATGGCACTAGATGGTTTACTGTCCTCACTATCAAATACTCGGCAGATGTATGCAAATCCCAGAATCCAAAAAAGCAAGACTGCACAATGAACCGCATGCTTGGTCTCACAGTTCATTACCTCTAGGCCTGAAACAAAGATGAAATAAGAAACGTCCAAAAAGGTCAAGTAATGCATTAAACAAGATGACAGCTATGAAAATGAAGAAGAAAAAGAGCAAAGATCTTGGGCGAGGCGGAAGAAAAGTGATGATCCACACCCATACACAGAACAACGACAGAGTAGTCGACCTTTAAGGCAATATGGCAACACGAGTAAGTCAAGAAGGACAGCTGATATGGCTGAAGAGAGCTAGGCACGTTGGTTGCGTGCAGTTGCGCGAAACGAACGTAGATAATTCATTTAGAATCTGTTGCCATGAAAAGCTTCCTTTATCTGTTTTAGCAGACATCCTCTGGCAATTATTTGCACCCAGTTTAGAATGGAGAACGACATAACCAGCGACGCATAGACGTAGAGGGGCCAGTAGCAATATACATGGAAAAAGATGGATGAGTCATATAAACGGATATGGTACACATATCAAAGGATGAACTACGTTGCATAAAATAAAAATGACGGCAAATAGGTTGATCACTGAGTTTTCAAGAGAGAATAGGATACATCCGCATACATGTAACGTAAGAGTTCATTATGAGAGACAGCTGTTATTAAGAAAAATGCTGACTGATATTGTTCTAAATGAGCATGCTAGAATGTCAAAAACTTATCAGAGAAATAAGAGTATGAATGTACATTGTAATACGAGAAAAGCAATTCAAAAGACAAAGCGATCAAGATGGCAGCAATATAGGAAAGTGGGTGGACAAAAAAAGAATATAAAAAAGAATTGTTGAAAGCATCGGAAATGAGTAGAAAAATGAGAAGATGTTGTAAAAAAGCATGGGCTTTCAGAGCTTAGCACATCGACTAGTGTGCTAGGAGACATTAGGCAATAATTCATTTTTCTATTGTTAAATGACGAGAAATTTGTGTGAATATCCAAAGTACATTAGCAAAAGAAAAGAAATCAGAACAACATTCTATACCAGGTAATCATATGGCTGTGATTCATGCGTAAAACATATTAAAAAATATTTTACCGAGAAATGCTGGGACTTAGGCAAAGATTACACCTACGAACAAGAGTTTGATCGCTACATGTGCTGGAGGGGGGGAGGGGTAAGGTGATCGAATAGGAGTTGCTATTACTAAGTAAATGCAGCAAGCATATGGTTGAAAACGGTGTTAATATCGTGTCATGAATAAATATAACCAAGTGACCAATGATGTATTGAAATTGTTTTTTTTTTTCAAAAAACTATCTGATGCAGAGGGTGGATGAATAGAATATTGCCGAACACAAACTAACAATATTGAACTAAAAGAGTGATAAGAGATCGGAAAAGTCTAGTACTCAGGTCATAGTTTCTACTTGATGGTCAACCGCTCTGATTACTGAAGATGTCAAAAGGATGTGAATGTTCAGACAAAACTGGTATATCAAGCTGCAGTTTGCAAAGCGTCAATGCATGTATGTGGGACGGACCTTTGTCTACATCTCTCCCAACCCTAGTCTCTCCAATTTTCTATCCTTCTCTTACAAAGACCAACGGCGTTGGTAGTGGTTCTATGGCGCTGACTAAGGCAGCTTCGAGACCTATTTCCTGTTCATTTTTTGCTTGTGCTCATAGCTCGTAAGATATGTACGTTTGAAGTACGCTTAGCATTGCCAGCCTCATTGCATCCAGAAGTATCCATCCGCAAAATTCACTATCTGTCCATGCAGCATAAGTAGCAAGAATACTAAGCATAAGATATTCAGTAAACTTTCGAATAGTTCAATATAAAATACGGATTAAGCGACTAACAAAAAGATATTCCGAAATCAATCAATAAAATTTAAGGATCAAACTAAATTGAATAATGAAGTAGGAACTCCGGTTGAGAGACGTTAACCCAGTTACAATTAAGATCTTCAATATTAGTCAACAAGAGATTGATCAATAATTTAAAAATATCTAAAACTCTATCTATGACTCAATTTCAAAAAGATTTATAATGATATTCCAACTTTTGCATTGCTAAGAATTCATTAAACGAAAGTAATAGCTGGTGAATCAATTATTTCTTGACACATCTCTTTGCAGTCTCAACCCATCGCTGATTGGCGAAAATGATGATTCCGAAAATTCAGAAAAGCAATCTGAATTAAGATGAAAAACTCTTATTACCAGGCAATGAAAACATTGTTATATTTCCCGCAAAAATGAAACATTCAGTTTCATGAACACTTCATATTGTACATGGAAAGTTAACAAAAATAAATGAAAAAGAATTACTAATGTGGTTTCTCCAGTTTTAAAAATGTGAATGCATATCAAGGGAGAGGCACGGCAAAAGGCGAAAAAAGAGTTCAATTTTCACTTTTTAAACTGAGAGAAAGGTATGATATAAACAAACTGGAAAAAAACAAAGCGAACAGAAGATCGAGAAACAAATTATAGGAAGCTATAAAAACAAAAGGCAAGAACACATGCGATGAAAAAAAGAATATGGTCAACGGACGATGTAATAGGTTGGCATTAGGGAGTATAGACAAGTTGAAGACGCAAAATGGCAACTACGATGTGAAAAGCGAAACGGAAAAGTAATTAAAGATCGCAGCAGGAAAAGAGGAAGAAGATGTATCACACAGATATCAAATCTAAAGGATGCACTTAAACACAAGAAGGTCTATTTGATATACAAGAAACATATGGAGACTCGACGAGGTTTCCGAGTGACAAGTGGTAGGGAGAGCTCAACTCTCACTATCCTCAAATTTCACACGAATCAAGCTATTGACCATGTTTAGATATAATACACTTTTACAAAGTTTAAAAAAATCAAATCCCTTACATAGTTACCACATTTTTTTCCCGCCTTTATTTCAAACCACTTCTTATTTTGAATATGCTAAATATATGAGAGCGGTTGGTTTTCTTTTAAACTAGAAAGATTGGTCTTAATTATTTTCAATTTTTTGAACAGTACAGAAATATATTGCATATCTTTCTAGAGATAGTTCTTCGAATATGTTCGAAGTATGATCGGAAAATCGAAGTGCACACTAACGACCTGTTTGGTTTCTTATGACCAGAAACCACGTTCAATCCAATAAAATTAGATAAATACTGGGATTCTTGAACTATACGCCATTGCAATTTAAGGGTTAGTGAGATGCACGAGGGACAGCTCATTGAGGGCTCATACGAGAATCAGTGAAAAAGGAAAAAAAACCTATTGACCCCTCACAGGGTTTTATAATGAAGATCTCACCAAGGACAACTGACAACTGAAGTAATCGAGAACAATGAGAAATAACAGACAACATATAATGTAAAAGATAGAATAAAAAATAGAAAGAAATGATATGATATGATATGAATGTTTCTAAACATTTAATAGAAGCAACGACAAGGCCGGACGACAGAACGAAAGATAAATAGGGATATTTCTCCATCTTTATAATATATAATATATAATATATGTATATATATATATATAAACTACACATATTATATCGAAACAACGTATCATAAAGGGAGAAAGTGTTTTTGTAACTGATTGTCTAGAACAAAGCCTTCAATTGGGTAAAAAAGTCTTGACGGCTGTCTTCTCAATTGGATAAACAAGCAAACAGTAAACTCCTTGGTCTCGTCGTCCTGTTCCGCTTCATCAGACTTGTACGGACAGTGTGAAACGACGTCATATCCAAAAATAATAGCGGAAAAAGAAATTGAGTGCGGTTTTTTTTAACTGGAAAATAAAAGGAGAAATAGTTTAGTCAAAATAAGGGAATGACGCGATAATAGGAAAGCCAACTTGCGCCTAAAACCGCATTGAATGCGTGTAAAATGAACAATATTCTCTATATTTATCTAAAAATAGTGAAAGAAAAGATGAAAACTATATGGAAATGGTCCGATCAGAACTGCGGTTAGCATTAGATGGCTATCATAGTGGCGGACGCTCAATGATCACATTCTTCACAAAGATAAACCAAAGAGAGATTTCGATCGGACAGGTTAAGATATTACAGAGAATATATGGAACATGCCGAAAAAATAGAGAATCATACAGATAGTCAAGGAGGAAGAATGTTAATGGCGGTTGATGCCAATGAAGGTCATTGTTCGGCAGCCCGAAACATTATTAAAGAAGAAAGAAGGAATAGAAGGAGAAACGAATAGAATACTCTGTACGACTAACGAAAAGGAAGAACTGGTCTCGGGTTCCCATTAATGCACCTTTCATCCGTCAAAACGTTATCAAAGTTCGTTCAATCCCTTGTTTCTACCAGTTTAACATATCATTTTGTTATTTTGAATGAGACATATAGAACAGTCAAAAATAGATGTTGAAATGCCAGTCTTACAAGAGGCGGTAAGCCAGAAATACATCATAAGCGATGAATAAGAAGAACGCGACAATCGAAACATTTCATTTTATTCATATTCACAATCCAACATGCAATAATAATAGATATATAAGATACGATATGAAAATTGGGGAAAATTGTTCGATAAAGTAAAGTTTGATCGTGAGAAAAATGCATCCAATATCATAAAATATAGTGAAACGGCCTTTCGGGATCAATCGATTCTCGAAAGTGAGCATCAGATGATCTATGGAAAAGTAAAAACATGATCATTTTTAATTATCGAAAAACAGGCTGTAAGATTTGAACAAAATAAACATCATACTGTTACGAGTCATAGAGTTGTGCAATAATTCCATGAAATGGCCTTTATAATGATCATAAGTACGATAAAAAAAACAAGGTATTTTAGTTTTGGCTGAAACACAATATTTCTAGGTAACGAATGCTCGGAAAAATAAGAAGTCATAGCAGCAGAGTGGTGAAAAGCTACGAGTTACTTTTTTTTTAAATTTTCAAATAAAACTTTTACGTCATGCAACTTTCGTGAATGAAAAAAAAAATTCAATCAAAAGAACGGCAACTTTCGGTTTGTTAGCTCAGAGCAAATTGGGATAATTACGTTCATAATAACTAAAAAGTAACTAGTATGATGCTTTTCAAACTAGACAAATATCTAATGTGTATAATGGGCATTTTGCCACATCTTGATATAATCCTGGGTATTATCAGCTTGTTGGAGTGAAGAAGATAAAAAGGTGTTTTGAAAAAAAGATTTGGATTCAATGAAATACAAAAAGTAATGCTGCTATATCATTTGTTTACTCATATATACATAAAGTTAACTTATATTAAAATAATAGAAATAATTATAAAACAAGTTGAAGAAAAACAAGTAATAAAAATATATAAAAATATATAAATATCGACAAAATAAAAATATATTTAAAGTTCAGAAAAATAAATGACCCAGCAACTAGTAATTCAAAAATGTACGCGTTCCCGCCAATCCGTTTTGACTTCCTCTGATCGGGTCAAACGAAGGGATTACATATAGTATTGTGTTGTATAGAGACATATAAAAGAATGACTATCAAGAATAGAATCGAAAATATATAAAGAAAATCTGTAGAATCGGGATATTTACGGAAATAACAATAGTGTGTAAGATTATTCATATCTAGCTTTGAAAGTACTGGATATAAATTTCATGAAAACAATATAAGTGTTTAGCTGGCAGTTTTGAAACAAGCCATCTACTAATCTACTCTAAAAGGAATCGTTATAGGAAGCAGAATCAAAATACGGTATTTTTAAATGAAAAATGGAATATTCTATCAGGAGACAAAAGAGAATATTATAAATGGTATTTGCATTAGTGCAAGTTGTCTAAATAAGAATAGAAGGGAAATGTATATAGGAAATATTATGAAAAGAACAAAAAAAAAGAACAAAAACCATAAAAGAAGGCGTGAAGCTTTTTTACTTTTACTCTTAATTATTTCCTCATAATCTTTTTAAGAAAATTATGAAACGAACATTGAATTTTGTGCTAGAAACCAAAAATTAAGACGTCAATATCCAATAATAACATCTGGTTTTATACACAAAATATGACGAATCAATTATGGAGATTGAAAGCAAAACGCGTAGACAACTCATTACTTTACAACCATTTTAAACAAATTAATTTGTTTATTCATTATATTAGCAATATTTAATTATTATGATGACAAAGATTTAAAACAGCAAACGGAAAGATATACTGTCTGAGAAGATTTCTGAAAGAAATAATGAATTAGAGAGCAAATATAACGAGCACGTGAAATATTTCAACCGTTTAACGAGTAGCAAAATATAAAAATGGTAATATTCGAAGTTGACGTGATTTGTGAGACTTTATGCTAATTAGTCAGTTAACAAATGAAAAACATGAATACGGTGACATAATATTACTGTTTATTAAGATTTTGAAATATTTCGTTTATTACTTTTAAATCTTTTTATTACATTATTATAATATTCTTAATATAATATTATTTCATATTCAAGCATCTTGTATGTTTGTTTGTATATAACTCCTATATAAACGAAAATCAACAGCTGACTTCTTCTATGTATATTGAAAAATAATTCTGATGATGTACGATAGAACTTTTTTTCTCTGAAATACTATTCGAAATTTAGAAAAATAGTGGAAAAACATTTCTGCGTATCATAGATATATAGTTTTTTTTTCTCAGAATGGCATATCTCACCTTAATGAAAACCATATGTATTTAAGTATCTAACGGAACTTTCATTTTTTTATGTATTAGCATTAAGCTGGAGAAATACGTTGCAAAAGCTGTCGGACAAGTTGCAAAACCCCTTTAAATCTTCAAATAAAAGTACATTATATTCTTTTCACTTTTAGATTTTCTTCCAAAGGATACGGGTTTGATTGTCTGATTTGTTCAATGGCAAAATGGGAGAAAGCAAGATTTAGGAAGACAAAAAAACATTTAAAGATAAGAAAATTCAATAGAAAAGATAAAAATTTAAATATTACCGTAGATTTGTCAGAAATTATGTCATTTTAGCTACAATTTCTTCCAAAAATCATTGTAACCATAGCGTACTTTGCTATTTCATACACATATCATTGTATGTAATAGCTATTCGAGATATTTGGCAATGGTACTAGAGAAGTAATAGTTTATTCAGTTTATAAAATACAATATGTGTATACAACAACATGTTTACCTTTTGTTTTTTTTTGTCGAAAATCTGAATTTATGAATAGGTGTTGGCTAATCTGAAGTAGATTATTCTATTTTTCCCTGGAGATATCAAGCTTTTAACGAAAATCCCAATAAATGGTGTAAAACGATAATGTGGTTCCTATTTTCAATGACAAATACGAAATCCTTTGTAGAAAAAGAAGAAAAACAGATCTGCCATGCAGTACTTTTTGCCGGATATGGTCTGTCATTAAAACAAGATGACTGATAATAAAATTTGAGAAGAGAAGATAAGTCATTTTAGACCCGAATAGCATAAATTTGATCTTATTATGTTCAAACAAATTCCTTCAGACACCCTAATGTACTTATGCGTATATATCTGAATGAAAAAAATAATCTGGACACAGTTTCAGGGGAAATATCGTTACTGTCTCCAGTTTTTGCATTTTTTACTTTTAAAAAATCGATCAATTTGCCTAAAGGAAATGAAAATTTGCAATTATCTCGAATACAATAAGTTCATTTTGGTCCCATAACGATCCCGAGGTAATAGCCTATTAAAATGCTGCTAATGACGATACCTTTGAGCTCTCTAAAGTTCAAGCGGCTTTATTTCCAATCGGTGCGGTGCATCCAGCTTTCAAATTTGACTTTTGACAGTGTGAGTTTGTTTGTAAATTCTTAACTCAATACCATTCGTAGTATATCCATATCTAATGTCCATGCTATGATAGATGCATTTATTAAATTATGTATCGACCTCAGGTTGTGTACGTCCGATTATTAAAAAAGATGATATCGGTCTTATCGTATATGGGTATTTTTGTCTTTTGGGGATTTGGTCTTTTGAATCGTTCGCTCTCTTTAAATTTCTTATTTTCTGAGCATTCAACGATGTGGAGATAAGAAAGATGAGGCTCGGGAGATTTAATCAGCTAAACCCCGTTTTCAATTGAAATGTTTGTGTGAGTGTTTATTGCATGCTGACATGTTCAGTCACTATTAGCAACGGGAATCTGGGTTTCCTTTTCAATTGCTTTCTAATCCAGGCATTTTATGTTGGTGGAAAAAGCAAAATAAAAAAGCAAAAATGAAGATTTTCATTACACATTTTCATTTAAGTCAATTTTTCTTCAGCAATTTTCAATTCAAAAAGCTCTAGTGCATGAACAGATTGGTAATTTCATGGGATTAAATAGATGAGGTACTATAGCAGGCATCAGCTCAGCATCAGAAGGCCTCGAAGTGACATTTGTCCTCACGCCAGTTCTCGTAGGTTTCAACTTTTCCTTTCTTCTCAGCTATATAAGCTACTGGTGTCAACACTACTTATTATAAGATTGTATCAAATTATTTGTGTGGCATTTGATAATTCAATGATAATTTGATTGCCTTATATCCTTTTAGTGGGTAAAACCTTGGGTTTTCTCATTTCCTTCATAAAAGCTTTGAAAGAGAAGAAGGGCATGATCGTTAAATGTCTTCACCTGTTCTAACTTCCAAAAACCAGACCAAATTACAATCTCATCTTTCGACTTCTGATTTCTCCTTTTTTAGTTTTCTCTTTGCCTTAGTTTTTTACAACTCCTCTTTGCTTTTACTTTATTTTAAATTTGATTTTTTGATCACTGTCGTTTTGACCTCAATCTTTATCATTTTGATTGAGGGCGGAATAGATCCCATTGTTCCTCTGGTTATACATTTAGCCTTAAGCTTGTTCATAAATCATCCGCGCCTTAAAAGGTTTAAAAAATTGGCGGGTGCTGTTCAGGGGCGGTCCTTTTCCTGGTCGATTAGATATGAGGCAAGATAAATACCTGGTGAGGTCCCTCCCACCCAACTCCGGTGTTTGCCTTCTCACCACACTCAGCCCATCGACTGTGGTTCAAACTTTCTTGTAACTCATTTGTGGTTCTGATTTCTTATTGATACTAAAGTAATAAGTAGGTTTTCATTAGGTTTTCCTCTCTTCTATGACCAAAGTTCAGATAAGCAAGCATGGTCCCTCCTATAGTAAGCCACGCTGAACGTATCTCTGGTAAGTACTAAAGAACTAAGTCTCGCTGTAACGCTTCCCTATTTGTTTTTTCCTTATCAATAAAGTATAGCACAAAGTTCGTAGTCCTTTAAAGCAGATAGTCGCTTGTTAATCAGACGGCTTTTTCACTTTTTGTCCGCCCCTTTAGCAATATAATCATCAGTTCTCAGTCAACCATTTAGATGTAACAGGTGGCTTTTCAACTACACTTTTCCAATCATCATCCCCAGATTCTGTGATCTGTGGATTTCTTCTTTTCATTTTTTTTCTATAATTTTCAGAGGGAGCTGCCTAACTGAGTCAAAGTACATATCATTGAGATCTAGCAACTTTTAGAATTTTGGTCTCCAAAACAATCCCTCTGATTGTGTAGTCGTAGTCGAAAAAAAAACTACGTTTTGTCAACAGTCAACTTGTAGATTTGCACTCTGAGCCTTCTGTATTCTTTGTAATCAATGGGATTGCTTGCTGATCGATTTCAAAAACAGATATGTTTTTATCGGCTGCAGCAATTCTCGCTTTTTTGATGCTACAATGTCGATCGAAAAAAATCTTCGCTCTTGTCGACGACATTTTGCAACTTGTCTCTGCCTTTGCCTCTGCCATCTGTGCCATTGAATGTTGCTGTTTTGGGCTTCCTTAGCTTACTCGTGTGCTATATATATATAAATTCATATATATATGATGAAGCAATAAACATGTGACTTGTGTTTGTCGTTTAGCATGTTTCTCTATTTCTCGCTACTACTCAATCATTTGGCAATTTGCCGAGGTAAAAGGAGGGCGTCGAGTATTTTTAATTTTCGCCTAATTCACAAATACGTGTGGGCAGTCAACAGTGTGCCGTTGTGCGTGTTCTTTGAGCGATGTACGCAGCGGAAATCTGCTCTCCTTTCCTATTCTCTGGTTCTCTTCCCGATTCTCTCCCTTTCTGACTCTTTATCAGTTCTGATTTGTGATTGGTTTTGTTCATTATCAAACACCAAGAGCTTCCCAATGTCCACAGGTATTTGAAGTGATTATCGCGTGGACAATCCATAAAAACACAGCGAATTTGCTTCTTCTGCACTTGCCATCCTTAATCAGTACTGTATAAGGGTCCCCGACAGATTTTTACATTCTTCGGACTTGAGTGCAAATTTTTCCTTTGTCATCATTGTTACACACTCTCCCTAGCCTTCATGCACATCATAAGATAGTCTTGTGTTTTTAGTATTTGTTTTCACTTTGTTTTACTTTCATGTATTATAATGTTAGCTCTTCAAAAGTTTTTCATTACAAATGTTTTCAGAAATCTATCGTAGCTCTTGGGTCGATTTAACTTCCGAGTCGAAGACGATTACCTCAGTTGAAACAGTTACCCCCAGCGATCAACGCGTCAGAATGCCAAACATCAAGGTATATTTCAGTACTGTTTTTACAACAAATCAATTTTGTATTTTCAGGTTTTCTCTGGTTCTTCCCACAAAGATCTTTCTCAAAGAATTTGTGAGCGTTTACAATTAGAAGTATCCAAAGCTTCTTTAAAGAAGTTTAGCAACAAGGTAAGATTATCCCGAATTTTAGCAAATTTTAATTTATATATTTTGTAGGAAACTAATGTAGAAATTGGAGAGTCTGTTCGTGGTGAAGATGTATACATCATCCAATCTGCTGCTGGAGAAATCAACGATAATCTGATGGTCAGTATTGTTGTAACATGATCATTCGGATTATTTTATTTTTTAGGAGCTTCTGATTATGATCAATGCTTGTAAAATCGCTTCTTCATGCCGTGTTGCCGCTGTTATTCCTTGCTTCCCTTATGCTCGTCAAGATAAGAAGGATAAGTCTCGTGCTCCAATATCTGCCAAGCTCGTAGGGTTTCATAAAAACTTCCGATCTTAATGTTATGCTTGAAGGTAGCCAACATGTTGTCTGTTGCTGGAGCTGATCACATTATCACTATGGATCTTCACGCTTCTCAGATTCAAGTAAAGATAACTAGAAAGAAGCGTCTAATATTCATTTTCAGGGTTTCTTCGACATCCCCGTAGATAATCTGTATGCTGAACCAGCCATTCTTAAATATATCAGAGAATCCATTCCAAAGTGGGAGACTTCAGTTATTGTTTCTCCTGATGCCGGAGGAGCTAAGCGGTACATATAAGTGTCAAAGACCACTTAATATGTTTTTTGATTTCAGTGTGACATCTATTGCTGATCGTCTTAATGTTGATTTCGCTTTGATCCACAAAGAACGCAAACGTGCTAATGAGGTTGAGAAGATGACACTCGTTGGTAGTGTGGAGGGAAAGGTAATTTAAAAAACCAAACATCTTTTTAGTAGTTGAAAGTTGTTTTGATTTGAAACTTTTTTTTTCAGGTCGCTATCCTCGTTGATGATATGGCTGATACCTGTGGAACTATCTGCATGGCTGCTGATAAGTCAGTACTTTATCAATAATTTCTTTACAGTATACTTGTTTTTACAGACTTGTTGAAGCTGGAGCCGAAAGAGTATACGCTTTCTGCGTTCATGGAATTTTCTCAGGACCTGCACTACAGAGACTTAATAATTCTCAATTTGAAGCTGTAGTTGTTACAAATACTATACCACAGGAAGAGAATATGCGTCAATGTCCCAAAATTCAGGTGAGCTGAGCTGTCTCATTCGGAAATCAGACAGAACATGAAAGAGAACGCTAACGAGCATTTAATTGAGTTAATTAACGCTCATTACACTTTATGCTAATGAGGCGTCGTAAAATGTTGAGATAGAAAATCATTTTAATATTTAAATATTTGTTAACCGGTCGTTCATCTGGAGAATAGCGATCATCTAAATTTCATCTAAAAATATCTTAAAAAACATCTTTACTTGTAGCATTCTATAACATTTATTTTCAGTGCATTGATATTTCGATGATTTTGGCTGAAGCCATTCGTCGTACTCACAATGGCGAATCGGTTTCCTACCTCTTCTCTCATGTTCCTATTTGTTAAAATCTTGTTGTATCATCAAGATTTGTTGTTTGTATACTGTAGTTTCTGGTTAATTCCTAAGCCTAGCTTTTTTATCTCTCGGTAGATCGAATAGTTCAGTTCATTCTATATCCGTATGTTAAATTTTAGTTCAAAAGGGTTGTCTAGGTAGCCATTTATATTACCAAATGTATCTAAATACAATAACCCATCTATGTTATAAGTTATTGGCGTCGAAATTTGTGTTTGATCATCGAAATTTCGATTAGTATTATCGATTGTTCCCCAAGTTATGAATATCATATCCTCCAAGATTCATTGCAACATTATCAATGTCGAATAGTTCAGAGTTGATTATTTGGCGAATGATGCTATTTGTTTTGATGTTGTTGCTCTTTATTAACATATTTGTTACCTCAATTGAAATCTTTCCTATCCATTTCATTCAGAAACCCTGGTTGTTTATTATCACTTTGTCTTCGCCTTTATCCAACTGCTCTATTCTTAAAGCATGTTGAATAAAATCAGGGTTTTCAAGATGTTTATCCATATATAAATTTAAATCATCTTAAAAAAACAAATTTATATGATAAAAATTATGTTTAATTTTAGACGTTCGATATATTGAGGGTGTGAAGCAAAAGAAAGAAGAAACTTCCATTATATGCATTTGAATACTTCAAGCTAGAACATACACAGACATACACATGCATACACATGCATACACACACTCTCATACATGCATACACACACTACATATAACGCATAACGGAATGGGGGAAAGAGAAATACTAGATTCATTGATCTCTTTCTCTCAGTGTTGCGCTACGAAATATTATGTAACCGTGAGAGGCTGGAGGCTGGTCCGGACTGGCTGACTGGCGTTCATGGGAGCATGCGCCCTGTCCTAACAAGGGAAGTTTCATTAGCTTGCGTATGGAACGACGATGACGTCTACTGAAGTGCAGCGTATTCTGATCGATTTCCGCACGAACCTTTTCAT
The DNA here is from genome assembly GCA_964057225.1 of Auanema rhodensis. Classification (NCBI taxonomy): domain Eukaryota; kingdom Metazoa; phylum Nematoda; class Chromadorea; order Rhabditida; family Rhabditidae; genus Auanema; species Auanema rhodense. Next base: position 14,807,132 of record OZ059895.1, read on the forward strand.
ATCCGTTTCAAGGCCGCTCTGCTTTCTCTGCCTTGAATGTTCTTTCATATTTCAATTCTTTACGTTTCTCCGTTTATTCGAAAGTGTGGTGTATATGAAAGTTCTGGCATTCGCTTAAAGAACCATGTTGCCGACGCAGAGTTCACAAGGTATATTCAATTTTTCAACTATAAAAACTTAAACTTGAACTTAAATATAAATTCCTTATTTTTCTTCAAACATTTTTTACAAATGTGAGCTTACTCATACGAACTGCCATTTGTTTTTTACTTACAACATCATCATCAACACTGCCACTATCACAACCACGATTTATACTCAATATCTTGACCATAGCGTTCTTTGACTATTCATTTTTGAAGAAAAAAAGTTAAGTGGCGTCCGCATTCTCTTTATTTTCACAATATATATTTACTTTTTCATCTTTGCGTTCTTATGCAACTTTCCTCTCCATATGCTTTTTTCATCTCTTGTCGTTCTTCTGCTTCGTTCAATCAAACTATTGATTTTGAGAGTATAGGCACTAAGAAGACAGAACATATGCGAATCCGTTAGTCTAGCTATTCCACATTCAGTTCCTTTCAGTTCCTTTCATTTGATTTCAGTTTGCAGTGCCAGCTGTTCATGTTCAGATCATCAGCGCGCACTTTTTTAAACGCTTGCAGAATTAAGCTCCAATCTTTTCACGTTCAACTTGATGTGTGGTCTTTTTAACTTGTTCCCAAAGTTGAATTTCAACATTTTAAACAAAGCAGACACTTTTTTCATATTGCTCATGTTATTTATTCAGATTACAGCCGGTGTATGGTGAATAATATTTGTTCAAAATATCTAGAATTCAATAATATTGCCTGTTTAAATTGTTACTGACCATTGGACTGTCATCATGAATATACACAAGCGAATTTCTTATATTTAGTTCTATCGTTTGCATGTTAAGCTCTCCCCTCTCTCTCTCTCTCTCCTAGTCATGCAGTATGGATTTCACTCAACTCATTTAGCTTAATTCCATTTGTCACAATCCTTCGCAATGCTTAGCGTCAAGAAGCTTTATCAAAATCCTTTTTGTTGATTATTGCATTGAAATACGAATGATGATTGAACAGCCACGTGGGAAAAAGCGAATTCTCGGCTCAATTTCGAGCAATTAGACCTTTATATTGTTGAACACTTTATGCTATATTATACTATATTTATATTCTTTCATAATATTTAGTTATGAGGTACTAGTTGTGACTTGCGTTTTTAATTCTATCAAAACGACCGTTTTTTGTGCTCATTCATGTATTCTGTTTTGTTGAAAATGAGAGAATGGTGGAACGAATGAGAGAATAGGAATGAGTAAATCCATTATACAACTGACATGATGCTATTTCTATACGAGGAAACACTAACGTTATTACTACTATGTTTCTTGTGGAAATGCAAACCGCGTATAGCTTTAAAGAATTACTGGCGTCTTGCTTTGAACTTGCTGCTCACTGTCTTCTGAATTCTTTAATTCTTTTATATTCTTCTTTACTGAACGGGAGTATAACGTTCAACTTTTCTCTTTCTGATGTATACAACAGAACACTACGATTTCATTTTTGTATTTCATCAGTTCCTTATCATTGCTTATAAACCTTTCATCGTACAGAGCATATTTTAAGATTCTATTGATTAATAGTTTATTGATTATTGATTGTTTTAGTAAATTATGACATTTACCGAATATTATTGATTTGAAAAAACTAGTTGCTTCATAAATTCTAAATGTATTAGGCAGATATGTAATAATTTGATAACTTCATTAAATAGCCCGACAAATAAAATTAATTAAATTGTAGTCAGCTTATATCCTCATACTACTAAACTTTCAGTTCAATCGGTTGGCACTAGATGTACCTGTACTCTGTGGGCCTTCTTCTGCTACTACAACTTGGTACAGTCACGGCCCAATTATGGGAGACAGGAGACAACTCTACAGTAAAAGGCTGCAGGTTTGTCAATTTCACTTTTAACATTTTTATTATTTTTGTCTTGATATATCACTTTCACATGAAATATGTTCAGTAATAGCTGTTCTGTAGAAAATGATGGAGACTTGCCATGCTGGAGCAGTACATTAACTTTCTATCAGAGAACTCTGATCAGCCAACTTCGTCACTATGTATCTGTTCAAGTATGTACAATTTAAATGTACTGTCCAAAATGAGATTATTTCTCTAGATTGATATTGATCAGTGGCATAGAAGACATGGAAAGCCGTCTGGTCAGAATTTAGATATTGTATAGTTCACTGTCCTCACGTGACTAATTTATGTAGCTTTGATTTATAGGTTGCAGCTGATATCAAAGCTTCATTTGAATCTGAATTACTATCACAAGATGTTTTAACAAAGGAAACAGTAAACAAGGTTGCTGATACACTGATTGCACGAATTAAAGATGTAAGTAAATGTCTTTTGAAATTAAAATCTTTTACCACTTTGAACATTATGTATAAACTTGATTGAATTTTCATCTGCGCACAGCCGCTCGCAACGTTTTGTAACAGGGAAATAAACTTTCCACCACGTTCATGTCCTTCACGTTACGCGCCAAAATCAAATTTATTATAATGAATGTAATGCAAGCTTTATATAGATTTGAAGAAACTAATAGAGTTTTAAATGTATGAACATGAACATTTCTATTTTCAGATTTCCAATCACACTCTATCAACTGTTCCTCATTTCCAATGCCCACTACCATGTGAATATCGTCATGACATGTATCGCACATTGTTCATAGCATCTGTATGTTTTTCACAACGTAAAACAATATCATAGTTTAAATTTCGTAATTCAGATAGTATTGAATGGATTATTGGCTATAACTGTAATACCAGTGTTTGTAAATTCTATGCGTCAAGAAGAAGATACAGAAGAACTTGTATCAAAACTTTACTGAAATACATTCCTATCCAAGAAGTTTCCCAAATGATTTTTCTTGCCTTCTAATCAAACTCCCGCTTGCCTTCACGTTCTTAAATATTTTTGGTTTTTCAAACGGTTTTGTCCTGAAATGTACATCAAGTAGTTGTTTATATACTTTTTCTGATTCATCTATCATATCTTTTAACAATCTATATGAGCATATCTTTCTATATTTCTTTAATTATCCCGGTTGGTTCAATAGGAAGTTTTTTTAAAAAACATTTGTCGAAACCTCTTGATTTGCATTAATCTTAAAACCTTCAAATCAAGAAAAAGGGCCTTTATTAGCTTTATCATAATCAATAAATTCTTCATGTGTGGCTAATTAGTCTTATATTATTATATTGATGCCGTTTTCTAACGGTAATTATATCGAAAACATTGACTTCTTGAGTTTATATCATAATCTATGTGTATTCAGCACTTAAATGGAGCCTGACTCTTTCTGTGGTCTCGATCCAGATAATCTACTAACAGATGATACGGTACTACCATCTTAAAGAAATCTCTTTTAATTTTGATATTTTTCATTATATAGGATGCTTGGCTCTGTCCAGATATTACTGACCATTCATATCTGAATAATAGCAATGTTGACAGACTAGTACATTCAACACATAATTATTATCAAAGGCTTGGACCCAATGAACTTGAAGATAATATTACGGAACACGGATACGCTTGTCAACTACCTAAGGTATTTCGAGGCCTAATTAGAAGAAAAAGAATTATATCTTTGATTTTAAGAATGGTGGATTCACTAGTTTTATAGATTATGATGAAGAAGACGATCCATTTGTGGTTAGTTCAACGTATTTTCAAGCACTAACTTTAGAAAAATGATATTATAGAATGGACTTGTATTTGATACTTATCATTGCCAATGGGCAGATTGTAATTATAAAACAGAAAGTGTGGAAAAATTGGATGATCATGTTGGTATGTAATGATCTTTGAAAAAGAACCTTTAATCTTTTATTTTCAGATACTCATTTAGATATCATAAAATTTGTATGTAGTTGGCGTGGTTGTAAAAAGAAGAATCATGTTTATGCTCGAAGATATCTATTGGCTCGACATGTTCGGAGTCATACTGGCTATAAGCCGTTTTATTGTGATCAATGTGGTCGTTATTTTGCTACCTCAGAGAGGTAAATCAATGTTCTTACAGAGAGATTCGAGAAAAATGAATAGAAATCACTCTTCCCTAATTTCAGGTGTCGCCTTCACATTCGTACCGTTCATGACTGCGAAGTGAAATATCGTTGTGAGTACTGTCATCGTTTCTTCAAGACAACATCCGACCGTTGTCATCACATTTCCCGTGTTCATCTGAGTAAGCCAATGATATTTTTGTTTTCCATAGTTTAAATTTTCTTTTCAGAAAATCGTCTAACCTGTCAACACTGTGGAAATTCGTTTGCTGGTAGATGTGTTCTCACTAAACATATGACTAGATGTAAAGTACGCAAATCTATGGAAGAAAATTTCTAAGCTTAACAAACTTTTTCAAAATAATTTAAAAGAATTTAGCATTCCTAAGCCTTTAATTCGCATTGATTTCATTAATGATTCTTTATATATATATATCACTTTTTTCTCATCTCTTTGGCCGGTTTAACTAACTCAGGAAACCTTTTTCATCTTTCTCAGGGAAATGTTGTTATATTTGAAAGATTTTAATATATGTTTCTATTTTATGCGAAACGGAATTTATCCAAGACAAAAATGAATATTTCATTGTATAACTGAACAAAATGAATTACATAAATGATAAGATTCTCGAAATGTCAAGGGAATACCATTTCTGTTTGAGTTTTTGTTCAATTTAATGACGAACTAAAACAATTTTTACGACATATAAATGGAATTTATAAGTAATTCCCGTGTTGATCATCAAATTTTTTGATGAAAAAAAAGAAGCATGATGCGATTAAATATGTGCAGAAACAGTAAAATGTTCAAAGATATGGCAAGAGAATATTGTCATAAAAAGTATCAAAAGAGAAAGATTGGCTGACTTAAAACTGTATGATAAATGTGGCATTCACGGATTCATCTACTGTTCAAACATTTGATCAGTAGAAATTTCAAAGAAATGTGTTTCACTGCTTTGATCTATTCTTATCTTGGAAATAAGCCCTGAAGATCAATTGATTAAATGAATTTTAGTGTTTTGCAAGCGATAAAACAACAGCTGATAAGTTTTTGTCGCTAAGTATTCCTATTAAGCAACCGTCGACAGATGATTCGTGTTATCAAATTGCAACAAATTGATAAGATGACCGCTATACAATGATTGATAAGTTATTGTTTTTCTTGGACAAGTACAAATTCCAGCTTTCAATAGTTCCATTGCATTGAAAAACGGCTTCTATGAATTGAAAAATTAATGTGCTTCAAGGTAGAAACTTAGGATAAAAGTCCATGAAAGACAAAGTAAAAGAATATAATACAGCTTGAAACAACTTGAAAGTTCAGCGATTTAGTAATTGCAAACGTACTTTTTAGATTTTGACAGCAAAAATATTATAAATGCAACCGGTAAGTAAGAACATTAATAGAAAAGTAAAAGTTAACAATGCAATTTACGTGACGTGAAAACTACACGTATTGAAGAAATGGGCCGCTTATTCAAATATTCATTTTTGGCGGTAATATAATGAGCGATTTCTATAGGTTACGAGGTTCTTGAATACTATATTGCTTATCATTATTAAAAGCTTTTATGTTTTTATACTTTTGCTCTTCTTCTTTTATTAGAAACTTAATTATTATCCAAGCAGGTGATGGGAAAGGCCTGATAAGATCATTTCAAGTTTATGCTTTATACAATTTTTCGTTTATGTAAACAAAAACGTGTATTGTTTAAATATTTTATATAAAGAATTTAATTCTTCACATGCAACTCATATATCTATATGCTATAGGGTATGCAAATACAGGTACTGCCAACTAAAGTGTGCGGAAAGCTGTTCTGAGGGAGTAGGAAGAAACAGATTTTCTGAATAGCTAAAAGGATCTGTTTTCAGTTATAGCAATTATGCAAGTTCAAGTTTCAGTATTTCATGCTTCACATAGCTTCCGACAGGCCACGTTTTTGGTTTTTTCTTATTTTCCGTAAAGAAAAACAAAATAGCGCTGAAAGTGGAAGGTTTGTATAAATATCTAAATAGTTTTTTTTGTAGGTTTTGATGCTTAGAATAGAAAAATTGAATTGAAAAATTGGGATTTGTCAGTTTTTATAGGATATCTAAACAATAGAAGCTCTTAATTTTATGGTTTTGTCATAGAATTGAAGCTGTAGCTATCTCTTTCAATGTATTTTTTGAGAAGTTTTCTCACTTCTCTGGTAGTTGAGTAGTAACAACTGAGACGAAGAGGATCAGCTTGCATTAAGTTTGCTCTAAAATGTGTGTGGACTCATTGTATTTAATGAGAAAATGAAATTCCCACAAATGGATATATATATATATACTAGCTAAGTCAAGTCTTCTATCTTGCTTCTCATAGACCTTCTAGGCTCTCTCTCTCTCTCTCTCCGTATCCATTTGCTCTTACTACTAACTGGTATAGTGGATGTTGGAAAATTTATCGTTGGTAAGCTGTCTTTCCCCAATCAGATTTCGTTGTCATTTTCTTCTTCTTCTTCTTCATCCCCTTCTCCGTCTCTCTCTATCTTTCTCTCTCTTTTGTCAAATTTAACATTCCATCTAATATATATATATATAATCCCTTTCTATTGCTTCTTTCTTCTTTCTTTTGCCTTTTCTGGTAAAGATGCACGCGAAGATCAGAAAAAGAATAGTAGCTATATCCATATAGTTAGATAGATAGATAGATAGATTTGATAGATGTATATAATATCCACATTCTCTTATCCCAATGCTATATAGAAATGAAAAATAAGGAAAAATATATTTTATTGAAATCTCGTCAGAAATAGAAGCCTTATATGCAATACAAGGTATGTTAAAAACATTCATTTATATATATTTGAAAAGAAAAAAAGATTCATAATATTGTTTATATTGTTTATATAAATTATATTATTTAAAATAAAAATAAAAAAGAAATATTATTATAATGTATTTTGAGACACATGGATGGGCCAAGGGAGATTGCTAGCGGATAGTATGCGTAGAGTAAGTTAATTAGGCTTAATAAATCTCCTAGTTATAAGCATGCTCTGGGTTTTGTGTTGTTTCTGTTTTTTTTTTAATAAATTACAATGAATTTGGAAAAATTGGGATGGGTCGTCATGGAATTCAGCGATAGAAGGGAAATCGTTTAGCATGATAAGTTCATACGGACTTAAACGGAAATCTGTTGTTGAGCTTGAGCTGGTTGAATGGTCTTGACCTCTCCAGTGATTGGGTTTCTAGCTGAAATAGAAAGAATTGATAATTTAAAAAGAATATTAACATGTATATTTTTGATATTTTGGGTCCTTATTTGCAACTTTGTTGTCTTCGTTTCGAAACTCAATTGACAGAAAATTAGGAGATAATAATTATGAATGTATAGAAATTGGAAATGATGAAACAAGACGAAACAAGACGACGAAACGGAAAGCATGAAAGACAAAAATTGTAATTGAATTAGCTAGTCTCTAGTTAAGCTTAATGCTAGAATATTCTGAAGGACAAGAAGACATTGGCTATTAGATCGTGGATGGCGAGGAAATAACTTTTTTTTTCTTTTTTTAGACCACAAACTCAATTGAGGGTTTCAAGCTTTTTATAGTAATGAAACCTTGAGAAACTAACAGGATGACATCTCAGATGGACGGATAGACAGCTGGAATCATCATGAACTGAGCACAATTCACTTTCACATAACTCAATACGAAAAGTACGGAAAGTCCCTTTTAGTCTTTACTTCTCCCACTTAGTTAAGAGGAAGAATTCGGTCAGAAAATGGTTTGCTTTACTTCATCCGCGTGGTTTTTATTGAACAGAATGAGCTAGAGGACACACAAATTCAACAAGATGCCTATTGGATGAGATAATGCTGAAGGAAAGCCTTCCCTCAGGGCCATTTGTCATGGTTCTGCTGACTACCCAAGCTGAACCACAGCTCCCTATGCAGTGCTGTTCTTGCAATCTTTTTTCTGTTTGCTTGTTCTATCTCCATAAAAAAAGCAAAGAAGAGCAAGCCATGTGTCATGATATTTAGGGAAAAACAAATGTTTTAACTGCTTGTTTCGTCGTAAAAATGAAAAAAAAAATAAACTGATGGTCTCATGATGAAGTAGCTCAAAAAGAGTTTTGACGGAAGTTTTGTTTTAAGCCTGCTGCTGCAGCTTCAATCATGCAGCAAGCACATGTCGAAAACTACAGCAAACATCTTTTGTATTATTCAGATGTGTATCAGTTATCTATTCTAATTTCACTTATTTAAAACAAAATAAGAAGAACAATTTAAATTGAACTCCATGTTTCCTTGATTCTCAAGCTTGATCCTATGTTTTCTGTCTATTTTTTAAAAAAAAAGTAAAAAAAAGAAGAGAAATTGAGATAAATAAACAGAAAACAGAATCAGGTTATGTGTAGTAGTAGTATATCCATATCCATATGTATATGTATGTATATACATTTCTATACGAAAAGCCTCCAAGAAATTTCATAAAAAATTCATTTGAATTAAGTTTTTTTAGGTTCGTTGGCTTCAAGATGACGTTCAATTTGCAAAGGAAAAAAATAGTTAGCAAACTGGCTGGGGGCACGACGGAAAGCAGGCTTGAGTGTGCATTGCAACACTTCTATATAAAGCATATATGTATATGGGACAAGTGTTTTTTGCAGTGTCAGACCCATATTCCTCTGAGATAAATGCTCTCAAAATATGGACCTCTGACGGCAATGAATAATAAAGTATTTGGAAGTTGAAGAGAACAAAAAATGTGAAAGACATTGGACTTCCCATGTCTACACTATTCACAGGTCAACCTCTTTTCGTCTTAAAAGGAGTAAAGAATAGAAGAAACATACACACACACACACACACAGGAAGACTGGACTAAATTATAGAAAGGAAATCTAAAAAGGTTCAGCGACAACTGTTTTAAGCATGAATAATCACTTAGCTTCAAGCATAACTCATGAAGCTCTTAATCTATTCAATACTAGCCATGTAGCAAGCGATGAAAAACTGTCAGACTATTGAAACCTTTTTCCCATATTTTGACTGTTAATGATAGTTATATAGCTTATGCATATTATTTATATTTGATTCTTTGAACAACATATAAAAGGTTAAACGTACCAAGAGTTGGGATTGTTCTCTTTGGAGTGCGTTGAGGGGAAGCAGGGGTTTCCTCAGAGAAAATAGATGACTTGTATGTTGGAGTTGTCTGAAATATAGTTAATGATTCAACAAAATCATTACTCATTTGATGTTTCTGACAAAAGATAAGAAAAGAACAAACGTTGACATGCAAAGCACAATCAACCGTTCATTACTGAGCATATGATATACAAATGAGTTTGTTTTAAGATTTTCACGTGAAAAATGACGTGAAAAATGACGTGAAAATCTTAAACGTACTCCACAAATATTCAATTAAAATACATCTTTATAAACAAAATAAAAATAAAAATGAATTAGAAAAGCAAAACTAACTCTTTTGGGAGTTGGCTTAGAGTCATCAGATCCGAAAAGACGTTGTTGAGTATTGAGATTACGCTGAAAAATATTTGTAAATTAATAATAAACAAAAACAAAAAAATAATATAATTAGAACTGTGATATATGGGAATATTTTTGATATTTATAGTTATAGTTTGATAAATGTATGTATTTTGGCCGGTTGCCAATAGCGAGCAACTAGCTTCTGTAAAACTTATGAAAGATCTTTGGCTATATACACTCATCTCATTCCAAAGAAGCACTAGACGGATAATTAAAGCGAAATTTTATTTTTTCTGTTTGAATTAAGATGAATATTTGGGTTTTGTTTACTATTTAGGCAATCGCTTAGATAGTTCACACTCAAATTTGACGATGAAAATGATCTTTTTCATCTGTTTCTTTCTATCTCATTTCCTTTATTCGCTTCTTGCGGTCTATCAGTTTCTGTTTTTTTTCTGTTCTTTCCGATTACTAATAGAGAAGAGGGTTAGTTCAACAGCGGAATTTCAATTCAGTGGACACCAACATACGAACAACTTTCATGAAGTGGATGGATTTGGTTGTCTAGTTTCAATCCAATAAAAGTAAGAACAAGCAACCCCGATCAAGCTCTTAGAGCCTAAAATGTTCAATTTGCTACTGCCTATGGCTTTGTTTCTATTTCAATGTTGTGCAATCGATTGTAGTTGTGTCAGAGAATTTTTATCCAATTTGCTTAGAGGAATGCTGTATTCAAATAAGTAATTTATTTAACTTTTACTATAATAATTTGTCTATTTAATGATTAATTTAAGTTTTAAGTTTTACAAGTTGTCAAAAAAATTGTGAACATGTCACAAAATGACTGAGAAAGATGTAGTTCAAGCTTCAAATATGTCAAGCAAAATAGAAAATATCCCAGGTGACGACTAAAATCCCAAAGCTATGGCCTAGTCGGTTCGGTGTGCTTTCTCTCTCCCTCTCTCTCTCTCTCTCTCTCTCTCTCTCTCTCTCTCTCTCCCTCTCTCTTAACATTCACAATTGCTTAGTCAGGAAAGAGATGTAGAGAAAGACTGAGCACAAGAGAGAAAAGGAATATAGAAAGGGACCAAAGAACCTAATACTGACGGCAGCTTTTGGCCATTTATGGAATAAGTCTTCAGGTCACTATTTGAAAGAGACGACAATCATAAGAAGTAAGAATGCAATGCTAAACATAGAACTTATGCTTCTAAAAGGTTGCAATAAAAAAACAGCCTTGCTATTACTTACTTCCTAGATTTGATTAATATTGGTTTTTAAACTAAAACTAAGCACTTGCCAATCTAATGTTTCTTGTTTAACTCAAGCATCAAAGTTTAAAAAAATTCACAAAACGTTATATGGTTCAATTACACCTGACTTCTACTCAAATTTCTTGGTTTCGATCTTCTAATATTAAAGAAAAGTGTGAAATTTCCATATTTCTCACATCTTTCAATGTTCTAAATGGTTTTTTTGTTGGTCGTTCTGTTTCCAGGATAGCTTTTGAAGTCACATGAATATTATGTATTTCTCATTTTTTTCCATTCTCTCCTTGTCTCCATTCTCTCTCTCTCTCTCTCTCTCTCTCTCTCTCTCTCAAACTATCTTTTAACCTCTCATAAGTACAACTGCTGACTGAAAGAGATGGCTCAGGATATAACTAGAGGGAGAAGACACCTAAGCTTCCGCTATTTGATATTCCGTCAACAGCTTGACTTTCATTTAATTTCAATAGTTTCATTCAAAGATGATCCAGAGGGTTGGAAGATCCGGAAACATATCTTTCGAAATGTTTGCCATGTGATATACTATTTATATATATAAATTTTTATAGTATTTTGATTTTTAGACTTGAAAAATCGACGGAAAGCCATACCTGTGGGGTGCTTGGAGCATCAGCAGCTGGAGAAGAACCGTTGGCAGCACAGTCAGACATGTTTTTGAAGATATTCAGAAGAGGACGAGGCACGTACAAAGAATTGAACTGATGACTACTGAATTGTCGAGAAAGCCCTATGCTCTTGAAGGCGGAGCTTAGATGGCATGTAGGCGGAGTTAGGCTCGAAACAGAAAATTTTTTGACAGACAGGCATGAGGTTTTCTGTTCTAAATTCGAGAAAAATCGAAAGTACCAAGTTAAGATCTCTGTTTGGTGTATGAATTATGAATGGAACATAGGTTTCATGAAAGATTTAAGCTATGTAGATATGCTCCCGCTTGTAAATGCTCAAATTTAAAGTTGTAAGCTGTTCAGAGTTGCCAGATACAAATACAAATTTGAAAATTATATTCATTAAATTTATGAAACTTTAATATACAAATATAAATAAATAATTATGTGAACATATATACAAAACAATAGTGACTTTTCCTTATTTCTTTCCCAAATATGGCTTAAGTTCACATTCAAATGTTGATGGATTTGGAGTATATGGATGACAGCAGCATCTACAGACGGATCCTTCAGGTCTAAAAGGGAAATGTTTAAGTTAATTAAAGCTTACAAGATCAAACCAATGAGCTTTGGCTTAAAGAAAGCTTATTAATGCTTAAAATTTTGGGAAATGAGAATGATTGTTGTACTATTTGAAAAAAGAAATTTTCATATCATTACTAAGGACAGAAAAATTCATATAATTCTCAAAAGAGAATAAATATTTCCATTTTTGTTAACGGAATTACCAAAAGTAGAAGGTCATTGATGCTTCATGCTTAATTAGCTGAGAGAACGAGGGTCTTATGAGGGCAGAAAGAAAGGCAAATGCCCTTAGGCTTGCGAAAACGAAATTTCATGTGTCTGGTATTGTGTATGATGACCCTTCAGAATTTTTTTTATGGTTTCCTAAGCTAATTTATTAATCAACTAGATGGTATTTGTCTTTTGAGAATTACTTGTTACCCCCCTTCCTCCCCACTTTCCCTCTCTATTTCTCTCATATTCTCAAACGCTATTTAATTGGCTGATTATATGGAGTTGCTGGGACAGAGTAATTTAGTTTTTATAATAGATGAAACGGTTTTTCATTTGTTTTTTAATCTTTGCTTTAGGTTTCATGAACTATTTATTTCCTTTTCTCTTTATTATTTTTGGATAATTTGTATTCAGTATCAGCAGATGGCCCTTCATCTTTATTGAAAAATCCGGGGGGGGCAAGATAGTCATGAAAACGTCGTGAATGAAAATAAGAAGCTCGAAAAGACGTATGTGAAGAAGCAAAAACGATAAATGGGCATATTGAAAGAAGAGTACGATGTTTGACAAATCCTTAGCTTGTTTCTGGAGAATCGTCCGAATGATTTTGAAAGAGGCTGAGAATTGGAATTGGTCCATATACCCAAATGTCTTTTTTGTTCAACAAAATCAATGAGATATCGTTTTTTGTCCTTTTTTTCAAGATTGACAAACCAATAAGGCTCTTCGGAAGGACCCATAAGGAGCGATGATCCATAAGGCTGCTAAGTTTGAGGAGAAAAGAGAAAGGCGTATAGAATGAACAAAAAAAGTCTCTCTCTCTCTCTTGCTCTATCTCTTTTAAGTTCGAGCACGACAAAACCAAACGGAGAAACACAAATTAATTGAATGGCCAAACAAGGCTTTACCCTTTGGCTTGTTCCAACAATCCAACTACCAGCTATTCAACACAAACGACTGCAGTTTTCATTTTTTTCAAGAAAATATAAAGAGAATAGCAGACAGTATAGTGTATTTTCCCTATTTCTTTGAATTCACGAAAGACTGACGATAAAAGAATTTGGACAAACCTATGTTCTGGAACGCAAGTCAAATAATCTAATCCATCAACAATAGCTTGCATGCTTTCGGTAACATTGGGAAGCTTGATAGCAGCATTTGGCCATAACTTGCAATCTGGCATGAATTTAGAAACACAAGCCTAAACATAATAATAGTAGTTTGTGATAAGTGAATTGAAAACTTCTTACTTTGTTCTGATCAACTCCATGACATTTGCGTTCAGCGACGAACAATGGATTAATCACAGATACATCTCCTCTGAAAATGTAAATCGGTTTATTTACTTCAAGCTTATATAGCTTATTATATTCATTTAGATAATAGTACCTGCGATGGCAAGATCTTCCACAACTTTGCTGATAGGAGCACTCTCCACATTGTTCTTCACTAACAGTAACGTCACGAAGATAATTATAGAAGTTATTAAAAGCCTAAAATATTTATTCTTTTCTTTTATTTAAATTTTTTTTAAATATTCTTTTTAAATGTTTAAAACAATAACCAAATTGTTATCTAATCAATGAATATGTGCAAAAAATTTTTTTAGCTTTTATTATAATCTTCTTGTCATATCCCGTGAAAATCACGTGACAATAGTTCATCATACCCACGCCAGTGATGTGAGAGTTTTCATTTGAAATAATTTTTTTTGTGGACTGGTTGCGTACATGTTTTATTTTCTCATTATGTCTTTTGTAGCATTTCTATTTGTGGTTATTTTTGTTGTATTCGCGTTGTTTCGGCTAGCTCAATTTCATAAATAGCCAAATGGTTGGAAATGGCTTTTGTTATTCTTGTTATCTTGAGATCAAACAGTTTGCGATGTCCCGTTTTTTCGTTTAAACCCTTGAATGGTTTAATCTGAATAAGGTCAGAGTACTAGAAGGTGTGTTTCCAGAGATGAAATAAGGTGATAAGATGGATCATATCGTAAGTGGCGGAAAATCATTGTTCTAAAGCAACAAGACAAATCCGATTATTGAAAAATCGTTTTGAGAAATCTCACATAGACATTTTTCATCTAGCAATCGAAAATGAAAATCCGTTTTGTTTAAAAGTGAGAAAAGAATAAAGGGATACCTACTTTTCTTTTTGACCTTTTTGCTTGCAAAATGTTGATTAGTCATTGTGTATTTAAAATTAGAGGGGGTTAAGGCAACCGTTTTTGTAATACTTGTGAATTTAAAAAACTGTAAAAAAATGTTAAGAACACTTACGACTCCCCAGCGATCACTTAAGAGTCTGAAGAATACATGTTGCCGACAACCTTTTCTTCCTGGAAGGAGTTGATCGAAGTAGCTTCGTTGCCATCTACAGTTTAACTTTTGTTTTTATCTTTGAAATATTTTGTGTTACCTGGGCTCCTTTCCCTTCAACCAGACGCAAGGACCCCATTCTGACCAGTTTTCACAGTTTTGTGCTTGAATTGGATTTCCAAACATTGCACTTATTTGTGCCGCTGAGATATACTTAATATTCTAAAGGCATGTTGAATTATTCGTACCTGCGAAGGTAATAGAGCCAATTAGACATAAGATAGTGAGAGTCTTCATTTTCCTGAAAATATATTTAGTGAAGTTTAATGTAAGATATATTAAGAAAAAGTATAGTAAGCTAAAAGGACAATCTGGTGAAATTTTAGAACTGTCCATTTGTGGATAAATAAAATAGACAGACTGATGGGATAGGTGAGAGAGGCCCCGATTTGTATCAGGTTATGGAAGAAGATCCTGCTGTTCATCATAAAAACTCTGATCCACGATCCGGATCACTAACGTTTCTCTATCACCCCAATCCCGATTGAACACTGAAGCATGAAGCTGTTTTTTTTAATTTGATCGTAAGAATCTTTACCCTGTTACAAAGATGAAAATCTTAAATATTTCGAAATATTTATTTTTAAATTTTTCAATGTTACCAATAACAACAACAATAAAAACAATCGCCATTTGCTACATACACGTAGTTGAAATCTTTCTATGATTTTCGTTTTTAAATCTTCCAGTACGATTAAATATCACAATTCCACATGAAACACTTTGTAATGGTGATTTATGCTTGGTTCTAAATGTAGCTGCCAATGTCCTTAAGATATGGTAATTACAACGATTAATTCGGAAGATCATACCTTTAGCTAAAGTCCCACGGGAATTTTCTTTCATAAAAAATACGCGATGAGCTCGTGAATGGACCAAAGCCATTGCACACATGGCACAGGGCTCACATCTCAAAAACACATCACAGCCTGTAGCCAGATAATCGTTTTCTTTCCTTTCCATTTTAGACAACATTTCAACCATCTTCATAACAGGATGAGATAGTAGTTGTTCTCCCAATGATCCACGTGCTAGCTCTTGCTCTTCCTTCAATTTGTATAAAATAATTGCTTCTACTTGTTTATCTATCTTACCTGAATAACTATGCAACCTACTTCATCAGCAAGCTGAGCCCATTTTTTCACATAATTTAACTTATCATCTGAGAAATATTCTCCTAGTATTAAATCTTCAATTTCCTTAATGACTACAGATAATTCGTTTTCAAGAAAATTGTAAAAATACCTTATTAGGATGAAAAGATGTTGACCAATGTTGTTTAGCCCATTCAAACTGTCTTCGAGTAATAGGCTTCAATTTGGGTACAGAAGCTATCTTTGATATATTTTGTCTATAGCTTTTAATAATATTTTTCTCACCTCAATTTTTATGCTCGATGATAATGCTAAAATTGACTCTCTAAGCTCACTATCTAATTCTTTTGCAGCTGATTTAATCAGAATTCGTCCTGCTTTGTCTACTCGTTTCAAATGGCTAAACGAATCCTCGATTTCAGGAACAATCTTTAACACCTTGCCAATATCTCGCTTGTCTCCTAAGCTTACAACATAAAATTGCTCCAAAGGAGTTTCTATTCTCTCCAAATCATTGTGTAGTATTGGAGTAACTCTAATTATTTTATTTTTGTTTAAATCTTTGGTGATAAGTAATACTAACCTACAAATAACTGAATTATCTAACCGAGGAACTTTGGCTTTTGGTGATCCTTCGACAACATCGATTGTGGCCAAACGAGTCATATGTCCTTCTTGTATCTAGCTTTTAGAATTCTTTATACGGTGATTAATAGTTAGTTCACGTTTGTCCTTAAGCAAGCATTTCAAAATATGCATATAATAGTTTAAATTAACTATACATATACATTAATTTATCATTAATTAAGTTTAGCCCGCGGTGAGACTATTTTGGGGTTTAAGACTAACTGAGTATTTAACAGAGCGCATTGAGTCAGATACGCAGCCAAAGCTAGTGCGGCAATGACGTCATTAGAGTTCTTATGTTTTTGATGATTTTTGTTGTTTAAAAAATGGTAAATGATTTCATATATGAAAAAAAAATTATATTCATAGATATTCAAAAAGGAGAAAAAAATAATCATCAATGTGCTTTATATATGAGACATTTATTCAAAGTTTAAATTTAAATCTCATGATCTTATTCTATGCAATGTTTGTTTCATAATATTTATGCATTTATGAGAGAATCGTAAAAACCCATGTCTTGATTTTTTTATGATTTTCGTATCTTCCGAAATCTACCACCTTGTTAGGATTAACTTTCATTTGGAAATTAACTATTTAAACATTATCGTCTAGGTTATATTGGCACCCAGCCATGGGTGATGTTAATGGGGGACTAGATTCTCCTGTCAGTGTTCACGCTAATGAATCAAACAGCCCACAGCCAAGTTCGAAAGAGGGTGATAGCGAAAAATATGACATCTTCAGGTTTTATTATAACATATAAAAATTAAAACTCTGGGAATTATTTAGATCTAACACCTCAAGCCCTCTATTGGGAACAGACACCTTACCGCAAGATGACCAAGCACATTGTTCTTATTGTCGCAAGGATTTTCGAAAGGTTTTGATTGGAAGTTGTGTACAAATAATGCAATTTTGATCGTTTTAGCCACGTGTGCTAGACTGTCTTCATTCTATGTGTGAAGATTGTATTATTGCTCAGTTAGATGGGAGAAAAGAAGTGCAGAAAGCACAAGAGCTTGCTTCCAGAAAATCTACAGACTGTGAATTAGAAGCTCCAAAAGGTATTACTATTTGTATTTCCTATTATATTTTTAAATTAAAGTTCGTGAGAGACCTACTCCTCCGGGTGTTATTCGCTGTCCTATTTGTTTTCAAGAATCGCATGTTGGTAACGATGTTCGTTATGTTTATATAATGTTATTAGATTATGTAAGTTTTTTAAAATTATTTTTTTTGAATTATTTCAATAAATCCAGGCTCGAATTAGCGAAAATGAAGAAGCACATGAAGAAAGAAGATGTCGCACCTGTAAAAATGAACAGGTGGCTGTTGCCTTCTGTAAACAATGTCAAGCCGATCTCTGTTCTAATTGCCTCCAGGCACATGGTGTGATGAATTTGTTCGATGGACATGAAGCTTTGAGTTATGCTGAACTTGAAAATAAGGGAGAAGGAATGGACGATAGACCAGTGCTTTGTCCAAGTCATCATATTCCCTTCCAAGTTTTATGCGCAACATGTGAAACGTTGGCCTGTAAAAGCTGCTTAGATATGGAGCATATAAACCACAAGGTAAACCACGCAATGTTTACTTCGTTTTATTTTTCTCATTTTCTAATTATATAGGTTATTGAAGTTAACGGGAGAGTAGTAAAAGCAATTCAGCATGAAATTAAAATGTTAGCAGCATCTGTAGAATCAAAAGTATGTCTAAGATTTAATATTTGATTTTAATCATTATTTGTATGTAGTTTCAAAAGTCAATGAATGATTGGAGTTCTCTACCGGATCGATCAGCTACATTAAATGATCAGTTTGAAATTGCGAAGGCTCGTCTGGAACAAACTTTCGATGATTTAGCAAAAGCGCTTGAAGAAGCGAAGGCTGCAAAGGTAAAGTTTTCTTTTCATTTCTAATTTTCAAAAAAAAAATGTTTAGCTGAATGAGTTAGAAGAAGCTCGTCAGAAACAAGAACACAGTATCGAAGATTTATATAGGAAGATCAATCTTAATGAGTCTAGAGTTAATGATGCTTTAAGGTAGTTATTTGACTTTTTTTTTCTTTTTAATTATTCGTTATAGTTTCACCCATCGTTTGCTGGAAAAGGCTAATGGAATGGAATTGGTTGCCAGTAGAAGAAAAGTTGTGCAACAATTGAGTAATCTTTCGCATACCATGCCCGCTTTAGGAATTCAGGTTTGTTTTCCTTTTCTCAAGTTTTTATTGTTTTTGTATCAGGTTGAACTGGAATATCAACCTCTTTCAAAGAAACAAATCGAAGCACAAATTGCTGCTTTAAGCGGAGGAGTTGTTGGTAAGATTCAGAAATACAGTTATTGCTCTTATTCTTTTATTATTAGGTATAATGGTTTCAGCTTCTGTTAAAGAACAGGCACCTGCTCCCGTAGATCGTACACGTTCTGCCCAAGAAGCGTTTTGGCCTCGCTCAGTAGTTGCAAATGGTCAGACTCCCGTTCCCAACCTTGGAGCTATTGGTACAGAAAGAAAGAAAACGTGAGTTTTTTTTGAGAAATTCAAAATCTAGTTGTTAATTTTAAGAATGCGCAGTTCATCAGAGGCTTACAGCAATTGGCCTCCCTGCAGCAATCCACCCGATCTTAATGCTCCATCTCCTCCTTCGAGTGCTCAACCGTTGATTCAGAAAGAGTTGCTTACCCCAATTCCTTTACCACCTTCTGTTCGTTCTTCTGGAAGTCTCGGTGGAACATCACCATCCGTGAATTCCATATACAATAACTATCAATGGCCTCCTGCTTCTAATCCTACCTCCGCTTTAGATATGAGCTATAATAACGCTCAGCTTCGTCAGAAGGTTTGATATTATATTTATCAAATAGTTTTTCAACAATGTCTTTAACAGGTTGCTGCTTTGATAATGCAGATGCCCCAAAATGGAGGCGCTAGTAGTAATAGCAACATTTCGATGCAAGCTCGAATGAATTTCGGAGGTCATCACATAGATCCACAGCTTCTAGGAGGACTTACCAATCTTTCTATAGGAAATTTAACTACAGATGGACCAGGAATGGGACAAAGGACTTCACCTCAAGATTCCGCTCGTGTTCCAGAATTGAAAATCCACAGGTAATTACTGTATGAGTGACCTTTTGATATATTTTATTTCATTTTAGTGTCTTTGGAACAAGCAATCAAGGAACATCAATTCGTGAATTGCATTGTCCTTCGGGATTCTGTCTCTCAGATACTGACGATATTCTAATTGCGGATACCAATAACCATCGCATTGTTGTGTGCGGACCGCCATGTCCTTGGAAGATTGGAAGACCTGGAACCGTAAGTTCCAATTTAAAATTCAAGTCATTAACTGAATTCTTGCAGGAGGATGGCATGTTATGCTTCCCTCGTAAAGTGGTTGCTTTAAAAGGAGAAAAGCCTCGTTATTGTGTTCTCGATAAAGGTTCTGATGGAAAAACTCGAGCTCAAATTTTTGATGGAAAGGGTGAATTCATGAAGAGAGTGAGCATGACTGTCTTGGTGCCACGTGGTGGCATTGATGTCTCTGCAGTTACATGTGCTGCAAGCGGAAATTTGATTATAGTTGATACCGGCTGTATAGTTTTTGAAATAGGTCAGTTTTTACTTCTACAAATATTCACTTATTTTATTTTCTAGATATTGATGCTCCTCGTATTGTTCATTGGTTTGATGCTTCGGCAAATCTGGGCGAAGCTAGTGATGTGGCTTGGTACGAAAACCACATCTACATTACCGACTTCAAACATCATTGTGTTCAAATATATGATATGGAAGGTACAATTTATAGTATACACTTCTTTTTCATAACTTCTTGTTCAGGTCGCTTTATTCGAAAACTTGGCGAACCATCTCAAACACCTTATCCTATAGGAATCGATATTTCAAAGGTTTGTTTTCTATATTTTTGATCAATTTATAAACTACTATATATTCAGAAAGGAGAAGTGCTCGTAGCTGATACTCATGGAAATCATCTCCACGTTGTTGTCTTTAATGCTGAAGGTAGTCTTGTTCAATCATTCACTCACAATGAGTTCCGAGTAAGTTTGAATCTTACTAATACTATTAAACATTCACTTATTACAGCTTTCTCGATGTGTTGGTCTTCGTGTAGCCGGAAGTGGTCACGTTGTAACTTTATGCAAGCACAACCATACGCTATTTGTCTTCAAACCCCTATATATAAGTCGCTAAGTTTATCATATTCTATATCCGTTCTGTATATCCGGTTTTTTTTAAATTTTTTTACTTACCTTTGCACTTTCACCATAGATATTCTACGTTTATGCCTCCATTTTATATTGGCACATTTCATATTTTATATCATTTACCTTTGTAGTTAGCTCTTTACGCCCTTTCCTTCATCTGTCTTCCTTTTTTTCAGTTTAGGACTAGAATTTGCTCAGTCTATATTCGCTAGCGTGTTGATCTCTCATTCACGTGTTGTCCGTGACCGATACGGGTAGGGTTTCGTTCGAGTCTGCTTTTAAGTTCTGCGAACGTTTCCCGTAATTGTAGAGGAGTGATATGCCCTTCGGCAATCTATGCTCTATAGCTTTACTATGTGTGATTCTGTTCCTCATTTTATGCAAGTTTAACCCCTTTTTTCGAGTTTTTAGTGTTGTATATTAGGTGGGTTCTGGAAACTATCAAATTTGTTTATCCATACATGACATTTTTTTTTGTCGTCCTGTTTAATTTTTTTTTCATTTTCTAGTTACCTAAACGCGATACTGGTTGCTCATTTTAACGATACGTGATAGGGGATGTAGAGAGCATCACTTATTCACTTTCGTTCTTATAATCCCTTTTCGACTGGTTAAATTTCTTTCATTGTTATCTATATAATAGGCCCATTTATTCGGGCATGTTTGAAGCTCCGATTGCTCTTGAAAATATATTTTGAGAACGGAGCAGTAGCTTTTAGCTTTTGTTGGCCATTTATTATGTTTTATTTTATCTTTTCCCCATACTTGTTGCCCATGTTTTATTCGTCACCGGTGTATGGGCAAATTTCATTGTTCCCTAAATTGTTGCCTGAAGATAGTGCGCCCCATATAGTTTTTTTGCCCCTTAGCCATATTGTATGGTAGGAATTCGAGGATGTTCTTTTTTTTGTTGTTATATTCCCGACACATTCCCCTTATATTTTATCCGATGTTTGGTGCTTGTTGTAGTCGTTATAATCCAGTTGTACATCATTTAGAGTATTTTCTTCTCATATATCCACTTATTTCTTTCAAACTTTATATACACATATATATATTTTTTTAAAATATTAGTTTACGAGATTATTCTATAGTTTTTAGTTCTCCGTTTCTTTTGTGAAACATTGAAACATAATTGTATTCAATTTTTTTTGTTGTTTGCTATGTACTCTACGCTTCGTTTCATATAATACTCTTGTTTCCTTTTTCACGTAATTGTGTTGATTACATTATTATTATTAGTTTACTCAAACTAACCTGTTCAATTTTCTAGCATTCTTTTTTTTGTAAGATTGTTTTATGTTTCTTATATTCATTTATTGGGTTTTTTTTATATATTCAATAAACTGTAGTGGGATTTTATAAAATTTCATTCAATTTCATAGGTTTTTTTAACCGTTCATTACTCGTTCTGTTCTATCCCAGTTTCTTTTTTCTATTCAAATATTAAGATGGAGATCGATTCATATTATGATTCTATTGATGCTAGTCTTGATCAACTTTATAACAAGATTATTGGCTTAGAATCACAGGAAGAGTTAGTAACCTCTTCTCGTTTTAGTTGTTCTCTTTAATTTCCAGAGGATTACGAGTTCTTTTCGATAGATGGAGCAAGAGTGGAAAGGGAGAATCATGTATTTTAACCGGGCCAACTGGGTCTGGACGTAGTTCTCTTGTTAGTAATGTTTTCAAGGATTACATAAGTGAAACGAAGTATTGTAATTATATTTGCGTTGGTTTGTTTGATATTTGAAGGAAAATTCAAATGAAAACAATTTTAGCTCAGCTAGGTTCAGATGCTACCATTCATGACGCTATAAAAGGAAGCGCGGTTCGTTTTTCAATAGATTGAAAGCATAGCTATAACCTCTTTTTAGAAAGAGAAAAGAGTAGTAATAATCGAAGATGCTGATGAATTGGCTTCTAGACTCCGGCAAACGCTACTCTTCACCATTCTAGATGCAACAAGATCCCATCCTTGGCTTGTCATTTTAATGACAAATCGTCAGGTTTTTGTTGCAAATTTTTGTGCCTTAGATTAAAACTGCTGTTCAGGATTTCGTTACAGTTTTAGAGAAAAGGGTTCGATCTCGTCTTTCATCAATTAAATTTATTTGTAAAGGACCAAGTACGGCTGAAGCATGTTACAAGGCTGCTATACAATTTTTAAGCTGCAAGGAAAATTCTGGTTAGCAAATTAGAATCATTTGGAAATATTTAATTTCTGTTTTTCTAGATTGGAACAGTTTTGTCACGAACATGTTGCAGCAAACTATATATAAGAATGATATTTCTTATTTCTTCCAGGTAATTTTTAGACGATAAACATATTACAATACGAAAATCTATTTCAGCTTTCGACATCTTACGGAAATTTGAAAAGTTTTATCGCTGTTTTTCTTTCTATTCTCTCAGGAGTTGTAAATATTGAAAAAGAGTTCAAATGGGCTTGGGATTATGCCTTACAATCAATTTTGCCTCATCGAAATCCTTTATCTAATATTATGAAAGGTTAGTTTCTAATTGATTTATTTCTTAGCTAATTTTCAAAAACTTTTAAGATCTCTCACTTCGATCTATTTGTGTTTTACTTTGTATTTACCGTAGATTAAAGGTATCACCTAATGGAAGTATCTCATATCGCAAAGTTTCAACTGGTACAGTTTTAAGCTTTTGAAGCTCCTTTGAATGATGATCATTTCAGATTACAAGCATCTATGTTCAAGCGCTGATCGTAGAATGAGTGTTTCTAATGACGACATCATCTATAAAGAAATTGACCGTCTCGTACATTTAGGGCTTTGTGATGCTACTAAAAAACATAACAACATATCATTCAGGTATTTATTTGTTTTTCCGACAACTATAATTCCTATTTTCAGACGTGTATCTCTACACATTGATTTGGAAGCTCTTAACGACAGTCTCAAAGATTTGAGCATTCCATCGTATATTCGTGAATGGAGTAAAACAATTGCTGAGCGTTAAACAATTACTGTTTTAAAACTTAAATAACTTGACCTTAAACTTTATGTCTTCTGATCTCCTCTCATATCATGTACATGCAATGTTGAATTCAATTTTTTTATTACTTAAATAAAACTTCGAGATCTCACCTGGATTCTAGCAACAGTTGAAACAGTCATAAACTTTCATTTTTAAGTTAAGCCTTCTATAACTCCGCAAGCCTGGATGTCCATGTCTGATAAGACGAATAGTTGATAGGAAGAAGTTTATTAATAACCTAGTGAAAAGATAAAGTAATAATAATACAATACGATAATTGTATTTTGATGAAAATGAGGAAGAAGACACTAAATTCAAGAACATAGATACATATATGAATCTTTTGGAAATTAGTTCAGAAAATAATACAAAGTTCATGGCAAACAGGGAAAATAGAATAATCATAAACAAAACTGAATCAACTTGGATATGCAGGGAATCGTACTTTGCAGAGCGGAGGGGGATGACTGAATTCCAATCCTTTAAATTCGCAAGAAGAACAGAATTTTTTAGTGCCTAGACGGCATCGAGAACCTTTTAACGGGTGAACTCTGAGACATTCCACGCATATGTTGAGAGATCTACAACGTCTCATGCGATCAACTGCAGTTTTGTAAGTAGGACAGCTGAACATCAGATGGTCGTTTTGAAGACAGAATTTGCAGGGTGTTCTCATCAGACGGCCAGTAGACCTGTTCACCAATGGCTCTATTTCGTCCAATAGATCCTCGACCATTCCATACAGTCTTAGCTCCACACGAGACCGTCTTGTATTTTTTTCATTTTTCAGTCGTCTTCTGAGAAAAATTTTGTCCAATATTCGGGCAAAGATTGGATCACAACTATATTGCTCTTGGTCTAATTCAGAGAGACGAGTGATAATGCAATTGGAACGGGTTTTCAATTGAGGCAATAACCTCAAGCGCATATCTTTTGCTATACCATCGAGATCAGTGATCATTTTCTGGATTTTCTGAGTGTGCTTGGTCTTTAGAGCTGTCATGGATAGTACATCAGCTAGCTTGCTAATGTCATCCTCTTGAATATTGCTAATAGGCATAGTAAGTATTTCAGTTGATTCAACAAGTTCTTTCATTTCACTGCTGACACTAAAAATACTTTGTGAATCGAAAAAGGATGAAGTATTACCTGTCGATTCATTCTCCTTGCGATATAAAGCTATGCGAGTGAGGACTTCTTTCAACTCATCGACCTCGTCACTTGCGGGTTTGAAGTCAAACGGAAAATCATAAGATTGCAGTAGTTTAACAATTCTTTTCATATTTCTAGTTTCATCCATAATCAGTTCTCCACATGGAAATATGTCGATATAAGCACATATGGCTGCATTACGTTTCACAACAATGAATTGTATCCGATCCTCTCGGTCAGTCGGAAAGTCAAAACGGTGCTCCCATTCTTCTGTCGATTCCAGTACAGAGCAGCACACAACATAAGCTTCGCGAAGTGCAGAGTGATGATAAAGAATAACATCAGCCAGATAATCAGCAGAAATAGTCATTATGTACTTTAGGTAGAAGAATAATAGAGGGCCAACAACGAATTTAAGGAGAATAGAAGCTTATTGACAGTGTTATCGCCAACAAAGAAGTTTTAAATTTGTGTATGTTAAGCGGTATTTAAGTACATTCAGAAAGATGAAAATCGATAAATATTTAATGTTTCAGTTGTTTAAAGTTTGATCTAAGGTTATGTTTAAATTATATAAGAAATATCTGAAATTTAACGATAAACTGCTTGATAAGACTCAAGCAATGTTTTATTTTGTGTGGGAGTACCAGATTGTATTCTTATAAATATGTTGTCTATTATCTATTTTATATAGCTGTCGTGTGATCGGTAATTTTAAAAGAACGAATCATCTTTACAAATAAACTACATGATTTCTCAGAATAAAGAAATTACTGTGTAATCTTGAGCTAAAACGTTTATGATGAACATCTATTCTTTTACTTTCTTTTAAATTCTTTCCTTTAGATTTTTTTTTTACTTTTCTTTAAATTTTTGTTCAAGCAATATACTTTTAATATTTTATATTCATTACTGTAGTTTAAAAGCGAGTCATGTTAATTTTCAAATTAATAATTGGCGCCAAATGAACAGCATGTTCATTTTTATTGTTTCAGAAGAGATGAGCGGTTCTTGTATTTTGTTACTTTTCTTTGGGTTGTTCACAATTCAATGTTGATTTCAATTTGTATTCAACCTGTTGGGAGAGGTATTCACAAATCTAGGCTGCTTTCTGGTTCAGGCTCATATGCAATAGTCATTGTCTAGTGTTGAGAGGCAATCTCTATGTTGGTTAGAGGAAGACACAGCACCCCAATGGGATACGGCACTTCGATTAACGGCACTGGGAGGTGACACTGCATCTTCGGTTTAATTACCCAAGTTTGAGGTACTTTCCTGATTCAACCAGAATAATTCTGTGTTCGAATTAAATTTTGGAACGCTCTCCATTGGAGAGCAACATGAATCGAAAATCGTTAGATGAATCAAATTCCTTTGGTTTTAAAAATTGAAAATCAAAGAGGGTGATAATAAGTTTGGGAATTGTAGTTGACATGAGCGGTTGTATTCAGGCTGTATGAAAGGTTGTTCTCAAATCTAAGCTCGATGTAGCCTACGCGTGTGCATGACCCATGGTGTCAAGTCAAGAGAGACGGTCTTTATCAAGTTTGGGGGAGAGACACAGCACCCCAATGGGATACGGCGCCCACATTGAAGGCACTGGGAGGTGACACTCCATCTTCGGTTTAATTACCCAAGTTTGAGGTACTTTCCTGATTCAACCAGATTAATTCTGTGTTCGAATTAAATTTTGGAACGCTCTCCACCGGAGAGCAACAAGAATCGAAAATCTTTGAATGAATCAAGTTCTTTGGATTTTTAAAATTGAAAAATCAATGAGAACTATAATCATTTTAGGAATTGTAGTTAAGATGAGCGGTTGTATTCCGGCTGTATGAAAGGTTGTTCTCAAATCTAAGCTCGATGTAGCCTACGCGTGTGCATGACCCATGGTGTCAAGTCAAGAGAGACGGTCTTTATCAAGTTTGGGGGAGAGACACAGCACGTCTATGTGATACGACACGTGCATTGATGCCCCTGGGGGGTGACAGTGCTTCATCGGTTTAATTACCCA
Organism: Auanema rhodensis; assembly: GCA_964057225.1. NCBI lineage: Eukaryota > Metazoa > Nematoda > Chromadorea > Rhabditida > Rhabditidae > Auanema > Auanema rhodense. The sequence goes on from OZ059895.1 coordinate 14,833,923, forward strand.
AGTTTGAGGTACTTTCCTGATTCAACCAGAAACATTCTGTGTTCGAATTAAATTTTGGAACGCTCTCCACTGGAGAGCAACATGAATCGAAAATCTTTAACAATATACTTAATTTTTTAAAATTCAAAATTGGCGCCAAATATGCAAAACATTAATTTTTGATGTTTTAAAAGAGGTGATCGGTTGTATTCAGGCTGTATGAGAGGTTGTTCACAAACCTAAGTTCTAAGTAGCTCAGGCTCATATAATTTAAGAAGATAGCTGTTTATTCCTAAAATTTCAGTAGAAAAGAGCGGTTATACACAGGCTCTATGGGAAATTGTCACAAATCTAGGCTGCTTTCTTGTTCAGGCTCTTACCCAGTACTCATTGTCTCGTGAAGAAAGGCAATCTCTATGTGGGTTAGAGGAAGACATAGCACCCCAATGGGATACGGCGCCTACATTGACGGCACTGGGAGGTGACACTGCAACTTCGGTTTAATTACCCAAGTTTGAGGTACTTTCCTGATTCAACCAGAATAATTCTGTGTTCGAATTAAATTTTGGAACGCTCTCCACCGGAGAGCAACAAGAATCGAAAATCTTTAACAGTATACTCAATTTTTCAAAATTCAAAATTGGCGCCAAATATGCAAAACATTCATTTTTGATGTTTTAAAAGAGGTGATCGGTTGTATTCAGGCTGTATGAGAGGTTGTTCATAAATCTACGTTGCTTCTTGTTTGTAGTCAGATTGTATGGAAAGTATATAAGATTTTCGCAAATCTGTTTGTTAACGTTTGTAAATATGAATTGATATTCCTTGTCAATTCCAAAAATTAAGATTTGTTGCCGGAAGAATATTTTTGTTTCGACAGATTGGTTAGTTTGATTATTGCAAGTTTTTTTTAATATCCTTATGAAATTGATGTTGTAAAGTCACACAATTTGATAAATTTTCATTAATTCTAAAGTTAATATATTCAAGTAATTCCTAAGTTAAATATAAAAATAGTTCTATATGAAATTAACAGAGTTCATCTAATTTCAAAAATTAGTTCTGATGGTATTTGCCATGTATAGGTAAATATCTTGATAAGCAAAACAACAAGTCTTTGCATTCAACATACCATCATTTTAGTTGTCAACTGTGTCTTCGGTAATAATTCGAACAACTTCTCAGTTGTTGGATAATCCTTAGCATATCCAAGCATATTCCACTCAACTTGGCATCATTTAAAGTTTAGAAGTATGAGCTGTCGATATTTCTAAATATTATAAATTATTTGATTGATTTTTTTTTTAATACTCGGTTTAGCATTCATGAAGAATCCAAATAGAACTCTTCTATATTCTTTGTGTCCAAACAGTACTGTTGCTATATTAGCTATGCCATGGCAAGAATATGCTAGCAATCCAATAGATCCAATAAGTTTCGAATCAATAAGTACAGCGGATATGAGTGGAACAGACATTAGCAAGGCTGGAACAGTAATCTGAAGATACATATCGTATGTTATAAAGTTGAAAATTTTAACCGACTTGAAGAAACAGTGCCCATACTAGAGATTTTTGAAGTTTTCGAGTTCGTGCTGATAAGTTAGTGGTAGATGAGTACAGCGTTCGTAAACAAACAGCAAATATAAATATCCATAATGCGAAGAGAGCCGTTACACCTATGATATAACTAACAGCTAGAAACATTTTTTGATTATTAGTTATTATAATAACATCATTATTCATGAGTAAAGGACCATAATTATGCTTACATATGTTATTTTCCTAGAAATACTATATGAGAATGTTCAACAACAGATTAAAACTTTTAATTGAATGTAAATAGTTTGAAAAGCAGTTGAAGTTACCATATAAACATAAGCACAAAATATTAACCAAAAGCTATGTACAACTGCTACTGTCATATAATGACCAAATTTATTGAAATATAATGGATGTGAGTGTGTGATAATAGCTCTGGTTCGAAATATTAACATATGAGTATACATACTAACAACTTCTATAATGATTCTTATAACTTAAGAGCAACTTGAGCATATTTCATATACCTAAAGACAAGCTTGTTCCCACATAGAAAAGATAAATTATAGGAACTTTCAAGCGAGAAGCTAAACCCATCTGACGAAATCCAGTTATAGCTGGATATACATCTAAAGACAAACAAACTCCAATGACAAAATCTTGGAGTATAAAGCTTAAAATCATGATTATATGGATTTTAAAAGGAATAATTTGTATAATAAACTAACCATATGAGATGACAAATTAAAAACTTTTTGTAAGAAGATAATAGAGATGGTGAATAGTAAATTATTATATATAATGATAACATAGATAAAAGAAAGTTTATGGAAAATATTAAATATTGTAAAAATACATATAGGTTCGCATTTCCCATTTCCAATGATATACACATAGTTAACAAAAAATGATGAAATAATCAATCAAAATTTAAAATAAGCAAAAACATATGATTGATTTTGAATTTCAAGTATTACAAATTTCATCCTTCACGTATTTTTTTCGTATTCATTTTTTGGGCGGAAAAATCAACATTTATGCAAATGTGAAACTTGACATACTATTTTTGTTTTTTTGATAAGCTTCAATTATGAATTACAAAAAAGATAACGGGAATTATCACATAATATATAATGCATTTATCAAATATTTTTGTTTCAATAACATACTAATCATATTAATATATAAGACTGGTACAAAATTTTTCATAACCTCAACAACAACTCTATAATAATACTAATCGTATGTTAATCTATTTTTAATGAAACGCGTACATTTAAACTGATTGTACAAGAAGTTAAGAAGATTTCACAATGAGATTCATTGGATTTCCAAATTTCAAATATGTGAATCATTTTTGCAATATAGTGTTCTAGTGATAGCGAACATCATTATAGTTATTCAAATGATAAATGAAAATATTAAAGAAACAAAATAGAAATAATCGTTTAATTCTCGAAAATGGAAATTTTAATATTTCTTTTGTGTTTTTTTTTGGATAAAAGAATAACAACTACAGTGCATGTACTTATGTGTGTTACTATTTCTTGTATTTAAGACGAATATTTTGCGTTATCGATAGACATATCACATCTTTAATTTGAATTTCATATCAAAAATAATATTTTAGATATGAAATCTGTTATTCTTACTGTTTTTCTTATTGGCTATGCTATTGCTATTGATACAACCACCATAGAACCTAAGCGTAAGTTTACGCAGTTTTCAACTTATGAATTTTGGTATTCAAGCTGTTTGCTCTGGGAAAAACACTGAGTGGAGAGAATGTACCAACCTTTGTGGAAAACAACGTTGTGAAGATCTCAAGAGTGTAAGTTAAAAAAATATATCATTGATAGTGCGATGACAATAGAATGTCGGTTGTTTCTCCCTTCGTTGTGGCCCACCTGCATGTGTTTGTAAAGATGGATACGTTTTCGCTTCCAATGATGCTTCTGAAGGATGTGTACCTAGAGAAACATGCTTGTAATAATATGCAATATAACTATATTTTAATTTTAATTTTCGGCGATTGGTTAGACAGAAGAACAGAAATCCTCAATAAAATGCTCACTTCGATTATAAAACAATTTAAAATTAAGAGTTCTGATGTTTATATTTAAAATGTGAAAATAAAGATTTTAACATAGCACTAGCACTGTCTGGTAAAGAGACGCAATCTCTATGTGCGTTAGAGGCAACCACAGCACCCCAATGGGATACGGCGCCCACATTGAAGGCACTGGGAGGTGACACTGCATCTTTGGTTTAATTACCCAAGTTTGAGGTACTTTCCTGATTCAACCAGAATAATTCTGTGTTCAATTTAAATTTTGGAACGCTCTCCATTGGAGAGCAACATGAATCGAAAATCTATAGATAAAGCAGTTCGTTTGATTTTTAAAATTGAAAAATCAATGAGAACTATAATCATTTTAGGAATTGTAGTTGAGATGAGCGGTTGTATTCCGGCTGTATGAAAGGTTGTTCTCAAATCTAAGCTCGATGTAGCCTACGCGTGTGCATGACCCATGGTGTCAAGTCAAGAGAGACGGTCTTTATCAAGTTTGGGGGAGAGACACAGCACCCCAATGGGATACGGCGCCCACATTGAACGCACTGGGAGGTGACACTGCATCTTCGGTTTAATTACCCAAGTTTGAGGTACTTTCCTGATTCAACCAGAATAATTCTGTGTTCGAATTAAATTTTGGAACGCTCTCCATTGGAGAGCAACATGAATCGAAAATCTATAGATAAATCAGTTCGTTTGATTTTTAAAATTGAAAAATCAATGAGAACGATAATCATTTTAGGAATTGTAGTTGAGATGAGCGGTTGTATTCAGGCTGAAAGGTTGTTCTCAAATTTAAGTTCTAAGTAGCTCAGGCTCATATAATTTAAGAAGATAGCTGTTCATTTCTAAAATTTCAGTAGAAAAAAGCGGTTATACACAGGCTCTATGGGGAAATTGTCACAAATCTAGGCTGCTTTCTTGTTCAGGCTCTTATGCAGTAGTCATTGTCTGGTGAAGAGAGCAATCTCTATGTGGGTTAGAGGCAGACACAGCACCCCAATGGGATACGGCGCCCACATTGAAGGCACTGGGAGGTGACACTGCATCTTCGGTTTAATTACCCAAGTTTGAGGTACTTTCCTGATTCAACCAGAATAATTCTGTGTTCGAATTAAATTTTGGAACGCTCTCCACTGGAGAGCAACATGAATCAAATGTCTTTAGATAAATCAGTTCGTTTGATTTTTAAAATTGAAAAATCAATGAGAACTATAATCATTTTAGGAATTGTAGTTGAGATGAGCGGTTGTATTCAGGCTGAAAGGTTGTTCTCAAATTTAAGTTCTAAGTAGCTCAGGCTCATATAATTTAAGAAGATAGCTGTTTATTTCTAAAATTTCAGTAGAAAAGAGCGGTTATACACAGGCTCTATGGGAAATTGTCACAAATCTAGGCTGCTTTCTTGTTCAGGCTCTTATGCAGTAGTCATTGTCTGGTGAAGAGAGCAATCTCTATGTGGGTTAGAGGCAGACACAGCACCCCAATGGGATACGGCGCCCACATTGAAGGCACTGGGAGGTGACACTGCATCTTTGGTTTAATTACCCAAGTTTGAGGTACTTTCCTGATTCAACCAGAATAATTCTGTGTTCAATTTAAATTTTGGAACGCTCTCCATTGGAGAGCAACATGAATCGAAAATCTATAGATAAAGCAGTTCGTTTGATTTTTAAAATTGAAAAATCAATGAGAACTATAATCATTTTAGGAATTGTAGTTGAGATGAGCGGTTGTATTCAGGCTGAAAGGTTGTTCTCAAATTTAAGTTCTAAGTAGCTCAGGCTCATATAATTTAAGAAGATAGCTGTTTATTTCTAAAATTTCAGTAGAAAAGAGCGGTTATACACAGGCTCTATGGGAAATTGTCACAAATCTAGGCTGCTTTCTTGTTCAGGCTTTTATGCAGTAGTCATTGTCTGGTGAAGAGAGCAATCTCTATGTGGGTTAGAGGCAGACACAGCACCCCAATGGGATACGGCGCCCACATTGAAGGCACTGGGAGGTGACACTGCATCTTTGGTTTAATTACCCAAGTTTGAGGTACTTTCCTGATTCAACCAGAATAATTCTGTGTTCGAATTAAATTTTGGAACGCTCTCCATTGGAGAGCAACTTGAATCGAAAATCTTTAACAATATACTTAATTTTTTAAAATTCAAAATTGGCGCCAAATATGCAAAACATTCATTTTTGATGTTTCAAAAGAGGTGATCGGTTGTATTCAGGCTGTATGAGAGGTTGTTCACAAACCTAAGTTCTAAGTAGCTCAGGCTCATATAATTTAAGAAGATAGCTGTGGCATCAATGCACCTCCTATTCGTTCCGAAATTTATTCGTTCATAGTGAGGAATATTCAAGATAAACATCTTTCTGATTTGGGCAATTTCAAATTTTTAAAATGAACTCTGTTAATTTCATATAGAACTATTTCTATATTTAACTTAGGAATTACTTGAATATATTAACTTTAGAATTAATGAAAATTTATCAAATTATGTGACTTTACAACATCTATTTCATAAGGATATTAAAAAAAACTTGCAATAATCAAACTAACCAATCTGTCGAAACAACATATTCTTCCGGCAACAAATCTTAATTTTTGGAATTGACAAGGAATATCAATTCATATTTACAAACGTTAACAAACAGATTTGCGAAAATCTTATATACTTTCCATACAATCTGACTACAAACAAGAAGCAACGTAGATTTATGAACAACCTCTCATACAGCCTCAATACAACCGATCACCTCTTTTAAAACATCAAAAATGAATGTTTTGCATATTTGGCGCCAATTTTGAATTTTGAAAAATAAAGTCTACTGTTAAAGAATTTCGATTCATGTTGCTCTCCAATGGAGAGCGTTCCAAAATTTAATTCGAACACAGAATTATTCTGGTTGAATCAGGAAAGTACCTCAAACTTGGGTAATTAAACCGAAGATTCAGTGTCACCTCCCAGTGGCATCAATGCACGTGTCGTATCCCATTGGGGTGCTGTGTCTGCCTCTAACGCACATAGAGATTGCGTCTCTTTACCAGACAGTGCTAGTGCTATGTTAAAATCTTTATTTTCACATTTTAAATATAAACATCAGAACTCTTAATTTTAAATTGTTTTATAATCGAAGTGAGCGTCTGATTGTGGATTTCTGTGCTTCTTTTAATTTATCCAATCGTCTAAAATTAAAATTAAAATATAGTTATATTGCATATTATTACAAGCAAGTTTCTCTTCGTACACAACCTTCGGAAGCCTCATTAGAAAGGAAAACGTGCCCTTCTTTACATACACATGCAGGTGGGCCACAACGAAGGGAGAAACAACCGCCAACCTATTATCATTCAACTATTAACCATATATTTCAATAACTTACATTTTTAAAGTTGTCACAACGTTTTTCTCCACAAAGGTTGCTACATTCTCTCCACTCAGTGTTTTTTCCAGAGCAAACAGCTTGAATACCAAAATTCATAAGTTGAAAACTGCGTAAACTTACGCTTAGGTTCTATGGTGGTTGTATCAATAGCAATAGCATAGCCAATAAGAAAAACAGTAAGAATAACAGATTTCATATCTAAAATATTATTTTTGATATGAAATTCAAATTAAAGATGTGATATGTCTATCGATAACGCAAAATATTCGTCTTAAATACAAGAAATAGTAACACACTGCAGTTGTTATTCTTTTCTCAAGCCTAACAACTGTTATAAGAACAAAAGAAATTAATTGAAAATAAACGAAATATCAATGAAAATTTCCATTTTCGAGAATTAATCGATTATTCGCTCTTGTTTCTTTAATATGAACAATTATATTAGTTAGTGAAGGATTGTTACACTTTGCATTCGAATGAATGCCGCTTATTTCGGAAAAAAAAGAAAAAAACTATAACGATAGATATCAATAGGTAAACAACTTTTATTTTTTTATACAACAGTCAATCAATCATATAATCTCAACAAATAGAACATAACAAATCTAAACTCTTTTGTACTAATATCTAGAAAATTTTCTTGAACCAGCTTGGCCGTTCCTTATTTAATTCTAAAACTCTTTTTCCTTTCAGTACACCATCATCAAGAACATCATCCATGAATCTAACGAATACCTATAAAAATAAGAATAAAGCTAACTTTACTAGAAACTTATTCACCGGTTTATCCTGCTTTTCTCCTTTGTATGGATTATAGTCCATCATTTTCTGTTTGATTTCGTTAGTTAACTCCCGAACCTAGGTGAATACTTACTATCCATTAGAAAAAAGCTTATGTATACCTTGTTATAACAAGTTCCACAGATGGTGCCAGTTTGATGGAACCCACCACAAGATTTACAAGTTATCAAGTCTTCAGTAGGAGACAATAATCTTGTGTATGAGAATTTACGAGTTATTTTCTTTGCTGAAATAGTGAGGAACCATATTCAGAAGTCACCTTCTAAATCTTACGTTTACTAGTTCGGAACTTCGGTACACCCCAAAGTATTCTACAGTCATTGATTATATTCTCAAGGGAATATGAGTTAGAAGCAGTGATAGGAACAGATGATGTGGTCAAATTCAATGCTGGTGCTGAACATATCAATATTGATAGAAATACCCAAAAACTATTTTAACCTAGTGGGGGAACTCTTGGAAAACCCAGCAGCTCATCTACAACATATCTAATTTGTCTAATTGCACGCAACATCTGAAAGCTATGTGTAGACTATGTATATAGCATAATAAAGAAGGTTCATAAATAAGTTTTCTGATTTCAACAGATCTTGAAGAAACAAAACATAAACCACATTGACACGTATATTTACCAAAATACATTTACATTTTTGAGGAAACATTAAAAAGGTTTACGCCCAACGTTAAACCAGTAATGCAATAAAATAAAATAAAAAAGAAATAAATTATTTAGAAATCGTCATCGTCATCCTCGGCCATTTCTTTAGCGAATTCAAGCTCCTGAGAAAGAGTAATAACAGATATTTACATCAATTCTAATCAAACCTGTTGCTCTCTCTCTCTTTGAGCTTCGATGCTTTCTACCTCAAGCTTATTCTTTGGTGGGAAACGAAGAGCTTTAACAGCTTGATTGTGAAGTTCCAAGCAATATCTGAATAAATTAATAAACTTTCTGTTAACCCCGAACACTATTATAATTACCTAATTCTGGAATCGAAGTGATCTAATGGTTCAGTAGTTCTGTACACATCAGCCGTTTCAGAACTGCGCATGTATCTCTCACCATCTTTAGTATCAGAAGTAATGAAAGCGTCAATAGCGCCGGTAGCAATGGCTTTAGCAACCTGTATAGAAACAGATGAGAATAATCATAAGCTTTTTAAAACATACCATGTATTCTGTATCAACTTCACTGTTGATCTGAAGTTTCTTTCCAATATCCTAAAAACATAAAAACTTGAATGAACAATATAGCAAAAACTCACTTTAATGGCAATCTTAGAATAAGCGAGAGAAATTTGCTTAACAGCAGTTTTGATCACATTTTGTCTCAATCTTACAATTAAAGTCAATGTCTCATCTGTCTCGAACTGAAAGATTTCGAGCATTATTTTTTAAACATAAAGTATTCATACAGTTGTTCCATACTGTTCAAGAACTTTATTGAAATGAACAAGATCACCAATACGAACAGCTGAAATGGAGGGTCAGAATTTATAAATTAATTCATATACCTTGGGTGAGCTCAAGATAAGGAGCCAAACACTTTCTGTAAATTGGTTGACGGAAAATAGATCTTTCAGGAATTTCTCCTTGAAGCAACCCGATTACAACAACCCATTTTTGAGCATTTTGTTTAAAACCAATGGCTGCCTCTTGAGGAGCCTTGCGCATAGCCTGGAATGATATCAGTTAAGCAATTTATGATAAAATTGAGCAACCTGAAGAAAATATCCAGCAGCAGCAGCGTAGTCAAGTTGAAGAGCCTGGATTCTTCCTTGGTAATAGAGATAACGAGCGAGATCGTTGTTATTGGCATTATCAGGGAATGACACCTAAATATTATCAATTTCACACTGAAATAAACAACAATAGCTTACTTTAGACACAAGCTTAGCAGCAGATTGGTATTGTTTATTTAATAAATAGCATCGCAACAAAGTGTAGATTAGAGTTGCTTGAGATTCATTCAAACGACGTAAAGTAGCAGTACGAAGACGAGCATTAAAGTAACTAAATGTTGACAGACTTAGTAATATATTTAAAACATATCGAATACCTGACAAGCTCGTTAAAACGTCCGAGTCTTTCATGAATTAAAGCCAAATAGAAGTAGCCTTTAGCTACAATAGCATCAAGAGATCTCTTCTCATTCTGATCGACTTAAAAAAAAGTTTGAATAATCAAGCGTGCTTTGTGCATACCTCGGCTAATGAGGAGCTCAGCAGCTTCTTTAGCTTCATTCAATTTATTCTGGTCTATCAAATAAACGATTACAAGCAGATTTACATAGAGATCAGACTCCACAGAAGAAAACACTCTCTTAGCGGGTCTAGGAGACCTGAAGAATGATAACATTGTAAGAACAAAAGTAAAAACATACTTTGCTGGTTTTGGATCGACATCCATTTTTTGCTCAGTAGTAGCAGCCAAAGCAGAAGCAGGAGCAGGTACCCATTGCAGAAGAGTATCACGATGAATTACAGTTTGAGTAGAGTGAGTAGAGAGGAGTTTGTTAAGAACCTATGAGACGATGACAAATGATACAACAATATAACTCATACTTCATTATTCAATTGTTTTCTGGATTGATGCAGAACCTGTAGCACTCTTCCCATAAAATGAGATTCTCCACGATCAAGAAGAGAGCAGTGCTCACGAAGATCTAAGATTATAAACTGATTAAAATACGAAAATTAGTATAATATCATACTCTCAAGAGCAATTGTGTTCAAATCTTTTGGCTGTTCTTCCTTTTCTTTTTGCTCATCAACTTCCATATTTTCAACATTTTGCACTTTAGTATTAGCTATAGGTGCCATGTCCCCTATAATACAAATATATATATAAATATAAAACTTAAATCATAAAATAAATAAAAATGAGAAGACATAGAAGTTATTTAAAATTGCCGCATATAATTCTGGGCGTGGCTAGCTGATATATAACTGTGCAGCAATTGCTAGTATAAGGTCCCACAAGGAAATATTTGAAATTTCGAGAAAATACTCGACGAATGGAAATTTCCTCGTCAGGGGCGTGGCTTTCGGGCACATTCGCACATTCAGATTTCCCTGTTTAAGCAAAGGTAGTGTCTGCGTATGGTTTAACATATGCAAATATAAATTTAAATCATATCTTTCTAACTATGTTTCATCAATCTTTTTTTTCGAATATCTTTCTCTTTCATACGCCCTATTATTATTAAACATATACATATATATATTTCGTACTTTAGGTCGTTTCACCGAAGTGCTCGGAATCATGTCTGTTGTCGGTTTCGATATTGGAAACCTCAATTGTTATATTGCGATAGCCCGTCAAGGTGGTATCGAGGTGTTGACTAATGACTATTCTCTTCACGCCACTCCGTAAGCATATAAATTATGGTCGATACCTAATTTATTTTCTTAAGTTCATGCGTCTCCTTTGGCTCCAAGCAACGCTCCATGGGAGTTGCTGCTCGTCAATCCGTCAATAGCAATTTCAAAAACAGTTTGCTGAACTTCAAGCACTTGTTGGGCCGCAAGTTCAGCGATCCTGTAACTCAGAAATTCATTAAGTTCATTCCATGCGGAGCTGTTCAATTGGCAAATGATGAAATAGGCTTCAAAGTATATTATTTTTTATTTTTTCTATTTAATAGTTTTTTTAAAGGTAAGATTCCTGGAGAAAGAAGCCATTTTCACTCCTGAGCAAATTTATAGTTGCTTGCTCACTAAGCTCAAGGACATTGTTGAAAACCAGGTCACCGAAATCAAAAAAGTAGTTGACTGCGTTATCTCTGTAAGTTTGAAGTAAATGAAATTCTGTATATGTAGTTTAATTGTTTATAGGTACCTAGCCATTTCACCGATGTTCAACGTAGAGCTGCTAATGCTGCTGTTCAATATGCTGGAATGAACCCACTCAGAGTTATGAATGAAGGCACAGCCATTGCTCTTGCTTATGGTCAGTCAGTTTTATCAGCGAAAATATTACGTACGATCTTCAGGAATTTACAAACAAGATCTTCCTGAAGCCGCCGAGGGTGTCCGTCCGCGTCATGTTGTGTTCCTTGATGTTGGTCACTCTTGCACTCAAGCAAGTTTGGTTGCTTTTAACAAGGGCAAACTGCAGGTACACACTCACAACATTATATTTACATTAAAAATGTCGTACAGATGTTGGGATCCACTTATGACCTTGATGTTGGAGGTTTATGGTTTGATGTCCTTATAGCTGAGCATTTCAACAAGGAGTTCAAGACCAAATATGGTATTCAAGTTTTTCAGACAATGTTGATTTAATATTTCAAATAGGTATTGATGCCACTGAAAACCCTCGAGCTTGGATCAGATTGTTGGAGGAGTCTGAAAAGGTTAAGAAGCAGATGTCTGCTAACCAAACTCCTATTCCAATAAACATCGAATGCTTTATGAATGATAAGGATGTCACCTCTAAACTTCAACGGTTTTATTAATTTGTTTATACTTTGTCTTATTCATTGTTTGGTTTATAGAGCTGATTTCGAACTCATTGCTGGTCCTCTCTTCGAGAAGGTTAGAGGAGTTATCCACAGACTTCTCCAGGAATCTGGAGTAGCTGCTGCTGATGTAGATGAAATTGAGATTGTTGGAGGATCTTCTCGTATTCCAATGATCCGCATCATTGTCAAGGATATCTTTAACAAGGATGCTAAGACTACTATGAATCAAGATGAAGCTGTTGTCAGAGGTTAGTTAAGAAAGTTTGAGATCTAAATAAAATTTATTTTGTAGGTTGTGCTATGCAATGTGCTATTCTTTCTCCTGCATTCCGCGTTCGGGAGTTCTCAATCAAAGACTCTCAACCATACAGAATCCACATTTCGTGGCATGGAGGTGCCCCAGAAGGAGGGTAATCATCAAAAATTAAGTTGCATTAGTTAATTAGATTGTTTTAGCGAATCTGATGTCTTCGTTGAACACGATGAATTCCCATACTCTAAGGTCATTACCCTGTTCCGAAGTGATGAATTCAAGATTGATGCGCAATACAGTCTTCCTAACACCATTCCCCACACAACCACTAAGATTGGTCAGTTAAAGTTCAGAAAAAGGCTTATTACGAATATTTTGTAGGTACCTGGACAGTCAAGGGAGTTACTCCTAATGAAGATGGAGAAGCCAAGAAAGTTAAAGTGAAAGTTCGTGTCAACCCCAACGGAGTCTTCAATATTAGCTCTGCCTCTACTACTGAGACCAGACTTGTTATGGAAGAACAAAAACCAGAACCTATGGAGCAGGATACTCCAGAAGTTCCAGCTGAAAACTCTGAGGAGGCTCCAGCCGACCCTGCCCCTGCTCCAGAAGCAGCTCCAGCTCCTCCAGTTCCTGCTGAGCCTGTCGCTAAAACTTTCACTGTTGACTTAGTTGTAGAGGAATCTTTACCTTTCACCTACGACATACCAAAATACGCGGCTTCTGAGGTTTGCTCATATTAATGTTTGTATAAAAAGAACCTTCATTTTCAGGAGTCCATGCGACAAACTGATCTCTTTGAAAAGAAGAAAGCTGATGCTAAGAACACTGTGGAAGAATATGTATACGAAATGCGTGATAAGCTTTCTGACCAACTTGCTCCATTTGTTTCTGAAGAAGAAGCTGATATGTTCAGATCTCATTTGTCTACCACCGAAGAGTGGCTCTACGATGAAGGAGAAGACACTGAAACCCAGGTCATTAGTTCTTAATTGAAAATTTTTTTAAAAGGATGTTTATAGATCTATGAAAAAAGACTTCGTGATCTTAAACTTATCGGTGACCCAATTGTCGAGAGATTTATGGAATCTATTCGTGCTGTCCAAAGAGAAAAGGAAGCCCAAGAAGCTGCCGCTGCCGCCGCCGCTGCAGCAGCTGCTGCTCCTCCACCAGCTCCTGAAGCCCAACCTGATGCTCCCGCTCCTCCTACTATGTAAATCTTGTGATGGTTAGTGTGAAATCTCCGGTCATTTGTTGTGAGTAGAGTCAAAAGACTGTCCATACATCAATCGTTCTTTTTTGTTTTTTTTTCTTAATTATTTCAAGTTTGTTATCATTTTATTATTACATAAATTCTGAATAGAATTGAATGGTTTTTTGTTAGAGCTTAAAAGTGGCAATAAACTATGAAATAAAGTTATTAAAATATTTATTTACATAAATACCCGTGTGATTTTGTAATCACGTATCAAAAAATGTACAAGCTTTGGCAACAACAAGGGCGTAGTGGCTAAGAATATCAGAAAATGGCGGAGCTGTAGATAAAAACGGTCATTATGCTCAAGTTAAGATAAACTATGAGATTCAAATCTTCTCAGCTGTTCCTAAACTATCTAGTGGCGTATAATTTTTCTACAAGGCATTTAACAGAATCATATTATTAAGAAAAACTTAAGCTTCTTTAGATTTCATCTGCCTAATCTTCATGGCTCTTACATGTAACCTTTCCATCTGGCTTTCATCCAGATTAATTTCACAAACCTAAACATAGATAACATGGGAATTTTAAAAGAATAAAGAAAGGAGTACCTTTTTCACCAAAAATTCCTCGGTCATAATATGCGGAGGCAGATGTCTAAGACGAGTGACAATAGAATGTAAATCTGGGAACTGTTTGCATTGTTCTTTATTTCCTAATCCGAATTTAAACAGAACCAATGCAACTTTGAAGAGTACTTTAACACCTACAAACGGAAAGTGATTTTAAAAGAAACAGAAAGGAGTGTTTACCTTCACAAAAAAACATATCCCAAACTCGTAAAACGGTTGGCCATGGTAGGGTTCGGCAAAAAACGCACATAAACCATTCAATCATATACAAGACAGGATCAACATTATTCTTTTTCTAAAAATTCATATGTTAAACATGTATGTGAATCACCATTCGTCTTACTAAATGTCTATAGCTAACAGGAGATTTTTCCTTCAATAATTGTACGAGAATATCACCGTCTACTTGAACAGCTTCCTGAAATTACAATGAACGATGATTTCACATTCCATACATTGCTTTTACCAATCCTGGGCTATAATACTTCGGTAAATATCGAGTGCAAACTTGGACAAAACAATAAAACGCGTCTCTATAAAGCAAAACATGATAGGAATCGAATAATAGTTATTATAATGATTACTTAAGAGGCATGTGCATTAGTAGCACAGAAGCTATAGGAGCCTGTCCTTGACAATATCCTTCTTCGGGAAAGAGAACGGTCCATGTTTTCAGAAGAGTAGCTAAATCTTCACGACTGTAATTAATTAAATGTATAAGAAACACAACATCAAAGACACATACCCATTCTTTCCGTAACTACCAGTTGTTGCAAACATTTCATGCTCTGGAAATTGGCGATTTAAATCCTTTTCTATATCATCGGACCATTTTGGATCAACTTCTTTATTAACACAAATCTAAAGATAAAATGATAAGACAGCAATGATGATAAGAACTCACATCAAAAACTTCTTTGTTTTTGGAATAATCCATATGATAAACAGCTCCGCAAAGATATTTCCATGCTTTTCCTCTTAGAGAAGGTGGTATACCTTTACGACAACGTTCACGAACTTTATCAAACCTTAAACTCGTTTTCATGTACTTCTACTCTTAATTTAAAGGGTTGCTCACTTATGATCCATATAAAACGTCCAATTCTCAAACATTTCAATCCATTTCATTTCTCTTCGACGTAAAACTTTGACATCAACAAACGCCCGGGCACTAGAGAACAAACGAAAGGCTCTAAAGATCAAATATGGAAATTACCTCGGGACAGTACTATCTGTGTTGATAAAAAACCCATATTCATCTGCTTCGGGAATACTTTGATTGGCGTATTCTTCAGATTCTCGTTCGTCTTCTTCTACTAAAGTATTGCAGTCCCTACTGTCTGATCTGCTCATTTGGTCAGAAGCCGTCTAAATAAAGTCATTATTAAAGCCAAGTATAAAATCGAATATACCTCTCCTGGTCTTTCAGGCCGCTCACGTAAGAATGGAGTTATTTCCCCATTCAATACACAATCTATATTGCTACTTGCGACCATAGAATTTTGTACTGAAGGTGTTATCTCTCTACTATTGCAATCATCAGATGATTCATATGATTCAGGAGGGCAGCTCGCAGCGAGACGGTCGACTATAATATTCTCGTAGGATTGCTCCATCTGAAATAGGGAATAGTTAGTATAAAATAGAAAACAAAGCTTTTCAAGAAAGACGAAGTAAGCTACTGATTAAAAAGAAGCGACTCAACAAAACACACCAGAATGCGTACCCAAACAAGGGCAACAAAATATTTACCGTATTAAACCCTTTCTAACTTTGTTACTAAACATGATAAAAGAAATAAAAATGATTAATACTTAAAATTATTTTTTGATAAACTTAACTAACTATCAGAATGTTTAGATAACTATAATAAAACAAAAAAGTGTGAAGTATGTCAATACGCAGTAACAAATTATTTTGAAATTAAGGCTTCATTCAATAAAAAAAAAACAAAGTGTTAAAAATGACAGCCGAATATCAACTTCAGTAAACATTAACAATTGCTCATATTATATTTCAATAAATAGGCGTGCGAACTGAACACGTTGCTGGCGAAACTATAGCTATAGTAAACGAAACATGATGGCTATTGGGACCTTGAAACATTTCAAGTTTGCTTTACCCTTGAAAGCGGGAGATTCTTCCGTAGCCAAAGATATATATATATATATTTTTTTTTTTTCAGAAGCAGTTTACGAATTTTCAAAACGACTGCGATAAGAAAAATAAAACAAAAAATGATTGCTACAATACCTTTAACCAAATTGAAATATGAATTGAATAGAGAAATTTTGCATTTACTTGCCCAAAATGATTCAAAAGGGCTACGGACGCAAAAACCAGTCACGTAATGTAGCGTGAATGAGCCTCACTTTTGATTATATGGTGAGAGAGGTGATTTCTCATTTTATGGCAGAAAGAAACGAAGAGCGGTTGTATCAGTAACTATACCAAGTGAAAAAATAAAATATAAGTAACAGATAGATGGAAACCAATATTTCGTTGAATAAATGTTTTTTTTATAAAATTTCATTGAAAACTAAATAATGTGTCTAAATATTAGGAATGAAAATAACAAAATGCTTTGACATAATCTAGTAAACAGCGTTGCAAATGAAAAATTAGAAATCATCAACGGTATCCAACTTGACAATGTTATCATCCTTTTTGAATGGTGGCATTCCTAAGTATGGGCAAGTGGCACAACGGAAAGCATCTCCCAAAGAGCACTGCAAAATATTTTGAAGAAACTTCCTAGAAAAACAGAAGAACTTACACTTCCACAGTTGCTCTTCACTGGCTGTTGGGCTAGCTTCTCTTTTTCTTCAATTTCGGCCAGTCCACAAACACAATTTTTGCATGCCCTTTTCTTCTTCCCATCAGTTGGTTCCCCACAAGCTTAACAACAAGAAAAGCATATTAGACTTGAAGATCAACAACTACCTTTCAAGTCGCTTTCAGATGGCTTCTTAAAATCTTCTTCATTTAATAACTCATCTTCATCGATCAAATCATCATCAGCTATCTCGGGCAACTAAAGCCAGTTATGATACAAATTTATAGTTTTTCATCTTACCTTAAGAGCAAAAGTCTGTCCAGCGAAAGAAGGCTTTTCACAAGTAAGGCTGAATATAGAGTCATTAGATGTGGAGGCGAGATTAGAAAATCCAATCAAAGTGATTTTTCGGTGAATATCATCTTGACTAACACCTAAAAAAAAAAATATATATATATATGCGTAAAACAATCTTTGCCACCATTAATCACTGCTTCAATCAAAGCTCCTTCTTTGGCTAGGCGATAAGCTTCAGATGCGAGTGAATCAATTTCTTCAGCCGAGTTACACAGGAAAGCAACAAATTCATATGAGTTAGCTTTTTTGTCTGAAAAATTAGAATACTTATGAGGTCAGAAATGAAGTAGAAATTTCAAACCTTTAGTAGAAGCAACATCTAAAACTTCTTTTCTACAGGAGACATTTGGAGTACATAAATCAGCTGATATTCCTGATCCTAGAAGGAACAAAACACTGCTTGTCTCTGATAATTTGTTGTTAAAAGCAAAAGGCATCTAGAATCAAGATAACAATCAAGGAAACAAACAATATGAAAATTAGGTAAATATGAAATAATAATCATTCAATTAATAATAGAAATAAGAAAAAAATTTATAAATTAACAAAATTTATAAATTATACAACTCTTCAAACCTATCCAGCAAGCCTATATTTTCCATTATTTTTCTAATTTCACTTGTATTTACATGTTTGTTATTACATCCAGCAGCATTAACTTCCCTGAATTCAGAAAACTTCAAGTCATCTATCGTCAACTCATCATCTGAAATGAAATAATTACAAAAACCACAGATCATTTGACCAAGCCTGTAATTCTCAAAATTAATCGTTGCCAATTCCAAGATTTAATTTCATTATAAAAACTACGACAATTTGAAGTTTTTCCTGAAATGATGAAGCTATATACATAGCATTTGAAAAATTAACAACCTTCTACAATAATAATAGCAGGTTTTCCTGGGGTTGAAAACCCGTTCAAATTTAAATTTTTGGTTAATCGAACAATGTCACTTCTCTGAATTTAAAAAAATATTCAAAAACAAATATTTTTGTATTACCTTTGTTGAACTATAGAGATGATGGCTATATATAAAGTACCGAGAATAAAGTTCAGGTTCGCTTTCAAATGAAGTATCTGTAGCTTCATTACTATGTAGTCTGGGACAATTAGGGATGAAATCCTAGATTGGATATTACGATAAACGTTTTATTCAAAACTAACATTTAGCCACATAATAATCTCCGCAATCAAGGGCATTCCCTTTTCCAGGGAACGAAGCCATTCTCTCAATTTCTCATTCAACCTTAAAACTTAAATTCAATTGTCATAGCAAAATTTTAGCTTACAGTCGATCATTCAGAATGCCGTTGCTGTCAAAGAATACAGTAGGATATTCCTTAATAGGATAGAGGGATGGTAAATTAAAATGAGCTTGTAATTTGACTTCTTCATATGTCTGAACTCAACTTTAATTTTATAATAACTATTTGAAGTACTTTTTTAAACACGAGGTTAGAACTGAGAGCAGATGAATCAAGAGAAGGCAACAACTGTAATTCTGTTTCTTCAAACATTGATTGCAAAACTTCAAATTCATCTGCTTTCATCAAGTCACAGTCATTCTGAACTTCTTCATCACATAACATGACAGAGAAGATTTAATTTTCCGGAAATAAAGTTTTACAGAGAATTGAATATAGTTTGCCATATCAGTATTTTTGGATTAACGTGTATACGCATTACGTACTCTTTCAACACAGTCGAAATATTTTCAAATTTTGCGCGCCTTTCGCGGATTACCATTGTATAAGAATGTTACAACGTTTAAGCCTAGTGAATATATGGGCAAATTGTTACTAATATACCATTTCAAAAGCTTTTACAGAATTTTTTGAAAATTCATTGTTTAGATGGCTGACGCTGCCTTAGAATTTGGTGATGTCTTCGTGGAAGATATGGGAATATTGGTCAGTTGTATGATATAATGCATGATGACAAAATTTTTTTAGAACGCAGGGCGTATAAAGTTGGGAAATTCAGCTATTCAATTTAAGAATGAAAAAACTGGAAAAGTATGTCTTTCACACCTTTTTTTTTGTAAAATTGCTATCAGGTTACCACAGTCGTTCCATCTGATCTCAGCAACATAACCTGGCAAAGATTGGGAAACAGACCAGGAATCAACTTCAAACTTCATGATGGATCAAAATTGAGATGTGGAGGTTTCAAAGAAACGGTTCGAATTTTTTTCTCTTTTTTTTTCAATCGAGCTGTTTTTTAGGATTTCGAAAAAATCAAATCATATGCCAGTAAAAATTGGGAACAGAATGTTGAACAAAAGGAATTAGTTTTGAAAGGTTGGAATTACGGAGACTGTCGTGTAGAAGGTACGAGTTAGCTGTTTTTTGACATTTGTAATGGTACCAACTAGGTAAATCCGTTGAGTTCACACTTGATGGTTTACCTGTTTTTGATGTCCCACTATCAAATGTTTCCAATTGTGTTGGAAACAAGAGTGAAGCTACCATTGAATTCCATCAGGTAATTTTTATTTCAAAAAGTTATCACGGTTGTATGGTTTAGAGTGATGATTGTCCTACTTCTTTAATTGAAATGCGTCTTCATATGCCAGCTAACCCAGAAGATGAAGAGTATGATCCAGTCGAGGTACTTATTTTATATAATATTAAAAGCAATTGATGATATATAGGAATTCCGAAGAACTGTTATGACGTATGCTGGTATTGAGACTGAATCCGGTCAACCAGTGGCTTCTCTCTCCCAAATTCTCTGTACTACTCCTCGGTAATTACGATATTCTTTTTCATCTTTATTTATGTAATATTCAGTGGACGTTACGATATCAAAGTTTATCCAAACTTCTTATCCCTTCACGGAAAAACTTACGATTACAAGATCCCAATCAAGACCATTATGCGTCTTTTCCTTGTTCCTCACAAAGATGGTCGTCATGTATACTTTGTGGTATGTTATATTGGCTTACTATTGTTGTAGTAGGGTATTTTAGATCTCTTTAAATCCTCCTATTCGTCAAGGTCAGACAAGATATCATTATCTTGTTCTTGAATTCTTGAAAGAAGAAGAAATTGAATTGTCACTTGGATTAACAGAGTAAGTTTCTATTTTCCCCACGAACGTTAATTGTTCCTTTTTAAGGCAACAACTTGCTGAACAGTATGGAGGAAAACTTGAAAAAGAAATGAATGGACCTCTGTATGAAGTAGTTTCAATGATTTTCAGAGTTTTAATTAACATGAAAATTACTGTTCCAGGAAATTTTATTGGGTAATTAAGTATCTGCGAGCTTTATAACGTTCTTGATTTCAGTCACTCTGGTACTCCAGCTGTTATGTGTGCTCACAGACAAGCTTCTGGTTTCCTTTACCCATTGGAAAAAGGATTCTTGTATATTCACAAACCTCCTATGTATATTCGATTTGAAGAGGTTAGTGGAAATAGATTAGGGGCCCTACATCAATTTTTGTTTTCTCTAGATTTCTTCTGTAAATTTTGCACGTTCTGATGTATCTACTAGATCTTTTGATTTTGAAATTGAACTTAAAGCCGGACAAACTCTTTTATTCAACAGTGTTGAGAAGTATGTTTTCTTCTTAACTAGACCATGTTTAATCGGTGATTCAGAGATGAATATAATAAGCTATATGATTACGTTCAAAACAAGCATCTTCGGATCAGAAATGCAAGAAAAATGGTTTGCAACAATCTTATTTAAATTTTATAATATAATTTTTCAGGAGAAGAAATATAATGAAGACAGATTTGCTGGAAGTGATGACGAGATTGATCGCTATAAAGAAACTGTTAAAGCAGAAGGAAAGGAACGTGATGGTGACAATAGTGATTCTGATTCTGAAGATGGTATAGCTTCCTTTGATTTTGCTTTTGCTATTTTTTACCTTTCTAGACGACTATGATTTGGATGAGGATCTGAAGAAAAGACAGCAAGAAAGAGTGAGATTCTTAAAAATATTTGTCATTTATTTGATTTTTGTTTAGCAAGAAAATTCTTCCGAAGGCAGTGGATCAGAACCCGATGAGGAGTATGATTCTGATGCCGATAGTGCCGACGGAAGTGGAGGAGGTTCAGGTGATGAATCTGGTGGTGAAAAGAAGGCTAAAAAGGCCAAAAAAGAGAAAAAGACTAAGGCTGCTGTAAGTGAAAGGCTGATTGGATGGTAGATTATTTAGAATTTCAGAAAGAACCAAAGGAACGCAAAAGCAAAGAGGGTGGTAAGCGTAAGAAGGATCCCAATGCACCAAAGAGACCTCAATCTGCTTACTTCTTATGGTTGAACGAGAATAGAAGCTCCATAAAGAAGGTATGTGTACGCAGAAAACATAGGTAACCGCATCAAATTGTTTAGAGCGGAGATTCTGTTGCTGATGTAGCCAAGCGAGGTGGTGAGATGTGGAAGACTCTGTCCGCTGATGACAAGAAGGTAATATAAATATCATTATCATGTAATATTACTATCATTCCAGCCGTATGAAGAGAAGGCAGTTGCCGAAAAAGAACGATATGATAAGGAAATGGTAGCTTACAAAAAGAAAGAAAAAGAAGAGAGCAAATCTTCTTCATCTTCTGCTGTCCAAAAAAGTCCCAAGAAACAAACAGGACCGTAAGCTTATTACAGCTTTTGATTGAACATTGACTGTTTTTTGCAGATCACCAATGAAAGAGAAAAAATCAAAGGAGTATATCAGTGATTCCGACGATTCTGATGATGATAAACCAAGCAAAAATAAATCTGAGAGCGTAAATATTTGTATATAATACTCAGTTAGTAAACGAGCTTGTTTCAGGATTCTGATGATGGTGATTCCGATGACTCCGATTAAATTTTCAATTATTTTTTGTTATCCAGTGAATATGCGGATCTCTATGTTTCAATATTGTGCAGATTATTTTGGCAGATAAATGTTTTAATTTTAATATTCATTTATTTTTTGTTAACATAAACAGAGAAATAACAATTAACAAATTTTGAACACCCTGATTTTACCATCGAAGCCAGCATACGCTAGGTGATCTACATCTGTACTAGCAGATGAGAATCTAAAATATAAGAGAACTTGGAATAGAAAAGAAAAGAATTAAATTTGAAATATACCGTAGTCTAAGAACAGCAGAATCAACAGCTACGTGTGGTGTAAGAGTGGTAATTTCTTCAGCTATTTTGTTTTCAACCAATTTTAGAAGAGTTACTGAGCCATCTTGAAGTCCACAAGCTATCACGGATCTCTTACTAGCAGCTACAGAGGTTATAGGTTGGCGTAATGTATGAGAAACTATAGGAGTTGCCACATTATTTTCAACTTTCCACACAATAAGCTTAAATTTAAAATTTTCAATATATTTCATGACTTCAAAATCTACTTTTTTATCTCTAGATCCCGTGACAAACATGGTAGAATTGGGAATCCAACTACATGACCAAATAATTCTGGAATGTTCATTCGTGGACTGCCAGATCTTCTCATAATCAAATCCATTTTCTGAATTAATGAATATGATTAAGCTATTCTTTGAAAAACAATTTACTGTCTCCATTTTTCTCTTTATATATGATTGCAGTACGATCTCTACTAACACTCAATAGATATTCTCCATCAGAACTCCACTCAATCTGTGTAACAGTTAAACCATGGCCTAGAAGATGTAAAACTTGGTGATCTGAACTGCGTATCCTCGTCATACCTATCACTTTATTCTTCAAATTCCAAGTAGCTGTATCCCATAACAAGATTGCAGCATGATCTGTTTGACTTGCCTGTTGAAATTCAAAAAATGAATGAAAACAAATTATTAAAACTTACTTTGCATGCTGTTGCAATCACGGTACCTGATGGATTGCTTGCAATAGCATAAACTTCAAAGCCATGTCCATAAAGCTTATGCAACTCGGGCCAAAGGGTGTTCTGTTGTAAACAATCCTCAGTAGGAACATCTGAAGTTTAAATTGTCGCCATTTTTTGAAAGCTTATTACATACTTTTCAAATCTTGTGGATTAGCAAGGAACTGTTCTTCTTCCCAATGTGTTTCTTCTGATTCATCAGATTTAGTTTGATCAACTTCTTTATTTGATAAGCCAAGTGCCGGCATACGAGCTCCTGCTTGCGCAAGATCAGAAACATCAAAAACCTAAATAGGCAAATCTGATTCTAAACTATCTATAACTAATTTACCTTCTCCTTGTCAATACCAGAAATTTGGGCTAATGAATTGGCAAAGGTAATAGGAGCTTGAAACGACCGGAAAATCTTTTCTTCTCCTCCGGATACAAATCGAGAACTGAAATCAATTGTTTACACTTGTCCGAATAAATGTATTTTCATTTTTAGACAACTATGAAGCGGTTGCTTTCTAATTTTTCTTTAAAAATCAAATTTCTATTTCAGGTAATAACAATTTTCTTATAACAAGCTATATATGTCACCTTGATAAGGAACAAACACACTGCATTTCATGTCCATGAACTTGAGGTCTAGCTATTTCAGCATAAGAGTTCTGAATCAAAACATTTTTCACCATGGTTGAATTTTTAGCTAACTCCTTCTTTCTGTATGGCGAATAATCTTGTTGTTTTATCACTTCCAGCGGATAAAATATAATTTCCATTAGGCTCCCAACATACGTCTCTAGCTTCTCCCACATGTCCACCAACCATTGGAATTGCCACCCATGGTTCATTCTAGCATAAAACTTTTGTTGAATATTCATAAATATCCAATAAAAACCTCATTGATCAATCTCCAAGCATGAAGTCCTCCAAAGTAAGAGCTTGAAACTAAGCCCTTACTATTATTGGTAAAAACGGCAGAGAAGAACCCAGCAGCTTGACCACCAACAATTCCTACTCTAATCTAGAGAAAACAATTAGACATATTTTTAGAAAACTGTAAAATCTTACTGAATCCGTCCAAATTCCTCCAGTTTCTTTCCAAATAATAGCTGTTTTATCACTTGAAGAAGTTACCAAAAGAGATCCATCTTTATTCCATTCAGTTGAATGCACCCAATCTTCGTGTCCTGACAACACAGCTTCAACATTAATAGCATAACCAATATCTATAATGTACAAATGACGTGACGCACTTCTACCGATCTATGCGTACCTCCATTGGCAGTAGGAACTATAAACTTATTCTTCGTTACACTCAATTCTTCATCATCTTCGGATTCCGAATTTTCTGATATTCTCCACAATCTAACATAGCTGTCTTGTCCAGCACTTGCGAGCAATAAGCTTTCATTATTATCTGGACATAGATATGCTTTATCATCAACATTAACAAGTAATAGCCTACTATTGAAACAAACGGAATGTATCCAATCGTTATGACCAATAAATGACAGAACTGCTTCGAAATTCTAACAGGAAATCTTTAAATTCAGTGTCTCATTGATTCGACACTTACATTTTTTTCTTTGTTTTCTACATAGAGATCAATTTTCCTTAGAGATGTACCGGCTGCTATTATCACATTTCCACAAGGTAAAACGACAGTATCAATAGATAATGGAAAGGCGTTAGAAGCTTGTTTGATATCCTCTTTGCATCTAACTGTCCAATTTTCACCGGATTTAGTGAGCCACCAACACCTTATACCGGTACTCATACCTCCCTGAACCAGATACCTACATCACAACCTCTGGTGGGCTTAAACTAACCCAAGATGCGGCAATGACTAACTCATCACCTCTAGCTGTTCCAGAGACTGAAGTGACAGCAATTGGTAATTTATCTGAACAAGCACTATGATCTTGATCTTATTATAAATCTCTGACCAAGTTTTAGGAGGAACGTAAACTTATTGTTCTCATAAGCCCAAAAAATCACATCACCGTTATTGCATCCCGAAACGAAATAGTTATCTAGAAATGTGTTCTATTGCACCAAATCAATTCGGTTAATCCATACCACTACATGGTACAACTCTCTTAACAACTGTAATTGCCTTTGAATGACGTCTCTCTGAAACTGTAAGAACTCTCCCCGATTGATCGGAAGTCTAAAATACTATGTAGGCCCCCAGACGCTTTATACTTCAACAATGTACCATAGGAACATGTTCTGCTACCAAATGACCATCAGCAGCATACACAATAATATCAGATCCCTCGCATAGTGCTATACAGTGGGACCGAGAATTCACACCAGCTGAGCAGAAAACTTCTTCAAGATCCATATATAACTCAAAAATACATTTTTTTAGCATTCCCCTTATTTAGAAATTGAAATCAGTAACAACTGAGAATACAGAACAGTACAAATTCTAGAACGAAATGTATTCATTCATAACATAACAAATAACAACACTTCAGCGAAGTCTTCTAGCTTCTCTCTCAGACTCGAGAAGGGTAAGGATGTCGCCCTCACGAACGGGTCCCTTGACGTTACGGATGATGGAACGGTTCTGGTTGTCCATGAACTCAACACGAACCTACAAAAACATGGTTAAGAAAATAAATTAATAACAAAATTCATACCTGGGTACATTGTCCCTGGGATCCAGTACGTCCAATAATCTTGGTTACACGAGCAAGTTGAACTGGCTTATCCATTTTACCTGAATATTTAAAAATTACTTAACGTTAACTGGGATGAGAAATCATGTAAGATAAGAAGTCTAATTGTATTTAACATAACGGCAAAGGTTGTTACATCAAGATTTATCTAAAGGACTAGAAAATATGGTGTAAAAAAATTAAAGTCATATTGAAGTTCAGGGAATTGCCACAAAGCAGACATAACAGATATCAAAGAAGAAGCAGATTAGAACTTCTACTTACACTTACTTAGATGAATCAAATAAGAAAAAATTCAAACGAAAACAAACATAATTAACAGAAAAATGCATCAAAATCCCAAAATTTTACACAATAAAGGCCTAGTGAAAAAATGTTGTGGCTTTACGATACGCTTTAGAATCGCGCCAAGAACCTTTAGAGCAGACCTTTAAATATTGCAACATATAACGCTGTGGCTGCTCAAAACTAAAGTTAAAAAAAATGTGGCAATAAAACAGAACTCAAAATTTATAATTTGTTTGAATAGAAAGTGTAATATACTTATTTTACATTTAAAATTTACATATTCAGATTTCTTTATGTAAGCCTTTATAATATTATATTGTTTATGAGATGTATATGTCGGTAATCCTCATAATTATATTATAATATTTTCTATTTATATAATAAAAATATTATATTAACGAATGGGAATTTATATGCAACCGTTCGAAATGTCTTTTGTAATAAAAATGGTTATTCACGCCAACATCTCACGTGTGCGTTATCATTTTTCTTTTTAACACAGTTGTTCACAAAAAAAATTTATTAATGAAAAATATGTAGATAATCATTATATTACACGTATAATTTGGTCATATTACAAAATTACATAGTAAGTTAATAACATTATAACCATATAAGAGAATACTGATCTACGGCTATTATTAGGCTGCTTAAGCTCAGAGTTCATTATGTTCTTTCTCATAGACTTCTTAAGTAATAAACTATTTTCAACATTTGGTATAACAGTAGTTGGTGCTTGAGTAACTATTTTTTCTGTTGAAGTACTAGGTAAACGTTCAGGTTGACTGTTATACGAAGTTGCTACCATTTCACTAGGTGCATCTGGTAAAACTGAAGATTCTTCATGAATCTTATCTAATAATTGAAGCTTAGGGGAAGTTCCAGTAAATTGGCAGGCTGGCATCAAAGTATTGGTGGTATCCTTCAAAACTCTGAAAATCACTTGCCATGCAGACTTCCCACATCGTTCTCGGATATGTGGACGAACACAGCCGGAGAAAAAATTTAATGCTCTGTAACGAGGTTTTGAATAATATGAGACCATAAGTGGTAAGACATGTAGCATACCCACACATGCGGTCCATTTTAGCATCAATAGCTATGCCAGTTTGACCATTAGCTGTCTCGATGTCTCGTAATGTTTCATCATGACATAACTTAACTTTGGGCCGACGATCAAGATCCATAAGACAATCAGCCGATTCCATGAAGGCTAAAACACGGTTTTAAGAAAAAAAAGATTTTCTCAACAATTTTTTCGTTTAATTCAATTGAACAACAAGAAAATGAAAACAATAGACTTAATGCCATGGCTTCGCTTCTTCTCATTATATCGTTTGAATGGTATTATTGGATTAAATTAAGTAAAATGCGCAATATTAAGATTAGGAGGGCTAAACACGCAGAAATTTTTTTTTCTTCTTTCCTGTTGAAAAAGAAAATATGAAAGTTTATAAAAACTTACTGTTATAACCTTCATTACATAGATATCCATACGAGCTGTCAATTAAAGATATCGTGACATGTCGGGGACATTTCACTCGTTGCTCTTGGACACATTCATTGAATTTGGCGATTAGTCTGAAAATAAATGAACTTATATTCATTCTTTTCATCATTTAAATAAGTATTATTTGTCTCACAGTTTCATACTCACTTGCAAAGATCATTGAAAACGCTTCCGCCCATGTTGGGTAGTGAGAATGGGGCGGCAATTTCATCTCCACCAGGACCTCGGCCTTCCTGAAATTATTTTCTTAAGTTTTACAAACTTTATACATTCCCAGTCTAATCGTCGTTTCAATTCTTCTCACATTTTTGTTGATGACTTTAGCATATTCAGCTACAGGAGCAACACACTCTTGAATTCGTGAACTAACATAGTTCGGACAGTAATCAGCTGCACTGACATAGGTGAACACTGCAAAATGTTTTTAGAATGAAAAACTTTATTCAAAGTTAAAACTTACGAAAAGAATATAACAACAGCTTCATAATCGTGGCTCAGTGTCCATAACTTTATTTTCTTCTTAAAAATAACAGAATCTAAGATTGTTATATGAAATAGGTAACAGAGAGAGAGAGAGAGCTGGAACAAAATGAGGAGATGAGAAGAATCAAATACGAACAACTCGAAGAGAATAGACAATATGTGTGATTTCAGAACGAATTACGATAAATATCGTGAGCTATTGAGAATCTCCCACGACTCTTTAGCAAGGGAAGGTTAAAAGGTGTTCAAACAACTTTCCAAATAAGGTTATGGCTTTTAGAGTTTTCTCTCTATCTCTCTCCTTCTCTCTCTATCTATATGTTTATAGTATAATCTAAATAATAATAATAAATCGCATAATATTTTGGTCAAAACTTCAAACATATATTTTCTTCTAATATTGTAGAATTTAAGTAAAAATATCACATAAATAATATGTAATGTTCATTGACTCTGACACATATACATAGAGAAGCTGAAGCTATAGGTGAGTGAAGGAGAGAGAGAGAGCACAAGATGAAGCCGACTGAAAGGCGGAGCAAATTCAAAAAAATAGCCAAATGAAATACATATATATATATATATATATATATTCTTACGCTTCTAATATATATATATATATATACATATATAGTAAAAATATATTTTTTATTTACCGAAAATTAAGTTTTGAGGTCATGCTCGGAAATTAAGTTAGTGTAGTAGTGGCCGTGTGTTGCCTTCATGACAAGAGGGACTCTACTATCCGAAAAAATCTTTTTTTTTCTCCTTCTTCTTCTCCTTCTTCTTCAGGAATCTGAAGGATTATTTAGTCATAAATCAGAATAAACGTATAAAGCATATGGATGGGATTTCCCTCCCCCCCCTGGAGAGAACAAGGAAAAAAAAACGGAAAAACGATCACATACAACGAATTAAAAGAAAAAAACGATCAAAATGGAGAGTTTACTAGTAGAGAGCTCGCGCCATTTCCGAATCATTGAGAATTTGGAGTACTTTTCTACTTTAATCTTTGAAATGTTTCCGAAGTCTGTCGTTTTCAAATCATTTTTCAATAAAATTTTGAGAGGTAATAGAAAAACGAAATGAAAAATAAAAGAATAAACATTGTATTCTCATGGAAGTCTTTCATAAAGTTTAAAAAAAATAAAAATATTAAGGTTATGAGCTATAAATGAACAGTATTTTGAGAATTTTCAAAGATTTTTCAATCAAATTTTAAAACAAATAAAATACTGTCCATTAAAAATTTATAGAGGAAGTATGAGAGCAAGTTGACAGGTGTCTTCACGTTCTGTATGAGTTTTTTCTTTTTTTTTGAATGAAAGGGTCGTCGAATGTTACTTTTTCAGAAGAAATCGCAACGAAGGATTGAAATGACGAAAGAGAGAGAGAGAATGTTGAATCAGGTAACAGGATAAATGCTTCTCATTGAGATTAAGAAACTTGAATCCGAACTTGGAAAGATGAAAAGAGCATATTTCTCGCCAATTGTTTGACCGTAACCGAGCAAATGCTCTATTGATCTATATAGTGTAGATCGACAGACAGATAGATCTGATCTGTCATCCAATTCCTTTTGACATTTTTGGTGAAGTGGATGCAGAATAGTGATTTAATGAACTTAAATTTAAGAAATTTTATACTAATCATCATTTCGATTGTGTTATTATTAAGTCAAAGAAAGTCAACCAGGTGCTCATAATCCTGAGTGCAATCAGGAAGCACGCTTTAAGCTGATGTCTTATGCTCAAAATTGCATAGTTAGAAAGCAATTTAGCTGAAAATTTTGAATTTTTTGGAATTAACTCTCAAAACAACTATCTAATATTCGTAATTGAAAGTAATATATAAAAGAAAAAGAAAAAAGTTTCGAAAAGCGTTGAATGCTCGTCCTTCTCTTGGCTAGCTAGGCTTTTGGGTAGTGCGTAAGCAAAAATTGTCGATTTGATTGATGAGATAGGGAACTAATTATTTGAAAAAAACCTTTTTTTAGGCAAAAAAGTAATGAGAGAGCCGAAGAAATTGGAACAAATAAAATGATAGATTCAATGCTATAAAAGGTAAAGATACAACATATAACCTATATCGGCCAGGAAGTATTTATGTTCTAATGATGTTTGTAACTCTCTCTCTCTCCCCTCGTCCCCTCTCCCTTTTTCTCTCTCTTTCTACCTCCATGTATCTTATATTAAGCATAAAACCTGTGTATTTCTACTATTCAATGAAATAGGAAGGAAAAAGAGAAGGATAAAAGATCTAAGAGAATAAAAGAGAGCGAGAGAGAGAGAGGGAGAAAGGTACAGAGAGATGGAGGGAGAGATAAAAGAGGTACAGAAGGAAGAAATACATTTTCAATGTTCTTCTCTCATCCTGGTCATTCAGGTGGAATAAGATATACTAACTTAACGAATGAACTTACATCTATATGAGATATAACCCAACATACATCTATAGACTTATGCATATGAATCCCCTCCCCCTCTCTTTCTCTCTCTCTCTCTCTCTCTCTGTCTCTTTCTGTGTGCTTATATACATTTCTTTAAGAAATCTGAGAGAATTATTTGGTTTAAAAGAAAAAAATTCCTTTTTTTCCCTTGAAATCTATAATTTCAAGTGTTGAAGTTTCTATTTAAGCTCAAGAAATGTGCCTTGTGAGCATTAGAATTGAGCATATTGAGATCTACAGACTACTAGTACTGCTCTGCAACTGCTGCTTCAAACGAACTCAATTTCACTCTCTTGAGAATTGGAAATAAAAAAATTTAAAAATTTTTTTCTGGCAAAGTGTTTACCTGATTGAGCAGATATTTCTGAGTTGAAAACTTGAAGAAGTTTATAGTCGGAGGAGTAGAAATGGAATTTAATGTTATTGAAAGTTACAAATGGAATAGCTGCGTTTGGAAGAGAGAAACAAGACATGAAAAGAAAGCTTTGGATTTGTTTTTACTCATTAAATATCTTCTGTTTTTAGAAAAAAAATAGCAATAAAGGTTCTGAAAAGAGAATTATGAATGAAGATGAAGAGCTTCAATCAGAATGCCATTTATAGGATATGATGCGGAATGACATGAATGTGGCAGAATTAGCATATTGCAGAAAACCAGTTAGATACCAGCAGCATCAGAATCTTAGCAGCAGAAAGTAGGGACGACGATAGCAGATGAATGTTGAATATGAGCTACATTTGTTCGACGGTGTTTAGAATCGTTTATTTGCTCATTCGAAGGAGTGATTATCGAAGTTCGGGGGGGGGGGGGAAGCTGAGGAAAAGGGAGGAGGGAGTTGATGAAATTGGAAGTGAGAAGCAAAGGACGTTAAGAGATGAAAAAGGAAAACGATGGTGATGTGAAAAGATGGGTTGATGCTATGTTGTATGTCAAATCTACTTGAAAGCCTCTCATCGCAAGGAACTCATTTAACTTGGATCCGCAGTATTTGGGGTCGATGACACGAGTGACCTGCTTGATGTTCAAGTAAGTAAGCTGAAGGCAAATTGGGTGAATTACTCATATGGTCTCATATGGGAATAAAATAAATTTTTTTGAGATAAATGTAAAGAAGTTGCGAAAAAAGAAAATTTGCTGCTGTACTAGCTGACAGCCAGGAGAGCAGATGGAGCAGGAGCACAACGATGGCTAAAACAAGTGAAAGAAACCTACAATTAAGTCTTTAGAAGTAAATAAACTAGGACACAGAAGGTTAAAGTTGTTGCTTTCTTGCAAAACTTGAATAAACATAAGAAAATGCATGAAATTTGCAAATTATATACATAAAATTAAAGAAAAAATGTTTTTTCGCGCGATAAATCTGGTGTCATGATGCTCTTGCTCGGCATAATCATGACGATCATCATCATCATCATGCTTTAAGTAATATTACTTAGCAGCCAATTAATTAGTTTACAGCTTTCTCTCTCTCTCTCTTTTTCTCTCTCTCTCTCTCTTTATTTTCTTTGAAAGGTTTAAAGGACCGTTCTTTTTAGAAATATTCAGCCGGCTGATGCCCATCTGCAACCATCTAGTATGTGGTCTCTTACAGCTTTTATGACCAAGCTAATGCTGTAAGAAATAGTGAGAATCTTTGGCCAATATTTTTGAAGAAAATGATGAATTTGACAAGCAGAATAAGAAAGATATTCACATTGAATGTAAGCAACATTCAGGTAAACAATGATTGAAAATTTAAATTTATGCTCAAGGATGCTATAGAAAGAATTCTAAGGCCTTTAAGCGATTGTCCTGCTGAAGAAGGTGGGGTAGTATGTTCATTCTCTTACGCTAGATCTCTCTCTATCTATCTCTATCTATCTCTCTATGCTTTTCTTTCTTTGATTCTAATAAGGAAGACAACGGAAATACATGAACGGATCAGATGTCAGTTGGATACAAACACTCTCAACCTACTGCTGCTGACCGCTGTCTCGCAGACTCCGTTGTTGTAGCTTCTTGTGTCCAGCGAGCTTTTCACTGTCTATTCCTACTATCTCTCTTCAATCTCTTTTCTTCTCAGTCCACCAATACCTCATAACGGATTAAAGACAAACGAAATACTATGCTAGTTCATATCTATACTATATGTAAATATCATATAATTAGTGTCTATAACCTTCTCTCCTTCTTAATTTCTTAATTCTTTGTCCTCTTTAAATGGAGGAAGATGTAACTGATACACAATAGAAATACAATCTTCGTCTAAATATGGAAAACTGTCTATTTTCAGAGAAATGTGATGCAATTCCGCTGCTTGCTCAGCTCAGATATTGCCACCTATGTATGTATAATAATCTCCAAAACAGATCACAACCTTTTATTTTAAATGGAAATTCGAAAATAAAGGGAAAAATCAATTTAAATTTTATAAAATTTTTGACATTATGTACAACATATGCAATAAATTCAAATATTTACACGTAAAAAATGACATAGTTAATAATCATATAGTTAAAACTATGCACACGTGATGATGATTCTGGAAAAAATCAAGAAAATCAAGAAAAACAAAAAACTTTTTCTGCGAACTTAGTCAAATGACAAAACAAATAGCTTCCCTGAGTGGAGAAAGAAAAAAAATGACAAAAAGTAATAAGAGCATTCATGATGATGATGATGATGATGTTGACCTTTGCAAGGCTTTGGATATGTAGAATTGAAAGATGAAAAACCACATATGAACTAGAAGGACATACACACATAGACAAAGAAAAGTGTTCAACATAAAACGGTAATAAGCTTAACCTAAGTTTTTGCCTATATAGTTCCAGCATAAATAAGCTTTATTCACACGTCTGAGATCGCTAGCTGAGAAATCAACACTGCGACCCATAATCGGAGTGAATCTTTTATCCTAAACAATGATTATTGATTTTTCTTTTTAAAAATATAAAATATAAAAAAGAAATTTACCTTAGCTTCGATTGTATTTTTTCCATTTTTACTTCCTTCATTGCTTTCATAATGCATGATGGAGAGATAATCGTAGCTTTCTCCATAGTATGATAATCCGAAGTTAGAAAGTTTGGCAAAATCGGTATCAGCACCTGTATATTGTCTTTTTTCAAATAAATAAATATATTTTAATAATTAAAATAAAAATGGATTGACGCGAAATTTTTAAATTTTCACGTGAAATATTCTAATGAAGTCGTTTATTCACGTATATTTTGGTTCATTTTGTAATTAATTGTTGTTGCACGTGGTCGGTTGCTTTTATAGTTACGTGAAATATATTTTAATACGCATTACGTATAATATTCAAAATTTTAAATTTACGTTCAGGACGGCGTGACCCAACGCTGGGTCACGCCCTCCTGAATGTGTTAAATAAAAAATAATTTTGATATACGAACCTGGAATAACGTTCTGCCAAACGATGCTTACAAAGGTATCACGATCATCACGTTGATGTTCATGAATAAATCCTTAAACGATGATAAAACAATTAAATATTTCTATTTTTAAATATTTTTGTATATAAATAGGTAAAATATATGATATAACTAACCAATTACATGCATAAGTTCATGAATAATTGTTGCATAATCGATACATTCATCAGCTAATGATACTTGTTGACGTCCACCAACTTTAGCAAAGTCAGCATAACATCTGTAAAATGGGATATTATATTTGAACTTGATTAAACATAGGCTGGTATTGAATAAAATTAAAAATTATACCCATCCAACTTGGATATGACAACGTAATCCTTGTCTGTTGTTTGTTTTGGGACAAATCGTATACAAGTCTTCTGATTATAACCATTAATAGCTTTAGCTATAACAGCTCGTTGTTGTTCAGCTAAAATATAAATATATATTCATATAATGCAGGAGTTATATGATTTTGAATTTGAATTTCTTTAAGTTTGAATTGAGAAAACCACAAATTGAATTCAGAATACAAAAGTTTATATTTGGTGTTGGCAGTACACGGAGCAGACGATCGTGTGTCTGCTTAACTCAAATGGCAAATAATTCGATTTATAATTGAAATTTGAGAAAAACGGGAAAAAATTGAGTTTATTTCACAATAATCAGTTTTTGAGTTCAAAAAATGAAAGTTGAAGTTGTAGTTAATCGGTTGCGAATAATTTCAAGCCAAATACAGTAGTAGCTTGTTGGGTGGATTGGCTGATCAGACTAACATGTGTGATAGCTATAGGCGAATCTAGTAGGAAATGTGCACCAGGTTTTAAAGTTTTGAATAGAAAATATGAATATAAAGCTATCATTGAATAAAAGATTAAAAAAAAGATTAGAAATAAGTACTGTATGCTGATGATAGAATGTATGGAACACGTCCGTTTGGCCATTTATCCTTACTATCTTGAACTCCAACACCACCTCGACGGAAGCGCTGAAATACGGCTTTTGAGTGTTTTGGAAGGAAAAATCATTGAAAATGGTATTACTCGTTGACCAAATCTCTGATCATTATGAAGAGGTGTTGATCGAACTCTTCGTTCAATTGGTATTAGAGCAGCATTGGCAAAATCTCGATCAGTTAGGAATGTGAAATCTTGGGCTAAGGCAATTCCGAAAAATCCAAAAACAAGAAGCCAATGCAAGTTGAGATTACCAATCATCATCTGAATGAATTCTAGTGTTATTGTGAAAGTAATGAGCACAAGTTTGAGCAGACACAAGTCAAATGAACACATTGAAATACGAATTCGGGTTGATTTTGGGTTGGAACGATGAAAAAATGGGTGGAAGTTATCAATCTAGATGGCAGAACTTCCAGTCACGCAGGCATCTAGAGATGGTTGTGCCGGAAATTCTAAGCTCATCATCAGCTCCTCCCCGGTTTTCGGGAACAAACATTGGACGACGGCTGAAGACATCGAGAACTTCTGAAACCGGAAGTTGAGGCGAGAGGGGTAATGTTGTGAGAGCAAGTTAAGTTGGTAGATGAAACGAGGCGAAAATCAGACAAAAAATTATTTGTTATCGAAAACGTCTTAATATTTGAATTCTGTAAAACATCTTTGAATACATTGAACGGCCTCTTGCATTTCAAACAGCCAACTTGAAGTTGCGCATGGTTAGCACCTACATGATTGAGAAAAACGTCCAAGCTTTATCTGCTATGCTTAGAAAGTTGAGCAAAAACTTGAAATATGTTATGAAGGCTATTGTGTTTAGTTCATGAGGTATCAGCACAGGTTTCGGATTGTTAGAGAAACTTTCTAAGATAATGAGCAAACAATTGAGTGATGATGACAAAAAAAAATGAAGTCTTCATCATCATCATCTTCATGAAATTGCCGATCGTAAGACAAAATATTAGAAAAAAACGGCAAATTAAACTTTTTATTTGAATTTCTGGACAATCACACACATTGACGACAACGGAGAACAGAGCGAGAAGCGTGAATCATCTGGTATTGACATGAACTTGAACTGAAGTCGACAACTTTGTATTTGAAATTTTGAACATGGAGAGTGGAGAAAAGTGAAAAAGTGAATGGAAGGGTTCTTAAGACAAGAAGAACCATCAGCTTTCATACACAGTGGACTTTGGAACTGAACTGTGTGTTCTATTGTCCTTATTGAGCTTCACGGCC
This sequence comes from Auanema rhodensis, assembly GCA_964057225.1. NCBI lineage: Eukaryota > Metazoa > Nematoda > Chromadorea > Rhabditida > Rhabditidae > Auanema > Auanema rhodense. The sequence continues at coordinate 14,870,254 of OZ059895.1, forward strand.
TCAAGTTCACTGAGACTAGAGCAATGAGGGAAGAACCGGAAACATATCTAATTGCAGGAGAAGGTAAGCTGGAGGTGGACAAGGGCGAGAAGAAGCAAAACGAATAGAATATTTCGTATTGGTACAACACAAAAAGATAATATTTGCTGACTTTCAACAGATAGATGGATGAATCCACGAACTTTTTAGCGACGTCAACAACAGAAGGCCATCTCCTTCCGTAGCTTAGATGCCGAATGATAGCTTCAGTCATCCAAACCGTATATGTAGTGACAGACAGGATGACGGCGGTGGCGATCATGATGATGTTGATGTTGATGATGATGATGAAGACGGCGACGTCCACCCACTCTTCTAGCTACATCCAGAATTCGGCGATGATAACGATACAAACGGACGAGTTGCCGAAAATCTGAAAACAGTAAAGCCCATCAGTGGCATACGGTACATGTTCCAACGTACAAGCTTCATGATGCGCTCATGTTAGTGCTCAAATCACGTCACGTGTGTCTGCTATCAGAGTGTATCAGCCGTTCCCGATATTCATCATCATGTACACGAAGTCTGGACCGGATGGATGAAGTGCAGCACGTCGTCAGAACAAGTTCAGAAGACAAACGAGCAGAAAGACAGAAGAATTGACGTACAACCTACGGGCTTGATGATCAGTATCATCGTCATTACAGCTTTTTTTTATTTATTTAGTAAATATTGAAATTCGAACGCAAAATTATTAGCATTTAACATTTTTTTCTGAATATTTTCATTTTTTTCATTCAGATTTTTGAACTTAGTGAGTTATAATGGGAATGAAACAAACTAGATTCTGCTCATTCTATGCTGGTAACTTGTTCTAGCAAATATTTAAAGTAGCGTGAAGGCGAAGAAAGTCATATTTGACCACTTGTTCACTAGTTTCATGTATTTTTAGACGAATTTTCTCAAATTTTCATCCTCTTTTCAAGCAAATCAACCAATTCATTGGTTGCTCACAATCATTATCCTTTAAAATCTCTCATCTAGCTGTCTTTTCGTTTCCATTGCTTTCAATCGCTTCGCTCTTCTTGCAGCCACTCCGGCTTTTTTGGCGTGGGTCCTTACGGAAACATATTCCGGACGATGCTAGAACCGGTTGCAAATTCATAAAAATGCCGTTTAACAGATTGATGATGAGGATGATGTTCCCACTGGAAAGTCATGCAAAGCATGCCAAATACATAGAAATCCTAGTGAAAATATGAATTTCCTATGAATATACATAGGTGCAAGTCAAATGGAAGTACATTGAATGAGTGTACAAACCAATATTGGCATTATGACTGGGTGATCGTGAGTGAAAGAAAGAGAAAATAGTATCAATTTTCTTCAAATATAATCCCTTTGAATTAAAAAATTAAAAACAAATTAATTAGATAAATTATTTAATTAAGATTCAGCTAATGAAACAAATACATGAATTAATGAAAAGAAATCATAACAACTCTTAACAACACTAAGTGCCCATATTTGTAATGGAACTTGAAAACTAAATGAGATAAGTAAGACACAATTAACAAATGAAAATCGTTGTTCACCCGGGGAACATAAAGCCCATACTGTAAAAGATAAGAAAATAATATTAACAACAAGAGAGATAAAGCATGAAATATAATGAATGTATACCAGTCTCTGAAATAAATATTTATTAATTTATTAAATATAATTTGTAAATTTTATTAAAAAATAAACTTTTGGATGAAATATAATATTGGATTTATAATTAAATGCAACCGCTTGTGTATTAACGTGTTTTTGAAATGAAAATAATATTACGGTAAGACGTGCAAATATACGTGACGTTTACGTGAGTTTCACGTAAAATATTCAAATTTAAAATATAATAAAATCAATTTTCTTTCTAATTACGAACCTTATTGAAATACAAGATGCCACGTAAAAGAAGAAGTGATAATATAGCAAGAATCTATAATGAGATATGAATGATACTGTAATTGACAAGCCAACTAAGAATATACCAAATCATAGGCAGCAATTGCATAGAAAAAGATATGATGACCAAACCATCCATTAACTGTTTTTGGAATCTTTTCCCACAAAGTAAAGCCACCTCTGGACATTGCGCTGACAACACATAGGAAGGTACTGACAACGAATGCAAGCTGAAATTATGAAAATTAAGACAAATTAATGGACAACTTTCTATTTAATTGCCGTTTTTTCCCTTTATTTTCATATTTTATGCCTAAAATATTTTATTTAAGTTTCTCATTCATAAAGACGTGAGCTTTCAACAAGTAGCAGCAGGCATCAGCAAAAGCGACTTCCGGTTCTAGCAGATACAACTCAGACTGCGACTCACAATTGATTTTTTTTGTGAAAAGAATATAAAGAAATATACGAAAAGTATTGGAAAAATGTATTTTTTTGTTAAAAATGTAAAGATTTTCAATGAAAAGCTTCTTGTATTGCAATGTATGTATGTGGCCGTATATCCATCCACCCTCAATACCATATGAGCGTGAATCACACTCGCTGCGAACCCACCTCAAAGACCACAACTGTCATGCAGCCTCCGCGCACCAGACAGGACGACAAGCAGCATAACGGCTCCATCTCCAAATGCCTAGACTGAACTCTGAAATATTATAGATTTCAGTTTATTTAAGTCTGGACTTTGTCACAAACTTTGTATGAATTGGAGCAACTTTATTGGATCTCAGCTTATTATGGAACTGTCGACCCTTGGACACAATTTCACAGACATGATCATTAATGGAAACGATTTTCATTCTCAATTTATCTATAGGTGTAGCGTTCTTCGAAACTGAAAAATGAAAAAAATCATATATAATCTGGAGAAGTGAATGAGCTCTAGGACTATGGCATATTATTTTTTTTGAACAAAAAACAAACAAACAAAAATTCAGACACATAATGAGAATTTTAGGAGTTTTATGAAGAAATTTTAAGACATTTTTGAAGTAATACATATGTGTATGTGAAAAGTCAGTACAGCTTTTGGAGCTATGATAATTTGGCTTCGAACTCAACGAAGAAATCGTAGGGTCATGTGAGGCGTACCAGAGCTATGGTTGAACGTTTAAAAACATATTTCAGTCAGCTGGAAAATGCTCTGCCAAATGTTATATAAAGCAAAATAGCAAAGCAAAGTTTCTATTCCCTTATAAAAAAAACTTAAAAATATTGAGATTTCTATTGAGAAATGTTTTAAAGTTGAAACTCACGTTTTGCATCTTTCGGCTCTTTCACTTTCGGTATTTTCAGTTGTTTTTGTGATTTGTTTGAAGCTGTAGAAGCCTGAATTTTGAACTTAAATCATCTTTTTTAATAGAAAAAAGTTGTTGGGTGTAATCAGATAATATAGAAACATGGTAGAATGAATTTAAGTTGGTTAAAGTTGAACTTACTTTCCATGTTTGCTCCTCAGGTGGTACCCAATGCTGATCAATCATACTATTGGTCTTACGAATACGTCGTTCGTCCAGATAATCCTACGAAAAATTAAAAATAAAATGAAATTTAGATAACTGGAAGTTAAGGAAAATGCTTGTAAATAGAAAAAAATAAAAAGATTTATTCATTGAGCATAGGAAGTTACCTGTTTGTCCATTTTAAAGGGGAAGTTTTACAACACAAACTATATGTCGTTAGAAGGTAATGTGATGATAAAGCTGAAGAAGGGCCAATAGAAATAGCTTAAGGCTTTGGTTCAATTGCTAGTCACGACTAGAAAAAGTGAAATTCAGGCATCCTTTATGAGCTTAGTCCGATGCTTATGCTGAATGAATGACAGGTTTGGAGGTTGAGAAAAGGCTTGGCATAGGGAAATGGGAAAAAACGAAAAAGGTATCCAACCTCCAAACTTGAAGATTCAAAAATGATTGATTCGTGAAATTGGAATAACGAAGTAAGTTATAGCTTCGTCGAAAAAACTTCCTCCTTCGTTGGACAAACGATAAAATGCTAAATTTATTTCATAAAATAGGTTATGTTAACCAGATATTGAGATAAGAGAGAGCGAGAAAGAGAGAGAGAGAGAGAGAAAAACCTCCGAGGGATGTAACTTCTCTCGAAAACTTAACGACAACGACTAACTACATACCACAGCTCTGCCGTACATCATAATTGCGTTTTAAAAAAGCGAAAAGAACATTCAGATTACCTTTTATGAGCAAACTTTATCGTCTCTGTGGGGGCGGCATTGAGTTTTTTCCCTTTTGTTCCGCGAAAAAGCATTGTCTCAGCTTTTCAATGTTCCGGAAGCAGCATGAAGACGACCACCGAGGTCAACGTTGTAGCCGTTTACGGACCAAGTGCATATTCTTAATTCTCTTTGATCTCTTCTCATTACCTTTGTAGTGTAGAGAATGTCATGAAAAGATTCGAAAATGTCGAAATGTAACGAAAGAATTTGAGGAAAATAAGAAAAATTTATCTTTATAAATTACAAATTTATATTAAAAGAAAATTAAAACGTTGCGAAGAAACGAGGAGTATTGAGAGATGTGTGGGATTCTGTTAATGGTGGCTGAATTCGATGCCAGTGACTTCAACATCTCCTTCGATTCTCAATCCAGCGTAGTCAGATGCTGGGTTTGGAGTACGATGTTGGAATGTTGCAAAGCGGTTGTTGTCGATGAAAATCTAATGATGGGTTTGGTATAGATAGATGATTTATAGATGAAATCTATTTACCTGAATGGAGAATGGCTCGTTGACGATAGTCAAGTTGAAGCCCTGATCCTTATGGAATGGGAAGTGTCCTTCTCTTTCTTCGGTATCCCAAAATCCATTGCGGTAGGAGTTGCGAACGATCTGTAAAACACTCGAGATAATATTTTGGAAAACAGTACGATCACGAGAACAACCGCTTGACACGCATGCAAATATCAAAATGAATTTGCGTCAAGCTATGCTATCAATCGATATTGTGTATATTACCGCCTTCTCCTTCATGCGAGGATTGAAATGGAAGAGGATATCTCCATTAGTTCCAACTAAGTCTAAGTTCCATCTATCTCCCTTTGGAACACCGTACATGTAGATGCGTTGACCAGATTGAAGAGCACCATGCTGGAATCCAGTGGTCCATGGAAGGTTGTAGAAGCTGAAATTTCTCTTTAAATTTCTTAAAAAACCGTGAAGTGCATACCTTCCACCCCAATGAACTCCGACGAGGCTCACATCTCCGCTGACTTGGAAGAATTCCATGGAATTGAATGGCTCACGATATTTGAACTCGTGGATTTTCTTGCCATCAGCGCTGATCTCGAAGTGGTGTTCAAGAACTCTAAAATAAGTTCCCAAATTCAGTTTACTAATAGCTGTGCTCAACAACTTGCCTAATGCGGAAATCGAACTTATCTCCCTTCTTGTAATGAAGAGATTCACGCTCTTCCTTGCCCCATGCACCTTGCTGAAATAAAATTCTTCAGTTTTTCAATCAAAATCTTTAGTGAGATTTCTAAAGTTGTTTCAAATACTTGAATGTGATAAGCTATCAGCTGTTACTTTTTTGTATCATATCGGAAACTCAGATGACGACATTTGAGACAAAAGGCTTGGCTTATCATTGAAAATTTTTTTGTCTACGTATACATCAAAGGAATTTTTTCTGATATCTCTGATATAATCTAGGATCAACGTTTGAGAATATTTTTATCAAACTCGGCTCTTAAAGATAATTATTTTTGAATTTTCAATGAAAAATGAATGTTGTTTGTATTGGAGGTTTAGATTATTGGAGTCGTATTCCCTCTTTTATGATTATACATGATGCATTTCTTGTTTCAACAAAAGAGAAACAAAGAGAGAGAGAGAGAGAGAGAGAGAGAGAGAGAGAGAGAGAGAGAGAGAAAGATAGCGGAAATGAAAAACAGATTTTTGATTTAAGCCAAATGCAATCGAAAACCCATATTGTTTGAACCTAATCACATAACAACAGACATTTCCTAGTTTTCATGTTTTGCGACAGAGAAGTTTTGCTAAACCTGTGTCTTGTCAACATTCCTCTCGTCCTCATTCGTTGAGAGACGAGACACAAGCCGTCTACATGTTTGTTCGTCTGTCTATGTCTGGGACGGTCAATCCCTCGGTGTTGTTACAGGTTGATCAGGAAGCTATCAACACTGCTTTTCATAAAGCTGAATTGATTGATGTTCATCAGAAATTCAGAAGCAAATATACCAAAACATATGAGCTATTTTAACTGTTTTGTTGTCCTTCATCACACAAAAAAACGAGTTATTCGTTTATTTTTGTTCAAAGTTTATAGTTTTTTACCACCACAAACATGCCAAATAAGTAATTCAAAAAGCTCATTAACTATGTATTAATTATAATTTGAAAAAAAGCTTTTAGATGAGAGCAGTTAACCTCATCATTACTGATGTAAACAAGCTCATTCTTTAACTTGTTTTGGCCAAACGAAATCCAAAGAAAACTTACGGAAAGAGTATTGAAGACGATCTTCTTCTCATCGAAACGGATGTTCATGTGAAGAAGGGCGGTACAGTTTGGAATTTGATGTCCACCAGTGAGAAGGTTGATAGAAGCCCTGGAAACAGATTCTGATTACTCGAACAATTATTTGAAAATCTGTACGATTTGGCTTCAGCGTGGAAAGTTCCGTGAACATTCAATGTCTGTCCAGCTTGAATAGGCTGAACCAAACGAGAAGTGAATGGCACTGGGATTCCGGTAGTATCATTTGAATGATCCTGAAATACAATTTATTAAATTTTTTAATTTGATTTCATATTTTTCAATCATTTTCTAGTAATTCATCGATTTTCAATGCAAGTAGCACAACACGTTTACTTCAGATGCTGCCGGTCGATGTTTGTTCTTTCAGTTTTTTTTTTCAAAAAATCAACTTGCTGACAGGGAAATATCATATTTTGGCCGAAAATTTTTACAATGTAGAAATGAGTTGAAACTTCAAGAAAAAGCAGTTAGTATTGACTTTACTATACTCAAAAACCAAGCTTAGATCTTTTATTTGAATTAAAGTCAGCAAAATATTGTTTTATTTACTTGTGCCGTACAAGTTCTAGCACTTTTCGCCTAAAATAAACTAAAGTTTACTGATATTTTGTAGTAAAAGAAAAGGCGTTTTCCTATTCAATAACATTACAAGTAAACGAAAGTTGATCATTGATTCATTAGAAAGGGAGAGAGAGAGAGAGAGAGAGAGAGAGAGAGAGAGACAGTAAGACAGAATTGTCTACTACTGAACTATGTATATGGCATTATCATTCTATCGTTTATTGTCTTATTCAAAGAGTGTTTTCATTAGTTTTTTTCAAAAAGATTTATGATTATTGGTTCTTGTTTTCTCTGATAAATCTTTGAGAGAGAGAGAGAGAGAGAGAGAACTCATCAAGAGATGTGTAACTGATTCAAAAGAAAGATTCAGGTAAACAAGTGTTTGTGCTATTTGGTTTCAAGCACAACATGACTGAAGTCTAATGACCATTCGTCTAAACAAAGTTTTTATTTTGTTTGGATGATGAGGAAACTCCAGAAAAATCAATAAAATCAATATTTGATTTTATTTCTTTTAACTTCCAACATTTGTTCTCTTATAAGTAAATATTGAATATAAAAAAATATATTATATAGCTTAGTCATTCCTCTTTCTCTTCAGCTTTTTTTTTTTTTACTTTTTGAAAAAAAAATTATTTGATTTCAGAAACGGTGTTTGTTCAAATACTCGAAGAAGATGTACAAACTACATGATATGGATGATTATTGTGGGGTTTTGTTGCCAAATTTTACTGTTTAATTGCATGAAAACCTTCCTTGAACGCAAATTCAACCTTGAAAGTCATACAACACGCACACAAATGGAAATCAATTTGATGTTACTTCTTAAACTTGTAAATAACATTGTTGTATCACATTCTTCAAACAGCCATTTTTCTTATCAAAATGATATTTTGGAAATGCTTTAGTGTTATCATGGCAGACTCACTTGGGAATAAAATCCCGCTTACTATCACAGAAATGATGATATTCCTAATGCTTATGGAAAATATACAAATGTATTGGATTCTTACAACGTTAAATAGATAAAGCATACGACTTTTATGGCAATTAATGATTTTTTCTGGAAATATATCTCAGAGTCTAACGAGTATACAACGAAAAATGAAAGAGTTTTATTTATATTTAGAGAAGAAGAGAACAAACACTTACCATGGCTGGAAGATGATCAAGGTTTGGTCGTTTTCGTCACCGTTGAACTGATTCACAGTCCCCTAATCGTATTGCTCCGCCCTATTCTAGGATCCGCCTCTTTTGCCCTTAGTAACAAAGCAAACAACATTATATATTAGGTATTGTAAACATATAGTTTTTCACCTTATACTTGGAATTTCTTTTAAAATTTATGAAGAAAAGGAAGAGCGATTAGATTGATTCAAATAGTGATGATGATACATCACATCATAAACACACAAACTGAGAGTGTGTGTGAGGGGGCAGAAGAGGCACACAGCTCAAACTTGATTTCAATGATTATGATGTGTCATTCAAACTGAACACTTGTTTTCTGTGCAAAGTATCGTAAATTAATTTTTATTCAAATAGCAAAATCATAAAATAGAACTATTCTTTTGTTTCTTTTCTTATGTTATGTAATTTTAAAAATAGAGGATTGTTATTTGTAATGAACAAGAACAAGATTTTTATTAAATATTATGTTTTAATTATATTTTTTTTACAATTATTCATTTTTTGAGGGAAAAAAAAGAAAAATCTTAATAATAAAACTTTGTTTAGGCTTTTGTCGTCATTCTTATATCAACTAGAAAGTGTGCTCTATTGATATAAGTGACAATAGATAGATAAACTTCACGAATCAAAGAGGACAACTATGAGCTAGAGCAGATTTAAGATATATAGATATCTATGGAAAGAGAGCATCAAAACAGTATTTTCATCCGGGAATACGTGTATACTCCCGTATATAAAGATCAGAAAATGACAATTTGTTTCAAAAAAAAGCAACAATTGAGAAAATCCTATGTACATTATCTATTAATGTCTATAAGTTGAGGTAATCTGAAGCTATCGCTTACGACCATAACCAGAACGTATACTCCATTGGGTAGCAGTCTGTAAATGTAAATTTTAATTATTTTTATTTTTTTGAAAAGAAAATATTAAAAAAAAAGAAATTATATTGCTAAAATTATTTTTTCTTTCAATTTTCAAAAAAAAATTTAATTTGGCGGGCGTTATACTTCAAAATATGGCGCATTGCTGGATTTTCATTTTTTTGTTGCATAACGCGAAATGCGGTTGTAGATGAGGGTCATCAAAGACTTACTCCATTTCCATAACAGGCGAGTTCTAATAGAACATTTGGATCGGATGGATGAAAGGTTCGGAATCTAAACGCTTTTCAATTATTTTTGTTTTGTTCTGAATGTGTTATTTGCCTGCAATATGGAATATCTTCCAGATGATGCTCATCAAAAAGATTCATGCGGAATCCTACTGTACGAAATTCACTAATAGTCACATTTGAGTTAAAAACTATGTTACGAATAATCCAAGGTGTGACAAGAGATCTCCAACCCTGAAGTAAGTTCATTAAAACACTTATGAAGCATTGATTGATAAGACTAACCATTACAAATTTACACATATCAATAGCTGTGATGGCAGTTACAATTTGAGGAACATCGTTATAAGCTGAGAATTCGAGCGATCGTTCATGACCATCTAATAGAGAATTCAAGATACTTCCTAGAAAAAAAAATGAACAATTTTAGCTATAATCATGAATATGGATTGAAATAGTAGTAAATCTACTAACCATCAAGCTCATACCACACAGTATTTTCCAATTCCTGTTTGTGAGTAACATCCATACGCAAATGTAAGTGTCGCATTCGTGATAAATCGATACCTCCCTAATATATTAAATGAATAATATACATTTTTATGTTATTTTATTACTAGAACTGGTCCTTCCCCCAGGCAGTCTATCGCTGTCATATTCTCTAATATGAGTGAGCTTAGTCCATGAAGACCTCTGAAACGCTTTTGTGATTCAGCAGCAAAGCACCACGGGAAATGAGGACTTCGCGATGACAAGTATAGTGATCTTAAAGAAACATTTGCGATTTGAAATACTTCGCACATGTCAGACAACTCACTTTGCTTGAACTCGACCGCAGATCTGTTCTAAGAATGCTAAGGCCTGAGCAAAGCGATCATCAGTCAGCCGACTAACCAGCTTTCGACCTTGCTTTCTAACTTCAAACCTCAATGCTTCCACTTCAACGTATTTCAGAATCTGAATTCAGCATTATCAGCTATATTTCGGTAAAGAACTCTTATCACCTTTCTAATTAAATCACTATCAGCTCGTTGAGGCATTTTGTCACTACCTCCCCAAACACATTCTAAGTTTCCACTTCTATAATTCGAACAATATAGGTTTTTAGATTAAATTCCGTCTATCTATTACCTATGAGCCATGAATAGCTCTCTCTGAGCAAGATTTCCTTCTCTACATTGACGTAATTTATGTTTATAATCTGAAAGAAAGAGAGAAGATGAAATGAATTCCAAATAAATTTCTTTGAAATACCATCTCGAGATCTATCAAATAAAGAAAAATAATATTGAATAAGGGGATTTGTAAAATCATCTGTAACAAAGTTTCCTTCCATATCCATAACTTGTATGAAACAATGAACGGGCATTCTGAAGAACACATGTTGTTGCTGTTGCAATATGTGAAATCAATCAATTACAGCCTTTTTTAGCTTTTGTGTTCGTTTAGTTCACTTACAGAGGTAATCGCTTAAGATTTCCAAGAACGATGCGTCTCCATCTTTTGTTGACCATGGCAACGTTTCCATATATATCAGTGGGGGGCACATGTCCAAAAATCTTAAAAGTTCATATTTTTGAATTCTGATGTAGAGAGAGAGAAAGAGAGAGAGTTACAAAAAGGTTACCTTGACTAGAATTTCAGCTGGTAAATACGAAAAATAATCGATTTGTTCAGGCTCTTGTGACATAGAGCATTCCATTTTCAAAGATTTTTCAGTCTCCTTCTAGCATTTACTGAAAAACGAATTTCATCAAAGAAGTAAATGATAATGAACAAGAGAGGAGAAAAGTAAGCAAAAAAATTAAACAAGTTTTCGAGAACACGGGTAGAGGGGCTTAAAACAAAGTTGGAACTAACATTTGAAAAATCATTAATTTTTTAATTAAAATAGAAGAAATTAATTGCTAAGCTAAATTTAAGAAAATGAAAGAAGTAAAAATGGGCAGAGAATCAAAAAAGATTAGTTATAAGTGCGCGAATGTGAGCTGAATAGAGGAAAACAACATGTAACTGACTGGTTTTCACTATCTTCTTGTTGAATACGGAGTGTTCTTGCCCAGAAAGGACGACGTACATTGCAATCATTTTTGTTTTTTATTTATCAAAAAAACGCAAAAGGAAAAAGTATTTTTGACATATAATATGAGGAATGTCTCCGAAAGGCTTGCGCTCCATAAAAGCTTAGACAAACAACATGAAGAAAAGCCGGATGTCCGTTGTAGTGACTGATAGACAAAGCTGAGGTCGACGCAGGCTTTTCAAGAACAGAAATTGGAAGAAATAAGAAAAAATGTGAATTCGAGCGGATTGCCACATATGGATGAGAGAGCAATGTTATATTTATCCAGGCTACGACTGAGAAGAGCAGTCTATTGGATTAAAGAGATCACGACGGTGTGTACCGGGCGTACAGCCGTTCCATCACTGCTTCTGAAGCTGGAGGACTGCGACCAAAGAGCTAACTGACGTGTCGCGAGGGAGGAAGTAAACAATGCGAAGAATAAGTGGATTGAAAAAAAAGAAATGAACAAAGTTTCTCAGGATATCATCTGGCCTGAAACCAGGTTCCGCGTGAACGGAACCAGTTGAGACTGTCAGTGCGTAGTAATAAACGGAGTAGATGGTACTAGTAGTAGATCACCAGCAAATTGGACTGCAAGCGGGTTCAGGTGAATATATTTGAAAACGTGAGGCATGAAGAAAGCATGTTGTAAGGCTTTTCTGGAAGTTGGAAGTTGGAGAGACATGAGAAAGGGTAGTAGTGATGTTGTTGGACAGAAAGCAATCATGATTTCATCGTTACTTTCTGCTATATTCAATATCTTGAAAGCTATTTTCTAATAAACGATTGAAGGGAAATAAAGAAAAAGTAAAGAAAACAGTTGTGGAATTGTAACATTATGTAAAATTTGAAGTGCTTTTCAATGGAAACATAATGTATTGGTCGGTTTGAAGAAGCAAGCAGGCCGGCAGATTCACCTAAATGTCCCCCCCCCGTCCATTCATTCAATGCAGAACAAGTAATCCATAAAGAAACTTAGCGAAAGAAGTAGATATTCTCGTTGAAATTTCGTATTCAAATAAAGAGAATGGGAAGTTTTTCATAGGAAAACCCAGCATTATATTCAGGCTCTGTCTTCCAATAACATAGAAAAATCAAAAAAAAGTTCAACAATGTCATGTTAAAGCATGTCAAATAGTAAGAATACAAAGAAAAATGAAATTTATAAATAGTATTATCAACAGAAAAAATGGGAAAAGTGAAAAGTGATGGATACACAGAATGAGTGCTAACTCTTCAATTAGAAAAGTGGCAGAAGAAACAAAAAGCTCTTGGCGAAGCTACTGAAGTTTAAATGCTTTATATCGCATGTGCACTATTGCCGCTGATGACGACGAACACCTGTCTGGCGGAGGCATTATCTGCTTCAGATTCCAGATGTCTCCGAGACAAGCGGCAACAGCTCATCTAGCACCACGTGCAGAGGATGGCGAGATTCCACTCCCCTCCTAGGCTATGTGCAGCTTATGCATCTCTTTCTATGTACACACTTAGCTTACGACGCACTCGTTAGAAATGCTTATTGATCGGTGTTGCTGTTTTGGCACATGGAAAACGAAAAAAAACCTACCTATTTTAGAGTTTTCATAAGAAAGAATAAATAAACAACTCCAGAATGACAAATATGAGCGTTAGCCGTAATGCTTGCCAGTTTGTTCACACGATTTACAATCCACACAAGGATCAGAGCGGTGTTGTAAGTTGTACATAAGGACTATTGTTGTTTATGAACCAGCTTAATTAGATGAAAGCCTGATTCAATTCCCCAGAGGAAATCAAAGCAGACTTTCTGAAATAAAACAGAAAAACGACACTAAAATGCATAAAATAGCAAAGAGAGCAGAGTTTTAACACAGCAACGAATAGCTAAAGCATATGTACATGTAGCTGAACAAGAATGAGGAAGTGCCTGTTAAGTTCATTTCTTTCAGTGCTTGTAAGGCTGCGTCTCGTCGACATCGATGACGTAGAGCAGACTTTAAATGAATAATGGATATTCTTAAAGACAGCGTTCCTCGTGGTCTCCTGCAACCCATGTCAATCAGATGCGAGGCAAAAGAAAAAAAAGGAAGTGACATAAGAAGGAATATACATCTGTATTTGTGGCAATAAGAAAAAAATATCCAAAGGAATACATATTGAAAAGGGTCGAATACTTGAATACTTGATAGTCATAAAGAAGCAATACTTCTTTTAAGTAGCCTTATATTTCAAGAATAAAGTAACTAATTCTGAAAGTGGTTGACATAAATATCTCAAGTAACTTCAAAAATAACGTCAAGTTAATTGCTTGAACGTTAGCTGGCAGAAAATGAGAAGTGTTGGATGACGGCTACGGCGATGAAAACAAAACTAACCTTCCGATGAATCCAGATTTCAGTTTTCACTTATCAAACTAATGCGTTTATCTAGTCAGCAGATTCTTTTACAAGCTACTGCAGAATCATAAACTAGTGAGTATCATCGTGATACACAGAGAAAAGGAGGGGAAGTGAGTAAGAGAGAGAGAGAGAGAGAGAGAGGAAGAGTAAAATAGTAAGCCTACAACCACATGGATGAGCATCCACCAAAGCAAGAGAACAAACAGATAAACAACAACTGGCAAGGGATTCCCTACATTTTCTTTTTTTTTCTAAATTTGTAACACATTGCGACCTTCTCCCAAGGTCGGAGAAAGTTGAACGACATAGATAAATGAAGATCAGGTCTCACGACGAGAAGTCAGAACAGAGATTAAATGAAGAAAAGTGAAAATAATATTTCAAATGCTTAAGCGGTAATTTGATGTATCGATAAAGCCTTAGAGGATTATATTTCAATGAGCTGAGCCTGAATTACAAATTATTTCAATAGGCTTAGAGAAAAAGAAGCTATACGAGCAACAATATCTGTCGAAAACCTACCGAAAAAATAACATATTGAAAACAAAACATGAAAATAAATGAGAACAGTTGTCTTTTGATAATGTCAAAAAGATCATTCAAGCATAAAGAAGTATTACTGCTTAATAAGCAAAGAAAAGGACATCAATTCTCAGCTGACTGTTATCTATTTATCAATTAGCAAGGTGAGACGTTGAAGGTACATCATTACTTATAGGACCACACTTGATATGCAGCTGATAGATCGACAACATAGTGACGAATTAGCCCATTTCTAACTTTTGTGGCGACGAACCTCACATCCTTCCGTTTCCACGCTAACAATCGGCCAGAATAAACAATCAAAAGTCATTTGATCTGTCATAAATTTAGCAAAAATGCACAACCTGTCGAAGAAAATACAAGAAAATCATTGAAGAATACAAAAAAAATCGCCAAACATATACTTTTCGGAGGCTCAGAAGACACAACGCATTGCAATATTCTGAAACGAAATATTTCATTGACAGTACGTTATTGATTACTCTGCCCTAATCACAACAATAGCTTCTATAAATAACAGAATGTAGGTCATTATACTTGACGAAAACATTAAAATAGTATATTAGCTTCTGTGAACAGACCTACAACTGAAAAAATGAAACAAATAATTGTGTGTCGCAAATTCTCAAGAGCTCAAGAGCAGGCTAACTAGGATATAGCAAATAAGGTAAATTATAGATGAAAAGCCCACGAAAGCATCTCGAGCAAGAAAAACGATATGGATATATATTTATATATAAATATATGTTTGCACTAAACCAACCGCTCACCATCGATGTAGGAATGTAAATGAGGATGGCCGAAAGAGCGCGTGAACGGTCTGCGCTAATGCTAATTACACAAATTAAATTATTATTATTTATATTATTATATTAGCCCAAATACTAATGAAGAGGTAAAAACTAATAAAGAAGAGAATTTAGAAGTATGACTATCAGTGTTTATGAGGAGATGCGCTGTTTTTTTCAAGAAAATGTGACTCAAATTCGTCATCTAAGTAAACTAGGCACTCCAGAAGTTCAAAATTAGATCATAAAGAGTATGACAAATCAGCTGATTATAGAACACAGTAGAGGATAAATGGGATTCTGAAGGATTTTTGAGCAGAAACCACATTGCAGAACATTTGCGTGACGTAAAAAGAGACAGTTCGTCCACAAACATTTCTTCCAACCTTCTATCCTTCTCACTCGTTTGCGAGATGAAGACACTTCAAGTGCTGGTGCACATTTTGAGTTTTTTCGAAATCTTTCTCAACTTTATTATAGAGCTTCACACGATTTAGTCTCAAGAAAAGGCAAGAAAATGGAAAAAATCTGCAATTGTTGAAAGAAAATTTTCTGAAAAATACAGATAATGACTATTAGTAGCATAGTTTTGAAATTTAAACCATGAGCCGAAAGCATTTGGTGTAAAAACGGAAATATGATTGCAGGCACTGAAGGGTCAATTATAGTTGGACGCAATGCCAGTCATCCTCACGTGGCGTTTACAGTCGATTCAGCTATTTGTTTCATCAAATTACTGTGCTTAGGTTTAAAGAGGGAACAGGTCTAGCACCAGCATGATCCCCTCTTACAACCGTCGTTACAATCATATGCTATCGATAGTACGGCGCGCTAGTTTCCTTATGTTTTACGCTGGCAATGAATAAAGAAGATAGTTATGGTTGACTATGCTTGATCTTTTGTTATAAAAGAATAAAAGGGAATAGTTAAGGGCAGCTGATGGCCTGGAAGCGAAGAAAACTGAAGAAAAGGCAGACATGGGATAGCAACGACATGGAAATTGAATGGCAAACAATGATTTCAAATGTAACAAACATAGATAGAAATGAACAACTGATCAGTAATACTGGTTTTGATCTAAAGAAGATGAATGATCTGGGATTTTTTAAGGGCTGAAGGATAATACACAACATTGCAACAGCAGATCTACAGGCGAATATTCATAACAGTCAATATACGTATTATGTAGAAATCGAAGAGGCTTATTATGATTGTTGCGATTAACAGTGAGAGAGCGCTATAGCAGATAGACATCCTCTCTCAATTGAATCTATCATAGGCATTTCACTAAAACGAGCGAAAGTTCAATGAAACGAGATCACAATAGCCGATAAACAGCCGGCTGAACACGGGTTTTCGTCAATGCCATTGGCTGCCTCAGTTTGAATTGGGACAATATATCGCCTTGCGACGCAAACTTTCTCGGGGCTTCAACGTGAAACAGTAGCTAGCCGTACTGCACACTCAAGTGATATTCTAGAAAACTGTATAGACAGAACTTGCATGGCGTTGTCTTTATTACACACACACCCCTTCATTTTTTCCCCTAACATGAAGAACGATGGCAAACGAGAATCCCAAACAGGAACTTTTCACTCTCTATATATATATCCCTTATCCTACATGTTCTATGATTTACTGGAGTTAGCCACATAATGAATGATCTGGTTTATTAGTTAAAACATATAATAATTATGATTTTTTAAAAATTAAATAACGTCATGTGACCCGTGATGCCTATAAAGATTTCCTTTTTTCTTTTTTTCAGAAATGAACAATCAATTTATAGTTAATCGACTTTACTCTCCTCTTGAGATTCGGCTTTTTTCGTGGATTCTCTCAATTTCTGCTCTTCCAAGCATTTCAAGTATCTAGAATTTGAATAGCGGTCATCTTCCTCCCGGAAAGTGTGAGAACTACAAACCTTAATGCTCGCTTAGCTGCTGTTGTCTTAGCAATTCGATAATTCCTACCCATTCCAGTGAACTTCATTTTATTACTTACTTCTACGGTGACTCTAACCTGAAACAATTATGGAATATAGCTTGATTTCGGGAATATTATGCAAACCTTTCCATTTTCAGTAATTCTTTCCATCTTACTAAATCTTGTTTTCGATGGTTCAAGTTCCATGAGTTCTCGGATTGGGGATCTTGGTGGATTAGCACAACATTCTTCAATAGTACTCTTCATCAAGTTATGGAATACTCTCCAAACAACGTCAAGATTTCTACCAGAATCCTGTGAAGAAACACATTCCGCTATGTTTGTATTTACATATAACTAACCAGATATATAGCGCCAGCGACGCTTTCAAAGATATCGCTCAAAGCTTTTGGAACTTCAATATCTTCTTCTTGTCCTTCATCAAATTCTTCTTCCGTTGTCACCATATACATCTGAAATCGCACTAGTTTCCAATGAACGAGAATTCCCGAAGTTTATATACCTCAGCATTGAAATTGGCATCGAAGAAGTTCCTCTCTTTACACAGAGCTACGAACTTCTCGACCATGTTATGAAGACCAGGACACATAGCAAGGAAATGCTAAATTTTGGACTTAAGGTCGAATATGAAGTGCGAATATACCTTGTGAAAATCAAATTTGACGGCAAGACTAGCGAAGATCGTGTTATTTACCAGGGCTGATCTCAAATCTGTCAATACCTAAGAACAAATACAGTTGAAGTTATTGCAAGTAATACTAACTCCTGGACTATACTGTCGGCCGTCCTCAAACAAGAATCTAGTGATCATGTAATCAAGAACCGCGTCACCGAGGAATTCGAGTCTCTGTAGGAAAAATGAAAAAAATAATATGAAGATGTTAGGATAAAGGTTACCTGATAGCATCCAGTTATTCGATTTTTATAGTAACTGGCATGGGTGAAAGCTTGTAATAGATAAGCTTTGTCATTGAACTGATATCTGAAAGTACAGCATATTAGTATGTCAAATCGTCTGATTCAATCACATACCCAATGACCTTTTCCAGCCTGTCAAACTTATGCTGTGTGAAAAGAGCTAAAAGTTGTTTTTCAGACATATCCGGATTTTCAGGAGTATCTATAAACCTGAAAACAACAGTACACGTAGATCTCACTCGTAGATGATAGATACCGTAAAAGAGGTAGCTCCGACACTACATCAGTGACAAGAACTTTCAATCCAATCCATTTCATGACTTTCAGAGTAGGTTTTGGACCCAATGTCAGAAGGTGAGCACCAATTATAGCTTCAACAGCATCAGCAATGGACTTGTCACTAATATACTGTTGAGTTAACATGTTATAAGGTAATGGAGAAATCTCCTCTAGAGCCGCAGACGAAGCTGAGGGCTGAAAGCAGAGCTTTCGTCATACAATTTTTCTGATAATGAGCAAACCTTGGTGAAAGTAATTGTCTCAACTCCATCTTCAAACTTTCTAGCTGTTGTGCCATCAGCTTGATCCCAACCTGTTGGTGCTTTCACCTAGGATTACTCTTAATATAGATCTCAAAACTGATATGATTTACTTCTTCAGTAACATCTTTTTTGCCTTCCAACACATCCTCAATGAATTTATCTCGTTCTTCCGCGTCTTCTGTGTTTGGAGCCTTAAAATCCACAGTAGGCACATAGCACGGTGGAAGCCAAGAATCCTGCACATCGAACTTGGAACCAACAATTAAGTTTGGTATTCCAAGTTTTTTACCCAAGCGATAGAGATTACAGTTAGAAACCTTAAAATTAAAAATTTGAAATAGAATACTGAGATTATGAAACCTCTTTGCTTCTAGCAAAAGACAATTTTCCTTCGTGCTGATCAAAATGAGAATGATACAAGTAGTCCGTGACAGCATACTTCAAGAATGAATCTCCGATTGTTTCTAATCTTTCCAAGCTTATTCCTAAACCATATATACCGTACTCCAAAAAGAACCAACTACCGTACCATCATTTGCATTGGATGTAGTAAGGGCGGTTAGCAAAAGAGCAGGTGATACTCCATAGGGATTGTTGGCCATAAGCTCATCGCCATGAACACCACTTTCCGATAATGGTAATACTGTCGGCGAAGGTTTTTGGAACGAAAATCGACTATTTAAGGACGGAGCCAGAACACCTCCCTTTGATATACATTTTAGGAATTATTATAAATTGGCATATTTACCTTCAAATCAACAGCAGGTAAGAGTGAAAGGGCTTTTAGATCCTCCCTTGATTTACGCTCTGCACCTTTTTCAAGAATATCGAACTCTTGTTCTTCGCTTTCTTCCAAAAGCTCCACAGATTCTATAACAATGCAGTTTGTTACTAGGGACTCTCTTAATATTCTCTTACGATCATTAGTATCAAACAAATTAAGGTCAACAACGTCCTCAACTACGATCCTATCTCGTTCTTCGGTTTTGAATTTCTCCATAGCTTCCGCATAAATTTTCTTGATCGGCTTTAAAGAATTCCTTTAGATCTTAAAATAATGCCAATTCACTAACCATTTCTGGTTCTTTATGTGTATTTCCGTTTGCATTAGGTGCCGTAGCAGTAGTACCAGCAAATCCATCAGTCGTCGGGAGAATTTGGCGACTAACATCTGCCATCAAAGCACTCATGTTAATGCCTTGCAAGTTATCAGCTCCAATGATTTGCTGAATAAGTATTTGTGAGTTAATGCTTTCCGAGTTTCAAGAACAATCTTACGAAAGGAGAATCAGATACAGTGTCCTCTAAATCACCCCAACCACATTCATGACCAATCACATCAACACGTGGTGCAGCAAAATCTGGTTCAGTTTCTAAATATAATACGATATATATGCATATAAGACAAGAAAATAACGTGTCATATCAATGAGTGATTGAACAAAATCAGTCATGACGATAGCATCTCCTTCTTCATCATCAGACATTCCACCTTCCCGAACGTTAGACGATATCAATCCAACCTACAAGATCATAAGATGTAAGTATTATCATTTCAACACTCTGATGTACCGTTTCATCAACCTCATTATCGGGTTTAGATATAGTAACTGGTCCAGAATCAAAACAAGAAGGATCCCATACTCCAATATCAAAGTTCTTAAGAGCTCTTCATACAGAAAGATAGAAAGTGCAACAGTCAAACCTCGCTGCTAGATGCTTCCTTTGATTCAGTATTTTCAACAAGTTGTTCAGAGCTTTTATTAAATTCTCGAAGTTGCTGAATCTTAGAAACGATTAAAAATTGCTTCTCTTCGTATGTGGCAGGATACGACAGGGATGGCCAATCAAATTTCTCATCCGGAATAGCTTTTTCCTAAGAAGATGACAACTTAAAGCTACAAAGCATGAGAACTTCGTACCTCATCAAATCCAAGTGCATCTGTCATTACTCGTTTACGTAGCTCATCAGACAGTAGAAGATGATTTAATCTTTAAAACTGAATTTGGTAAATATTTCATCTGTCATATGAACCTGTAGAAGAAACTTGGTAGAGCAGCTATCAAGTTCCAAAGAGTAGCGGAAATAGGATGACGTTCCATAAGCTCAGGAACGAAAATCTGTTGTTGAGATCCAGACACATCGGTTCGTACTTTTCGTTTCCCCGAACCATTTCGTGGTAACAGCAAATTCAGTCGACTACAGAAACGAAATTGAAAAATAGAAAACCAAATGAAAACTGACTTAGATGTGAAGTCGACGTCCAATAGGCATTGTTCCTGATCATAAATCTCTAATTTATATTTTTTGATAAAATATTCATTGAATGTTGTGTATTCGGAATCAGGGAAAGGAGAGCTTGGATTCATATCTTTCAAGATCTACAAAACCAACATGAAATTTCTAAATCTCTGATTTGACTTTACTTCAGCAACATAGTAGAAAACTGGCTGGTCCAGATTACGGTACCACGGCATAACAACGGCATCGATATAATCTTCAGCTCTTAAATAACATGCTTTGTATAAAAAAAATATGAAATTAATTAATTAAAATTATAATATTGAAACAAATCAAATATGCGTTACGTGAAATCCGCGTGACTTACTATTTTGATAACTCAAATGCAAGAAACGGTTGATTACGCCACTTTAATAAATTTCTATAATTTCTTACAGATAATAATTCATATATATATAAAATTGTTTTAAAATAAAATAAAAAGATTGATACCTAAATTTAAATTTCTTTCTTTCTTCACTGTCAGGAGCACGTGGCATAACTCCCATGTTGTGAACAACATCAGAAACATACTGCATATTAATCTTGTAAGAAATTTTTCCATCGACATTTTCTGAAAGTTTGTTTTGAAAATTGGAATAATTTATTATTTAGTTTACCAATACATAGAGGAACCACTATTGTATTTATAGGTGTGGAATCGTCAGCTCGGAAATCAAGATTTGGCTTAATCAGTTGAAGAACATTCTTGAAAACATAATGATGGAAATGATGGCATAACTCTAATGTCTGACAGTCTATCACAACCTAAATCAATCTTATAATTTAGTTTTACACAAATATGTTACCGGATCGGGAGCGCATACAAGATGAATTCGCATATCTCCCTGCCTTAAGTAGGCGGGGAAACAGGGAATTTTGGGCAGCTTTTTCCGACTTAGAAAACCAAAAACGTTGTTATATTCTTCAGGATTCCGGAATTTCCTATTTTTTGGATTCGAAGCAGATGATGGTTCTTTTACAAGTTCCAAATGCATTACGTAAATGTAGCAGGGCTCTCCGATAATAGGGAATGCTTCATGTAAAGCTTTCGCAACCTAACGAAGACAATGAAAAGAACAAAAACGTTAGTTACCTTCTTATCATATGGTTGTTTTCTTCGCACCGAACCTACTTTAGCATGAATACCTGGAGCATATTCATCAGGATCTTCATCCAAATGGCTCATCATATTAGCAATGGATTCTCTGCCAACAGGCAGTAAGTGATCATTCAATTCACCTTTTTGATGAAGTAATTTACATGCCTAAACCGAACAACTTAAAGAATATGAATATCTTTAATCACCTCTAATGCAACAGCCATCTGAGCATATTTTTTACAGGACATTGGAGTTTTCAACGTAATTGGCTGAAAAACGATATTTTCAAAGAATATATGAGATAATAATTACTTCTTTAATCGGAGAATTGATAGGTAACAACAGCTCAGCGAGGTACATTGTCTTCCCTTCATGGAATACAGGAATTATGCGATTTTGAGGGACAAGTCTTGTGAATATATCAGAAGGTAATTTTGCACAATATCTACAGTTATAATAACAAATAATTGAGAAAGTCAGTTGAAATAATACCTATTGATAAGAGAAATAGCTGATGTGAGTTTAACGGCGGCACCAGTCTCAGGAACTGTATATGGCTCGAATAAATCATCGATATTCTTAGTATCATCGAGAAATTCACTAGGATTATGAACATTTCGAGCTCTTCTTAGCAGTATCTGAGCAACACAAAACAATAAAAAGATTTCAAATAAATGTTGAGTACCTGTTCAATTTTTAAGAAATTACGAACATCTTCTGAAACTTTACACAACTCATCCTCATCGATAAGAACCACATAGTTAGCACCAATTTTCCTTGCACGTCCTTTGGACTACAAATTCCATATCGAAAACAAAAAAAATCTAAATAGATATACCTGTACGTAGGCACGATAATCAACAGGCTTGTCAAATTTGACAACTAAATTACAAGTTCGAACATCAACACCTTCTTCTAATACATTAGTAGAAACAATAATATTACAATCTCCACGACGAAATCCTTTCAAAACCTTAATACATTTAAATTATAAAAAACAAACAATTGGTTTACATACTTCGTCTTGCCGCTTGTGGTGACCTTGACTATCCTCACTGGATAAGCTTCCTCCGCTAAATCCTACTATATAGTCTGGTTTAATGTATTTAAACTGGTCCAAACGAGCAATTGATTTTAAAAGATTCTAAAAACTTTTAATTCAAAGAAAACTAATTAATAAACTTACACTCAAAACAAAAGCTACATATCGCTGTTCAACAAATATGATACAAGACAATTTACTCTCTTCAGAATAATTTGATAATATTTCGAGTAATCGCACAACCTTGATAGAAATTTAAAATGATATATATGAGTAAAACATACCTTGTGTGGTAAATATTCCTTGAAACTCTCCACAGTATTCAAATTTCTCATCTATAAGACAAAATATTGTATTTGATAACAACGATTTGTAATTCATACCGCAGGTGATAACAACTTCCGAATAGTTTGCATGCAAGTTTCTCCCATTAAAAAGAATTCTACAGCTTTATCAGGTAACATAGATTGCTTTGATAGCTTCTTGAATTGTTTCTCCCATATTTGAGAAACCTAACAATAAGATTTGAGCTTAAATTCGGTATATAAACTCTAACCTTCCATGCACCCCATGGTCCTAATATATTTAAAACTGATCTTGTTCTAGTTAATCCTTCAATTATTGGTCTTCTAGGATCAATATCCATATTGAAAACAGTTGTCTCATTACAAAATTTTAAATGTCGTTCCTATATAAACACAAAATTCACGAATGAAAAATTAATTTTCATAGATAACATACCAAAATACCGATTATTTCCTCTGCTTTTGGAACAGAAAGAAGATCGAAGTTCTCACAACTCACGAAGTGCTGAGTTGGCTTAGCACCATATTTAGAAAGCTAAAAAAATACAATTTAACAAATATAAACGTAAATTCAAATTAAACCGAAACTAGATTTGAAGATGTTTCTATAGCTGATTCAAGAGCATACTCAAGTTTTCTAAGTTTATCTTCCAACTTATTGGGAGAAGTCTTATCGTTAATAAGAGATGCTGTCAAACCTAATATACGAGGCCGATCATCTGAAAGATATATACATATCAGTAAATATATTTTGTACATGCAAACCTTCGGGAAGAGCCTTATAATATTTCATGATTTTATAATACGAGTGTTGTCCTCCCAGAACATGATGACATTCATCGAATATAAGAACCGCAACATTAGTTAAGTCAAGAAAAGCATGAAGTAATAAACTCAAAAGAATATCTGCGGTAATAACAATCACCTATATAAGTGAAAATCAATCCAAAGAATATTCAACGATTTCTTACATTGTGATTTTCCAAATATTCGGAAAATTTATTTATATCGGAACATATTTGGTTGTTCAAATTCCCATGCATTTTTCCAACTTTCAGAAGAGTTTGAGTTTGAATATGCTCGGCTTGTTGTTCCACCAAGGTGACTAATTAAGTATTTTATGATTTTAGTTAAGTTTATTGTTCAGCATACCTCTATCAACAACAAAAAAAGCTCTCTTTCCGCCATTGCTAATAGAAGGCAGTATTTGTAGAGAGTATTCTTTTAATAATAACACTGCGATAAAAGTTTTTCCTGCTCCCGTTCCCAATTGAACTATGATATTTCTTTGACAGGCTTTTTCAAGTAATTCAACCTAAATGAATATGATAACAACAAATTGCATTTTTTTATATTTATCAAGCTGGCAATTTCAAATCCACTAAGTCACCTGATAATCCCGTGGAGTGAAACAAGCGCCTTCAACCTCACGTTCATTCACCATCTCCACAATCGGGCATAAACTGAATTATTATGATCAGAAATTGATATTCAATGTATTATCGTTAGATTTCTATTTAATTTCTTTTTGACTATACATAACCTTTTTGTGAAATTAAATACCCGCCTTAAAAATACTTATTATTTTTTAACAATATCTATTCACCAAATAAGAAAAAGAAAAACTAATTCTTACAGAGTTAAACGAATAATTCAAAAAATATAAAGGTCGCTTTTCAAATAGTCCTGGCGCGCGCGCATTTAAGTGTGTTTGTTGAATACTCAGGCAATAGAAGGCAAATTTTGACGTGCTATTTTGCATTTTTCCCAATTTTTTCGTTATTTTCAAGATTTTTATGTGGTTTTGTTTCGTTATTTTTGATATTATTAGACTTTTTCTGAATATCCACTGACTAAGAAATTATTCTAGAGTATTTATATTTTTTTTTATAGTAATCAAATGGTGGGTCAGAGAAATATCCCAGCCTTTGGGCGCAATTTCGATCTTTCTCCAGGAGTTAGCAGATTCTCTGCTGCCCGCCTCTACTTGAAGAGAGGAGCCAAGGTCCCAAAGTTCGCCAAGAACGTTAAGGAGGTATTATTGATTTTATATTTTAAATTGTTATTTTAATTTTTAGCCAGCTAACCTCGCTCTTACCCGTGCTGCCCCCAAGTTCAAGCTTGGACACTCCAAGAAGGTCTCTCTCCGCAAGACCATCACCCCAGGAACCGTCCTCATTGTTTTGGCTGGAAGACATAAGGGAAAGCGTGTTGTTTTCTTGAAGCAACTCGAGAAGTCCGGTCTTCTCCTCGTCACTGGTATGTAATTTATTTTAGTATTCAATTATATTTATTACTACTATTCCTATATATTCTATATTCATTAATTTTAATTTATAATTGCGAAATATGTTTTATTTTTTAGGACCCCACAAGTTGAACAACTTCCCACTTAGAAGAATTGCTCAATCTTTCGTTATTGCCACCAGAACTAAGGTCGATGTTTCCGGAGTTAAGGTCCCAGATCACATCAACGACGATTACTTCAAGAGAAAGGCTGTTCCAGCCAAGAAGGGAGACAACATCTTCGCTTCCGGAAAGTCCGAGTACAAGGTTTTTGTTTTGAATTATGTTTTTTAAATTATTTTATTGTATTCAGGTCACTGAACAAAGAAAGACCGACCAGAAGGCCGTTGATAAGGCTGTCCTCGCCTCCATCAAGAAGAATAAGGACTCTAAGGCTCTTCTCGGATATTTGGGATCCAGATTCTGTCTTGCTAAGGGACAATACCCCCACAAGATGTTGTTCTAATTTTGTTGTTCATAAATTGTTATAAAAAAAATCCCTTTAAAAATTAGAACACTTTATTATTTGCTGATGGCTTAACTTATACAAATCACATGGGTTGGGGATGGGGATTATTAATCACCGTTGCTTTTCATAGCTCTAAAGATCAAGATTGTAATGTATGGCATATTAAGTCGACATCGTTTCCGTTTTTCTTGAATACTGGTTGCTGACTGGGTTGATCAGCTGGGAAGACTCTGATTGCTTTTGCCTTTCCTCCTAATGAGCATTGAATTATGGAAGCCACTTGAATAGGTGGGCGACGCATGTTCAACCTAAATATAATAGTTAGTTTTAATAATTGCAAAATGTTTATTACTTATCAAGATGGGCAAGAAGGGTACCGATTACTTCACCAATACGATCCTCTTCCTTGGGATTCTTAGTGCAACCAAGAATGTCATTCTCTCCGAGATGGAATACGATTAATCCATTGGGTTCCGGTGTTACGGAAATTTTCAGTATCTGAAATTAATATCAATTTGAGGTAAATAGGACTTTTACTGGTTTTACGTTTTGCAATGGAACTGGCTCTTTGAGTAACTTGAACTTCTTCGTGTCTAATTTGGCTATATAGCGGTCAGTTATGATGAGAAGACGTAAGGAGGATTTATTGAATTTATTGAACTTTTGAATGTAGGTGCTGAATAGCAATTTTCCATATGGGTGTGTTTGACATAAAACGCTGCACCCTTCTCTGTATTGAAGATTTGAACTTCCTATCTCGTGCTCTTCTTGCTAAAGTAGAGTTTTTTTAAATATTATTTTAAGACAATACAATACCTGAAGAAGATAGTCTCCTTTCCAAAAACGGGAGTATCCCCAAAGATCTCTTTTTCCATTAAGTGATTCAAAAGCTGCAATCTTCTGTGGTAATGACTCTCTTAAATGTTGGGGAATGCGATTGAGAATAGTTGCTGCTCTCCAACGTCTGTGCACAACCTGTAAAATGTATGTTCTTTTTTTAGTTTAACAGGCTTTTCACCTTCAATTTATTAACAAATGGAGCAAGTACCACTGGTGGGGCAGGCCATCGGACGCTTTTTCCTAAATCTCGCATGTTCTTAACACCCCTGCAAAATGAAATTTTTAACTGGCTTGTTATTAGCTCTTACTTGAAAGCATTGATAACACTAAAGATGTATGTTCTTAATTTGTATTTGCGATAAGTAGCCATAATAAGGTAAACCGCCCTGATTTGCTTATACTTTCTTCGTGCTTGATAGCCTCTAACCATCTGAAAGAAAAGCGTTGAGTTCACAATTAAGTGTCGACTCTAATCTTGCCTTCTGTAAGAAAGTAACAACTTCTGGTAACTTTTGGCTTCTCAGTTCTTCCAGCCGGAAAACTGTTTGAGGGCTTCTAATGAAGACCTAAAAGAATGGAACTAAGATACTTCATGAAAAAAGTTGATCGACCTTAGTTCTTCCATTTACACAATCTTGAGCTTCACCAACGTGCTGTAGAATTTTGGTGCAATTATCTCGTGGTGAACCACCTCGGGGATTTGGCCAGGTAGCTGGACATAGCATCTTGTACCTAATATATTGTTGTAATATTTAGTTTTTGAGAATATTTACCTGTTGATGAAACGATCATATGGCATTCTGTGAGCAAAGCCTGCTCTGCGAACTCTGACATTTTCTAAGAGACCCAAATATCGGGCTTGATGCTCTACACGTTCAATATCAAATACTGAACGACTCTTCTCTTCATTAGGCTTGATGCATCTGATATAGTATGGCTCTTTACTAGCTAATTGGGCTACCAAATCAGCCATAGAATTCTGAATTATTCTCATCGTAATTTAATAATTTTTCTTCAAACTAACCTTAAATATATATCCTGCAGTTGGAGGTCTTCTGTTTACTTCACGCACGGATTTTGATCCATCAGGGAACAGAGCACGAAGGAGAAGGTCTTTGCTTAAAATAAATAGTTAACAAAAGCCAATGAATACTGAAATAACCTGTTGAATAGTAGACGCTTAAGGTCTTGGTACAACGTATCTCTATTCTTGTCCATGAAACTTTCTACTGTATATGTTACGTCACCAGCATAATGAGTAATTCTGAAGTATCGTGATGCAAATAAATTATATTATCTTTATTTACCGGAAATCTTCGAAACCAATAGTCTTATCCGATTGTTTTACACCTCTACTGCTGTAATGCCCGTGACTACCCATCTTCTTATCTAATTCACCCAAGAAAACCTGGAAAAAAAATTATTACGGTGAATAGATTTCGTGTGAATTATGTCTTCTAAGATAAGAATTTCTCATTAAAAGAATCATTGGTGCTCTAAGCTCTTTTTTTTGCTTTGAACGCTCGTATTATTGGCAAGATATTACCTTATCAGTAATGCGTCCAATTGAAGCGCAGGCGTCATCAAGAGTGGCAAGAATTCCATTACGGGGATGCTCGACCAAATCGCAAATAATCTGAGATATATGAGTTATTCCAAAAAAGTAAAATAGTTAAATAACCTTATTGTTGAAGTAATCTATCTTTTTCCATTGAATTCCTTCTCTTTCGTATTCTTCCTGTTCTTGCTTTAACACCAACTCAATGAATAGTTGTTGAAGTTTTTCGTTGCAATAGTTGATACATAGCTGTTCAAAGCTTAACAAGAAATTATGAAAGATAATTCAGTAATCATTGTGTTACCTATTTTTACCAAAAATTTCAAAACCGTAGATATCAAGCACGCCGATAACGGTTGTCTTACTATATCTGGAAGTATTTTCTACACTGATGGCATCATTCACTTGCTGGACAATCCAAGAGAAGAGTCTTTCATAAACAGCCTAAAAACACAAATTTTAAATATATGTTATCGTTTCTGTGTCAACCTTAGCCAAGGCATCTCTTGTGTATAGTGCGGCATTAACGTCGTGTGCTTTTGTAACAACATCACCTCTAGCAGCAACAACCTAAAAGAAATAAATGATTTTTTCTTTCCTAATCACAATTCACCTGGGAACAGAGAGCGTTTTGGAGCTGAGATATGCTAACTCCCAGACATTTGGCCGCTACTGATAGGACCTCCCGATTAGCAACTAAACTACCACCAGATGTTCCTTCATCCGGAACAAATGTGATATTTCCCAAATGCAATATAGCAGCAATCGTGGACCATAACTGTAATAACCGAATTGATCATCATATTTCCATAATTTCTTTATCGTACGCTATCAGTCATGGCTTGCTTGATATTGCTAATGGTTTTAAGAGCCTGCTGTACTTCCTTAAAATCTTTGGCATCATCGATACTTGTAACCTGAAAAGTGTAATGCAAACTGAGGAATCAACACTATTTGTTCAAACCCTATCAGAGTTTCCTTGATTTAAGTAATAGTATCTTCTGGGATCATTTTTCAGCCCTAGTTCGTTCAAGCGAGAACTATCAAGTCCCCTGAGAAGTTGATAGAAAACATGGAAATTTCGTTCTCCCGTTTGCTGCCGAACAACACGAGACTAAATTGCAACATACAGAGAAGTTGTCAAATTGGAAGTTCACACCTTTTCGAGGAGATAGTTGGATATATTTCCACCGACAGGGTCGCCATTAAAATTGAAGTTGATTTGCATATATTTTCCAAAACGACTTGAATTATCATTTCTTGTAGTTTTCGCACATCCCAATGATTCCAAAATACAGTTAGATCTCAGTAAAATGTTTTTGACTCTACAAAAAAAGTACAATTATTCCAGTTAATGTTTTCCCGTTTATAAGGTACTAAACATGTGAAAATTTACAGTTTTGCAACAATTTTTCTATTTTCACTATAGATTTTGCGCTATATTCTCCGCTATTCTTATTCGTTAAACAGGGTTTTAACATTGAAAAGTAAATGAGAACAAATAAAACAGCGTTGTACTCTGTGTTCAAAAAAAAAAAGACCCGAATTGCACATTATCCGGTTGAAGGTTAACTATGAGACATTATATGTATGTATGTAAACCCTCTGTACTGTATCCCCTTTTTCAATGTTGACTTGTAAATCAACAACGAACTCAATCAAGAAAGCTAACTGCTGTCTACTCTGGAATAGAAACATGGTTAGATAAACCATTAAGCACATTATATATTCGTCTACTCATCACATAGTTACAAACAGCGTTGATGGAAATGTAATGAGATCATGCGATCTTAGAATTAACTAATTTCAACAATTAAATAATGTTCATTCTCGCTAATGATGTTCACCCAAGAACATCATGTTTCTCTTCATTCTGAAAATCATGGTTTGCCATTTCTTGAATAGTAATGATGATTTGACACAGACAATTAGTCTGAGGAACGGATTGATTGAAACAGTATTATTGGAAACATAAATTCAATATTTCTATTTTCGAAGTCGCGCACAAAAAAATTTTTTTTTCGCATTAGCATCAATCGATTCATAGCTGAATCAATTATGCTAAGTTAAGCTTCTAAAAATCCTCCAAAACAGCCAACGATTCCGGAATTTGGTGGCCTTGCCAAGTTCGAAACCTTAGTTAAATCATGAAACCAGAGTCAAGTCAATCGTTTCTCATTCCCCTCAACCTCTGGACTCATCTATCTATGCGAACATATTAGAACTATATAACGATGTGGTAGTTAATCGGATTAGTCTATTCTATGTTACCTCATTTCCACCCATTCAAAGATCTTCTAATACAAAAATTTGAAGAAATGTTTTTCGATGTTTCAAAAATCTCTACAAAAAATCCGAAATTATGGCTATTTTCGGAATATTGAGAAATGCTCCCTTAGAAGTAATGTGCCATGAAGCTGAATCTTTTGGGTGACTACCACATGAATAGAGATATAGATATGACACTTATAAGGGACAGATGGCTAACGCATGAACAAAGTGCCTAAAGATAATCATCTTGTCTTGTCCAGCCTGAAGGGTATCCGCGTGGAGACCCTCCAGCTGACAGATAGCACGGTTCATCTATAGCTACTAGCTTACACTAATCTTTGAACATTAGGACAGTAATTAAAAAAGCAAGCGCACACATGTTCAGTTATAGGTCAGAAACAACATGTCAAATATGAATGATGTACAAGCAACTGACCGTTCAATTTCGCGCTGTTGTTGTACATTAGTAATAGCAGCTAAGTATCTCATTATTATTTTGGATGTTTCCGTTTTTCCTGCTCCAGATTCGCCTATGATTAATATCTTTGTTAGCATTGTCTTCGCATCACATATCTTACCAGAAATGACAATACATGAATCACGTCCATACCGCTTCATCGATCTATAAGCAGCATCAGCAATAGCAAAAGCATGAGGTGGACGTTCATATAGCTCTCGTCCCTATAATATAGTATATTATTCATATTATTAGTAAAAAAGTAAACAAGCCTTGTATTTATCAATCGTTCCCTTTTCATATATTTCAAGATTTCGATACGGATTGACGGCAATCAGTACCTCTCCAATGTATGTATAAATTCGACTTTTCGAAAATCTGAAATGTTTAGGAAATCAAATATGATGATAATAGTATACAACCGTGCTCTGTTTTGAAGATTTGCAAAATAAAATTCAAAGTTCACGTAACGCGCGCAACAATGGCCTAGGCTAATTGCTCTCTTCAGCTCATTATTCGATTTTTTTAAAAATGCACAAAGATATATGCATATGCTGTGTCATCATATACATAAATCTTTTCAGTTTTCATATTCTTTCCTACTACTGACATGTGGATTTGCTTGTTCAGACAAGCATCTGCAGTACAAGAGTCATAACTAGGTACCTACTAATGCGATAACTAGCTTAAGAACAGATGAAAAATGAAATCGACCATGTCTCTGACTGACAAATAACCGTATTTGCTCTTTGTCTGAAGATTTTAACAAAACAAGTCAGTGTCTATCTAAGGTATAAAGAAAATGAAGAGGAAATGACAATCAACCGACAGCTGGCAACTTTTTTGTTTTTTTTTCCTTTTGGGCATTTTTTAAATGAAAACATCTGCTTTTTGCATTATTATTGCGTATAAAGAATTTGTTGAGTAAATTTTGAATCATATATATTCTTAGGTATAATTGAAATTTGAAATACGATTCTCTATTTTTTTTCTATGACTCATAGACTTGATCTTCGATTGCACAAATATGTAAAGCATGCTTACGAAATTCTTCGACTATTTTAAGCAATGGCACATCATTGCGTAAGTTGCTAATACTTGCCTTCGTTCTCATAAAAACCATTGAGACATGAGTGAATGCATTGATGATTATTCAAAAGCTTAGCATTAGAAGATATTTCAAAATAGTTTAGAAAATAGAAATAAATAAATGATTATTGAGCAAATTATTAAGAGCATTTCATGAAAAATATTAAAAAATTAATTACCTGAGCCGCAAATTATCGACGATATGTGGCAAATCAATAGTGGAGAGAAGAACCAGATCTTCAACTCCATACTCTTTAGGATCATGCTCTGCCAACGCCATGATAACTGAGGAATTAAATACCTTTAAAAATGTGATCTTCAGGACTTTAAAAATGAAAAAAAGCTATTACACACAAAAAATGCATTCATAATGTAATAATGAAAAATTAAATGATTATATAAATAATTTGAATTTCAATGCTATAAACAACATATTATTCATGGTTTATGACTACATTCGTCATTATGAAATTACTACAACGCCAAGTTTTCTTAAATTCATGAAACTTTTGGCGAGCGCAATTGGGAACAAATCATATTGGTGATGAATAAATGGTAGATAGTTGGAAAAAGGAAGAAAAAACATGAATTTTCTCACGATATAAGTCGTTGGCAATCACAAAAGCACTGAGTATTAGATATGATAGGGGTGAGAGGTAATTAGTTTTTAGATTATTGCAACTAGAAATCATATAGAAATGGTTTGACTGTTTGTGAAATGATTATTCATAACCGAAGAACAACTACAGATAAGAGGAGCACAGTACCTCTTTTTGGTCGATCAGAATGCCTAGCTATTGAAAAATCAATAAATCAACAAAAGAAATCGGTCCTGGAAACCGGAAAAGGTAAACATGTTATAAGTTTCAGACATTTGATAACTAAATAATTGCAAGAAAACTTTCTTTGCTGAGAACTAGAAGTTATAAATCAGAGAATATACTAAGTAAATGGATTAAGGGCACCAAGTTGTTTACAAAGCTCATGCGTCCCCTTACAATCAGTTCCGTCCACCTTTTTTTCTGAACTCGCCTACTCAAGCCTCGCAAAAGCGCAAGATTGTGAGGAATAGAACTTGAATTAGTCGAATAATAAAATGAAATAAAATAAATTCCAATAGAAAAATAGTAATATATGTGATAAGAGCTAATATTTAGAGAGTTGGTGGGAGAGAAAAAGAACAAGAGAGAGAGAGAGAGAGAGTGGGGGGGGGGGCTAGGAGATGAGAAGAGAAAATGGAAACATAGAGGGCAACTGAGATGAAAAAGGAGAAAAATAGAGCAACAGATAAGCTTTATATGGCAGAGAGAATGATTGTGATTTTAGTTCTCGCTGTATGTTAAATATGTGAAGGAATCAATTTGTGAACGATGACGAGATAGAAATAGCAATCGAGAGCGCTAGGAATAGTAATCTTATTTCTATTTTATCATTTAAAATTGTTCTTAACGATTTGATATGAAGTAGGACCTGGACATTGAATACGCTGAATTCTATGTTTTGGGTAAGAATTTCAGCCATGAACCCCGTACAAAGTAGGTCATACTTGATAGATTATGCAAATTTTACTGGTCAACGATCAGATTTTCCACTTTGTTATGCTTCTTTTGTATCATAATTTCCTTATATGATGACCAACAGGATTGTTTATGAAGCATAATGTTGCAAAACGTTTTGAACAGGAAAGAAAAAGAACAGAAGATTGAAAACGTAGGTGTATAGAGTGCTTACTTGATGAGAAATAAGTAATATGAGTAGATAGTAAAGGAATAGATAGTTAATAGTATTAGTTATGTACTACACATTGAGCACTACGTTTACTAGGATTGATGTTTCAATCACAGAATTGTTAACGATATGTTAAAAGCATGTGTGAGAAGCATAGCAATAGCCCAAACAAAACACTAAACAAGTCTTTAAAGAACGAAACGGTCGGAGGGATGGTACAAAACGAGCAGAGACAGGGCAAGCAAAGTAGAAAGCCGTTTCATGACGTCATTTTGCGTCATAGAAACGGTTTTTAAGCTTTCCTTGTATGTCTTGAGACGGATTAGCAACAGTACAATATAACGTTCTGTAATTATCAGATAAACAAGGCGGGAAAATACTAGAAACTTATAGCGACATTCAAGAAATACAAGGTTATCCCTACTAGATGTTTCAATTGATCGTCATTTTCAAAAGTATCGAATTTGACTGTGATGAGATTGTGTGAAAAAACATGGAAAAGCTACTATAAACTAAAATAAAAAAATCTATATGCCATCTGAGAGTAAAAAGGGGAATAGTGATACATTGAATATTATACTAAATTATTATAAATATTATTCATAGATCATGGATGAAGTCCATTCAGAAAAATTCTTTAAACAGATACACGGTCCAAATATAGAGACGATTCTCATTGTGAACGGGTATAATGAGCTGTCAAAATAGGAGAAGTGAATCGGACAGACAGCAAGATCAATAGTCCTAAAGAGCCATATTAGGTAACCAGATGTTCAGCAAACCGCTTCAACTATATATGGTTTGGGGTGAGGTTTAGAATAACCAAATGAAGAAGGATGAGAACAAGCAGAAAAGGAAGACAAGGAAGGGAAAAAGCCGTCTGTTCCAATAGACGAAAGGCCCAGAAATATAAGAAAGCATCCGTTCAAAGACATTGAAAGCTCCGCCTCTTTTCACTCAAAATCTTTCGGTCAGGAGAGAATGAAAGGAATTGTGGACATCGACAACCCCTCACTGTTTTAATTATGACCAGACTCGGAAAACAACTGTCACTACATGTCCGAGTATTTGGAAACAACCGACTTAGACGATTAGAACTATCACTATTGCTCACAAATCTCAATGTGAAGTAACTATCTAATGGTTAACTAGTAAAATATATATAATCAAGTAGCGTAATATGATCTGAAACCATAGCTATTCATGAGAACAGAATATTTTCGTTATTTCATTCGTATTATACATAGAAAGAAGTATAAGTTGTTCTATAGTCGTACATAGTACTTTTTGAAATGGCGGTAAAGATGACCCAAATAAAAACTCTTTTCGCGCTTTTGAAATTCGAAATTTGAGTTTCATTGCATGCAGTAACCGGGCTCTATTCTACGTTTTTTTAAATTTTAAAATAAAAAAAAATATAAAAAGTGATCTTTACCTCAAAAATCTAATCTGAAAATTCAGTTTTAGTTTCACAGCCAGTAACAATATAAAAACACGGAGAAATGGCTTTACGTCATTTTCACGTAAAGAATCATCAAGTGTAAAAACACTCCGATTTGAGCCGATTACTCTACAATGATGGCATGTGTTTAACTGTAAAAATTAACAAAACGGCGGAGAATTCAATACTTTCTGGAAAGCGTCAGAGCAATTTGAAAGAAGTTCCTGTAAAAACTGTTTCTTTTGTTTATCTTTTCTCTAAAACTTCTGTATTAGATGACTTTGCACAAAGAGCAAAAAGGAACATTCCCAAAGTCTGGAACTTCGTATGGCCTAGACAAATCAAATTATTATTAGAAACATCTAATTTAACCTACTATACACAATTATAAATAGACTAAATATATTTCTGGGTAAAGAAAGACGTGTTTAGTCCTCAATCGAGGTACTTTTTCAAATTTCCCCAACTTTAACAGTACGTAAAATTGATAAAGAATCAATAATATTTCTACATGTAATAATGTATCTGATTAAGGCTTACTTCGACTAATTTGGTTTTACCGCACAGTTTTGGCGCCAACTGGAATGAGTTCGGATATCCATATTTGGCAGTAAATTGGTTCCCGCCGCTAATGGAAGCCTTTAAATAACACGTTCGTTTATTTGATTATTGATTACTTTTTTTTTATTATAAATTTTGGGAGAATTCTTAAAGTCTTAAAGTTATTTCTTTATATTTAGCTGTGATTTATATATTAAATTTGCATGCAATATCTACTTCTAACATGAACTCCGGATGTTGTTGTTGTGTCGATCATTTACAAAGTAATTTTTTAATTTTTCCTTTTTTTTTATCCTTCAAATGGTCGTAATTAAACTTTTAGTATTTAATGATATTTATTATAAACATGTGCTAAGTATCCTCGATGACTATAATCTCATACTAATATATTCCAGATGATGGTTGCCTTTCGGTTTTAAATTAAACCATCTAACATTTGTCGATACTCGGTGACGATATAGCTAAAAGCAGCATCAAACCGAGAATGCGGTACTTAAAAGGTAATTTTTAATTTTCAACTTTGTCCAATTTTACGATTACCGGGATTGTCTGATTAGGGCTGTTTTATGTGTCTGATGGCTATGATAGTTCATAATTCTTAGCTATAGCACAGCGGATTTCCTTTTCTTTGTCATTTTGTATCTATCGAATCCAGTCTGTATATCAATTAGGTATATTATCTCTGTCCATCCAAATTAGGTGATGCTTACTTGATGCGTGCCAAGCCTTCTTAGCCAATCTAGTTAAGTTTCACATTCATTTAAATCAGAACTCTACTTTCCTGGCACAGCACAACCACAGCCGCAAAAACAATTTTCGAAATTGAATGTTATATCCAGATGCTATTACGAATAGTATTTAGCGATATTGCTGGGCAGATCTTCACTATTTGTTTGTCCGGCCTATGTCATCCCGTAAAATGTCATGTATGTTTGAATATCAGATGATCTTAGAGGATCTTTCTGATTCATCTTCTTTTACATAGGCATTCCCACTTTTTTTTAATATATTTTTCATGCACATTCTATTCTTTCATGCTATAGTGCTGTATATTCATTGTCTTTCCCACATATCTCCACATATCCTGCAAACATTCGATAGCCAGGTGGTCTGATACGGTTTTCTAAAGAGATTACTCAAGTAACTTGTGACCCGTATCACAGTGTGCAGTCCACCTGATAGTTGTGTTTAGACAAGCCACTTGGCGCCATCTTCGATTAAATATTGCTTTCTCCGGTCCATGTTTTCACTCTATTGTCGGTCTTTCTTGTCAGTTTAAATTTTTATATTTTTCGTAATCTAAAGCTGTGTAACATGTAGAAACATTCTGCTTCAAATGTGCTTAAGAAAATATTATTGCGAACGCTAGAATGTTTGTGCCAATGAGTCACATTCCTTCTTTGTCTTTCTCAATCCCATACCACTCCTCTCTCTTCCTGTCTTGCTTTCATTGGTCATTCAACATTCCATATCCTTTGTATCAAATGTCTTATCAATTCCTTTCCCTAAACTGACCGCGTACATACCATATCATGCAAGTTTTTTTCAAGCGGAAGTTGTTGACAAACGCTCCATGTACCTTATTAAGTTTGTTGTTCTCATCATAGGCCGCAAATCAAATCCGTTGTTGTGCCTTGCGCTTTATTCTCTTTTTTGGTCGACCTTGCATCTAAAGGATGGATGCCAGAATAATACCTCGTTAATTTGCCATCACGTATCGCTATGTCCACGTGACCCTCACGAGCCATTCATTGATTTTTTTCTTTACTCCTTATATGGCATATACCTTGTTTGCTACCCCTAAGTACATTTGATAGCATGCTGCTACACCTATCAAGCTCAATATGTTCGTTTCGATTGCAAGTATGTCCAGTTCTAATCACGCATTGTGAGTCTTAGTTTTATGTATTTCTGATTATTCTCGTTTCTTGGTTTGACCTCCACTACTTGCCGTGTTCTACCTTAGTGGTTTAGGACGCCACCTCAGAAAAACCGTACTTGACCATATTTGCCCGACCGCTGATTTTTCTACAGTTTTTTGCTAAGTTTTAACAAATTAGAACATGGGATATACGGGTGAGATAGCTGGCTTAGTACTTTCGTACGCTAGCTATTTTTCTCAATGTCAGCTAGTGCGCAATAAGTTGTTGTCAATTTTCTGTGGATACACTTGTTTTAAAATTAAGCATTTCGCTTAATCTAATTAGTTTGATCGTCTTTAATTCACTTCGCATTTCTCAAAGTTTCTTCATTTACCATCATTTCATAAATCAATTCTTCTGGTTTCATAATTATTTGTCTGTATGTATAGAATAAATATTCTGATGTCTTACCTTACCACGAGGGAGCGATTATCATTTATGGTGTCATTGATGTTATTATTATTCTTTAACTGCGGTTCTCTATTATATTCTCTATTAATTGACAGTTTTGTTTAGATTTTGACCTTATTACTATATATTTAGAACCTTTATTACCTCGTTTTCTCATCTACTTTCATGCCTATATCATCTCTTTTATTTTAATTTATTATCTGAATGCATGAATTGCGTGTTATGTCGGTAATTCATTTCGTGACTTTGTTCGATCTACACGTTTCTAAGCCACTTAATTCAACTATACTTGTTTAACTGAATTTCTAGTGAAGATTTTTCTTGCGTATTTTCATTAAAAAAATATTTTAGCGTCAATGCTAAAACGGAGAGTGACGGTCCATTTTGGAGCTGTCAGGGTAGTTGTTCCATGTCCGGAGGACACATTAACAGTTCGGGATTTGGCCTCTGCTGCTATACTAAGATACAAAAAAGCAACAGGACGAGTAAGTTCAGCTTTTGATATTTCGTTTCAATGTCGCCCGTGACTGTGTGGTTATGGTTGGTTTAATATTCACTTGGTCATTCATTCCCATGTCCATTCTTTGTCCTTTGTTGATAAAATCTCGTGTACATGTGGAGGTACACAGAAAGCAAGCGAACAGTCAAAAAGGACTATAGCTGTTATAACCTCGAATGTCGCTTGATTATTGCAGTTTTGATCATAAATATTCAACGTGTATTATATTTGCATGTTTCAAAATAGAAATTCTCTCTCTCTTTCAGTTTTCATGCCACAGTTTTGCTTTAGTTGCATACCGCGGTTATGAATTTTTGCGGTCTCACTTTCGTCCGCCTTCGTTCTTTTGAAATGTGATAAATTATATAAAATATTTCTTCTCTTTCTTTTGACTAATTCAGTTTCCCGTTAGCGAAGTCGTATTGCAGTTCCTACTTCAATATGAGCTCAATTTTCTTGTTTTGTTTATTATTTTATATCCTTATTAATTTATTTTTTATTATTGTTCAAACCGAAAATACTAAAATGGTGGGCCACCTTTAAGCTACGTTTAGACAGCATGTTAGGTTGAGAGAAGGCTAGACTCCAGGTAAACGAAGGTTAACATTGCATCGGGCTATGTGCCGTTTGTGTGGCCTAGACACACAGACATCATGAAGTCGAACGAAGTATACAGCAACCTAACCATCTACTTCTAGTGTTCCTCACTTCCTTCTCCTCCTCACCTGCGCATGTACATACAGGGAATTGGATGTACGTGAGGCGGACAGCTAGTCTGAATCAATCAATTTTTTCGTGCTTTATGTTAGTCATAGGCAGCTCTTTAGGTCTGTTCGTCTTTGCTACTGCTGTCCCTCAAACAACCTGTTGTTTGTGCGAGCCGATTGTCAGATAACTGGTACGAAGTAACTACCGTTTGATGATTTTAATTTTCTCATTCTCCGTCTGATCGTCGTACTTTTTCAAAACGGAACCATATATTGCAAGCAGGAGAGCAGCTTTCATATTGCTGAGAGTTTTTGCTAGAAACTCGCAGACTTTCTTTGATATCAATACTTGTTTTTCAAGTGTTTGTACTTGCATTCTCTAGTTGTCACACACACAGTTCGCTCTCGTTTGCGGCAATCGATTTTCATACGGTTTCTGACGTGATATCCTCTTGCTTTTCTAAAAAAATCTGATAAGATATTTTTCTAATTTTCGCTAAACCTTCTCTTTAGCGGATTAGTCTATTCTTTCTAGTTGACGCTAAACCGTTCTGATGGCCTTTCGATCCTTAGCGAAATCATTTTATGTTTTTTCTCTGTGAAGGGCATTTTTTTTGCTGCGAATAGCACCTGGGCGATCAATATGCCTTTTACGTGGTTTGAAAAACAGCTTATGGACTTCTCATTTTTTTCTGAATGCAATCTCCGTCTCACCTACTTTGATGTTGATCTCGTATTTTCCTTATTTGAAAGAGTTATAGTTTTAGTAATGTTTGGAAAATAGTTCCCATGAATATTTGTCATGACCATGCATTATCAATCAACTACAAGTCCGGGCGACTATGTAACGGTGAGTAAACGTTCTTATTGTTTTATATGTAGACGGATTCTGATGTGCGTGTTATGCACATGGAATGCCTTCGAGATGGAGGTATATTAGACATGGATGATCGTCTAGTAGAGGTTTTTGATGAGGCAACAGATCAGGTATGATAAGCTTCAAGTTGTTGTATGTGTAAACAATTTTAAACATTTGTTTAAGCTGGTTATAAACTATATAAATATTGTTTTGTTATTTATAACTTAGATACTAACATGATTTTTGATTTTCTTTCTAGATTCTTGCGATTTATGACGAACAATCCCCTAATGGTAGCGATGAACCGGGGACAAATTACCAAGTTCTATCATCTCCATATCCTAATTATTCATCTCCAGCTGGATCCTCGACTCATTCCAACAACTTCCCTTCCAGTAGAATGACTAGCTCTTCCTCCATAACCACATGTAATGTGAATTATCCGTTAACAAATTCTTCTTCAATGGATATGGGTATGATGCGAAGAACATTGCCAAATGGCCGATCACCTTATGTGCATCCAATGCACGAAAGTATGATCGAAATGCCTAATATTGAGTCAATACCAAGTATGTTTTTCTTACATATACTGCTTTTCATATTGTTTTTTAAAGCTAAAGCACTGCGAGTTTCACCACCGTGCGACGCGCGTCCTGGAGTATCGTCTTCCTCATCCGGTAGTGAAGTCACTTCACCACCTATTCGCTCCTCTCTCCGCTCAGAAACTGCCACTCCTAGCAAGCATCGTGTTACGATGAGTCCAGGTGTGATATTTGCCTAATGGAGCAATGAAATTTTTAAAATTGTTCAGAAGTGGAGAAACGAATAGCGGAAAATTCAGAGAGAGATGGTCGGTTAACACGTTCATCAGCTCGCAAATCTAGGATTAGTGATACATTTTTTGAGGCTAAGGTATTTCATTAATTATTTCGTTTTCTATTTACTAAAACTATAGGATCGTTTGGATGAGATGCAACAATCAACGAGTTCTATTAGATCTTTCAATTCTACGCGTCGTTTGCCTTTAATAAGTTGCGTTGATGATCCTGAAAAGACGATCATTACTCTTCCTGATGATGATAAGAACAGCTTAGGTATTGAGGTATGTCATTGATGATCTCTGTGTATTTATTATATTATGTTAATTTGAAGGTTATCGGAATCTTTGAAGATCCCAGTACGAATACTGGACGACTTTCTGCCGTGCAAATCATTCGAATTGATTCTAACGGCCGAGTCGGTCGAGACGGTCGCCTTGTAGCAGGTGATAACATAGTTTCAATTGACGGAAGACCCGTTTATCAGGTGGGAGTACTTGAATGAATATATATTTATCTCCGTTTTTCTTAGATGTCCGTTTTTCGAGCGCGAGCTTATTTGAACGATCTCAGTATAAAGCCGGCACCAACCTTGACTATTGCTCGAGCAAAAGAGCATTTTCACTCAGATGACGATGAAAAAGATAAGAAGCGAAATGAGTTGTTGTCCTCTCAGAAAAAGCCGATTTTGTCCGCTTTGCAACAGGCTAACACGTCACAGGCTCTCGGACAGAATAGTAGTGTACAGCTAACGAAAAGTGATTTTTTTGACCGAGTATTTGATGTTAATACGACGCTTTTCAGGCAATAACGGTTTCGGCTTCACTGTTACCGGTAGAGAAACGACCAAAGGGGAACGATTATTTTATATAGGAACCGTGAAACCAAATGGAGTTGCATTAGGTCATTTGAGAGCTGGGGACCGTTTATTACAGGTTTTTTCTTTTTGATGTTTCAACAGCTAATATATAAATTTCTAGATAAACGGAGATCTTACATCTGATATGACCCAATCGGAAGTTGTAGAAAGGCTGAAGAAATCCGCTATTGGCGAAACGGTTGAATTCATAGTGTCTCGAGTAGCTGACGAAAACAAGGAGAACAACGGTATTCAATCCGCAAATTCGAGTGCAGTACATCATCATTCACCCGAACCTCTATCTCCTGTTCATTTGAAGGTATTGTTTTCTTTTAAAAGTATTGAAACAAAGACAATTGTTATTCAGGGAACATGTGATATCGATGAATTGAAGTTTGAAGTTCCTTTAAATAGCACTGGAAGCGCTGGATTAGGTGTTAGTCTAAAGGCCAGAGTTACAGTGAAAAGCGATAAAAGTCGACATGATTGTGGTATTTTTATTAAAAGTGTAAGTTTTCTATTTTAGAATAGTTCTCTCTCCTTTCCGATGAAAAAACGCGACATCATGCAAAACGTGAACTTCCACGTCACGCGTCAATTTTGCAAATATTTTGATTTTCAAAGTAGTTCTAATTTTATCTGCTTTGATCGTTCTAAGATATTATTAGCCGCAAGATACACAAGTTATTGATATTTTTTTCAGGTTTTGCATAATGGTGCTGCTTTCAAAGATGGTCGATTACGGGTAGATGATCGCATCATAGGA
Source organism: Auanema rhodensis (assembly GCA_964057225.1). NCBI lineage: Eukaryota > Metazoa > Nematoda > Chromadorea > Rhabditida > Rhabditidae > Auanema > Auanema rhodense. The sequence continues at coordinate 14,913,082 of OZ059895.1, forward strand.
ATAGAAGAACTTAATTTAATCGGCATGACTAACAGTTCAGCTGGTGATGCTGTAACTCGCAGATTGAAAGCAATTGACCCTTCATGCAAAAGTGTGACGTATGTATATATTTTCTTTATATTTATTATTTATCTCGCTATTTCAGTCTTATTGTTCATAGGAAGGTAACATCTGATAGCGAAGAAATACTCACGATTCCATCGTTACGTGAAAGTTCTTCTGAAGGAGATAAACGTTCTTCTACAGCTAGTGAACAGCCAAGGTTTTCATTAAGGTTTATTGATAGAAGTTTACCTCTTGTTTAGCATTTGTAGACTTGATGAATCAGAACTGGCTAGTTGTGATCCATTTGATCGTGAAGCTCCAACTAGGAAGAGTATGAGTGAAAAAAGAGGAATGGGTGCTTCTCTAGATCCCAATCATTTGAAGTTATTCCAAGAAATCAAGCACCAACGACAGTCTAGTGGTAAGTATAATTAGCGTTTATCAATGGCTTTAACCTTCGCTGCTTTACCCCATTGTTACTATTCAGCTCCTCCACCTTCCCTTACCTCCTCCTCATCCTTTCATGGTCATGCTCAGCAGCGTTCCGCTTCTCAGCGAGCTGCTGCTAGAGCACGCAGTCAATCTGTTCATCCTCGTGAAGTTAACCCCTCTAAGTCTGCTTCTAGACCACATGTTTCCATTAAAGGTTAGTGTACATGTCATGCGCTTTTCCCTTTTCTTTTTTTTTCCAAATTTATCTTTTAACTTATTTTTCATATTAACTTTAGAGCCTTCTAAGCGACGATCACTTAGTGTTGAAAGTCTCAACGTTGCACCTAATGGTGATGCTCGAATTGGCCAATTGACACAATTAAATCGCAGTCGTCAGGCTGACATTGATGATTTTTATGGTATATTTCGTACAGAAGTTCTATTTTTGAATTGTCTCATTTTTAGCTTCATCTCCTCACCCATTTCCACCAGGTTCTCCTGTCGTTGTGGTACCAAGACAATCGGCAATTAACAAAGAACGTCAAAGAAGAAAAAGTGTTGGAAGGTAAAAATTTACACAAATTACATTTTTTCTCATGAATCGTTCTTTATTTTCCTTTTCATTTCTTTTTCTTCTTAGTACTATGAAGAGTTGGTTCGGGTTTGGAAGTAAATCACGCGATTCTTCTCCCGAAAAAGGCTTTGACCGTGAACGTGAAAGGAGAGAGAAAGAAGATATGCGCAGGTTTGTAAATTATTTCTCAGTCTATATCTATGGATTCTGTTTCTAGAGTTCAAGAACATTATGATCGTGCTCGCCGAGAGGATGAGATGAGCAGATCTCATGGCACTCCTAATGCTACAAGACGAGATCAGCAAATGTACCAAATGTATTCAGGCGATCATCCTTATCAGGTATGCTATTCGAACTTATTTATCAGCATGAACACTTGAAGTAATTTTTTAAAAATACTTTATTTTCATGGCATTATGTACTTCTTGGGTTTTAATTATTATTTGCGTGTAACATATTTATGATGATCGTAATTCCATTATTATTTTAATGAGTGTGTGATGCTTTGTTTTTCTGTTAAATTTTTTTATCTGATCAAAATATTTTCTCTTGGCATGTCTTGATTCGTTTACAGTCGCCGCCTCCGAGTAAGCCTCTGATTTTAACTAATTCTCGGTTCTACACCTCCGGTCAGACGGCTAGGTATAGCTATTTTGGTTTAAATTAAATCCTACCTATGTGCATGATTCCTATCCTTTCCCTAGTTTTATCCTCTGATTTACGGATTGTTTGCATGTGCGATCGGGCCTAGTTACCGTTCGATCGAGATGTTTTGCTTCTCTTTCCTGCATGTCTTCTATCGCATTTGTCCTTTTTTGCTTTTAATTTTCCCTTATTCAGAACACCATCTCAAGCTACCACGACTACGAACTGGTCGACAGATTCCAAGCTCATCGATACCCTGATGGGCCTTCCGTTATCCGACCAACCTCCCATCATCCCGCCACGCCTCCCCCAGCCTACCATTACGCCCTACCCAGGTAAGCTACTGAAATCAACGCGTAAAGAACAGTTATTGAATCCAGTTCCAAGTCGTACCACGGGTCGACCTCCGGCGCCAGCCCAATCCATCCCGGTTACGGTAGTGAACGAACACCGGTCAACCGACGAGCTGCCGCCCCGGACTATTACCACATGTTCAACTCGTGGTTCGCATACAGCGGAGGAGGTGGAGTTGGCGCGGCCCCCTCCATTAAGGTTTAACACAAAATAAAATTGAGTGTTGTTTATTCCATAACTACAGGCAGCGTATGGAAATTCCAATCGCCCAGCCATTAATAGGCCGGAAGCCTCCGCTTCCAGATCCTGGTCAAGATCAGTACCGTCGAATTCTGCCATATATGCTCCCCCAACAGAACCTTCTCAACTCTACTCTCGCTTTTCCAACTACTAGGTAGGTGTTTCAAACATTATGGTAAATTCGTTAATGATTTCAGGTTTGCTCTTGCCGGAACGTCTAGCGGTTCTCCATCCCCATCTTACGAACGACTATCACTACGAGCGCGAAAAAAAATGCGCAGAGCTGTTCAGTCAGAAAGTTTTGACATTCCTAGTCCCTCCGTTACAACACCTACAAGCAGGTATCCCTCTCATAACCAAAGTCCGGCTTCAATCCCAAAGCGACATGTCATTCAACCAGCTCAAGATTATCAAAAAAACGCTTACTCTCCTGATACTAGCCAAGGCTATCTATACGCCTATAATACATGGCGTACACAAGCTGGTACTAGTCTTCCATCTCGAGGGCCTCGTGTTATGCGAGGTAAGGTGACTCCAAATATATTCGAATCTGCTACAGATTGTTAAATAACTTATTCACCTTGTGCCATTTATATATTATCATTTTTTCCGTGTACATTTTGAGTTATATCATGTAAATCTGTGAGAAATGATGTTATTAGCATCATTACAATACATATTATAAATAGCAAATGACCGTTTTGGTATTCTCTACGCCATTTACCGTTTTATACCCAGTCTTCGTGACATTCTTCTCATAAAATTTCTCGAACATCGACAAATAGACTCAAGTTGTTGAGAAAGCATGGCTTTCATCCAACTTGTCTCATATATATATATATATATATTCTATATATCTAAGTTTTCAAGTTTTCATTCTCCACCTGTGAATTATGTAAGCCTTATATATTCACTTTGAAATATTTTATTAAGAGATCACTTTGAAATTATTTTGTTTTTGTGTTCTTTTCCTCCTCCCATTCAGACTGTTGATAATATTGATGATTTATATCATATTGTGCCGCGCATGTACTAGGGAACGTGAAGAAGTAAAATCTAATTATATTATTCATTTGATTTTTCGAAAATTAAATACATTTCTTCAATATTTATTAAAGTTTATGTTTGAATATCTGCTCTCTGATCTGGGCTATACACTTTGATCATAGCATTCCATGCTGCTGCTATTTGATTTGTGAATTGCTTCCGGATAACCTTCTGAACTTTTTTAATAATGGAGTATGAAAGACCCGAGAAACAGACCTTTGTATTCTGAATTTTCTCATATGAGTTAGCTGTGGAGTTGGGCTACCATAGTATGATCCTGCTAGATAAGGAAGGGAAGTTTTCTGGAAGTGAAGGGTGGAGTATGACGACGAAAAGATCAGAACTGAGCAAACTCACATCTTCCATAACCATAAAAAGGAAAGGTTTATCTAATCGTATTGAGTATAGATCTATTCCTTTATGACAGATCATGTCTGGCCGTAATATGTAGCAATTTTGATTTTTTTGCCTTCAATAGTTATCTCTCAAGTAAGCATGAAAGCAGAGATTCTAGTAGAAACAACAGTACCTGATTTTTTCCAAAATTCGCTTATATCTTCATTGACTTGAAGAGAAAACTTGGGCATGAGTATACTCTCAGTTTTAGCCTAACATGTAATATCTTTCATATGAATTTAGAACGAAATAGCCTATCTAACCTTAGAAACTTTAAGGTTATCTAGTAAGTCTACAAGTTTTTGTGTAGTTAATGTACAGGACATATCTATCAATCCTCCAAGGCTATTAGGCCGTATGATAATGAGTGAAAATTTGTGATTTGATTGAGTGCTCAGAGGAACAGCAAAGATCTGAATCAAACATGATACATTAATTTGGTTGATAATTCCTTCTACCTCCATATCATGCTTTTGAAATCTTCGAAATTTTCCTTGAAGTTCGAAATAAGTTTGCATTCGAACTATGCTGTATGACGAAGCAAACGGAGAAGGCTTCACTTTACGAACCTACAAACATTATTTGTAGGTTTTCACGTGTTTGAAAGAAAACAGCCTGTCTGCTCTCATGTGTATAAACCTGGATATCATCCCAAAAAGCTCGAATCCCTGCTGAGCAATAGATGGCAGTTTGTGTTATAGCATTTCCTGGGCCGATCAAAAAGCCTCCGGATAAAAGGCTCAAATATCTTGAGACGCGTGATGTTGCGCATGAAATGATTGTCTAAATTTGGATGCTGAAGAACAATACACATAAGCATATAGAGAATTTGAATGATTGAGAGTATGAATCGAGCTTGCTGAAGACGAGAAGGTCCAAAAATGGCGCCCGTCGGCTATTTGCACTTCAAAACTACCTCTTCTTGAAGAATTTCTTTCATTACTTCCAGAATTCTTGAAGATATGCTCATGTCCGGATTTTGATCAATTATTAGTCGGAATATGTTGAAACATTCACGTGAAGGTATCGAATATCTTAGAGTTGTACGAGATTTTATACCTACAAATAGACAAGTTTTGTTCAAAGTTCTAAAGTGCATTATGTAAACTTTGCTTTGTAACCTCATATATTGGGAATATTTGTGTTAACATTTCTGATTTATCTTTATCCATTTCAATCAATAATAGATACAATGCCAATGTAGACATTGGACAGAAAAGCTATAACTTCATTTAATCATTAAGTTTTTATATAGAAGCATTAATTAAAAAACTTGATTTAGTTGATTCAATGGCGGTAAACAAGGTGATGAAAATGATTCAGCTATCCATCTAAAATAAACTATTTTTTTTTGAAACCTAATTGAATGTTGTTATCAGATATATATGAGAAGAAAAAGTTTGAACCTTTCCATTGGCCTATCATCATTGGATAAGCTTTTCTTCATCTGTGTATTATCATTTGAAAGATTTACTACTATCTGACTTCTATTATGTATTATGCTAGCTGTCTGTAGTATTTATTAGAAATAATTAATTATATATTTGATATTTTACCGTTGCACATAGTTTATTGATGATGCGTTCAGCTGATCTAGATAACGGTCGTCGAATCTTTCTCATAATTGTTTCATCAGTTGCAGTTTCTAAAGTTCAAATGGCTTCACATTCTTATCCGTGTCATTCATATCAAACTATTCTTTTTTGATTTTTCCATCTTTTTTGAATTCATCTCTCAATTTCTTGATTTTCGTTTCAGAATTATAACCATCGCCAGCGTTTTACACTTCAAAATTGCTTTCACGTGGTACGTGAACACTAAAACGTGTAATTATCATAATATTCTAATTAATGTGTATTATTATTTTCAGTAATTTTAAAATAAACAAACAAACAAAACATTAAATGACACAAAAAAAATGTTTATTTCAAATAAATTAGCAAAAATAATTGATAATGTGGTGGGTTGGCTCACATGAGCATGAGAAGCGAGAAGAAAATATACCGGTTTTCCATAAGATTCTCTATTCAGAAGACAGACTGTTGTTTAGCTTTGAATGTTTTGGCAAATTATTTTAATTTTATATTTTGGCAATATATAGATCAACAGGGAAAAAAAATATATATATATATGTGAAGATATATGTGATTAAAGAGCAAAATATATGATATTTGTATATTAATTATATTAATTATATAATATATATTATATATTATATATATAGCATTATAGATTATGAACCAATGGAGTTCGTGTATCCGTTTGAATACTTGTTCGTGCATTGCACTCCTTAGTCATTGTCCTATTCTCACAGAATGTTGTCCAACGTTTGACAACAGCTTCCAATACAGATTTGTTCGTATAACAGATGATAACACTTACAGCACATCCCTATAAATGAATAGAATAAGAATGTCAGAGAGAGAGAGAGAGAGAGGGGGAGAAAGAGAGAGAAAGAGAGGGAGAGAGAGAGAGAGAGGGAGAGAAATTTAAGCAAATTTGGACTTGTGCAAAAAGAAAAACATGCCTGCAGCCCATCCAGAACCAAATTAATAACTTGATGAGTAGTACTTGGTATACGGTAGATGGTGAACAAGAAATGTAAACCAAATACCGGAATAAGCATTAATGCTGCACGTACAGCTTTACTGAAACATAATTATAATATTATAATTCAAGAAATTTAATAAGAAATTTACCGATATTGCAATCGTTCAAGATGTGGATCACAACGTAATTTTTTAACCAATATATACATTATAAAAGTAACTAATAACATGTTTACCTATAATAAATTATTATAATTATAGTTAGATTATAAGTTAACTTACACATAGAGCAATGAGACAAGGTGCCATAACTGTCCACTCTATAAGGCTGTAGACAGAAGGTGATACCCAACAACCTTCATTATCAAAAAATTCTCGCAAAATACCGTAAACAGCTGATAGTATAGCTGGGACACCTAATAATAATTTGAATTTTAAGATATGTCTATGAAAATTCGATGAAATATACCCCAGCATAGTATCTTGTATGGCCGTAAGCTTTCACCTTCCGCACTGGTGCTATGAAGTAGTCGATACAGATATACACCTTCAGCCAGCATCCATGAAAACGTTGATAAACGTAGAAACCGTAGCTGTACTAGAAATAGAAGTCTGCATGATACCTGAAAGGCAGTCTTATTATATGATTTTCAAGATGTTTTCAGTTTGTACGTCATTTAGTAAGTATAAATTATCTCCCGGAGCTCCATTGATTATGAAAAAGAAACAGTTGAATAGATAGAACAATCCGGAAAGAAGAAACGAAGTGAGCAGATGACGATGAAGCACAAACATAGGTTGACTTCTCAACGGCCTTAAAGCATTACTCCTTTATAACCTTTCCATGAAAAAGTTTTCAAAAATTCCGTATTTAAATAAATGTCCAATCAGACTGACGTACAATCGATAATCAGCAAGTTGTCACGATTTCGGTATAATTGTCATCATGCGGACAACTACTGAAAGCTGGCGTACAGCCCTCAGCAAAACTGCGCCGTATCATTTATGGGTTGTGATACAATAAAATTTTGTTCTCTTTAATATGAGAAATGCGCGTTGTAACACAAGTAGCAGCATATTGCTACTTACTCTTTTAAGCATTTTTTACAATAAATTTTCAAAAAAAAAAGAAATTTACCTTAACATATACAGAATTAATATTGCTGGAATAAGACATAGTACGCTGATAGAGAAAGATACAATACCAGCCATAAGCTTAACTTGAGCATCCTGAAACAACCAGAAAATTAGAAAAAGTTCAAGGAAGTTGATCTGCTCTCATAAGGTTATTCCATATTTTTGCACAAAACCAATCAACTATCATTAAATTTTATGAGCTTTTAGAGCCATTTTTCTACGAAAAGCTTAGATTTGACAACCAAAACACAAGATCAAGCTCTTGTATATGTATGCTCTTTAACAAATATAGTAATAAATCTTTGTTTGAATTAGCTTAAAGCATAAAGAAGAGTATTTTCTTCTTATTATATCTCCATTGGGGACATTTCAATCATCGTTGAACTTGTCCGGAAGAAACTTGCTAGAAACTCTTTACGAATTCCCATTTGTATTTTACTTTGTCTTTCTTTCTATTTATCATTTCTTACATTGTTTTAGCTTTTTGCTAGATAATGTACGTACATATGTATCTCATATGATCAGATGTTCATGAAGATGATGATGTTGCTCCTAAGAGAGCTTGAAATTCCCTAAAGGATAGCTTCTCTACTTCAAATCTTCTAATTATACAGTATATATATATTATTTTTAATATAAAAATAATTATAAATATATAGTTAATAACAAAAACAAATTAAAAATAGCTTTTGTTGTTGATTATTACAACTTATTCGGAAAGTTTAAAATGATTTTCTTGTCTTCGTTGCCCTTGCAAGCGTTGCTACTCTACTACTCTCATCTCATCGATGCCTTAAGGAAATACAATGGAATTAGAAGAAATGCTTTTTCTACGATATGGAAAATTAAGCTTTTTTCCACTTATAAGCTATAACATTTTCCATTTAAAACTCTTACACCTTTAATCCCTTCAATCAATTTTGATTTTGTTTGTGAAAAAAAAAATATTTTAATGCTGCAGGCTATGTGTAAGCTACAAATACAAGTTAAGATCCAATGCCATATCATGAAAATACTAAATTAAATTCAAATTTGAAGAATCTTTGTAATGAAAAACATGAATCAAAACAATTTTTGTTATTTTTTTTGTCTTTAAATTGTCTTAGTAACAATGTATCAATTACAGTATGACATGGTGTTTTATGACCAAAGAACGGAAAGGAAATTCAAATTTCAACATGTTCATGGTTTTTGAAATAAAAAAAAGAGAAATTGATATAAACCCTTATATTACAAAGAAGAGAGAGAGAGAGAGACCGGAAACAGATACACGTATATTTGTTTGTACCAAAAAGTGTGTGGCTCTCGAATGTTCCGGACCGGATAGGTAACGGACTGGACTTATTCATAATAATTTTCATACAAAATCAAAATATATATTTGGTTTCCTGAGAAGAAATACAAAACTGCTGAAGAAAAGTTTATAATTGGGGTTGGAGCAGGATATTTCGATCCCTGCAACTGTAAACTTGGTGAAGCTGAGTTCTGAAGCGTACAGGACTCTTACAAAGCCGAGAGAGAGAGAGAGAGAGAGAGAGAGAGAGAGAGAGAGAGAGAGAGAGAGAGAGAAAGAGAGAGAGAGAGAGAGAGAGAGAGAGAGAAAGAGAGAGAGTTAGCTTCTTATTGTTTATTAAAACTATCAAATAAAATTAGTATTTATAAGAATTATAAATAACTTTTGATACATCATCTAATATAAAAAATTCTCTTTGTCTCTCCCCCCCCCCCTCTCCCTTTCTCTCTTCTCCTTTTACTTATTCCTTAGTTATCTTTCTTATAAAACAACAATTATGTTTATTTTGTTTTTCTTATCTCAATCATTCACTTTCTTTCATGCAGAATTTAAAGAAATCAAAATTCTATTTCATGTTATAGCACAATGTCTTTAGATTCTATTGGGGTTTGCATCACTTCTTCTTTTTCTCTTCTATCCAAAAATATGTCAAAAATCCTTCTATCCATCACTAATATCACAAAATATTTTCATCAATACACTTCGTTTGTTTCTTCTTCCTCATGTCCAAAAAAAAAGAAATTTTTTGGTCTTGACACGAACAAATAAATAAACTAAAGCATACCGTTTGAACAGAATGACATCCTGTATAATCAGTCCACTCACTTGATCCATGAGGTGATTTTCCCCATCCATCTACTGTGCATTCCTTTACAGCGTCTACAAATATTTCACATAATATAATCCATTACTCATAACTATACGTATAGTTAAATATTTAAAAACTTCATTTCAATTATGAAAAAATTGAATGAAGTATGTGTTGAAGGAAAACAATTTCATCTCCCGATTTTATAGGCAAAGGCTGTCTCGCTGTCTCGCCCACATAACTTCATTGAATTTATTTTCTTTTTATTCTTTTTGCTATCATCTATGCTTTCATGCTAAACAACATTAATAAAATAATATTTTTTCTCAAATCTCACCTCCCCTCTAACCCCCTGCTTTCCTCTTTTCACATGCACATCTGTGTAGTTTTAGTTGTGTAAAATCAGAAAAAAGAAAAAGAGAAAGTAATGTTTTTCATTATTTTATTATTTTTTTTTGCAGAAAAAAACATTTAATACTAAAAGTAATTCTATTAGAAAATACAAATTATTTATAGAATTCTTATGATATATGTCATGTACAAATTTTCCCTACTCTTGCACATATTCAAACAAATAAAAACTTAATTTATTCCGAAAATATAAGAACAAGTTGCAATTGATGACAAACTTAGTCAGCGTATGTTGTTATCTCGCCCTTCACCCCTGCTTTACCGTCAGTTACAAAGAAGAGCAGTAGCATCTCACACCTTTCTAACTTAGAAGTTTGCTTCTCCCTTCAAATCACCTTTTCTTACCCTTTGCATGACCTTAGTGGGGGAAGAAACATAGATAGTATAAGTTAATGGTTAACTATATAAATAGAAATATTGTTGGTGGAACAAAGAAAAAACAATCTATAGATTCAACTAGATGATTCTAACGCTATATGAAACATCAGCATCATCATCGTCATCAATCACATCGTTATTCTCCTTTTCTTAGTTATTTTCTCAGCTTTTCAATAGATGTTTCCTTTCATCATAACACAAATACGTCTCCAAAAATTGTTCAGATCGTCGTCGTCGTCGTCGTCCTTTTCATTTTTCAGTTTATTCTTGTATATACGAGAATATTCACATAAAAGCCTATGTGATGTGATGACTCTTTTGACTGTCAATAGAAATTGATACCCTGGTAAGTTAGTCTTTGTGCCGACCAACAAGAACACAAAGTGCTTAGTTCTTCCTTTACAGTTTTTTTCTTCATGTCCTTTTTCTTCTTCTTCTTCTTCTTCTTCTTCATCTCTTTTTTCTTATTTTTCCTCCTACCTTTTCTCTCTCTCTCCCTCTCTCTTTCCCTCTTTTCATCTCTCTTTATTCTGATTCCAGTCATCATCAGGCAGACAACAAACAACTAAGTGAGAAAGAACAAAAACCTTATGAGAGAAGACGATTAAAGTTAATTTCAATCAAATATTTTTCAATTATATAATCTTTTTCCCTCTCCAAATATGAACTTATCTTTCAAAAACATTCTTTTGGCAAAGCTGCTCTGTATTTTTTCTTCCCATCGCTTATTGCAATTGTCACTATAATATGTCCTACTCTCTCTCTCTCTTTTTCTCTTTCTCTTTCTCTCTCTTTGTACTCTCTGCTTGCCATCTACTCTCCTACTACCTCCCTTCCAACAACGAATCAATCATTACTTCATGCGGGAATAAGAATATAATAGGAAATAATCATATAGAAATTCATTTCTATTTTTAAATTTTCCGGAGATTGAAATAGAAATTTTCATGAAAAATGAACAACTTACAGTGGCCATACAGATTACGTGAGTAATCTCCATAGATGTATGTTGGACATTCTCTGCTAACATCCGCTGGATCAGAGCTATCAAAGCACAGCCATCCATCCCATGTAGCAGGGCAAGCTTAAAATTCAATTATAATTTCTATTTGAGATTATAATAAATAGAAATATACATATGCACATATACATACATTTTATTTACTATCATTATAATAAAATTTAGGAAACAAAAACATAAAAATTATTTATAATTTAAAGAAAAAAAAAGAAAAGAAATACGATTAAAAGATTTGAAATGTATACACTTAGTAGTAATATGAACTTGTAATTAGCATAAAATAAAACGTACGTCATACAACACGTGAACTATGACGTGAAACTCATTTGTTTTATTATTTTTATATTTTAAATAAACGATCTGAACATCTGCTGTGCATATGCATTTCTAATTTATTTTTTTATTTTTTCATCTCTTTCATTTCAGTTATCTTCATACATACCTCTGCTTATATTCGTGTTCAAGCTGGCAGGCAATAACACATTGGAGCAGCATTGCCGTGCAGCTTCACAGCATTGTTTGGTAAGATGATAAAATGTTTCAGGTAATGGTGGATTTAATACAAGCTTATCCAACGATGTTACACGTGATCTGAAATATAAATATTATTAGATTATAGGTTGTAATGATATTATTCCATTAAAACAATATATTTTTTGTATGTAATAGTTAAAGGTTAAATGAATTTAAATAATAATTAATGATATATAGTGATAGGATAAGATATTTGTCAGTTAATTATACGATATAGTATATAATTAAATTTTACGTTATATTTTTGTATTGTTATGATAAAAATAATCAATATGTATATAATATATATAAACTATAGGATAGAGTTTTATGTTTTCTTTAAATTCTCTTTGGGGCACATTTTCTATTTCCTGATTTCCATTGTTGATGAACTTTTATTTTATTTCCTTGTTTAGTGGAATATTCATTTTTTAAACTATTTCAATGCTATATAATTGATGATTCATTGATTTATATGAGGTTTTCGTGAATAGGTTTTTACTTATTTTCCACATTTTTCACTCCATTTCTTTGTTGACTACTACTCCCTGTGATGGCTTTAGTTAGAGGAAGAGATTCGGATGTTCTTCGTGGAAATGTTCAGGAATAAAAAGGAATATGAACAATAAAATTGAGGAATATAGTTGATGAGCTTTTCATACTATGACCTACATAGAACATTAAATCTAATTAGGTAAATGGATAGATGAAGAGCTAGCTTTAAGCTTTCGTTTTAGACTTCTATTTTCATTGTTTCCCCGCTTCTAGAAAATACACCACACCACATGAAGTATGGAGACTATAAGTATGAGGAAGAGAGAGAGAGAGAGAGAGAGAAAGTGCGTTAAAGTTGAATGAAATGGACGAAGGGGCTCATGTAGAGAATTGTGATCTTTTCGAGAAAGGGGAAAGCTAGTTGCCTAGTTAAATATCTAATTGCCAAGGAATGAATTTAGGATTTTCATGTGAAAAAAGGTTAAGAAGATTGCTCATTCCGTTTCATCTGCAGCAATGTTCTTCCTTATCCATCAGCCCTACTCATCATGTAATCTATTCTTCTTCTAGTTTGTCTTCTTCTACATGTTATCATGCTCTCTTAATCGTTCAAATGGTCACATAGATATTTTGTATTTGAAATATCCAAATATGGCTATCGTATCACTATTTTGGAGACAATGAAAGCAATACCACGTGTACACATGCTATGCGTGAGAGACACACGACAACATGAGGAGTTGTAGACGTTAGAATGCTGTGTTGCAAATATCATAACATCATATTCAACATGTATAGAGCAGGTATTGAGGGCGGCCTAATAGCATGAACCAGCTAATGGAGAGCTTGAAGGAAGCTGCAGCTCAGTTGGCTTGGTCGAAATATTGTTTTACCGGGAGATTTGAATAATTTATTTGTCTGTTCGCACGAATATATAAACCGAGATGGAAAGCAATACACATGTGCATACATATCTACTTGTTTCAGCAACGTTCTGACCAAATATACGCGATCCTAAGAAAGGAGAAACGGAAAGTGGGTGGATGCTATATTGGGCTTTCAAACAGAGAGAGAGAGAGAGAGAGAGAGAGAGAGAGAGAGAGAGAGAGAGAGAGAGAGAGAGAGAGAGAGAGAGAGAGAGAGAGAGAGAGAGAAGAGAGCTGTTTTAAAGTTCGATTCTAATCTGGTGTTCACGTATTAGTTTCAATGGTTTTTCTCGTATAAGGAGCTCCATTTCATCCGTGAGCATTCCCAGCATCTCTCTGCGATGCTTGTTCTGCTCTTCCTTTGGTATTAGATCTCGGATCAGTCTCATGTATATTTGCTTTTGAGCTCGGAATTTGTTCAAAGATTACGTATATAGTATATTTATATATTTACATTTACATTTACATATACATATATGTATATAAATGGAAATTTTATATTTATTAATATAACTATATGTCCTATTTGATAGCTTTTTCTCATGATATCTTTATATAATCTCAGATGTTAGTGTCCAGTGCGTGTGATGGAAAATAATAATAAAATGAGTTAATGTGTCCCTCTTTTCTGGTTGACGTCTTTCTTGTCGTCGTTGTGGTTGTCGTCATCATCATCGCCATCATCATCATCATCAACAACATCGTCGTCGTCGTCGTCGTCGTCGTCGTCGACATGAACATCTCATGTCATTTTGTCTCATAAACGGATGCTGTTGAGTAATTGAATTGCTGAAGAAACGTGGTCTGAGAGAAGTCATTTCTCCTTTTCTTTTCATCTTTCTACTTGTATTGCTAACCCCCCTTCTCTTTCTCTCTCTATCATTTTCAAACCTTAGCTTCAATTTCTTTGAGCAAGTTTTCAATTGGGACATTTTTCGGACAAAAAAAGTGGGGAGAAGCAGAAGACGAAGAATAAGAACAGGGAGGGGGAGGAAGAAACTAAGTAGAAATGCTGAAAGAACTAAAAGGATCAGTTGCTCCCAAGTTCAAAATCGGACATCGCATGGTTTTTTTCCATTTCTGGACATCAAACTGAGGCAACCAGATACGCACGAGGAAAACCTGGGAAAATGAGCTTAAGCTGACACACAACTACACACAGGTAACATGTGGCTTTTGAGCAAAATGCTACGGATCACATAGAATCAGATTTCCGGAGCAAATTGTATGAGCAAGTTATTCCGGTTGATGTTGTCTGAACAAGAAAATGTGATTTAGCTCGGTTGGTGGGTGTCATCTGATGATTGAAAGGCCATCAAAATCTGGTTATACATGCCAGGAAATATCGCGATTTGGTGAAGCATTGTAGAAAATTGATTAATTCTTCTGCCCTGAAGCTCTTGAAATTCGGAATCTGAATTAATCTCACGAAGTTCCCTGTATTTCTTGTCTATTTGTCTGTTTCTATATTTTGAAATGATAATGATGAGAATTGATGATGATGTTTGCCTTGCTATCTACGATGACGTCGATGACAAGATGCTCTGGCTGCTTCTGCCGATGATGACGACGACTACGGCGATGATGAGGATGAGGAGCAGCAGAATAAGGACGATGATAATGATGAAAACGAGGAACAAAGAAGAATATTGAAGTTGGTTTCGTAGTAGTTTTGCTTGATTACAATCCTAACGAGTCTACTGGCGCTCTCCCTAATCCGTCGTCAGCATTCAGCAGCTTTTACTTTCTGCATAAACTTGAGGAAGTAGAAGCAGCGTGATGAGAAGAAGTGAACATCTTCAAACAATATGTTTTTCCCTTATTCATCATATCACTTTTCATTCTTTCACCTCATTCTCTTACATCGTCTCATCATTACTGTTTTTCGCATTCTTCTCAGATATTTTTTTCCAATTTCATCATTTTCTCTGGGCTTTTTTCCTTCTCTTTGTGAATTTCCACAACTTTCTTCGGCATCATGAACCAACCTTTTTCCCAACATCTTCATCTTCTTCTTCTTCGTTTTTGTTTAAAAGAAGAAGAAGAATCAAATTAAATCAGAAGGAAATGATACGGTGATGGCTTGAGAAATAGCCCCCAGATCGACGACAAGCTTCAACAAGAACGGTAATTTGGACGGAAATTGAATGAAGTAAATGCTTATGCAATCTCACTATAGTCACTAAAACAAAATTTATTTTTATGTTTGTGAATCAATTAAACATTTTCCGCTGTTGATTTAAGCTTTAAGAGTTTGTAGTTGATGTTAACGAAGCGTGGAATTGTGTTTTCTCCCCTTTTTTTGTGAATTTTTTGAATTATTTTCCAAGTTTGACTCATATGTGTATTGAAAATATGAAAACAAATGCTGAGATTAGTCTGACATATAGGAAAATGAAGGAAAGAAGCGAAATACCTTGAAGACATTGATCAACATTAATCATATCTTAGCCCATAATTGAGGTTTTGAGGAAGAAATGAACTAAAGTAAGGTGATAATCAACAAGATGTTGCATGTCAAATACCCCGGAAGACAAGCTTCAGATGATAACAGAAGTATTACATACATGGATGAATGAATCAGAATATCAAGAAGTATCATGTATACAACACAGATATTTCATTAAATATGAATTAACTATACTGTATAGTTACCATATAGTTTATTATAAAATTGATTTTGAGATTTACTGAGACAATAGCAAGGGCAAGGTCAAAAGTTACATCTAATTTCATTTCCTTCTCTACAACTCTGCTACTAACAACCTCTATTTACCATCATTTCGTGCTTCAAAATACCCTTTTACGTTAAAAAAAATATTCTGTCTCTCTTTCCCTCTCCCTCTCTCTCTATCTCTTTATCTCTTTCTGCTTCAAGAGAATAGAAGGAGAATATCGGAAACGGACATAGAAACGAGCCTACAAAATATTTTTTTTCGTTTTGGTTAGAATGATTGAAATGAATTTGCTTAAACATGTTTTTTGCCTATTCTTTTGTGATCTTACCCCCTCCCCCCCATCTACCACCCTGCTCTCCCTCCCTTCGTTCTTCCTTTTTTTCTCTTTTCGAGCCGTTCCTCGCAGCTTCACAGCATAATAAGCGAAAATGCAGAGGGCAAGAGCTTGGAAGAAGGAACAATCGGTCGACGGGTCCCTTACTCTCACCAGCTTCCATGTCGTTCGCTAAGACCAACACATAAGCCGCGGACCATGATCTTTCGAAAGGAGTTGGATTACGAGCTCTCCGAACTTGGGTCTGATGTGATCGCGCATGTAGTGCGAGCTGCTGAGATCTTGTGTTGATATCAGGAACAAGCAAGCAAGCTGTTAGCTGAGAGTGTGTATACAAGCGAACTGATGCTTGGATGATACATCAGATGTAGATGGAATGATGAAAGAAATTACAAGACATGTTCTTGTCTTTTCATTTACCATCTCCAAGTTTCTCCTATGTTTGCTAGTTCATGAGAGACAAGTTGTAATTTGATCAGACACAAAAATGAAAATGAAAGGTAGAATGATATTCTCTACTCGCACTCTTCCCCTCCTTTCATTTCTCTCTCTTTCTATCTCTCTCTCTTCTTTATTGAGCTTGTAACCAGTGATTTACCTAATGCTTTGCAGCCCTCTGCATCTCTTTCTCTGTCGCCTTGTTATATTCTCATGGTTCAAACTATGCTGGCCCTTTGAGCTTTTCAATCCTCAACTTGATTTGGAACATAAGACAAGGAGAAAATACAAAGAAACAGAAACAGAAAGAGAGAGAGAGAGAAAGAGAGAGAGAGAGAGAGAGAGAGAGAAGAAGAAGAAGAAAAGAATATGCTATCTATAGCAAGAAAAAGCATCGTTTAGCCTACATGTTCTACGTCACGAAAAACAGCTGTTAATATCAATTCAAGCTGTTCCTCTTGTTTAAGCCATGTTTCAGCATTGAAATTTAAAAAAAAATGAAATAAAGCAACAAGTTGATGATCTATTCCAATGCTTAATCAATCATCGCGCATAATTTCCATTTTCAGCTTTGCAATATGTTGCGGAAGTACTGCAATTTCAAGCTGAAATCTCAATCAAGTTTTATCTGTGTGCTTTGTCAACCCCCCCCCCCCCCCCTTCCAATCCTCTTCTCACAAGCCTTCTTCCATCTCTTCTCCGTTCTTCTTTCCTTTCAACTTCAGCCAACACCGTCACCATCAGCACCTAGATTTACCTCATTTGTCTCTCATTCCCCCTCTTTCTCTCTCTCTCTCTCTCTCTCTCTCTCTCTCTCTCTCTCTCTCTCTCTCTCTCTCTCTCTCTCTCTCTCTTAATCATTCTATTGTTGAAACGATAAAATAAAAAGATAAAGATAAAGCACTGCTGATGCTGTTGTTGTGCTGCTGATGCTGCTGATGTTGCAACACTTCATAGAAGAAAAGCCATAATTGGATGTTTTCTGCTAATCAGCATCTATTGCCATTCAATTTCTTCCTTGTTTTCTATTCTAATTAACTCTATGATACCTTTTTTTTTTTTTGAAAAACTAATAATAAGGCGGGAAAATACTAACAAATTCAAAAAAAAACGTTGATTTTCTATTGATTATTGTTATTATTATTATCTTTTTTTAATATTTTTTTGTTTAATATGAACATTTTTTGAATTATTATTATTCAATTATTATAAACAAGAGAGAAGAAAAAGAAGAATGATGATGATGATGATGATGCAATAGCAGGAAGAAGAAGAACAATCAGGGCATGATGATGGAAAAATTTTTCATTGAACATGTTTGAAAAATATGTTTCAAATACCTCAAAATGATATATATATGTATTAACAAGCTTTATCTTTTTGTGTGCTTGTTATCATAACAATTAACAGCAAAAAAAATGGCAAAAAGATATACAAAAATAAAAAAAATATATATTTATATGTATTGTATTGTATTCATAAAATATTTTTTTATTTTTTGGCTAATTAAACTGTTTTTTATTTCTTTTTACTTTTGAAATTTTTAACAATATCATTATTATCATATTTGATTTGGTTTTGTATAAAGTATAGTAGGATATAGTATAGAAAAATAAATAATTATCATATATACTATGCAGTTATAGTTAATTCCCTATAGAATAGTTATACTTAAAATAGATATTATGTGTATAATCTGCTGATATAGTTCATACATTTGAAAAGTTAAATGATATCGTTGTTCTGCTGCTACAGCTAGCAAGCTAGCTAGTGCTCGACTTCATGGAGAGTCTGTGTAAGGTGTTTGAGCTATATTTCTTAGAAGAAGAAGAAGAATACAGAGTACATGGTAACTAGAGAAATGAAGAGAGAGAGAGAGAGAGAGGCGATTGGCAGGCACGCCATTGTAACTTAGATAGATGTATCTGATTCTTGTCAGTAGAAGATTGAATTTCTGCACTTCGTGTTCATTTAGTCAACCACCAATTTCTACGATTGAAGTCTACCTGTCGTCTCCCTCCCTCTCTATTTCTCTCTACAATGATGGTTGAGAAATCTTTCTGGTGGACATTGTTTCTTGAATGTATCGGTAATATGCTTGTTATTTCAATAACAATCGACATTGATGATTTCTACATACTTTCATGATGAAAACGTATGAAGAAAGAATGTTATAACAGAGAATATCTATGATAAGTAGCTTGAAAAGCACTAAATATCACTAAAAATCAAACAAGGAACAAGAATATTTGAGTTTGCTTCTCTAGTTTTCCCTTGAAAACTATTCCAATTTTCTTTTTCCACAACATGTATTCCATAAACGATGCAGATAGTAAAGGGAATGAGGGATAAGGAGACCCAAGGAAAGAGAGTAGGAAGTGAGAAAATCCGAATAAGCTGAATGCATTTGACAGCTTATGCAAGTTTGAAAAATTCGTTACTTTTTCATTTTCTTTACTTAAATTGGTAGTTTTTCTAATATTTATATCTGACTAACTATACTATATATAGTTAATTGAATTTATATTTTTTAGTTTTACTTCGAAATCAGAGTGAATGACTCAGAAAGAGCGATAGAGAAAAGACGAGAGATGTAGATAAAGCATCATCATGGACATCGAAATCATCAAAGCTGATCTATCATTTAGATTTGGTTAAAAAGAAAAAAATAGTTCTATTTAAATAGAAAAATCTATTTTTATCTATTTATTTATATATTTTGTATAAATAAATATATTTTATAAAAATAAAAAAATACTGTTAACAATAGATTCTCCGTTTTTCTCCATTTTTTTTGACTTCAAATAAAAAATAAAATATTTTATATAATAACTTTCTCTCTCTCTCTCTTTCTCTTTCTCTCTTTCTCTCTCTCTCTCTTTCTCTCTCTCTCTCTCTCTCTCTCTCTCTATCTCTCTCTCTGTTTTTAGATATCTTTACATACTTCTGTTTTTAGTTCAGTACTTCCTGATCTGTAATAAAGAGTTTATGCTCTTCGTTCTCTTTCAAATTGTTTATAAGCCATATTTCAGGTATTTTACCTTTTTCATTTCTGGCTACACAAGTTGCATAAGCAGAAGCAATAGTAACAGCTTAAAACGGTTGTCAATCTGTCCTCACCTCCCCCTCCCTCTCTCTTTCTTTCAATTATACGAGTCTTTTACTGCAATTTGAGATACAGGTAGGAGGAAGCGATATCATTGCGCCTATGTAGCAACATTAATTTTTATTAAAATGTTGAAAGTGAAACCGAGACATAGGGGAGAAGGAGGTGTAGGAGGAAGATGAGGAGGAGGAGGAGGAGGAGTATGTATGTGATCGTAGTGGTATTGATATTGCTCGAAAGCAATACATTGGAGTTTTGTTGAGAAAATTGTATTTTTAAAGTTGAGTACAGATAATATCAAACATCAGCGATGTATTTCTGTACTGATATTATACATTTTTTTTGTGTGCAAAGTACATTAGTTGGGTGGTCAGATTGTCAGATTGGCAAAGTTGCAGAAGCCAGCAACAGCAGCAGCAGCATCAGCAAGAACAGCAACAGCATTCGACAAGGAATAATGGCCCCCATGGAGACAAAACAGAAAAGAAGAGATAGATGGACTTTCATTCACGCTGAAGCTATTACATGAAAGCTTAAAGAAGGCGATGAAGTAGAGAATGAGTAGACCTATGAGCAAAGAAGAGAGTGAGAGAGCAGGGATTGATAGTATGAGAAGGGAGAGAATAAAGAATAATGAACAAAGCCATAGTGTTTCATCTGATACCAAAGACATGTGGCCAGATCGTTTAGACTTTTTTTGTCTTCATGTGCATGGGTCCCAGTAACATGAATGAAAGCAAGGTCAATGAGATTTTCGAAATGAGAGATGCTGAGTTGAGCTGAGTTTCCAATCAGGCGACATTAGCAGCGGCAGCAGTACCCGCAGCAGCAGCAGCAGCAGTTTGACATCAGTTATTGGATGTAGGTTGATGATAAGTTGGAGAGATAGATGAAAGATAGAATGTGCGCTATGCTAGGCAGTTACGAGTCAATGCACAACCGTTCATTGCATCTCATCAAGCTGAAATGACTTTCAGCTATTTTCACATGAAATTTGATGCTTCCGACTAAAAGTCATAAAACGTGTAACTTTCACGTAAAAGTGGACAATCTGCTGTGTAAGTAGCTGTTTAAAGCGACAAACACAGACAAACGAGGCAGAAAGAGGTAGGGTTGGAGGAAAAGAAAGACATCTCGATATACATATATCCATATAGTTATGTATATAGTTATATATATATATATATATATATTTATATATTATGTGGTCAAAGACATAACCTACAATCTACCCTGGAATGTTTGACTTGAGAATGAGCCAAACTCTATGAATTTGATTTCCTGTTGCCATTCCGTTCAGCCATAATTGCACAAGCTAAGGTCAAAGGAAGAAGAAGGAGGAACAGACAAAGAGAGAGAGAAAGAGAGAGAGAAAGCAAAATTGGAAGAAATTTTAAGATTTTTATGAAATTTATGTGTATTTGATGATATACATATTACTTGAAAGAGAACAAGAGAGAAAGTGGAGAGCGTTGGAGGAGGTACATGGCACATATGGAGCCAAAAGAAAACTTTGAAGGAGAAGAGCAGCAACAGAAGAGCTCGGAATGAGCATAATAAGCTGGGAATAGATGTATCAAATAGAATTGGAAACTTTAATAGGTTCAAAATGCTTTTAAGTACGAGACAAGCACGTGTTACAGGAGCTATGTTAAGCTGAAATGTGGCTGAATAAGGTGTTGAAAGGAAATTGAATGAAAACAGAAAGAAAAGAAAATAACGAAAAGAGAGGGGAAGAGAGAGAGAGAGAGGAATGACATGCGATACGCTGATATGATAATTGAGTTGGAAAAGTGTTGATGCGATGATGTTACAGCTAAACATCCGGAAATATGAGGAAAAAGCTGAGAAGAAAAGAAAGATGAACGAGATTATTAGGAAAACTAGACAAGGTAGAATGATTGGGATGGGAATTGGATGATGGGAATTGGTTTCAGAAAGTGCACTCACATCGGATAATAAGGTGATGAAGATGAACTATGAACTTGAAGCTTAACAGAGGTAAAGGGGGTTCATATAGTTTATCTAGAAAGTCCAAAAGGTCAATATAAGATAAATTTGCATGTAAGTAGAGGATAAGAGAGAGGGAGAGAGAGAGAGAGAGATAGAGAGAAAAGAGGGAGAGTAAGTGAGTGACTGAGTGAATGAATGAGTGAGTAAGTGACTGAAGCTCGTGTTGAAGTGATTGAATGAATAGGGAAAATGCTTTAAATTGTTTAAAATGAAGTTTGTTCTTTGTATGTTTCAAAAAAAAATATATGTTTCTGATATATTCGTTCTTTTAATGAGTACGTTCATGAAATAAACGAAAATTGGCTTGGATTAGCTTCAGAAGCTGAATAAATAGAGAAGAAGGATGTTTCGAAGCTGGTTGAGGAACAGCGACGAGAACATAGAAGAGAGGGAGAGAGCAAAGAAGGAATAAACAAACAAGAAATACATGTAATATGGCATCAGTTCCAATTTTTTGAACAAAAAAAAGGAGGAAAAGTTTGAAAAAGGAGACAAAGAATAAGATGAAACTGAGGTGATGATGTCGTCAAGAGCAAGAAGGGGGGGGGGGAGGTGGGGGTTAGTGGCTAGAGTGAAATAAGAAGAAGAAGAATAAGAAGATGATGATTATTATAAAAAAAAAACAAAAAAAAAGAGAAAAAAGAAAAACCCACGTATTGCTGGTAAAGTCGAGAATGTTATAAACAGCATTCGGATTTTCACAGGAGCATTGTGGTGAATCTTTTTGAGATTGTTCACAAATGAGTATTCCATCAATACATCGTTTAGAATAATATAAATGTTCATATGGTTTCATTTGCATATAAACATAATAGAAACAGCTAGCACAAGCTAACGAATAGAAGTCAGTTGGTGATAGATCAGATAGCCCTGATAGACGACAGGACATCTTCGGTCTGTTGTCTATCTATCTGCCTATCGTCTTTGTCGTCGTCGTTGTCGTCGTTGTATGTTTCGTCTTCTGTTCGTAATAATTAGCTTGTTGAAGTATAAGAATAGTTTAGATAACACTTACTAGATATATATATATCTCTTTCTATATATAGTTAAGACGAAAGTGAGAACAGTATAATGGAAATAGCGTTCGTCGTCTATTATCTCACTTGATCTTTACGTAATAGTTGTCTCGTAGTCGTCGTAGTGATGTAGTTAGGCTATGAGTGAGTGTCTGTGTATGTGTGTGAATATGTGGTTGTGGCTGTGTATATGATGTGTTTCAAGGGGTCCCTGAAATTTTTGACTTCTTTACACGCCAGAAAGGATTTATGCGAAAAACAGTTGAAGCAGATTTTGAATAACAATAGATGGTGAAGCATATATAGTTTAGTTAGTTAAAGATGGCATAGATCTAGATATGTATATACATATATAGTATATAATGAGTCGATTAGTAGTACTCATTAGAATTGAGATGGTCAAAAAAAAATAAAGAGAGAGAGAGAGAAAGAGAGAGAGATAGAGAGAGAGATAGAGAGAGAGAGAGAGAGAGATGTATGACATAGACACAATAAGTATAATCTATATGTATATAATCTATAATAAATAAAATAATTAAAATATAACATTATAAAAACATAATTTAAATACAATATGCTGGATGGTAAGCAAGAGCATGGAGAGAGGCGGCGGAAATGAGGAAGAAGAGACAACGACGATGCATGGTTAAGCTGCCAAGTTTAAACAAAACAATCAGCTAACTCAGCAAAATAACGGAATTCTAAAGGTAGATACAATTTATGGTGAAAAAATTGAAAATTGTTGAAGTGTTGAACGGTTAAGTATGAATGTGGGATGGAAGAGAAGGAGGGACACGACAGGAGGGTTGATGGACATGTCCAAGTTCAGGATGGGCTATTGCTTGCTGGTGGTGTGAAGGTCAACATGTTCTTATTTCAAAAGAATATACAAAGCTAAATGTGGTGGAAAGTTGAAACATGAAGCACATTGGATAATAGAAAGACAGCTCAGGACAAAAGACTACAGGATTAGGTAAGTAGGATGAATGAAAGAGAGAGAGAGGGAAAGAACAACGACGACGAAGCAAAAAAAGCTAAGCGGAAATAGATAGTTGATATGCTAGAAATTTGAAAAATGAATTAGAAGAGAAGGATTAGCAGATAACAGATGTACTTTACTGTTCAGTTCTCTGACAGAAGCCCGGGGCTAGTGTCTTGTGTGGGTATGTATGTGTGTGGCTAGGGGGAGGGAGCTCCTGGCCCAAGCGGACGGGGGCGACGACACGTGGCCACGCCTCCTTCTTTCGTCGGAATGATCAGACAAGCTTCTGGGAGTGAGTGAGTGAGTGAATGCTGGAGGGAGAGAGAGAGAGAAGGAGGGAGGGGAGGAGAAAGGAGTAGAAAAAAGAAAAAAGTAAAGAAATGGGAATGTAAAGAGGGAGAGAATACGAGAGAAAGAGAGAGTAATAAGTTTGGGGGGATAAGATAGGCAGAGAGAAAGAGAAAGAGCATGAGTTGAGGAGTTGCAGTTGTGAAGAATAGAAAAAGATGAGGAAGATGAGATGTATGAAGAAGAAAAAGTGAGAAGAGAAAAGAACGAACTGATGAGAAAGGGAGTGAAACGTAAAGAGAGAGAGAGAGAGAGAGAGAATAGTTATGCCTGGAGGCTACTGCACAATCATTTAAATGAACCATATGTGGCTTGAGGGCAATAAATGCGGATGTGATTTAGGAAGTAACATAATTCTGAATATTACTCAAATTCTTTTCAAGTTTTTTATTTTCTGCGTTCAGGTCACAACGTCTGACTTGCTGCAAATGACATCTAGCATCAAGCAGTCAAACCGAATTAAACAGCATATTAGATTATTTTCAGTTGTTGTCTACGTGAAATCCACGTGCCACGTGGGCCACGTGCATTCATTTCTATTGCTCATTTTGAGTACGAACGTAGTCCGTTTCGGTTGCATTTTATGGAGGTCGCATTTACCCATCTTTCCATCAACGTCACACCATATTGTTTGGACGATTTCAGGAATAATCAATGCTATATTGATCAGATAGCACAATATTATTTCATCCATTTCAACAATTTTCATTTTTTTTCACATCAAATGTGAAAAAAATGTGTTTTATGAACTCTTCTCACTCAAGAGTTATAACTCAAAAAGATGAAAAAGTTATGTCAAAATATGACAATACATGAGACTACTTTTCTACTGCGAAGCTCAACATTTTCTGAATTCAGCGTGTCAAATGAATTAGGACTCTTTAAATTCTTCATTATTCTTAAAGTCTTAACTGGTTTTAATGAAACATACAATAAAAAATTAATGACGTTTGTATAATACAAATTGAATTGCAGAAAAATCTTTCCGAATCAAAAAGAACCACAAAGCTAATGAAAAGGGGAAGGGGAAGATAAAGAGAGAGAGAGAGAGAGAGAGAGAAAGAGAGAGAGAAAGAGAGAGAGAATGAGAGAGAAAGAGAGAGAATGAGAGAGAGAATGAGAGAGAAAGAGAGAGAATGAGAGAGAAAGAGAGAGAGAGAGAGAATTTGCAATAGAGACCTACGATACCAGAGCAAAACATTTATACCGTGAAAACAAATACCATCGTAAAATCATCAAAACCTATGAGTGAAATGAATAGAATTAAATAAATATATGTGAACATTATAATTATATATTATAATCATAAATATATATAGAGATAGAAAGATATTGAGGGGATAAAATGAACTTAAAAGGTTATAATCTACAAGAATTTCGAGAGAAAAGACAGAAGAAAAACATTATAATCGGTCAAATATGAAAGACATTAGATCTCTTTCTTTTCTCTCTCTAGCTCTCTCTCTCTCTCTCTCTCTCTCTCTCTCTC
Source organism: Auanema rhodensis (assembly GCA_964057225.1). Classification (NCBI taxonomy): domain Eukaryota; kingdom Metazoa; phylum Nematoda; class Chromadorea; order Rhabditida; family Rhabditidae; genus Auanema; species Auanema rhodense. The sequence continues at coordinate 14,938,751 of OZ059895.1, forward strand.
TCTCTCTCTCTTTTGACCTTTTTAAAGTAATTTTTATATTTTTTTAAATGAAAAAATATAATAACGTACAGGTTAATGATTCAGAAACATCCCTATACATACCCACACACGCAGAAAACATAGACACACAATCATGTATGTACATATACATACATACATACATATCGTATACGATGTGTCTAGTATAAAAAAAATATTTTTTTTGTTGTTTATAGTGTGATCAACAACTTTTTTTTCCATTTTTTAAAAAAAAAATTAAACGAGGGGGGGCTGTAAGTTATTGAGTCACTTGTCTCTGATGCCTAAGAGATGATGAGAAGGTAGCTTTTGAAGTCTCAAATCCTTTTTTATGGAATATTGTCACTTTAAAACTTTAAATATTTCAAGTTTTAGTTAAAATATTAATATTATATAGTTATATAGTTATATATATAACTAATATTAATTATATAAGTATGTTGTTAGTATAATAATTGATTAAACAATTAATTATAATTGATAATTCGTTTATAGTTAATAAAAATTATTGAAAACGTAGTTTAATATGTTGTTTTGGCATTTAGCTATATAGTTTTTAGTTTAATATACTTATTAGTATAATATATATATATATATATATAGTTTAGCATATTTATAAATAGATTTTTCTGTTTTAAAGAATTATATAACAAAATTGAATTGTTATTTTTCAGTTTCATGTATTTCAACATTTTTTTATACATTTTATGGCAGAATGATTGTAACTTTTCAGAGCATTTTATATGAAATTTAAAGTTTTTGAAACAAAGAATTTCGGTATTTCTGTGCTAAAACACAGAGAGACATTTGAATTTCTTGGTAAATTGTATGGTTTAATGTTTCAAGGAATTTTATGACTAGATTTAGTAAAAAAATACAGCAATTAGCAATTTTGATATTATATGTTGAAGATCCCAATGGGGCGGTAGAACTTTTGGTTGTTTTTCTTCTTTTTTCTTTTTTTTTCATAAAAGGAACAAATTACTTGGAAGTGCATGGTATCAGGGCATTGTTTAATGGGCTTCTTAACTCAGATTTCATGAGAATAATCACCTCTGGGAATACAGTAAAGAGGTTCGAAATGCAAACAGCTGAATCAAGCTTATCAACTTTTTAAAGCAACAATTATTCCCAAAGGACGAACGAATGCATTTGATGGTTTTGTTGTTTTTTTTTCTCTATCCTATACTTATCTAAAGAAATAAGAAACAGAATCGTTTACTTTATTAAATTTTTTAATTTCATTTTTCAAAAAAGAAATTTGCTTCAGTCTGAGCATAAATTATATATTATATTTTATAAAATTTGAAATGAATGAGAAGATGTAGACGACGATGATGATGATGACGACGATTATAGTGATGATATTAGATAATGTATTCATTCTTTTAGTTAATAAAAACAGTATTATATATAATTTGTGTTCAATAAGAGAAATTATGCAATATTTTGATTATTTCAGTCTATTTTTAGAAGTTATATAGTTCAAATTACTAAGTTCTTGAACAGCTATATTGATAAAATAAATTATAGGTAAGTTTGGCCAAAAGATTTTAATAAACAGAACGAATTTCACAAATTTTTTAATATACATCGTATGAGAAAAGTGAAACTAAGATAATGTGCAGACTCTGAAAAAAAGGAAGGCAATTTGAGTTATTTTTGTACAAATGTGCAAGGAAGACGGTTAGGCGCTCGGTGATCAAACGGGAAAATCTGAACATTATTCTCTTTTAAGTCACTGAAATGACGAGAAAAACAACTGCAATCCGCACTTTTATATATAAAATGTCCGCCATGAGCGAAATATAAATGAAAATAAGAAGGTTGCGCATCGCAAAAAAGGAGTTATGATTTTCCAAAAAATGCAGTCGGCTGACGATCCATTCGTGACAAAACTTCATCATGAGCCTCGACGAAATGCTTATGTTTTCTTGTAAAAGAAACATATATTCAGATAATAAAATAGATTTTTTACATGCATGGGGACATTTTGTATTATTAGGTAAAACAAAAACTGAAGCATTTTGAGTAATGTATTGCAAGTTAGCGGTTGATCTATAAAATTGATCAGGTGAAGCTCGTTTTCAAGCATATTTGATAATATTATATATACGCTCGCTCATTCATGAAGTCATTGAGCAGCTTTAACGATTTTCCTTGTATTTTTCGAAAATTTATTGCATTCGTATTTGAAAAGTTTAGTAATTGAAGGAGAAAAGAAGAATGGCCCATAGTTTTTCAAACCCATTAGTGATCGTTACGATTATACTAATAAACATATGATAGGGAACATTGCTTTCTTTTTCTCCTTTTCATATCAGCAACATATTTTCATCACAGTTTACTATTATGAATCATATTACCTTCTGTTATATTAAGCGTATTATTTAAAATGTTGTGGAAATTGCGTGTGCAGCTATTTTCCATATTTATTAATAATTTAACCGCCTAATATTACGTATTTTCGTTTATAATGTTTTTCTAATTGTATTTTTTTTAATAATTAAGTTTCTTTTATATTTTTTTAAAAATTAAATTGATTGTTATCTTTCATCACGTGAAAGAGTAGTGAAAACACTAAGGTGAATGTTCGGACAATTGTCATGCTGAATGAAACGCGCCCTAATGCGAATGACCTACTGTTTGGGGTCATGCTTGCATCCTTCTGATTTGCTTTCTCTTTTTTCTTTATGTTCATAAGGTTAAAGCTTTTTTTTTAGAATTATGTCGGGTAATTCGAATGCAAGAAGCTACATAGATGATGTGTGGACTGATTTAGAAGTTGGACTACTCGCTATATACAGCAGAGAGCACATGAGCCCAAGTAGATATATGGAACTCTATACGTGAGTACTGAGCATTCTGCTCAATTATAAAGCAATATTGGTATACATATATGGTTTTAGACATGTCTTCAATTTTTGTACCACTTCTTCTGCTAGTACTACCGCTATGAACACATTAAAAAAAGGAAACTTTCATGCAGAACGGCGGGAGCAGCAACATTCTGATTTCATGGGATCAGAACTTTATGACAGATTAAAAATATATGTAACTAAATATGTCACCGACGTATTTAAGGTATTTGATGTCTATTCATGTTTATTTTAAATTGAATAATTTTAAGAGAGGAAGTGAATTAAATGGCGAAGGTTTGTTGAGATTCTACACAAAAGAATGGTCAGAGTTCAGGTTTTCATCTAAGGTTTTGTTGAATATGTGTGCTTGTTTATAAACATTTTAACTTTAGGTTGTAGATGGAATTTTCGCTTATATTAATAGACATTGGATCAAAAGAGAAGTTGAAGAAGGAAATAGAGACATATTTCGTTGCTATACGGTTTTTTTTTTCATTTTAAAATTATTTTTATTGATATCTTAATTAGCTTACTCTTGCTATTTGGAAGCAACATCTATTTTTGACACTAAAAGATAGAATCGTTGATGCTGCTCTCGAGCAGATATACAGAGAACGGTCTGGTCAACCTATTCCTAATCAATTAATCAAGGGTGTAGTGGATTCATATGGTAATTTTCAAGTTTTCAAATTTTGCTATATTTTTTGTTGTTCTAGTTGAGTTGGGAATTGAAAATGATCTTAGCGATGCTGATTTCCTTACTGGTGGAGCTCCCAAAGTACCTGATAGTGAAGAAGGAAGATTAACTGTGTATAAGGTTATTTTATTGTTTTCACTTTATATTATTTAAAGATTTTTTCAGACCAAATTCGAAGTAAAATTCTTGCAAGCAACTCGAGATTTTTATGCCCAAGAAGCTTCGCAACATTTCCAAGAAGAAAGACCAGATCAAATCGTAGCATATATGAAAAAGGTTATTTTTTTTTTTTGGTTAATGTTTCACCTTTCTGTTAAGGTTGAGAATAGATTGCTCGAAGAGGAGCAGCGTTGCAATTTATACTTACATCAGTCTACACAGAATAAGCTTGCTAAATGTTTAGAAAAGGTTTGCTTTATCGATTTGTAACGGTTATGAGTTTTTTGTTTTGAAATTTTAGGTTTTAATTGAAAGTCATTTGGATGCGTTCAAGTATGAGTTCCCTATTCTTCTTGAAAACAGACGAGATTCAGATTTAGCAAGAATGTACAAAGTAAAATAACAAATATTTTTATAATAATTGTTATTTATATCTTTTCTTACAGTTATGCGATCGTGTAGATAATGGTTTGAATGATTTACGGTTGTCTCTGGAACAACATATTGCTAAAGAGGGATTGAATGCAATTTCTCAAGTTGCTGATGCAGCATCTTCCGTGAGTGTCTGAAACTTTATGATTTTAATGATTATATTATTGTAGGATGCGAAATTGTATATATCTACTATTTTGCATGTCCATAAGAGATATGTTGATCTTGTAAGTCATGCTTTCAAAAATGAACCCGGCTTTATTCAAGCTCTTGATAAGGTAATTCATCTATTTGCGAAAGAATATAATTCTTTGTGCTTCTAGGCTGCAACCACATTTATCAATAAGAATGCTGTTACCACAAAGGATTGTCCCAACGGAATGAATGTAAACTCGAATAAAAGTCCTGAATTATTGGCAAAGTGAGTGTTTACTTATTTATTTTCTTAATTGCTATTGTTATCAGATATTGTGATCAGCTTTTGCGTAAAAGTAGCAAGATGCCAGATGAAATGGAGCTTGAAACTATGCTTGTTGATGTGGTATTTTTATTTTATTTTGTAAACAGGAATTTTAAATTCGTTTCAGATGGTTGTTTTCAAATATATCGAAGACAAAGATATTTTCTCCAAGTTTTATACAAAGATGTTCAGTAAAAGGTATAACATGACGATCATGTGATATTATAATATTTTCTTTCGATAGATTGATAAATGAGATATCAGCAAGTGAAGATGCTGAAATGAGTTTAATTAATAAGCTTAAGCAATCGTGTGGTTTTGAATACACTAACCGCATGTCTAAGATGATAAGTGACATTCAACTTAGTAAGGTATCAGTTTCCTTGTTCTGAAATAAACAGTAAACTAATGATCTTAAAGACCACTTGTATGGATTTCCGCTGCTCGATGACCGGTGTTGAGCATTTAGATCTTAATATACTTATTTTGAGGTATGATATTTACCAAGTATTTTTAATTTTCCAATACCTTATAGCACTGGTTCTTGGCCTACTATGAATCCAACATCTTTTCTACTACCTCAGAAACTAAATCAATCAATGGAAGAGTTTAAAAAGTTTTATGACGGAAAGCATAATGGCAGAAAACTAACTTGGGTTTGTACTTAGAGCTATAGATTTAATTTAAATATTATATTTTTCAAGATCCTTTCTGTCTCACGCGGAGAATTATCATGCTCAGCCTTTGGAGCCAAAAAGATTTTCACAGTATGTTGATTTGTTTTAATTTATAGCTCTCGTTCAATGTTTTTTAGTGCACAACGGCCCAAATGGCAGTTTTAATGTTATTTAATGAATCACTCGAATATACAGTTGGTGCTCTAGTCAAACACTTAAACATGGATCGTAAAGCCCTCTCCATCACTTTAAATTCTTTGACAAAGGTAAGATATTCCTTCTATATTAACTTGGTAAAAGGCAAAAATATTTCAGACCGATATTTTGAAAGGATGCGAACCTGGAACAAATACAGATTATGAAGACGATCGGGTAGTCTCACTTAATATGGGTTATACTAACAAAAAAATAAAGGTATCTCTCTATTAACTGAGAATAGTGTGCATGTTATTTTCACTTTCAGGTCGATATATCCAAATTCGCTATGCGTGTTGATACCAAGCAAGAAAATGAACAAGTTCAAAAGACTGTAGATGAAGATAGGAAGAGTATAATTTGCGTAAGTTTAACTGATGTTACTCCAGATATTCTTCAATTATGGTTTAGGCGTGCATTGTCCGTATTATGAAGACGAGAAAGACATTAGTTCATCAGCAGTTAATGACTGAGGTTTTACCTTTTCATAGTTGCTTTTAATGTTTTTTTTCAGGTTTTGCAACAGCTCTCAGTTAGGTTTAAACCTAAGGTCGAGCTTGTTAAGCGATGTATCGGACAAATGATCGAGAAGGAATACATGCGCAGAAGTGATGGACAACGTGATGTCTACGAATATATCTCATAAACTTGCAATATTAATTAATTTATCGAGTTTAAGCTTTTAATGCGGTTTTTAATATGTGAACGGTTATGCTCATTGTACAATCAGTTTGGCAATGTGTGAATCTCTTATTCAAGGAAAGCTATTCCTCACCATAGTACCTTTCCACATAGCAAATTTGTTTTGAACGCATGATTTTCATCCTGACCGGTGTTTTTTTTATATTTTTTTCTGTTATATCAAATAATTTGTATATTTTAAGCCTAAAAGCATTGTATGTGCACGACATGATATAACATAATATTGTAATCAATATTTATATATTCTCGGCGGTTATGTCATACCAAAAATTACCGTTAGCTTCTAATTATTGTATGATCAGTTTATATATATATATATGTATATATATATATATATATATAAACATGTTGGACTATCTTCTGCTTCAATTGTACTTTTTTATCTCGTTCTATTTCCTAGTAGCTTGCACCGCATCTGGCCATGTGGTACATCTGCTGACCCCAAAGGAAGTATTCTGATCAACAATTCTACATCTGTTCCCGTTTATTTTGATTTTTTTTGGCCCTACAATCAAATTTTTTTGATAATTTGTATCATTTCATGAGCTAGATGTATATCGCATAATCATTATTCATTTTAGTTTTACGTGTACTGTTCCTTTCGAACTTAATGTCATCTGTGTGTGTGTGTGTTCTACTACTGTGACTTATGAAAATTTTGAATTTATTCATCTTTTTTTTATTGAAATACATATATGCAAGCAGTGTCTATATTTCTGATACTTTATTTCATTTTTTATGATTTAAAAGTGTAAATCTTTATTTTGAGATTGCTGTCATTACACTGCCTTCACGTATATTTCACGTCATTTTCGTTTCGAACAGTTGCGCGTCCCGGTTGTGTTCGGCAGCAGAGCAATGTTGCACTATTTAAAATATCGGAATAAGACCTATTCAATTGTTCTTGCTTCGTTTTAATTATTTTTTACGTAAATTTATGCAACAATCTTCAGAATGCTGCTGTTGCTGCTGCTGGTGGGAAATTTAATCAGTAGCTCAAATTGTCTTTTCCCGGGAGCACAACCCGATGAAGGTGATGTAAGGCATCTCTATCCATTGCGACAGATAGTGGTAAGTTTTGATGTTTTTCCTCTATAGGTATCTTTATAATAGAAAGGTTTATAAAAGTTTTCGTTTTTGTTTGAATTGATTTGAATTTTTATCTAAAATTGAGTATTTGAATATGATTACTCTTTATATTCAACACATTTTAGATTGGATTAAAAGATCATGCTTATTCATTGCCATATATGCTAGGATGGCTCGAAAACATAGATTATCCGAAGCAAAGACTAAATGTTGAATTCTACTTATCTGGATCAGTGGAAGCTGCATCAAACCAACTTTCATGGTAAAACTTGAATTTTAATATTTGTATAAAAATAAATTTGTTTTTTCAGGTGGCAAGAATCTGTTAAAGGCTTATTCAGATCTATAGTAATAAAGATTGATGAGGAAGATTGGCTAGAGAGTGGTTTACGCTCAGCTCGAATGAAAAAGATGGCTTCCATTTTGATCCTATCTGGTAATACTATCCCTCGTGAATTCAAACTTCTCCAGGTTTGTCATCGCTTTTAGTTTTTAATATCATTCTTTGCGTGATTCCAGCATTTAAGTTTGAATAAAACTGATGTAATCCTTTGTCCTTTGTTTTCTCCATCAATAGAGGGAGAGATATGGAATAATCCTATTGTTACGCAAGATAATATAGCAAAGCTTGAAAACATTCAACAGGTACATTTTTGTTTATCTTAGATTTCTCAAAAGTTGTTAAATGCTTTGATCTTTTTCAGATTGACAAGGTTTCTCTGCCATTATTTATGAATTTGCAAACAATCGATGCCTCATATTTAACTTTTGATTCAAATAATATTCCCAACTATAGTGGAAGTAATGATTATGTGGACGTATTGCTTTATTTATATTTCAAATTAAAAAGCGTATCTTTTAGGTTTTTCATGCATCGGCTTCAAAGATGGGAATTAAAATCCTTCTTGATAGCGCTAAGTATTATGGGGTTTTCATTGACGACAATTTAGGAATTGAAGAACAGGCGATAATTGTCACTTTTCTTTATACTCTAGAGTATTTACTTATGAATTTTAGCTAAAGTATCATCTGTGTGACTTAGTAGCAAGTAGCCTTCCCCTTCCTCCTGTTTCACATTCAGTTAGACCTTGGACTCCAGAACCACAATTGCCTAAGAATATTGACAAGTGACTCCTGTTGCTAGGTTATAGATATACATTCATTTTTAGAGTTTACTTGATAAATCTGAAACGTAGAGAAGATCGTTTTAAACGAATGGACCAGATATTTAGTATTTTGGGTTAGTCTCCATGCAGATGAAAATAATATTTTAGTTAAATTTTTTATAGGCATTGAATATTCTTTGTTAGAAGCTTCTGATGGAAAAAACTTAGGAGACGATTTCAGTTATAACATTCTTCCCGGCTATTTAGATCCATTCCATAAGCGTCCAATAAAGTCTGGTGAAGTGGGCTGTTTCTTGAGCCATTATAGGTTTGTTTGTTTTTTCAATTTCTCTCATCTATTCAAATAAATTAAATATTTTCAGAATTTGGCAAAATGTTGTAGATCAGGGATTGAAACAAGTACTGGTATTCGAAGACGATCTTCGCTTCTCATTGAACGGAATTGAACATGTACGGCTTCGTTATATCCTTCTTCATTAATCCCAACCGTTGTTAGATTGTGGAGGTACTGGAGGATCTGGAGGCTTCTAAGCTAGAATGGGATTTAATATATGTTGGAAGGAAGAAGCAGTCGATCGATGAACAAGAGCTGTGGGTACCAGAACACCGCCACCTCAGCACTGTAGAATACTCGTATTGGACTTTGGGCTATCTGTTATCACAATCCGGAGCCAAAAAATTACTTGAGGCTAAGCCCCTGGCTAATCTTCTTCCTGTGGACGAATACATCCCCATCATGTTCGATAGACATCCAAATGAGGTTTGTGATTTTGCTTAAGAACTATTATCCCTGACGTCTTATCTTTTAGGAATGGAAATCTTTCTTTCCACAAAGAAATCTCAAGGCTTATACATTATTTCCTTTGTCAGTTACTCCTCAGCGTTATACAACGGATGTAGGATATGTTAGTGATACAGAAGATTCTGTAATTATTTCAACTGAATTGCCAACAACTAGGGACGAACTCTAATTTATTATTTCTTGATGTTCAACATCTATTGTTAATTGATTCCTACTTAAATTTGTTACTGTATTCTCACTCTCCAATTAATGTTGATGCTTTACTATGCCATAATTTGATATCTTTATTAGATTGTAATCTCCATAATTTTGATCTTTTCTATACACGCAATGGTGCACGCTTCATTCTACATTGGGTTTTATACTTGCCTTAATATAAACTTGTGATTTTGCTTTAATAATAGTATCGTTTTAAGTTTATAAACATCTAAAGATTTCGTTTATTGAAATTTATGACGTGCAGGTTTAACAGCCTACTTATTTAGAATGTCATAGCAACTGGTATATACTTGGTTAACATAACATAATTCTTTTTATTCGGAATTAAGCGTATATAATGTATATATGGCTTTGTAGTTTGGATTGCGTGTTATTGTTGTTATGCTTTCGTTTTGTTTTTTATTAATTTGTTTTGAAAGATTTGTTTTGAGTTTTTTTAATCTTTAGCGCGCTTACATTACATGCAATATCTACGGTCTCGTTTTGAACCCTCTCTTGAGTTTATATTAAGCCTTTGTCGATATCTTACAATTTTCCTTCAGATTGTTCTGTATGGGTGGGTGTGTTTCCAGGCCGTTAATCGAAATACAAGTAGGGAATGTTCATTTTTACACCAAAAGTATTATAAATGAAGGAGGATTTGGAATAGTATGTTTAACATATTTACAACTTTTTTCATAACTAAGTTTGTTTAGGTTTATCATGTGGAAGAGAGGAAAACATCAGAAAGTTTAGCAGTTAAAGTTATATCAACTAAAAATGATGAAAACTTAATTAGCAAGGTTAGGTATGAGGTATGTACAATTATTTATATAAAGAAGATGACATTGTCTTTCAGATAGGAATGTTAAAAAATTTTAGACATACAAAAGAGATAATTCATTTGATAGCTGTTGATTATAATGCTGACGGAGATTACTTCCTCGTTTTCCCCTATTTCCCTCGTGGCTCTTTAGCTGATCTATTGATAGACTTTCGTAAGTTCAATCTAAGACTAACCACAGAAAGAGTATGTTATGAGGTTCGTGAGGTAATGGTTTGTAATTGTTTTTCAGATTATATTCTTCCTCAGTCATATCATTAACGGACTTATATGGCTACACACACTGGGCTATATTCATCGTGATCTTAAGCCTGCTAACTTTGTACTAAATGAGAAAGATCATGTTGTGATTATAGACTTAGGTTCTGTGATGAGGTTAATTCTTACTTGTTCATCTTCAACTGTTTTTTTGTATTTTAGAAAAAATATTATTATTGGAAATAATAAGGAACGTGACCGACTAATCGATGAATGTAATGAAAAATGCTCTTTGTTGTATAGGTATTTAAAGTTTCCCACAACACAGTTCTTGTGTTCGTTTAGGCCCCCAGAGTTATTTACATGTGAATTAGGATCCTATATAACGGAAAAGGTTGACATCTGGGTATGTTTTCCATTTATATATTAAAATATATAATTATATGTTGTAGATGCTTGGTTGTTGTATATATGAATTCATTTACAATCGCAGTCCTATGGAAGCCGTTCACGCATCTGGTAATAGTGTTGCTCTAGCTGCATTAAGTCCAGAGCGTTTTCCATATTCAAATGATCATTGGTGTGTTTCCTCTAGGTTTTTTGCTTAATATTTTGTTTTTTAAGTACGGATGATACAATGCTGGACATTGTTAGGCGAATGCTAAAATCTGAACCTGGAAAACGAATGTCTCTGCGACAGTTGAGAGACACTGTGAATAATATTCAACGATTTGAGCCTGAAGAACAAACTCTTCATTGTTTGCGTGGTGATGGTCCGGTATCGGATTTCAAGGAACCTGCTCCATTTATTAACGAAGATGGCAGTTTTCTGCCATCGGTTCCTGAGCAGGAAGAAGGCACTCCCAGTGAAGTGTCTAGTGATAGCTTTGGAGATTACGTTTATTCTTACGAATCAAAACATAACGTAACTGGCTGTGAAATTGGAGAAGATGAAGATTCTGATAATGGAAGTGATGGCGAGAAGGAACCACCGCCACCCATAACACCTCGAGGACCTGTGCCATTTAATCCCATGCGATTTTATATCAAACAAGCTGCGGATCGTTGCCGTAATAAATACAAAAAAAAATTTGCCAATGCTCAAAAAATGGGCATTGTCAAGGAGGAACCGGAAGATTCTTCGAAAACTCCAACATCCGTTGGTTCTCCTATGTCTGTTCCAAGAACGTCGTATGACCCAGATGATTTCAAGCCATGCTCGCGGGGATCTGGCCGTGATTTTGACTACTTTTATCTTCCTCCACGGGGTAAACCGACTTTGTCAAATACTGTTCCAGAAAAAGGTCAGTTGCAATCCAAACAGTCACGAAGCTTAGATACTGAACCACAAGTTCAGTTTTCTGCTCGTTTTATTGAGAACTATTTGTATTTCAAACAAAATGGCTTCTGTATTCCTATGGACAACCTACCTTGTACAGCACATTCTCCAGAGCCTGAAGACTCACCAAATGATACTTATCAGAATTTACATTCAACTTCTCCGATTGGTTCATCTCCTAAAGGTCGAAGAAGCTCAAATCCCGATGCTTCCTCTCCACAAAGAATCCAATCAACATCTCCTAACAATTCTAGTCCTAATTCTCCTAACCCTCGGAAGAAGTACACTGAGCCTCGACCTTCACCATATCATTACTTGCCTTTCGAGCCATGGTCCACTGGAACAGTCTCCCCTAGTGAACAGAAAGCTTACTTCGATGCACATTCAGAAACATTTGAAGTTACTTCACCTATTGGGAATAGAACAGAGCAAAGTCGACCGAATCGAGAGGCAAGCAAACAACAGAAAAAGGAGCATAAAGGCTATCATGATCCATTCTTAATGCTGGAACCTCCACCCAGAAAACCAGATCCTGAAATTCCGTTGATCTGTAACATCCGAGAAGTTATTGATAGACCTGATTCTCCGTTTGTTCTTTGGCGTCAATGTCGCGCAGACAAAACACGGATGACAAAACGTAAAGTTGATGAAACTTTACGGCAAGTACTTTCACCAGTAACTAATCGGGACGATAAAGCATCTCCGAAACCTTCACCACGTCGAGCTACTCCTTCGAAAACGAACAATGAAACTACTTACTCTTCTAAGAAGGGTAACATATCAATAGATCCTAAGGATCATCTATCAGAGATACCTGATACACTGCCCGGTCTGTATGAGGATAGTGATGATGATGACATCTCAACTGATTCCGATTCATCAACGTTTAAACCGAGAGAAGGCGGTAGCAATGTACCTTATGCATGATTACTAATCCATTTTTACTAACATATGCCACATAGAAACAATCTGTTTTATCCGTATTTATAAATGTAAATATGTTCTTATATATTTATCATTTTTTTTCTTCGGTCGTGATGTACATTAACGAGGTATTTTAACTATAATTCACTTAATTATATTAATTGTAAGTATTTATAATAACTAATTTGTAATTATTTCATTATACTTGTATATTTCGTTATAAGACTCATTTGTTTTATAAACATAGTTTCATAACATTATCATGTTATCTATAAACAATTTACATTTTACCACTTGAATATAATACGAATAATTGACAACTATTAAGTATGCCAAAAACCGCAATATTTACAGTCCTAATTTTGAATATCATGCCTAATAAACTAAAAGGGTTAGATTAGGGATCGCACCTAAGGGTTCTTCCATTTTTCTGATCAGCCACATATAGGACCCTTTCCCGCATTTTTTTTTTTTTGGAATAGCTAATCTAGAGGATTAGCAATACGTACGAGAACTGAACTTGTTGAAACATAATTTCTTTTTTTTTTCAATCACGCCTGTTTTATTTTTCATTCTCTCTATACTGAGATGAATTCAGAAAAAGAGAAATTGAAAATGAGAAAATGATTACAGAAATAGTTATCTAAACATAACATTTTTATTCTCTTACACTTAAGTCTGTTGACGTAGGTATGAACTTGTATATGCAAAAATTATACTTGGGCTTGGAGTTAAACTGAAAAAAAGCGATTAAAAATTAAAGAAAATTGATTAAAACACAAAAAAAAATTTTAGACAACTAAATAACTAAAAACGGTCAGATTTATTCAACTCACAATTTTACTCGAACTTAAATATTTCCGCTAAAAATTAAAAAAAAAAGAGGGAAAGCACTATATTCTACCACTCCGTATAGTGGAATCGGAAGATTTCCAAAATTGTTGTAAAAGCAGCTACGTCATTCCGAGCTGTAAGAAGCTGGCAACGTTATTATCAAGATGAACAAAAATTGGAAGACATTATAGTTAGAAGCATACTACTTAACTTATAATATTATATATTAATTATTAATTATATTTATAATTCTGTTTACGTTGCATCAATTTGCATTCAGATGTGGTTTATGGGAATTTCAAAATTAAAATGTGATTACGTGAAATTCACGTGAATTTCACGTGAAACTTACCTCTCTCACGCATTAAAATGATCGCGATGTGTTGTTTACAGCTTTCTACATTATTCTATTTATTGTTTACAAAATTTACAAACTTGTATTATGTCTTTGTTTATTATTAAAATATATAAAAGTTACTTTTCGAAATATATTTTGTATTCCTTTGATAATATATCAAATTAAATATGTTATTTATAATAAAAATTAAAATACAATGTTAATTTTCACATTCAATATTTCTTTTTGTATTTCTGTAATATGAACAGAAAACAAAACGAACAAGTAGGCGGAGCTAGTGTAGAAGAAGAAAGCATAGTTATTTAATATTCTTCTTCTCACATGGCACCAAAGTACATATTTGAACAGGTTCATCTCATATAGTTAGCTATGCAATTTTATATAAATTACTGACGATTATAGCTTTTTTTTATTTTAAAAGTTGTCATCAATGTCCACCTGTTCATTCAACCTGTTACTACAACTGGAAATTTCGTCCTCTGGGTATAACATCAAACTATATACGTATAATATATAAATAATAATTTAAAGTTACATATATTATCAATATGTTATCATTTTCTATCCATGGAGTACAAAATAAAATAGCTTAAAACACCCAGATTATAGATTACTTTCTTTGAAATGACTGAAAAGATTCTGTTCAGTTTTAACTATAGGAATCTCTCAGATTTTCTAATCAACTTTGAACGTTCCAAGTGCTCAAATGCCAATTGTGATACCTTTAACAACTTCAACAACACATAGTTAATTCGATATAAGATTATGATTAATGAATAAATTTGAAATATATACCTTGTCATATCATAATGCTGTCCATCGAGCATTTTTGATATTTGTTCGTAAACCAAATGAATGAAAGATGCTGCAGAAGTTAATGACTTCAAATTAATCGCATTTCTAATCATTAATCAAGAATCAGAATAACATCAGAATACTGTATTGATGTAAGTTTCTGTTCACAAAATAGAAGTGATAATCATAGAAATAATAGCTCATTTACATTCAAACACCCTGTGACAAATGGTAAAGTTTCATGATATGACGGTTATAAACGATCGAGTTTGCATTCTATAAGCAGCTTTCTCGGGTTGATTTCAATGTTGGCTTAACCTTCAGAAGTTAACTCAGTAATCACCAACAAAAAAAGATTTATTTAAACGATAATAATGATATGAAATACTTTGATTTGAATGAAGAGAGGTGGAAGAAAACTGATAAGAAACGTTTGTTCTTAAAAATTATTCAAATAATATAATAAATATAATAAACATGAACATGATCATGATCATAAACATAATATTCATATCATTATTATTATTATAAACTATAATTTGTTTTTTTCTTTATTATTAGCTATCAAAGCATGAATACAATTCGAAAATTTTAACGAATGTATTGTTTTTTCGGTTTAAATGTATTATATAATATATAATTTGTTTATTTTTACAATTATAATTATAATTATTGGGTTTTTTGTTTTAATTATTGAAAGAAAATCTAAGATTCAGTGATTATGAACTGTTTATACTATAAGTTTTTCAATAGAACTCATTTTTTGCTTTGATCTTTGCCGATATCACATTCCAGCCTTTTTTTTTTAAATTGAAACTATTTCAGTTAAGTTTTATTATATTACTGATATGTGTATAACATTGGAAATGGGAAATGCGAACCTATATGTATTTTTACAATATTTAATATTTTCCATAAACTTTCTTTTATCTATGTTATCATTATATATAATAATTTACTATTCACCATCTCTATTATCTTCTTACAAAAAGTTTTTAATTTGTCATCTCATATGGTTAGTTTATTATACAAATTATTCCTTTTAAAATCCATATAATCATGATTTTAAGCTTTATACTCCAAGATTTTGTCATTGGAGTTTGTATAGCTTTTGTTTTTTATCCTGATATTCACGGTCTCCGTCAGACAGGGCTGGCATCATTTTTGGGAATTAATGTTAAACATATCTTTTATGTGGGAGCAAGCTTGACATTAGGTATATGAAATATGGTCAAGTTGCTCTTAAGCTTAACGAATTGTTACAGAAGTTATAGGTATATACACGCATATGCTAATATTTCGAACCAGAGCTATTATCACACACTCACATCCATTATATTTCAATAAATTTGGTCATTATATGACAATAGCATTTGCACATAGTCTTTGGATAATCGTTTGTGCTTATGTTCATTATGTGTTAACTACTGGATTTCAAGAACGATATATACAGTTAAAAGTAAATTTATATATTAAAGTTGTTAAATTTACTTTGGTGTATCTCATATTTTCGATTTTTGACTAAAATCAACTTAAGCAATATGATAATTTATCGATTTTTGACTAAAATCAACTTGAGCAATATGATAATTTATCGATTTTTGACTAAAATCAACTTAAGCAATATGATAATTTATCGATTTTTGACTAAAATCAACTTAAGCAATATGATAATTTATCGATTTTTGACTAAAATCAACTTAAGCAATATGATAATTTATCGATTTTTGACTAAAATCAACTTAAGCAATATGATAATTTATCGATTTTTGACTAAAATCAACTTAAGCAATATGATAATTTATCGATTTTTGACTAAAATCAACTTAAGCAATATGATAATTTATCGATTTTTGACTAAAATCAACTTAAGCAATATGATAATTTATCGATTTTTGACTAAAATCCTGAACTGAAATTCACTTAGTATGAAAAAAAGCAGAATAGTTTCAATTTTTTTCTTGAACCATTCTTGAAATATTCGATTTCTGACTGAGTCGACTTGAGCAATAGCACTGATTTATCAAATCTGTCTAAATCTATATTCGGTAGTGACCAACTTTAATATATATCAAATCATCCGAATACATAATTTATGTAAAATTTTAGAATGATAACATATGTCAGCATAGTTATGCTTCAATACTAATGAATAATGATGTTATGATTGTACCTAAGAATCTCAGTGGCTTTGTAAGAATACGTTATATAATGGCATTTTTCGTTATCGCACAATGGATAATTATATTTGCTGTCTCCTTACAGTCACTGTATTCATCTCGCACTGCTCTATCAGCTCGAACACGCAAACTTCAGAAATCTCTGCTATGGATCCTGTTCTTTCAAGTTTTCTAACATTCTCAATATTCTCTTCAATTCAAGCAGCACATTCTTCAGATTATGATACCGTTGCAGTTAATGGTTGTACCTATTGTCACACTATTTCTTATCAGATCAGCTATCTATGGAATCGTTGCTATGCTTGTGTTTTCCACGCATGGCATAGCCAATACTCTTGTTCTGCTGTTAGGACACCGTGAATACAGAAAAGCTCTTCTTAAACTAGTTAACAGTTACTTCAAAAAGCCAAGTTCATATTATTTAGAAATGTTTTTATTTACAAAAATTATTATTTAGATTTAATAGTAATTCCGAATGAAAATACTCTTAAGCCATCACTGAATCTTCAATTATGACAGACAAATGGCTAAAAAGCGATCTGAGTGTTTTCTCTCTCTGGATTAAGTTTGAATACAAACAGTCCTTGGTGCTTAGTATTGTAATATAAGCATGTTGATGTTAAATTATAATTGTAAAAAATAATTTTTTTTATGTGTAAATAATATGCTTTTATATACAAATATGGGTTAAATATCAACGAGGTTCTCCGGAAACGTATTGTTTTTAAATGAAGCATATAATGAATACAACATTAATAGGAAAAACAACATAATCGCTTTTTTTCAATTTATTTAATAAATGGAAATAATTTTTATATACTTACATGTTCTAACCTAACTGTGGCATTATTCATCAAGTTGAAATGATCAAATCAAGTTGATTTGAATTTCTTTAGATTCGTTAATAAAAAAACTTTTAATTTTTAATATGTACAGTCCTGTGCGATGAAGGTTGTACACCCACTAGAAACCGTAATTCTAATAAATAAACTTATTTAAAATTAATATTAAAATTATTCTTTTCTTTCTTTTTTTAAATATATTACAAAATAGAAATCATAATTTGCCTAAAATATGAATAATTTCCAAAATAATTATATATTAAACTTGTAAGTCATGCTGAAACTATAAAAGCTTGCATGTAAAATAGCAAAAAATTTAAATATTTAAATAATACGTAAATTGAGCGGGAAAATTTTATTTTTACTTCAACATTTATGTTGAGTGGCTGGTTTTTTCTGCAGCTGTAACATAATCAGCGATATGTTTGTGAAAATGTTCCAAATTTTTGATAAAATCCTTTCATCACTTCACCAATTCTTTAAATAAACTTCGAAGCTTCAGATTTCATCTCAGTGTCATCATCAAATGTGTACATCTCTAGTTTCTGAAAATTTTGATCTTTATGTTTTATCACAAGAGTTGATATATCTGGCTTTTTTTATTATTTCTTTGTTGACTATATATATAGTGATTAATTATTCTTCATCTCCGATGGTTCCGTATAAGTACATTTTACTGCTACACCTCATATGGTTAAATATATAGTGCTTATTAATTTTAATTATATATTTATAGTTTTACTTTTCAAGAATTTTTTGTCAATATATGGTTATCCTTAATATCTTATCCCGAAATTTGGGGTATTCGTCAGTTGGGTTTATCATCTAAATTGGGAATACCTATTCAATACGCTTCATATGTTACAGCATTTTTCGTGTCGGGTGAGGATTATTGGCTAATCTGAGCTATGTAAAACATAGAATCATTCAAATTTTTAGAAGTTATTTTATCGAACACGAGCGATTTTTTAATTTTTTTTTAAAACAGATGGTGTCATATTTGTAAAATATAAGGTGAAAAATTTAATTTGTGTCTCTTATATCTTTACAAGCCTCCTGATCACAGGAATCTGCATTTGCTTATTCATGGCCTGTCTACATGCTCTGAGATCGCCTACCTTTTCTCTATCTGAGCTGACTCGGAACCTTCACTTCAGGTTATCTGCAGAAATTTATTTTGAAGGGGATGATACCTATGTTCATGATGGTGCCTGTATATAGTCATGTTCGCTAAGTCATTCGATAGATTTCCAGCTGTGTGAATTATTAAGGAAATTATTTTAGTTATTATCATAGTGGGATCCAAAAATTATTTGGACCTTTGAGTATACAAACTTTCATAAAAGATTAAATTTTCTCTTAGGAATAAAACATCCATGAAAGAAAGAAATAATAAAAAAAGTACACAAAAATAATAAATAAAGCATAGTTTGATACTTTAAATTTAATAAATATATGTTGTGTTTCAATGAATAAGTCTGCTCAAATGATAATGCTCTTAATATGAAATCCTGTAGAAGCTTAAATAATGAATATTGAATTTACATATAAAAAGACTTTGGAAGAAATTAATACATACTCACAATTGAATGCTATCTGTAGGAACTTCATGGTGTAAAAGGAGATAAAAAAAGTGTCTTGTCTCAACTGCATAACATATGATTCGAAGTACAACAAGCAAGTCCTTACAATAAAAAACGTGTAGCGTGCTGTTGATCACATTAATTTGTTTTGTTTAAATCATATAAAAGCATAGTTTTTGTGGTTTTCGTACGGGTCATTCAAGATTAATTGTCAACCGTCTGAATTCAGGCATATTTGGCATAGTATTATATACAGTTGAGACAATACACTTCATTTATCTCTTACAAAACATGTTAGTCTTTTTCTGAATATAATCCTTTAACACCATGAAGTTCCTACAGATAGCATTCAATTGTGAGTATGTATTAATTTCTTCCAAAGTCTTTTTATATGTAAATTCAATATTCATTATTTAAGCTTCTACAGGATTTCATATTAAGAGCATTATCATTTGAGCAGACTTATTCATTGAAACACAACATATATTTATTAAATTTAAAATATCAAACTATGCTTTATTTATTATTTTTGTGTACTTTTTTTATTATTTCTTTCTTTCAACATGCTAGACTGAGCAATAGATGGACTAATACTACTTGGGACTTTAGTCGGATGTTTTATTCCTAAAAGAAAATTAACATAAAATCTTTTATGAAAGTTTGTACACTACTCAAAGGTCCAAATACTTTTTGTATCCATTTTAATAGAATTCTCCTGTAATCTGTATGTCCTAAGAGTAAAATAGCAGCGTTAACTATTCCATGAAATGAAAAGACTAACGATGCCATCAGAACAATAACTAAAATAATTTCCTTGATAGTAATTAACACAGCTGAAAATCTACCTCTTGATTCAACAAATAAAAAAATGTACATAGGTACCATCATCATAAACATTGGTACCATCGCCTTTAAAATAAATTTTAATTCAGATTTAGATTTTCTGTAGATAACCTGAACTGCTAAAGTCCTTAAAAGGGATTTTTGAAGGTTCCGAGTCCTCTCAGATAAAGAAGAGTTCGGTGAATTGAGGACTTGTTTGCATGTTGCAAACAGTACGATGCAATTGACAATGATTACAGCGTTAGCAAAAACATAAGAGACACAAACAAAATTTTTATCCTTATATTTTACTAGTATGACATCATCTGTTCTTAAAATTAGATCGTAGCTATCACGACATATATTATTAGCCTGAAATATATAGGAATTAGAGATGTAAAAATTCCATAATGAACTTCTAATTGACTATATTTGAACTGAAAATCGGTTGAAAGATATAAATACATATAAAAGAACAAAGGAATCCATAAATTATAACAGATAAGCACTAAGAATGTATTTACACGATTACTCAGATATAATGGATGACTATATGGTAATATTGCTCGTGTTCGATAAAAGATCATATGTATATAAATTCCTCCAACTTCTAAAAATTTGAATGATTCTAAGTTTTACATAGCTCACATTAGCCAATAATCCTCACCCGACACGAAAAATGCTGTAACATATGAAGCGTATTGAATAGGTATTCCCAATTTAGATGATAAACCCAACTGACGAATACCCCAAATTTCAGGATAAGATATTAAGGATAACCATACATTGACAAAAAATTCTTGAAAAGTAAAACTATAAATATATAATTAAAATTAATAAGCACTATATATTTAACCATATGAGGTGTAGCAGTAAAATGTACTTATACGGAACCATCGGAGATGAAGAATAATTAATCACTATATATATAGTCAACAAAGAAATAATAAAAAAAGCCAGATATATCAACTCTTGTGATAAAACATAAAGATCAAAATTTTCAGAAACTAGAGATGTACACATTTGATGATGACACTGAGCTGAAATCTGAAGCTTCGAAGTTTATTTAAAGAATTGGTGAAGTGATGAAAGGATTTTATCAAAAATTTGGAACATTTTCACAAACATATCGCTGATTATGTTACAGCTGCAGAAAAAACCAGCCACTCAACATAAATGTTGAAGTAAAAATAAAATTTTCCCGCTCAATTTACGTATTATTTAAATATTTAAATTTTTTGCTATTTTACATGCAAGCTTTTATAGTTTCAGCATGACTTACAAGTTTAATATATAATTATTTTGGAAATTATTCATATTTTAGGCAAATTATGATTTCTATTTTGTAATATATTTAAAAAAAGAAAGAAAAGAATAAAAACGGTACAGCATCTGTATCTACATACTTCTTAGAATTATAGGAAAACATGGTGAAGGAATCAGATACTGCTAACGTCAATCTATTTCAATGTATAAAAGCTGAATACATAAGCAGATTCCTAAGAATAATGTTACAACTTGTTTTGGTATTTTTGTCAATTCAAAAATTGCAGAAGATTCTGTTTGAAATATAAATAACAGTTATAAATATTTTTATAAATGGCGTTGATAAACAATACGAATTCAATTAAATGTTTAACTTTAAAATTATATATTACAGTAAAATTACAAAATCGTACTGGCAAAATGATAGTGAGTGGAAAATCTATCGAATAGTTCAAAACACGAGGAGATAAATTCTAGAAAGCAATCTACAAGCAATCTATATACGTTTGTCTCCTGACAAGTTAGAGCTCTTCAGACTCAATGAAACCATTCGTGTATACTCGGAGCATGAAATCAGCCTCCTCATTGGGTTCAAAAGTGGATGGAACAATAACATAGTTACCAGGTGGAACACGGAACCTTCCAGTCATCTTAAAGTTCATAGTAATAAAACCGTACACTTATGAACTTACTTCTCGGAGATTGATGAAAGCAGAACTTCTCATGGCAGACTTGTTACCCTGGAAGAATTGCTTTGGAAGACGACCTCGTTGACCACCAGCCTAAAACGAAAGCATTACGAAGCAGTAATGTGCTGATGATTATGAGGGCATGGATAACAACCACACACAAACATCATTGTATAATAAAAGTGAGTTAGTTCAAGCTAAATAACAAAAATAAAGCAAATGCATGTTATATATAACTAGCTAAATCAGCAAAGCTAATCTAGTTTACCGCATTTTAGAAGATAGTAATTAATGCTTACATTGATCTGTAATAGTATATTGAATATATATTAAAATATGTTCTAATAAATTAAAAATTATAGAGAACATAGTTGCAAAAAAAAATAAAACTGAATATAAAGTCTTACATCATATACTGCGAATCCAATTGGCACATTGTCCAATCCTTCTGCTTTAAGATTACGTCTAAAGATGTTGTAGGTGAGAAAAGAAAAGCATCAGAATTGAAAACCTATATTTCTGCATAACAGCGAAAATAACGGTACACAAATCGTCGTCATCATCTGGATCAGAATCAGTAAGCTGGACGCGGAATTGAGGATTGTTGGCAAATGTGTCTGAAATTTTCATTTCTTATAAGCTTACTATTGGCAAACATACTTATGTAATTACGACATCCTCCAGCAGTCTGGTTTGCAACCCAAGCACCATCGTGTGTATTGGTAGCCCAGACTTGTCCAGCAGAACGTACTCCTGTCATCTGTAATGACAATGTTGTGTGAGCATGAAGCATACAAGTAGTCGTAGTACCTGATAGACTTCATCCATAACGTCAGGTCCCAAATTACAAATTTCCATTTTCTCGAAATGGCGAACAAAGTCTTCGTAGCTCATCCAGAATTCTCCATCGTGATCAAATCGAAGACCCATGTCCTTCTTGACACTGTCATCAATAGATTTCCATTCACGGGATCCATCAGACCAAGCACCATTCCATTCCTTTAAACAAATCATAACAATAGAAACTTCTGACTATTTCTTACTTGCTCGTTACCCCAAGGGTTGCGAATACGTAAGATGCAAACTTGTCCTTCTGGACCGTCAACAAGTCTCATACCAGTAATAGAATAAGCATGTCCCTATAATACTATTCTTTGTTAATAGTTTTCAAAACGAAGAACATACTCGTACAAGACCATTAGGTAGCTTAGCTTCCCACATGTTTGGATCAGCTTCAATGGAGCAACCAAAGAGAGATCCCATTTCGAATCTTAAAAAAAATAAAAAATGTATGTAAACATATAATCAATTATTTACCCTCTCATCATCATTTGCATCAGATTACGTGGTGGTTGTTTCAAATCAATAAACTCAGTCAAACCTCCGGTCATATCCTCTAAAGCTTCAGAAGTAGTACCTCCCTTTAATGCTTCGTAAGAACCGTGAAGCCTAAAATAGGAAATAATACCACATTCATGTCGCAAAACTCATTAGATTAATCAGATCTTTAAAAACTTACTTAGCGTAAGCTTTCTCGAGTAAAGCACTCCAGAATTCATTGTTGGAAGCTGAGTGCATGTAGACCAATTCACCATTGGATGTTGGCAAACGATCATCAATTACAACATCAACCCATTTTCCGTATTGCCAGAATTGGAAATGGAAAATTCCTGAAATAGTTATTCAATTAGTTGATACAAAAAAAGCATCTGAATCATACCAGCGTAGTTTTCAGTGAAAGATTGATCAGGAGGAACAACACGATAGAAAAGTTCATCCTTCAAAGTAAGATTGGCAGCAGCAGCCAAAAGCCAGCAGTCTCCCAATTCTCCCTTTAAAATTCAAATAATTAGGAAACTTTAATTCATTAATACAATACCTGAATGACATCAAAACGAGATTGTCCTTCACAAATCAACTGTGGTTCAGACACAATTTCCTGAAATATATCATATGCAAAACGATATAATACGGTTTTCTCTTTATTTACAACAGAATGCAAACGATCTGTGAGCAACGTAATTTCAAAATTAAAATCAACTTCAATGATGAAATGAAAATGACAAACTTACTCCTGGACGACGCCATTCAATGCGTTTTGGTGGACTCTTTGAAAAGTACAAAGAACTATCATCAGCTCCAAAGTATGGATCTTCGAATAATCTCTTCTCCTATATCAATTAAATCAATTAAAATACTTTGAGTCACATATAACATACAGCAAGACACTTGTCTCTTTCTTCGTAGAAGTCGATTGGATCATGGGCCTTTCCTGGAGAAAGTGGACTTGGTCCCCCACCTCCACGGCTAGGATCTGGGCGAACAAATGGATCAACCTACAAGTTTCGAAATAGGTTTTCTATATAAAAATAAAGCATACATCTCTGTGGAATTTTCCGGAAATAATGTTATCAAGAACAATTTTACCGATGTTGCCAAGAGAGTTATCTTTTCCTCCCAGTCCCATGATAACGTTACCAGCAACTGCACCTGAAGACGGAAGCAAAATTAAAATCAAGTCATTGACCGATGACTAACCAATAATACGTCCGGTGCTAGGGTCAACACCCAAGAAACGATGAGCAGCTTCACCAATGAGGTTTCCAAGCATATTAGCCATACCTCCATTAAGGCGATTAGGATTGATATTTCCTCCTAAAATTTATTTTGCTTACAAAACGAGAAAAGATAAAAAGTATTACCTCCACCGCCATACTGTCCACCACCGCCTCCGCCAATAAGACTTCCAATACCTCCGAGGATAGATCCAAAATCAGGACCTCCTCCTCCACCTCCGCGGCCTCCACCGCCATTAAGCAAGCCTCCGATGTCGAAGCCTCCGCCTCCACCTCCACGGTTGCCTCCTGAAATAAGTTGAAGATAAGATATTGAAATAGAACGAACCTCCACCGCCGCCGCCACCTCCGCCGATCAATCCTCCGATAATATTTCCAAAATCAGGACCTTAACAGAAGATAATCATTTAGAACAGAGTAACCACAAAAAATCGCTACGAAAAGATAGTTTGTGTATTTAATTTGTATGTGTATGTGTATGTGAAGTAAGAGAAGGCAAAGGGAAAAGGCGGTATGTCTGTACAACCTTTAGTACGATAAAGCAGCAGATGATTTGAAAGGCGCACAGCAGTAAAGACACATAAGGCACTAACTATATGATATTTCAACACAAAAACACGCATTTGTCACAACTACAACAAGAAATACTTCGCGTAACGTAACTCCAGTGTTGCTGCCCAATAGATTTGTTTCAATATGAATGGTTACCTCCAGATGGATTAGGATTATGACTATTTCCTCTATTATCGTCAGAATCTCGTCCTTTTCGATTTACAAGTGCTCCGATCAGATCGTTTGCTGCTCCACTAGAAATCAAACCGCCAATAAGATCCATAGCTTGATCTCGCTTTCTTCGTGGTTCTGATGGAGACGGACCTTGTCCTCCTCCTCCTCCTCCAAAGTTATTAAAGCCACCTGAACCATAGCTAAGCAACAGTGAAAACCAACTACAAAGCATGCAAGAAATAACAACAAAGGTAAATTGTGATAAAAAATCATCTTAATGAGTCTATATCGTTGACTTACTGGAAACTAAAAGCTGCATTTGCGGCATGATATAAGCTATAGCCTAAGGGCAATCAAAAGCAAAAAATAACTAGCTAATTCAGTTGTGCACGAAACAAAAAAGAAAATATGCTAAAGCTTTCAAAATAAGTACAAAAGTTCCATTCCCAGAAAAAAATGTAATCTTACCTCCACCGTGTCCTCCTCCTCCTCCTCCGAAGCCACCGCCGCCACCGCCGAAGCCTCCGCCGCCTCCGCTGCCTCCTCCACCTAAGAAGTTTCCAGCTAGACCGGCGAGAATATCGCCACCTGGTCCACCGACCTTATCACGGAGAAGGTTACCGGCGAGATTCCCGATAAGTCCACTGAACTCATCAGGGTTCACTTTCACCTGAAAGACGAACATGGATAATGCAGCATAGTAGAAACCTTTCAAGTAATAAATATCAAAGGTAAATGTTAAATACCTGTTGCATAACTTCTTCTTCGTCTCCCATGTTTGCTTGTTGATTCTCCTGCTCGGTCACCTTCTTTTGGTATGGAGCTTGTTCCGGAGAAACGGCACGGTCAGCGTCTAAAACAATTCAAATAAAAATGAAAAAGGAAACTGCAAAAACACATAATAACAGTAAAGCTGCTACATATTATGTATATTCAAAAAACAATGTTTTCAGTTGTATGAACTGGAATATGCAGCAGAAGTAACCGATTATTTCATGAAAAATGTTGAAAAATGTGATTTGAAGTATGATTCACGTTGCGCGTGAACGAAAATTAGTACATTATGCTAATCAATAAATAATAATATTTACAATCTAGTTTTAGAAAATCACAGCAAACATAGGATATGCATAGATGATACATGTGAAATAAGTAAGAAATGTTTTCTTAAAAGGGAAAAGGAAAAGGAAGTTGATTTACATGGGTTACTCAATTATCCTGATGAAAGACAGACAGAGAAAAAGCAATTGAAAGCAAAAAAAGAATAATAGAAATGAAGGAAGAAAGAGTTGTCTTTGAAAATAGACGATCTCGACATCACACATACACATATGTATGTATTAAATGTGAAAAAACATAAGCAAAACAATGAGAAACTAGTTGGTCGATCAAAAAAGAAATTACAGCCTAAGGCCTAATTGTATTTTTTTTCTGAATTGATACAAAAAATAACAGTAAATAAAGAGTTATTGATAAAGTGATAGTTTAATTAAAGTAAAAGGAGTGCCAAAAATTAATTCGAAACATAGAAAACTAGTGTTCTCAAGAATTTGCAGAGAAAGAGAGTAAGAGAGAAGAAGAAGGGAATTGAATGAAGAAAAATAACAAAAGTTTGTGACTTGAAGAGATGATTGTTAGTTAGAAGGGTGAGTTTCCAAATACAAAAATGTAGACAAGTGATTCGATTTTGAATTGAATATATCATACTAGGAATTACTGAAGAAAAACAAAGTACAAAGCGAAGAGAATATATGAATTTCACAATAGTTAGGAAGACAGAACCATTGCTAATCAGAGAATGGGAGAAAAATGAGGAAATGTGGCTGAAAGATGCTTATAAGCATGAATACAAGACTAAGGTGTTGTTATAGTTGTATACTCACTGATTGGTCAACATGTTGAGATAAGGCAATTGAGCTGATAGACAAGAAATTTGAGTCGTCGGTTTCGAAAGAGAAGATGGGGCAGAACCAACTCAGAAGAAAATGGATGATTTCGTCATTTTGCAGGCTAAACAAAAATTGTTGTGAGTAAGCAGCATGGAGTACTAGGATGCACAACATCACAACATAGAAGGACAGACCAAATTTCGCAACTTTTAATGTTGCTGAGGACAAACTTATATCTAACTATCAGGAAATTGCCGCTTGGAGCTCAGTTAATTGATGTATGAAATCATGAATGCGGAAAATATGTTGATCGGATATTATGAAATACATGTAGAAACATTGTTGAAAAGTTCTTTTGCCAATTCTCGTATTCTCTCTATCGTTGAGAATCTGTGGCTGTCTCTCTCTCTCTTTCTCTCTCTCTCTCTCCATATCTCTCTCTATCTCTTTCTCTCTCTTCATTCAAATATCTTTTTTCTTGCAATATACGTTGTTTTTTACGATGCATGGCTTTGCCTGGTAATCGATTGGAGCCATGGGGCAAGTAGACAAACATAACACAATGAAATACATATTTTCTTATATCTATATGTATAGAATCAGTAGAATCAGAAGTCGAACAAGATGAAGAAGAAGAAGAAGAAGAAGAAGTAGATGTAGTTGACAAAAGAGAAAGAAATCCTGTATTATCAATCATTTTGCGGATTCGTTACACTAAATTAGTTAGTTTTTAGAAAGATAAATAACGAGACTTAAGAGAATTCAGTGAAAGGAACAACATGAGCTTTCAACTTCGTCGCATGGAACATGCTCACTAGTTCCAGCACATGACACTAACTGTTGTGTATGTGTATATGGGAAAAACAGTGAAACTTCCTCAATGAGCATTGAATGAGCAACAAATGAGGAAACTGCTCTGTTCAGCTCGTTGTTGCCAGAAGTTATTTAAAGGCGAATAAAGCAGAAAAGGTCTCCTCCGCAAAAACAAAAATATGATGATTGATTGGTGTTTGAAACGAAACTAACAGCCTAAAGGAGGAAGAAGAATGAATTCAATTCAGAATATACAATAGTTGACATTTGAAACATGAATATATATGAAATACATGTTAGGAAGAAGAGTTAGTGAAGAAAAGAAAGAAGAAAATGGTGTTTTCAATATCCATACATAAACTCCGTTACAGAAAAAATGCCAATAAAACGCAAATATATGTACAAATACACATGCGTTTGGCATAAAGGTACTTGGCATGTAAAGATACATAAAGAGAAATGAGAGAGAGAGAGAGAGAGAGAGAGAGAGAGAGAGAGAGAGAGAGAGAGAAAGAAATTAAAGAAAGAGAAAATACAGGAAACAATTTGAAAACTGTCATGAAAACGCGGTGTGACTGAAGAAACGTGTGGAAAACTAAATAAACTTCAAACGATAACTTTTGTGCTCATGCTCTTTATCAATTATGAGACGATTCACTCAACTGATAATCAAAATAATTTTATTCAGAATATAAAAATAAAATAGAAGTTACTTACCCATCATACAGCATTGAAATAAGCTCATTATGATGATATGAGAAATATACAAATAGTGCCAGCAGCTGAGTTCTAATTTAGATTTGAGCGATTCTTGCTAGCCCAACTGGCTCGTCGTGATGATGCCGCGTTGCTTTGCTTGTTTCTGCGATCGTTATGTCTTTCTCAGACTCAATTTCCCCAAAAAGGCAGTTAGGCGATCTCGCTGGTCAGCTATCTAGTAGACCGCTTGCCAGGGCAACGAAAAAAAGAAAGAGGACAAGGATCAGACGTAAGCTGGGGTCTCACCCGGCAGCTTTTAACCAAAATTGCCCTCAAGCTGTTTGTCTGACACTGGGTGGAGAACAGAGACACACAGCTGAGTGGCCAGTTGTTGGATGGACAGATACAACAAAACCCTCGTATATAGAATAAGGTACAGAGAGAGAGAGAGAGAGAGAGAGAGAGAGAGAGAGAAACAGGAATAAGAATGTGAGGGAGATAATTTAAAATAGTTATATATGGTGCATTAATGGCATCGAAAACATCTCATAGGCTAGACAAAATACATTAAGATCTGATAGAATATTGCCAAGATTCAAAGAGACACAATTGACGACAAAAACAATCCTAACTTTGTACAACTAAACCAATCAGATGATCATTTATCTGTTTTACTTTTCGAATTTTAATCTCGGACTTCTAGGCCAGGTGACATCTTTCGCGAGAAAATGTTTGAGGCAAGGAGCAAATCCAATTGTTTTTTGGAGGAATATTTCAAAGGATGGCTCAATAAACTGAGTTATTTATAGAAAATACATTGCTGTACTTCGTTTTTGATGCGAAAAAAACGGTAAAGAAGAGGTTAAACCATTATTGAAGTTTGTCTCGTTGATAATGTTCACAGAAAAGTGCAGACAAAAAAAAAATATATATATATATATATATATAGAGAGAGAGAGAGAGAGAGAGAGAGAGAGAGAGAGAGGAGAGAGATGGGAAAAAATAGAAAAATAATTAAAACTTAATAAGTTATCGAAAAGAACGATAATGAACAAACATCATAACGATTAAAATGAAATGAAATGAAATTATTACAAAACAGTTTGCCAGTTGAGTTTCAGTGATTTCTCATGTTACATACTCGATCATAAACTCGTAACCAATAGTAAGTTGTCGAGAAACTTCATTCATGTTTATATGTGTGAATGACTAAAAAGAGGAGATCAACTGACTCTAGCTCATTAGATGCAGAACTACAAAGGATTTTCGGTCAAAAAGGCTTTGAAAGATCGGTATAACTCATATTCTATGTGGGATAACAACATCATGAAACTTCTAAACAATTCACATCGTATGCAAAAGTTAAAGATTGCTTATGAAACACAAAGAGATAACAAAAGCGTTTTTCTTGCCAAGAAATAGTTTTTGCATATGATAAGGCTTGAAGCTTACGCGATTACACCAACCAATCACAACAGACAATCATCGTAGCTTGTGCTCTTATCACAACAATTTAAGGAAAATCTTGGCATACACATAACAAACACGTAATGTCTCCGGAGAGTTTGACACCAGAAAACAAACCAAAATAAGTGTAAGTAGTTTATGTCCCGAGATATGTTGATGATCACATGTATAAAACGTGTAAAAAGGGGGAAAACGGAAAAAAGGCTATGCTGAAAAAGCGGAAGAAATTGAAGAAAAGAGAAGAACGATCGGAACGATCAGACTCCACCAAACAGAATGACTATTGATCCTTCCGGCCTCCAACAAACATATACACACTACATAACGAAGAGAGACAACAGAGAAACATTGCTATTCATCACGTTTCTTCTTCTTCAGCTTCTCACATCACCTTAAGTTTGAACTGATTGTGCTTCGCAATAGAGGAAGATAACTCAAAGGACATTTGTTATGTTGCTTAGGCGGCGGCGACAAGACAACAAAGACGTATAAACCCATCAAAGAAGCTTTATCCTTTTCCTTCTTCTTTAGAATAAATATACTACTGATATGATTGCGATATAAAGATAGTGTGACAGTTTAAGAACGAGCGAGTGAGAGACAGAGAGAGGGAGAGAGATAAAGAGAGTGAGGGAGAGAGAGATATATACAAGAAGACAGGTAGTTTCCTTCTTTATGGCAAGCTTCATGAGTATGTACAATTGTTGAATATAAAAAACAGGTTATGCAGAATTTGAAGGCACAGTTTGATCGAAAAATTCATGTCGGAAAACCTGGGTGATGTGCCTGTTAAGCAAACTTAATTCACAGTTCCACCATCGATTTAAAGAGGGGGAAAAGAAAACACAATCATAACATCATGTCAAAAAACCAACAGCACTTAAGCACTGTCAGGAAGTAGTATGAAGGATTAGATTATTGAAGTCATCAAGTATAATTGGGGATGTCAATGGCAAAAAAATGGTATAAGGGTGAGAATAAACCGGTTACTCTAATAGTTCAATCAATGCCCTTGTCATTTTCCTGTGATGTATAGATGAAAAATAAAAGAGTGGTGAACATATGAGAAGAAAAAGTTGAAGATTGGAGAGGTAAGAGATAGAGTTAGAGAAAAGAAATAATGCATCCGTCTTGTGCGTCCATAAGAAATATTCTCAATGGAAATAACTCAAGTGAATTTCACATATAAATTGAAGGTTATAACTGAAAAGATATTCTACGAATAGGAAATACCAGAAGGTCAAGACCGTTACGCACGTAATGGCTTTGATAATATCAGCAGATTGGCCTGGACAACAAAAAACGGAGGAGAAAATTATAAAAATTGATTAGCTTCCTTACATGATAAGAGAAACGAAAAACAAACAAAGTGATCTAAAGAAGAGAAAGTATGTTAGGCAAAGTAGTTGAGCAGAATAAGATACCAACAATGAGAATGTGACCGCAAACTCGGATACAAGCATAGGTTGTTTATTTTGAAAATTTTTATTCTAAAACGTACTTCATAAAATCAAATTTAATGCTACCAATCGAGATTTTGATACTTAATGGCTGTAATAAAACAATATGAATTGCTAATAAAGTGAAAAATGCTGCAAACAATAAATATTAATACATGGTTCTTACAAACTACGAGGTGACAATTACTTTATAATAGCTCACCTAGCCTTCTCATCTCTTACTATAACAGTAAACAACATATACACTATCATAGTTTTACACTTGAAATCCGGTTTAGTCTCAGTTTGATGAGAAAAAATTACTTATAATAGCTGTAGCTATCGAAATTTTAAATTGCATGAAAGCTATTTCATGATAATGACATACAACGTGTACGAATAGTATGTCTACTCTGCTCTAGCATGTTTAGCATTTTGACTTTCCCACATATGATAATATACACCTTTAGCTGCTAGAAGTGTTTTGTGGCTGGAAACACAAGGAATAATATATGTTCGAGTTAAGCTGTAACTTACTTTCCACTTTCTACAACATGTCCTTTCTCTAATACGAGAATACAATGGGCATTCACGATTGTACTCAAACGATGAGCTACAACTACACCCGTTCTTGTGGTACATAGCTCTTCTAGACACTTCTGAATTGCTCTTTCAGTATTAGTGTCTAAAGCTGATGTTGCCTGAAACGATTTTGATAATAATTAATTTTTCAAGAAATAGATTACTTCGTCTAAGAAAATAAATTGAGGTTGTTTAAGAATAGTTCTGGCGATGGCAACACGTTGCTTCTCTCCACCAGACAACTTCAATCCACGTTCACCGACCATAGTATTGTACCCTGGTAAAGATAAGAAGAATGCTAAGTTGATCTATTGACCAATATACCTTCAGGTAGTGATATAATCTTGTCATGAATCATGGCCGCTTTGGCAGCAGACATTACTTCTTCATCTGATGCACTGGGATTTCCAAAACGAATGTTATACCTGACATGAGAAAATAAATAAAAAACAGGTGTCACTAATGTAAAACATACATGATTGTGTCATTAAATAGAACAGTGTCCTGTGGAACAATTCCAATAGTTTTTCTAAGTGATTTCAATTTGATATCCTTGATATTATGACCATCAAATGATATACTTCCATCATTTGATTCAAATAATCGGAAGAGTAAACGAATAATAGTACTCTTTCCACTTCCGGATGCTCCAACCTTGAATCAAAATATAATGAGTCTAGGTGCTCAAAATAAAGTTTGTTACCAATGCAATAGTTTGTCCACTCGAAACTTCAAAGGAAATATTATCAAGAACAACATTGTTCTCATTATAAGAGAAAGACAAGTTCTTCACGCTAATGGTTCCGTTCTCTGGTTTGTAGTCAATAGCTCCTACAGTGTCTTGGACCTCCACATCTTCATTCATTAAATCGAACATATTCTCCATATCAATAAAGGATTTTTGAATAGTTCTATAGAAATATAATCATGCCAAACGATTGAAACGAATGATATACTCACCTGTATACAGTTCCGAAAAAGTTCAATGGAGAGTAAAGTTGCAAAATATAAGTAGAGAATAAGACATAATCTCCAACCTGAAACAAAAAAACAAAAACTAGGAACATCTATAGGCATTCTTACGGTTAAGTTATTATCGACAGTAATCAAGTAAGCAACTAATAGAGATCCAGCCAATAATCCAGCTCCAATAATTCCATTTTGGCAAAAATTGAGGAACGCTAAAGATGCTGCTGCTCTCCATTCAGCGATTTGGAAACTTGAAATCAAAATTAATTATATATACAATTACAAATTAGAGAAACCTTTCAATCGATTGCTTGAAGCGGTGTACTTCGTAGTCTTCGTTTCCATAATATTTAACAGTTTCATAATTCAGAAGTGAATCAGTTCCTACGATGATAAATATATTACTGTGAGCAAAATAGACCAAAAATCCCTACCAATGGCACTGCTGGCATTTTCTTTCTCATTCATCTCTCTTCTAAATTGAGTTCTCCATTCGGTTACGTAGATGGTTACAACTGCAAAATAAGAATTTCACTTGACTCTTCTTCATATGCTTTGATAAAGGACTTACCCAAATATAGTACCATCGTTACGAACACAATTAATCCGAAATAGCTGTTAAAAGTGGAAAAGAAGAATACTACAGCAATACCAATATCAGCAATGGTTGGCACGATGTTGAACAGTACATAGCTGTAAAGTAAAATATTTCAATGAGCTTTTAGAAAACAGAAATATAATGAAATAATCCGTAACAATATACAATGAAATTCTGACGATGATAAAAAACGATTACGGTAGCGTAATTTAAAAATTATGCTAATTAGATTAAAATGATAGCATGTTCATTTTTAAAGTTAGCAAACTCGCAAACGGTTGCATTTGTATTTCATTCGCTATTCTCCCAAAAAAATTTGAAATTTTTGAATAAGTTTTTAAATGCAGTATACTAACTTCAAAATACTATTAACTGATCCAGTTCCTCTGTCCATAACTCTCAAAACTAAACCAGTTTTTCTTGACAAATGCCATCTTAAGGAAAGAGAGTGGAGATGCGCAAACAGCTCGACCTAATCACTTCTTTAACAGATCTTTCTAAGTTATTATAGGAACCTCTAATTCTTTGGTAGTATATTGCTGAATAGGGGTCCATAAGTACGTTCTTACAGTATTCAAAAATCCTCCCATGGCACCTCCATTTCCTTGTAAAAACTTTAAAAATGTAGAAATATAAATTAGTGAAAACTGGAAATTGTCAGGATGTGCCAAACCATCAACTAGAAAACGAGAGCATAAAATTCAGACTATAACATCTGTACCGACCGATCCATTTACTATACAATGGCAAAACCACGTTGATAAGACGTCCGATAAGCAGCAAAAACAGACAGAAAACTACACGAAGCTGGAGTGGAACGGATTTTCTAGGCCATATATAAGGAAGAATCAGTGAAACTTTTCGTGAAAAACCATTCCAAGTCTAAAACTCGAATCATTTCAAATAATTAAAGTAGAGGTAAGATATACAGAATCTGGGTTTGATTTAAACAAAAATGAGCACATTGTAGTGAAAAAGAGCAGTGCAATCAAGCAAGATTCCACGATATAAAAAGTCAGTTCACCATGCTTAAAGAATCTGAAAACAAATTTTGATTAAGAGAGAAAAAGCTAAGTTATGGTTTCTGACTTGGCGGCAGAAAATGCGCTCCAAGCTGACAGAGGTATCATCTGCATTAGACAAACTCCAGAGTAGGAAAGAGCTAGAGCCAGATGGAGATGTGGTTCCTTCCGATACTTGACATACACAGCAAAAGCCGTAATCCAGAAGGCCTATTCATAGTTCAATTGACTATATGGATATGGGAAGTAAGCTCACCTCTTTAGCTGCTAGTAATGCTATCAAAACATAGGTACATTTATGAACATAAAAAGCATAGAAGATGTAGGAAATAGTCAGAGCAATGAGAAGAACTTTAGTTAATGCTGCGGTATAAAAGGAGGCAGGAAAGCCACCTGAGAAGAAAAAAAATAATCAAAAGGGACGACTTCTGAACGAACCAAGTCTTCTATATGTAGAAGTATACGGAAGGAAGATGATAATTCCATTGACCACACCGACTAGGCCATAGAACAAAAATTCTAAAACTTGAGCACACTGTGGTTCCAATGGCCACCCTCTTTTACAGGATTCCAAGACAGGATCCATCTAAAATCACATTCAAACCAAAAGCATTCAATAGATTTTAAGAAAATGAATGCCACAGTATGCTCAAACAAATGAGATAATTAGAAAAAAATAAATTTTTCATCACATGAATAATAACAACATAACAATAAGGGTCAAAATGTCAAATAAAACTCAACAAAATAACAAAAATCTTTTACACGATAACGTTGAAAATTCAACATGTTATAACGTATAGAAGCTATATTCTGATGATAAGACCAGATAACAAATTGATAAACTATGAAACTGATATTACGAAAGGTGTGGGGCATAAATTCATCACCTAATCCAAGCAGTAGCTTTATGAATCCTTTCACATTTCCGTAAACTAGCTGCTTTCTTCACACCATTCCATGCTGAATTAATTTTTCGATTGAAATCATCAACTATGAATGAATTTGGCTGATTTTCAACAGTACGCCCAATCTAAAAACGAAAAGATTAAGTATCAACAAGAAGTAAAACTAACTGATTCCAGAATGGAGATAGTGAGAGCCAAAAAAGCTCCACCTTTATCTTCAATGATAACTGTTGCTAAAACAAAAAGAGTAATAAAGTAGGGCAACAGTGGTAGCTTGCCTATAATGGGTGCAAGTACTGTGCTGAGTGATAAAATAGATTCTGGTAATTCAAATGGAGAAGCATTAGCAGTGATGGAAGTACTTACAACGGGGAAATCGAATGGATTACCCTGAAACATGACGGTTAGTTTATATTAAATACGGATAGTTAATTTACGCTTTTGAAAATGCTGGTCAGGCTCAATTCGGGCTCAACAGTTTCCTTTTCATACGAAAGCTTTACATCCTGTATAGCAATATCGTTTCCTAAGTTACTGCAATCGAAAACCTGGAAGCGATATTCATATAAACACAGAAAAGATTATAAAAAAACCTTAATGAATATTTGAATTGTTTCTAAAAACTTTGGTGAATTCCATGACGGTTTTCTTGGACTGGCAAGAAATTTTACAAATCTTCATGAAGAATAAATAAACAGAGAAGAAAAGAGTAAAAGAAACTAACGATTGAAAAAGATCCATACTACTTCTACTAAGTTTTGGATAGGATGACATAAGTGTGGATAGAACAGACAGAGCTACTACGCGAATACTGAATCAGAGATGTAGGCAAAATGATGATATATGGAGAAGCCATACCTCATTTCCATGTGCGTAAGCGCACGTAGAATGTGTGCAACAAAAAGAGTGAAATGAGCACTCATGGCATGAGAGGGTGCTGTGCAAACAACAACCAGCAATGCTTTCAAATGAGAAGAAAGTTGTGGATCATTTATCTAAATAAATTTAAAAACATGATGAGAAACAGAAAATTTACGAATTACCTCACTAAGTAAACGAGCAACAGAAGGAATTAGAGTTCTTAGATGAGAAGCTATCAAATCTGGTCGAGATGTTAGAAGTTGCTTGGTGCCCACCAAAGCCTCTTTCCGAATACTCTAAACATTGCGAAATGGACAAATTGCGAAATACTACTGAGAGATATACTATCATACCTTGTTGAAATGTCCTAATTGCTTACATAGTTCGTCTAAGGAATGGCCTCTATATGACAATGGCACGTCAGCAGTTTCATGTTTCTCATCAAATTGTGATGTCAGTACTAATTTTTTGCCTGGAAAGATACGTCATGAATAAAACTGGACTGAAGCGTATTAACAAACTCTGAATTGTCGTATCAGTGGTGGCAGTTTTTTTCAATTTTTTTCCAACTTTTAGCTTAACTTTTTGAAAGTCAGCTATTTTCTTTTGTTTTTGCTTTTTGGTAACCATCTGAAAAATCATATTTTCAAAATTAAATTCATGCCCATGATATGAAAAAGAATATATAGAATGAAAGCAACCATTATAGCAAATATAGAAAGTAAGAATGATGTTTCACGTAAAACTTCACGTAAATTATTGAAAAAAGACAATTATATTTCATTTAGCTCTTTGAAAAGAGCGGTCGTGCTTTAATAGGGAGTTACATCTTAAACAATTAAATAAGGGTAGCAGTAGAATATTGGCAGAATAAGAGATATTGTATTGAACTCTCATATAAAACCCTCAGGTATTTAATATGTGCCTTTTATAATTTTATATTATTATATTCTATCTAATCATCAACTTTAACTTAATTAGTATATGAAGAAAATATATTTATGTGAGCTTGAAAATAGGTACGCATAAACTTTGGTTAGCGCGAAGACAAAATTATTATTAGTAGCAAGGGGACAGACAAGAATATTATTTTAACTTCTCAGAAAGTAACAACATTTTCTTAATGAATTTTCTCAATGGATGATTCTTTTGATCTTGTCGCTCCTCTTCAAATAAAATCGGACAATAATAGAAGGAAATCAGGTAAAAATCGAGATAGTTCTTAAATGTAAAACACCTTTTGTCTTAAGATATACTACATCTAACTCCTAGAGGCAAAAATAAATATAAAAATCCGGTTATTGAATGTAATTGAAATAGTTGCGAACGTGCAAAATCCTACTTTTCTTTTCAGTTAGTCAGAGTCAGGGAGAGGAGTGTTCATCACGCAAAAGAAAATTAGATAAAATTGTTACGCCAAAAATAAAGAAAACTACAGATAGTCCAAAGCCAAAGGTAAGACGGCAAAATTGAATACTTTTCTCAAAAACAATGGTTGAAAATGCAATATAGCTTTAATGGCAACAATCTAAGTCTTAAGAATGAAAGAAAACACTTTGAGTTGACTTATGAAGATGTGAAAATCTGCAAAACTAATTCTGAACAAATATATTTGATCAAAAAATATCTTGATAGGATGGTAAACTAAATAAGAAAAAGTTTAATTTTTGTGGAATTGCTGAAAGTGTTCAGACTTCATACCGTACAAGAAAGAAGATAACACAACTTTACGGTAAATGATGCCGGAAGTGCATTTCATAATTTCTGTTACATGTAGAATGGCAAGAAGACTGTTTATCTGATAATAGACTCCTAAGAGGGCAGAATCTAATTGTTTCCCTCCCGACCGGAGCAGGAAAGACATTAGTGGCTGAGGTAATTCAATCCTAAATATATTTCTAGTGATTCTTGAATTTTATAAGATTTTGATGCTGCGTGAAGCAACGGTGAAGAGAAAATCTTCTATTCTAATTTTACCGTATGTGGCTATCGTTCAAGAGAAAATCAGCTCGTTACATTTTTTTGAGGAAGATTTCAAGGTTCATATAGAAGAGTATGCTTCTTCCAAGGGTATTTATATCATATAGAATTAAATTTAAAAACAAATTTCACATTTCTAGGACGTATACCACCCATAAAACGAAGAAATGGTGTTTCTATTTATATTGCTACCATTGAAAAAGCAAATATGCTGATGAATTCCCTTATTGAAAAAAATCAACTAGACAAAATCGGATTAGTCGTAGTTGATGAAGTAAGCTATAAAAAATAATTTAATATTTTGGTTTAATTTTCAGCTGCATATGTTAGGCGATGGTAGACGAGGAGCCCTTCTGGAACAGATGCTTTCCAAATACTTGAAAGAAGGTAATAATTAACTGAATCTAATAAAAATATGATCAAGTTGTTAAGGAATTGGTCAAATTGTTGGAATGTCAGCTACTCTCTCTAATATGCCTCAATTATCTCAATTTTTAAGAGCTTACGTGTATACAACTGAATTTCGCCCGGTTTGTGAGAGAATTTTGAATAAGTTAAATCATATTTTAAGGTTAAATTGAACGAGTTTATGAAGTTGAATAGTACGTTGTATAGGGTAATGCCAGGGGGTCGTACTGTTGTCGAGAAAACATTTGCACCGTATGTATGTTAAGCTTCGTCGTTAGAATATGTGCATTTTAATATGACTTTTAGAAGTTAGAGAAGAAAGACCCTGATGGAATTACTCAAATCTTGCAAAGACTTGTCCCGCACAAGTCTGCTCTGATTTTTTGTCCGACGAAAAAGAATTGTGAGAATGCAGCTTACATGATAGCCAAAATTTTCCCAAAGTGATATTTTGATAATATCACATGCCATAATTGGATGTCTTTCAGATCTGTTCGTGATCATAGGTTAGATGAAAAGAAACAGCTTGTTGAAGCTATCAAGAGCGATAACGAAGGAAAAGTATGATACAGCTACCTTTCTCATTTATTTATGGTCATATATAGATAGATGAAGTTATGGAAAATTGCTTGTTGGCTGGAATAGGTTTTCATCATTCAGGGTTAACGCACGAGGAGAGAAAACATATTGAAGCAGCGTATTGCGTAAGTGATGTATCTCTGTTTCTCTGGTAATGTTCTGAAAATTAGGACGGTGTTATCTGCGTGATATGTGCAACATCTACGTTAGCGGCGGGAGTAAATTTACCAGCAAGAGTTGTTATTATAAAGGTTTGATCGTATCATTTGATCAAGATATATAATATAAGTGCAGTCACCTTATGTTGGACAAGAATTTATCAAAAAATCTCAATATCTTCAAATGATTGGAAGATCCGGTCGTGCTGGATTTGATGACGAAGGTGACAGTATAACCATTGTAAAACCGGGAAATGATGAACGAAAAGTAAGCTCTATCATTGATATTAAGTCGTATAGCTCGAACGTTTCAGTTCCGTGATCTTCTACTAAGTAGCATTCCTTGCTGCAACAGTCCTTTAGCTGATGTATCCCTTTTGTCTGCCTTTGTTCTAGATATTATCACCTTGAAGGTTGAAATACTGTGATTCTTTTCTTAATATTTTCTTAGATGGCGAATTCAAGAGAAAGTTTAGCTGAAGTCATCAACAATACCTTATTGTGGGTTCAAAAAGGGGAAGTGGAATGCAACGATTTAGTATATGAAGCTGTGGAATTATTGGTCAAACAGAACCTAATAAGTATAACAGAAGAGGTGTTCGATGTGGTATAGTAACTGAAATTAACTGCTATGTCTTTAGAACCTCATACAACCAACTTCTCTTGGCTTGTCCGCTTATCGAGCAAACTTCCAACCAGAAGAAGTTGGTCAACTTGTAGGATATTTGAGTGACACCTTGGACAAGGTACACATCAATTCACTTATTCAGCGTCATTTATTTTTCTGCAGGGTGTTGTCTTTTCTTCATGTTTCCATCTGTTGTATGTTATTTCTCCATATGACGTTGAATGTGCTATAGACTGGGATCTCTTTTATCGAGAGGTTTCTTTTATATATTTACTAATATTTTTAATACTACAAACATTCCAGTATAAGGCTTTATCTAGTTCTGAGAAAGATCTTTTGGCTTCATCAGGCCTTCCTGAGCATACAATACTGATGAGAATTCAAAGAAAAGAGAAAATGGTGATTTCTCTATTTGTAAAAGCCTAATTTAGCTCATTTCAGAAAGCTGGTGAACCTTCAATGAGATTATACATCGGCTTAATGCTCCAGAAGATTTGGCTTCAGGTTCCTGCCTGGGAAGTAGCGAAAATTTTCGGTGTTGACAGAGGCTGGCTAAGTAACACGCTTCAAAGTTCAATTTGTCAGGCCGCAGCTATTTCAAGATTTTCAGAAGTAAGTCTACATCGGACATAACTTTATATTTTTCGTATTTCAAGGATCAGAAACCATTGTGGCCCCTTAAATTTTTACTCCCTGAGCTCGTGAAAAAACTATCCGATTGTACTAAAGTAGAACTTGTTCCGTTGTTATCAATTAATGGAATAAAACGAGCAAGAGCACAACATCTTTATTCAGCAGGCTTTAAAACAGTTAAAGATGTAATGTGATATGCTGAAAGAAAAGAGACTTATTGACCCGTTTAGGTAGCCAACATGGATTATGCACAGCTATCCTCAGCTTTAGGAATTTTCTTACGTAAACATGATGCACAGAAAATAATAAATAGTGCAAAGGTGATTTGTCAAATTATAAAAGCAAATGTAGTTTCCTAATTTTAGGCTCTTCTCCGTGATCACATAGACGAAAAGTTTGAGGAATTGGAAGAATACGGTATAACATCTGAAGATGTAAAATGATATTTTTTCTCGGATTGTCGTATTAGCTTACAATTAGAATTATACTCATTGTATTTACCACAATTTTTATATTCTCTATGTATAATTTATGGTTGTATGTTTACTTGTCAGCCAGTTCAGGGTTCATGGCTTCCATAATTTGATCAAGTTTTTCTTCTAATATGGGTACAATTTCTTTGTCAATGAATAGATGGGTTTCATCTAACTCCTGTAATAATCTGCTATAACTTATTTCTATATCTTTTGTTAACCTTGATAATAAATTTACTTCCCAAAGTTCTTGATTCGTCTAAATGAATAAGAAGTTGCCGCATGGCCGGATCACAAGTAACTAAAAGGCCTTTCTTTACATTAACCATTTCCTGAATAGGATGACAATAATAATAATAAACACAGTGACAAAAATTGGAAATAAAGAACCAAACAAGGTATGAAATCACACAAAGTACAGTACAATATCAGAGATTTATGTAATAACAAGTAACAACTAAAGCCTATTAACAAAAAATATTTTAGATGCTATACTTCTTTGAACGAGATCTCAAATGCTCATAATATTCCTCCATTTTATCCCATCCTGTCATAGGTTTGAATCGTCCCTTAAAGCCTGGAGCTGGTCCCTGAAAACTTGATGATTCAAGAGGGATATCAACTCAGATATGCATACCTCTTCTAAGCGAACAAAAATATGAATATATCTATATCGAATGGTATTCCAATTTTCATGAGCATGTCTTCTAGCTCCTTTTATAATGTTACTTTGTACCGGGAAGGCATCAGCCACATACATTTCTCCGGGGAATTCAATGTGAAATTCATTTGTGGCTCTTTCTTTAGCTTCAATTAGAAGCTCACGTAGGATAGATGAACCCTGAATATTATATCATTTAGAATAGCCCTCTCTAAGGTGTCATCTTTACTTTCATTTGTTGGAACTCTAATTGAACAATAGCTTCATCAACATTCATTTTCCAAGCAAATTGACATGCTTGCCACATTCTCTTTGGGGAGAAGTGTACCTGAAAAGAAAAGCATAACAAATCTATATAAATAAACAAAATTCTTATTAAGCCCATTTTGTACTTGTTGTTGTGATAGTTTGAAATAATTTTATATTATAAACTATGAAGCAGAAAGCAACCGTTCCATAACAATTCGACTTCAAATGAAAACTTCACGTATACGTCAAATGCAAAATGATTATTCTAATTTTCAAGAGTCATGTTGTTTATAGAAATTATAAAACTTAAAACCACTTACAGATTCTCTGCAATGATATACTTCTTTCTTCTTTGGTAAATTAGTTTCAGGGACGACATAGTTTCTTGGCCAAACTACTTTGTTATAGTATTCCCATTTTTCAGGGGTCATTCCATATCCTTTCAAAGGATCGGGAAAATCATCATCTTTGTTAGCTTTTCTATCCAAGTCCCATTCTGGCGCATAATAAACCTGAAGAGTCAAAAGGAAATGTATAATTTCCGTTATTTCACGAAAAAACAAAACCTTTGGGGCCAGTGTTTCCTCGGATTGTAGTTTTGGCTTTCTCAAGTTCACCCGACGATCCCACTCCTAGAAGTTAGCGGTCCCCGATAGAAAAATAATAAAATTATGAAACCTTTTCCGCTGAAGATTTAGAAAAACTTGCTGCTCTATATGCGGCTCTACTAGCTGCAGCTTCACTATGGGCTAAACGAACACAGGAGGTCCATAACCGCATCATCTTCATCTTGAAGACTTTTGTTACACATAGATTTTTTGAAAACTTTTATACTCCTGATATCTATTAAGGTGAGAACCTTCTACTTCTTTATAAATTAATAAAATATACAACCCGTTTATTTGGAATAATTAAATCATAATTACACATTATACATATTGAACAAAAATAGCGGAATTTGTAAGAATATTTGAAAAATCATAGTTTCTCCTAATTTTCAGGCAGATTGGGGTTGAACTTCAGAAGAGAAATTACTTTACAGAAAAAAAGCAAGTCAATTCCATTCAGCTCTTTCAAAACTGATCATGCCTAAAA
The DNA here is from genome assembly GCA_964057225.1 of Auanema rhodensis. Taxonomy (NCBI): domain Eukaryota; kingdom Metazoa; phylum Nematoda; class Chromadorea; order Rhabditida; family Rhabditidae; genus Auanema; species Auanema rhodense. Next base: position 14,982,255 of record OZ059895.1, read on the forward strand.
AATTTAATTAAGACGATTCAAAATCTAAAAAAAAACATGCATTGCAGTCCCCATCCACCACTTTAGAAAGGTTCTGTTGTAAAAAAACAGAGTTCACATCTAGCATTCTATAGTCCATTCTTCTTTGAAAAAAGGCTGAAAAGAAAAGGACTTTTAGTTTATTAATTCGTACACATATAACAAACCTTGAAAAGAAGTTGGAACGTTAGTTATGCTATCCAAATAGAGTTAGAGCAAAAAATTAGAAAAATCATGTAAATACATGATAATTTAGTTAAAGAATTAGAAAAAATGACTAGAATGTAGTAAAACGTGAAAATACATATTGGCAAGTTATTGCGTACGTAATTAATCTTCCCCACTTGTATTGCTTGCCTTTTCTGAAAAAATAATAATAAAACTTAGTTAAGAATGATGAATAAATTGCCTAATGATACGCCCTCATCTTCGGTTTCTCGACTTGAACGACTAGATGTTAATGAACACACTTTCTTGGTTTCTTTTTCTTTAAGAATAATCTGAAAACAAATAACAAATAGTTAGAACAAACTTGAAACAACAAGCTTAACCTCTTCTAAAATAGTATTATATGTGTCACTGGGATAGATAGACTTCAATGACTTTATTTCCTGATCCAAATCTGTCTTCTCCCTGGAAATACAAGTAAACTTCCAATAAAAATCAGGTTTTAGTCTCACAAAGAAAGTTTGTACTCTATCTCTTCAAGCTTTGAAGACAGCAAGGTTTGTTGTTGTATCAAGTCCCGAACACGTTGTAAAGATCTCTCCATTGAGCCCAAGGCCTTGAAAGAAATGAATAAAGGAGGCCACGACAAATGGGCTTACTTGATTGCAACCACAATTCATAATATTAAGTGGCGGAACTAGATCACCGGATGTATAAGCTTCGAACTCTAAGCGATCCATTTTCAAACTTTCATGATTCATGTCTTGAACAAATTGGAGAGCACATGACAGATTCGTGAAAAAATATCCTGAAACACCAAAAAAAATTTAAAAACAATTGGAAAACCGAATTTTACCTGATTCACCACTCATAACTCGTGATGCTAAAGCAAAGCGACTAATAAATTTTAAATTAGATTGAATAAGCGGAGGATTTCCTTTAAGGAGCACATAAATTAACACCGGGAGAAATTCATCAGCACTAGTAGGAGCATCTAGAAATAGAACATATTTTATGAGCAAACTCGGAAATGTTGAACTCACTTGATTCTTTTAAAGCTTCGAAAATTTTATGAGAACAGCTGACCAGGCAATCGAGTTTTTCTCGAACTGCACGTTTACTATTAATATCAATCATCTCTGATATGGCATCATCCAAGTGATCACGGACCTATAAAAATCAAAAAATTGTCTGGAAGACAGGAAAACACTATGATGTACCTTTTGCATGGAGAAATCAAGCTTTGTCTCCAGAAAACCGGCAGTAACCCAGTTCAAGGATCTGATTCGGTCCTGCAAAGACAGGTCCGCAACTTCTTCATCGGAACTGCAAAAAAAGTAATGGAAAAACTGAGTTCAAATATTACTTACCTAGCACAGAAAAGATGATTATAACAACAGATGCATACATAGGTCTCAACTTCTTCGATGACATCCTGAGCTTTAATCGACGATTCTATAAAAGTTAGATAAGATGACACCAGCCATCATATATTCCTACTCTCTTGGCGAAAATATGGAGTATTGTTGAGTTTCTCCAACAGATATTGATAAAACTGCTGAACCAATTCAGATATATCGTCTGGCGAAAATCGCAGCTAAAAACAATTAAAAATGAGAAAAACACTGAAAATCATATCCGACCTCGTGAATTTTATTAACAGCTTGTTTTGTTTGTCGTGTAACTTCCTGAACAATAGCTGTAGGCAACTTCGTTACCAAATAATCTGCCAATTTTTCTCGTGCTGCTTTACTATCAGGACTCAGCTGTCTAACTCTGAAACAAATTCAGATATGTTTCTCAAGGTTGGTCTCTGATTTCCAAAGGTTTTTGCGGCAGGCAGTCCCCAAAAATACATATATACAACTCGCCACTCAAGCCAAATATATATATATATGTGTGATTAACTAGTAATTCTTACTAAACACAATGAGTAGGTCAGATAATTAAAAAATTGTTAGAAAGAGAAAAATTTTAATTAGCAGCTTGCGCTGTATTAACTTATCAAAAAAATTAATTTTTGCTCGCTATACAAATCGAATAAGACACTTTCAATTGTATGAGTTGATCTCACTTCCCTCTTCGCACTGGAAATTAAAGTATTTCTCAGTAGTTGAAGAACTCTAGTACTATGCCAATTACGAAGATAAACGGATAATTTATTTATAAAATCCGCTATCACGTGACTTCAGTGATAGAAAGAGAAAGAGAGAGTAAGAGATACAGAGTATGCGTAAGCTATTCGCTTATTCATAATGCTGACGCTTGGGTTTTGGTTATGGTTGACCAAGAAAAACAGAAATTCACGAGACAAGCGAGTGCCATCTCGCACGAAAAACTTGAGAAAAAGCCCAATGTATCTCGGAAAACTTTGAAAAAAGTGCAAGCGTGAACTATGACAACAACCACGACAAAACAAAGAAAATTAGAGAGTGAATATATTAGGAATATTTCAAATTGCTTTTTTTTGTTAAGAGTGGTAAAGATTAAAAAAGAAATGTAGAGAGAGAGAGAAAGATTAAACTTACGAAAATTGCTATAAACGAATGATTGTCAAGTGAATAAGCAATTAGACATTAGCAATTATCTTACTTTCAAGTTCTAACGTTCAGTTTTTAATCACAGGTTACGAATGAACAAGTAGTTTATACTATAAACACTAACCTTGAAGGAGAAACTTGAGGTACTGATTGCTGAGCAGAATCAACTGATGGTGAGGATGTTAAAGTAGGAGATTTCCAAATTTTCTTAAACGTGAGTGAACGGCTCTCGGTTGAAAGTTTTCGCCTTTCTTGAAAGCTATCAAAGCTTAACAAAGTCCTATGAAAAAAAACAGGTAAATGAGTTACTTTGAAAAACAAAAAAACCTATTTTTAGCAAAATCCAAATTTCTCTTTTCAAGAATTTGATGATGTCTCCAACATTTTGAGCATCTATTTCCCCATTGGGGAGTTCCAAAAAATCCGCAGCCATTTACACAAAGCTGGAAAGCAATCAAAGATAAGAAGAAAAATATAGAAGTTACCAAGTCTTTCTCGCTGATTTGAACCCTAATTCTCTTATTCTCGTCTGGCTCTTCTACTTCAGTTGAAGCAGAAGCATGGCTTTCTTCTCTGTACACAGACATGGCGCTGAAACACAATGGAATAAATTCAATTGATATGAAAGTAATAGGTTCAGAAAGATATTGGTGGGGGGAAACAAGAACGAGAACTAGATGATCTTCACTAATATTCGGCAAGAGCACACAGCTCAAACTAGACGAAGAAATGGCAAGAGAAGTGGAGTCGTTGGCTCCAAAAGTCCATGAGGCGGCATTGTATAAAAGGACATATGTCCTCTAAGTACGTGCAAGAGCAGAAATTTCAAATAAACTGAGCAAAAGACCAAGAATAGAAAGGTAAAAACGGTAAATGAAGGTTCGATGAATTCAATTTCACAATTTCTGATCATTAATTTAGTATAGAGAGAATCAGCATAAACGCCAAAAAGCAAAAAACTAATGTAAACGAAAAACAAATTCTGAGGGAGCAAAACAAGAACGAGTGGCAAGACAAACTAAAGGAGGCCTGTCCGGCTATCAGCCAGGGACACGCCCAAAACAAAAATAAGCCTAGTATAGAGGATACACAAAAAGAAACGGATGAGACAATGAAGCAGAGATAAGCGGTCTCGGGTAACGGTAATAAAGTGACAAGTATAATTGATTTTATCAATAAAAACTCACTTAACACAATCCGATGGCAGGATATCTATGCAAGGCACATCTAAATTGAAAATTGATTGATTAAGCGATGAAAAACAGTATAAGCGATAAGAAGTGTCTCGAACACGCAGTGTGATATCGATTACAAACTAAGAAATAAAAAAAATCTTTAATATTCTCTAACAACCTACTTAGACGTATATCACAAAACATTAATAATAAAGATATACGAGAGAGATAATTCACCTGAAAATCCATAGAAGGCACAAGAAATAATGAGCAAACTAGGATTACGGCAGATAGAACCGCCACAAATACCGGCAAGTTAACAAGTTCTTTATATGTACAATGGGATTTGAAAACAGAAATTACTATCTAACCAAAAACCCAAGGAAATGCAGAATACGATTCATAATCATACTAAAAAACATCTTCTAATTTCCCAAAACTCTGGCAATTACTTCAGAGCAATCATCGGATAAACATTTATCACTCAGCCAGGAGTGAAGCTCTTTCTTATACTCCTCCTTCTTGCAAGCAGTTGCGATGAAGGCACGTGCTTCATTAGGCTGTTCAAGACGCATGTAATGAACAATCATGTAGAAAGCTGCATCACTGTCGGCTGAAATTAATGCAACTCATGAATATCTCAACCTTGTGCTGAAAGTAAGTTTTCAACCTCGTTTAGCCGCCTCTTTCATCCACTTTAGGGATAATTCCTCGTCTTTCTCTGTTCCTTCCCCTCTCAAATAGCAGAGAGCCAATGAATACATGGAAGCAGCATGACCGAGCTCAGCAGCGTCAGCCCAATTATAAAAGGCCTGCAAATAAAAAGTATGAGATAGGTTTAGCTGGAGAAAAAAACTACAAACCTCAAGCTTGTTCGATGTTATTCCAATCCCGTAGAACAGACAATCACCGTAGTTGTACATGGCCTCAACGTTTCCATGTTCGGCAGCATTTTTGAATCTAAAATATTGACCTTTTGTTTGGTTTGATGGAGGAATGTTTGCCTTCGAACAGCTTCAGTTCGCATGCCAGTCTCCATCAACTCCTCGCCAATTTTATTCTCTAGGTCCCAAGCGAGTTCATCTAATCGACCCACCCCATCCGAGCTTTTACCATCACCTGTGACATCTGTTTGACAAGACACCTTCAAGAAAGAATATTACATTTTAATTCAAATTGCTTGGTTCTTACTTCCGCTGATTTGCAGAGAGTTTTACTAACTTTTCTTAGATTCTTGGAACAAACAGAACCATTTGATATTGGCTTCAACGAATTATCAAGAACCTCGAACGAATACTGTAAAAAAGCCGTACAATTACGAAAAAAAAACAAAGAAACAAACCAAATATGGATTCGAGAGATTTGGATTGAAATGAGTCGCTTGATTATTAGGATTGAGTAAATTGAATAGAGGGATCACAGCATCAATCAAACGGCTAAAACTATTATTAAAAATAAACAGAAAAAAATGATAAAAAGTTGCTAACCTGGTAGGGGTAGAGGAAGGGTTCTCCTCTTCGTTTTCGTTTTGGGAAGTTGTAACTTGGTGAGGAAGAGTAACCAAACGAGGACTGTTTCTAAGGATATTTGAGAGTGCTAAACGTTGAACACTCATGCTACGTTTCTAAGCAGTCATATCTCGTCTAAACTACTTCTACCTAGGATCAAAATTATATTAAAATAATAACTGTCAATAAAATATAAAACGACGAAAAAGCGAATTAAAGCTGACCATTAACAGTGAATAGAGAAAACGAATAAATAACTACTGGTGAAAAAAATATTATCGGAAAAAAGAGATGTATGACAAAAAGCAAAGTCACACGACACATTATCAATGATACCGTTAGGTTCAAAGATCAATAAAGAACAAAACATTTAATTCAATACAATATTATCTTATAGATGCATTCGTGACATCCTAAAATTAAAGAAGTTTATTTTTCTAACACAATTAAGACAAAACGAATCGAAATAAGAAGACGTTGCATAGTATAAGCTGGAACACTCCAGGCCAGGGTTTCGCGATGTAGCAGACAAAATTGTCATTGGAGCGATCCTTAGTTTGTTCAAACTGAGTAATGACTAAGCATTAAACATTTATGACTTTTGTGCATATACTGCGAAAGAAATAATTAATTTCGTAAGAAGAAAAAGGAAGAAGAAGTTTTTGTGCGAAAGTCCAGACACTTCTACTCTTACATGAGTCAAAATTGAAAATTTTAAAGAAAATGAAAACGACAGCATTACTGATAACGCTACTGATCAGACACTGCGGCTCCGTAAATATTGCTTGGCTGTTTGTAAAGTTCATTTTGATCGGTAAAACCAACAATATGAAACTGAACTCTCGACTTTCTCGCAACAATCATATCAAATCGAAGGTTTTAATCTCGTTTTAGCGTGTTCTATCATATCACTGATCTCCTCGTCATCAGCTGGCTGCAGCTTCATCATCATCATCAACATTATGGTCATCTCAACATCTCTCAGCAACATCGGTCTCTAGCTTTTCAGATACAACCAAACACGGTATTGCAATCCGGTCCATGAAAACATCTTCGTGATGAAGTCAGCCTTTCTTCAGCTTTCATCCATATCTTTGAAGTCTATCTTACCGACCTTGAGGCTTCATCTCCTTATCAAGCAGCTTCTCGCATCGTATAACACCTTCAATATCAGTCGTACAGAATGCTTGAAGCTGATGAAGTCACAACAATTCTTGTCTCCATGAATAGTCGCCAGTTAGCTTTCTTCTACTAACTAGATGATCTAATTCAGTTGATGAATTCTAGCTTATTCAGTCTTTTTATAGATTTTAATCTTGTTTTTAATTTTCTATCTAAATATTTTTATATGATTTGAAGAAATTTATACTGTAACTTTAACCCTTCCGCATATAATATTCCATTTTCATCATATAATTTGCATTTTCAAGCTTTTTTTCCAACTTTCCCATATGTCACATGAGCTTTTCCGGTCTATTCTTCTTCAGTCCTTTCATCTCCTTTCACCTCCTCATTGCAACTTCTATGGATTTATAATTTCTCATTCTCAAGGTCATTTTAACTGGAAATGTTTGATTTTAAGTTTCAAGACAATTGAATGCAAATTTGAGTTTCAAAAAAAAAAAAAAAAGGAAAAAATTTAAAAGCTAGTGAGGCTGTCTCATAAAAATGTACATTTACATGAGTTAGGTTGACATACAATACGACATGTTTTTCAAAAATGGCCCCAATAATACTTGAGCACGCATGCTCTTCAGTTGTCCTTTTTTCCTCTTTTCCAATTGGAATTTATAAAAATTATGCCTTACACCAGTGTTTCGGATAAGGAGTTAGACGCACTTTTGAGGAACATGTCAACTATTTCTATGAAACAACAAGAGCAATCTCTTTCATATACTCTTTCTCCACCTTCTCACTCTCTTTATCTTCTACTCATTCTCTCTCTCTCCCTCTCTCTCTTTCTCTCTCTCTCTCTCTCTCTCTCTCTCTCTCTTTCCTCTCTTTCTGTGAGATGTTTGCAAGATTAGATCTACTGAGGCAGCTGGAAAGATGTTTTTGAAAGCAAAAAAGAGATAACTGGGGGGAAAATAAGCAACCTTGGCATAGCTGAACGCAATTTTTGTTGGAAGTTTTCTTCGTTTTGACGGAAATCCTTGATCAGTCTCGTGACCATCCAAGACCTTCCGTGGAGTGAGGAAAGGGATCAAAGATTTCCATAAAAAGCTGGAAAAGCTGGATGACGGACGACAAAAGGAAATACGAAATTGTCACCAAATCGAGCTTTTTTTCATGAAAAACGTTTAACCGGCAGATCTCAGACTTACAGCAGAGATGGACAGTTTGTCCCGTCCTTGAGCTTGTCATCAACAAGAAGCATCAGCATGTGCAGAGATAGTAGCTAGGCTATCTATGATTGCAATAGATACTACAGGAGGCCAGGCAGACTGCTGAGAGACATTTCATCAGATCATATATATGGACACAGAAACAGGGACGATTTCCATACGTAGTCTTCATTCCCATCTTCCTCTACTACGCTATTCGTCAGTTTCTGTCTTACCCTGTTCGATTGCTAATCATTCAAGTTCTTCCAATATAGGGTGGTCGAGGCTGCATCATCACAACTCTCCCCCCCCCCTTTTCTTATTGCGTTTTCCAACCTATTCGTTATCGTTTCTGTTACGTAACTGATCAAGCAGGCCATATAGCAAAAAACCGGAAGATTATACTACAGATAACCGGCTTGTTATGACTTTTTCCATTTCGTGTGACACAACTAGCTCTTTCCTAATATCCTATATGGGTGCTATCACGCTCACATGTGTATGTGTTTATGTATATTGGATGTACATATGTGTGTATGTCTGTATCGGGATATATGTACATATATGGAGAAGAGAACACAATATTGAGTAATATTCTTTGATCCGTAAAAGACCGTTCACACTTACAATGCTACTACAAGGCTTATTGCCCATACACAACTAGGTTAACAGATGCTTAGTGTCATATAAAGACACACATTTACAGGCTTCTAGAGCTAATTTGATGTCTTTTTTAAAGGAAAAACGTAATGTTATTTCCAATCAACTGCACATTTTACGTGGAAAGCAATGCTTTAGACAGTTTTCTGAAAATGAAAAACACAATCTTATTCTGAGTCATGCTCTTGCTCATTGGCTATAGGCAATTGTACTGCTTCGTTTGTCTGTTTTTCATATTTTTCTGACCACAGGCTAGTTAGTTAGCTGCAAACGGCTACAGCCCAGCTCCAACAACACACCTCTACATGTGGAGCGAATAATCAGAAACAAGAGCCTTCAGGCAAGCAGTAACAGCACCAGTATCTATACCCATAAACAAAGCTTCAAATACAATTTATTTCCCATACAAAGTTCTTGAAATGAACTGAATAGCAGCAGGCAAGTAAATTGAGCTGAAAAGAATTCATTTCTATTGGAAATAGGTGGAGGGGTTAAAACTGTCTCTTTTCAAAATTCACGCCCTAATATCGTCGATATGTTTGTACAGCTTATGAGAGTGTTCCTGTGATCATTAAAATCAGAAAACAAACATTTTTAGCTCATTTTGGATAACATATCACCTGATATATGTATCAGAAACATGTAATTTATATTTTAGTTGGCTAAAAATCTCAATTCTCAACTACGTTTCCGCCGAAAACAAATAGAAAAAAAAAAGAGATGGGGACAACTATATTTCATAATCCATCATATTATACCGATCGATCTATTGTATGTCTTTCTTTACATACCTGAACACATCAGCTTATACATCTAGCTCAAAGCTTCATCTATATTGAATTAGCTTTTTGCGTTTTTTTGCATTTTGTGAAATCTTACAAGATTACGAGAATGAAATACAATGTTCATTACAAGTATCGTATTGTGGTCAGATGTTGAGAGAATATGTGTATGTATATGTACATATAAGTAAGAAAAACTAAGAATAGTATATCCGAAAAACAAGAATACGATCATGGCGACACTATGCTATCCTGCCTGCCTGCATGCCTGCCTGCTTGCCTGCTTCCAAACAAGAGAGAGCTAAACAGCCCTGTATTTTTTAGACCAATGGTCAGATGGCTATTGGTGAACCAAAAAAGTGAAACTGAAGCACGCTTCAAAGCTTCTCTTCGGCCATAACACGTCGTATGTAGTATTATGAATGAATAATAATAATAATAAGATATATGGATAAAATAAAGGAAAGGAAAGGAAGGGGGGGGGGGGGTTGAGAACAACCTATGCATGAACATATATGGGTAAATAGAAATAATAGATGTATAAATGAATTATATATATATAATATATATATATATAGTTAGATGTTTTTCTTTGAATAATAATAATAATAATTAAATATATATGTATAATCCATTATATCTTTTGTTATTATGTTTATATATTTATTCAAATAATCTTAATTGGCGCGTTATTCGTGTTTTTTCTTATTCCACGTAATCACGTGAAAAAGTAAACATAAAGCTAACTGATGTCATCAATTGCAATTGCACTTTAAGCATCAAACGTTTGTTTTATCTTCAGAAAAATAAACTCGTATGTATGTATTTCCATTTAAAATAGTAGGAAGTAATTGAAAAAAGTAAACAGAGGAAGATAATATGCTTTTATGCTGTCTGCAATATTGTGGCATGCTTAAAGTTCAAATGTTGTACTTGTGGTAGCTGATAGACTATAGAGAGAAGATGTATACATACACAACACAATCTCCTCTCAAAAATTTTTGTCCTTTTTTATCAAAAAGAAAAGAAAAAAAAGCTGTAATTTGATGTCATGTGAGTGTATGTTATTCAGCATCATTATGCTTTCTTCCAAGCCTATACAGCTTATTCAGTCATAATAAGCTGTAAGCATTTTGGTTTTAATATCAATTATATATTTAGAAAATATAGATTGATATTGCAATTTCAAAAACTTTAAATAATATAATAAACGGGAGAAAAATGGGAAAAACAATATATATAGATAACTAGAAAATAGTTAAAAGATAAAAGTAATACTGTAAACTGAAAGTGATGGATCTCTTTCTATGTATAAAGAATGAATTTTATACATTTTTATAATCTAATTCTTATTTTTAATATTATTAAAATATTTTAAAATTAATAATAAAAATAAAGATGATAATAATATTTCTAAAAAAGGGGAGAAAGAGAGAGAGTTGATTATGGTAATATAAACTTAAATGATTGTCTACTATTGTAAATATTGATAAGATTACTTGTGTGATTCTATTTTTAACTTTGAAAACTTTCTTAATTCTTATCCAAATTTTATTCTTATTATTTTCTAAAAACAAATGAGAAAAAGAGATTAAAAATATTAAAAAAAGACTGATTGGAATCAATCAACAATCAATGTATGTGATATACATAGAGGTCTACACCAAAATTTGCACAGTTTTTGTGATAATTTTTAGTTGAACGACACATTGTTGTTTTGCTCGGTTACAGTTGAACTTTTTTTCATTTATTTGTATAAGCTTATACATAATGATTAGAAAAGTACAAATAAAAAGAAAAATGAGTAGCAGATATATAAGAGTTATTCTAAATTTGGATATTTAATAGCACAAAGTACTAAAAGCTGTGAGAAAAAAGTTCAACTGACAGAAGATGCGGGAAGGCACAGTAGATGAGAAGGACCGCCGAGAGAGGGAGATATGAAAAATGGAAACGTGAAAAAGAAAAAAATTAATAAAAGAAGAAATATTTGATCAAAAGTTAGCTGTGAATCAATTCATAATAACAAAAAATATGAAAATGGCATTTTAATGGAGAAAAGATCAAACTTTAAATGTTAGCCGACATTAACCTGTCCAACTTTTTGCTCTTTTTTTTCTATAAATTTTTGATGAAAACTCGGGAATAGCATTAGAACTAGAGAGATTAACTCGTAAAAATAAAAATAAAAGCTTTTCCTCTTCATACTTTTGCTCTCTCTCTCTCTCTCTCTCTCTCTCTCTCTCTCTCTCTCTCTCTCTCTCTCTCTCTTGCTCCCTTTTTGCCTTATATTCTTTATATAAATCTCTTAGTACATTCAGAATTGTTGTGCTTTAACCATTGTGATCACCTTAAGTACAGATTCTGATTTAACGCCAACGTATGTATAACTCTATGACTTATCATAGTTGTAAATTGAAAAGACTGGTCAACTAGTACGTTCGCCCTTAGGACATCTATCTTTCCAATTTCGGAGGAAAAACAGGTCCATAGATTAGTTGAGACGGCTTAACACACCTAGGTTTTCTTGTATTCAACTAGACGAGAATTGCGTAACATTCGATTTTCCTATTTTTAGTCATTAGATGAAGAAGACAACGACACTGATGTGAGTGACAGAAAGAACAAGATATTGAAAGGGAAAGAGAGAGAGAAACAGAGAGAGAAAGAGGAAGAAAAGAAGAGAGAAGAGATGAATAAGAATGAATTGAGACTATGTTGATAAGAGAAGGATACAAAAGAATAATGATGATGTAAGAACAAGATATCATATCTCATATCAAGCTTTTACGATTTTCAAAATAATTTCAAATTAAGCAATTCGTTAGGCCCGACTACTCCCGAAGGAGAAATTTTAACAATAAAAAAAATCGAAAATAATTTTACAAATTAATCAAAATTACCCCATTACTATTTTATTTTTCAATTGCAAATTTGATCAATTAGTCATGTTATGAGTCTAAATGTGTTTACTATACCTTTTGAGCAATTTTGAATGGTTTTTTTTCATTCTCTCCAACAACATTTGAGATGAAATCGTGATTTTTAACACAACAAAAGCTCTAATCTCAATATAAGCTATGTAAATCTGAAAAGGTTTAACAAGGTCATTTCTAATTCGAACGAATCAAAGTTTAGTTTGTTTTACAACCGGTCTTTGCTTATGCACATGTGAAAAATGAAATAATACACTCGCTTATACACACACATACACGTACAGTCGCACGTCTACATACATATCACGTATAAGGCCATATACACGTGTGTGTTTTCACGTAATACCACGTGGTAGTATCATATCATGCTAATTAGTTCAAGTGAAAAGATTCAAAAGGAGCATGCTGGTAAACAAATTTCATTAAAAAATAAATAAGAAATATTGTTCATCTAAATCTATCATGAGGGATTTACATACATAGCATATGCATGTGTAATTTTCTTTTCTTTTTTTTTTTGAAATTTTTTGGAACAAACACTGCTACAAGGCCAATCATCCAGTTAAACAAGATGCCCATGTATTGTATTATGACGATTCAGAAGATGACTTTATCGTCGTCGTTGTCGTTCACACCGTGCATCCTCAGCCGGTCTTGCTTTTCGACGGACAGAATGATTGCTTGTTGATCGGTTGTCGTTTATGGCCAGTAACTTGTACAGGCTTTTCCATAAAAGAGATTTCATTCCTCCTCTTGAACGCATTGTAGTTGCTGCCTTGCCTTGTTCACAATTGCAAATCCAGAACGAGGCAGCTTCATCAGTATGTATCTTTCCCCCTTTCTTCACCATCTCACAACGGCCAGCTTCCTTTTTCGTATTTCTGCATTACTCTACATGGTTAATACCATCATCCTAATCTTCTGTTGTACTGTCCTTATCATTGCTTCTCCCAGTCTCTCTCTCTCTCTCTCTCTCTCTCTCTCTTTCACTCTCTCTATCTCTCTCTCTCGCTTACTATCCCTCCTTTTTTAATTTTTGTTAGCATCACTATTCAGTCATAACTGACCGGATGAATCTCGTTTTTGTCCAGCTTTCCAACAATGTTACAACATTCTTCTTTAACACAAGCACGATGATTACACGTTTCTATCGTATTCTTCCCTTCTTTTCATATTTCTTAATTTTCTTGTAATTTTAATGAAAACGAAGTAATTTCTTCATAAGTCAGCTGATGAATGCCGCTGTACGTTCATCGTCACAAATATAGTCATCATTTCTTCAGCCTATATCATCTCATAAGATCAAGCTTCTCAATCGTATCGCACATGTCTCACCTCAATCACCGAAAAACGGGAGAAGCTTTGAAAAGGAAATGAAATTGATATATTTAGCTTATGTTCAGTCAACTTCAAATGTTCACACCACTGCAAACTTTTGGTCGAAAACTCAAAAGATTAGTCTGACATTCTGAGATTTGAAGACAAAAAACTTTGCGATTTTTTTCACTTTCGTTTACTTGTTTCCTCGATCTCCTAACGTCAGCATTAATATAGCTGCTGCTTCATAGAACTTTAGCTTAACCAAGAGAGAGAGAGAGATAGAGAGGGAGAGAGCAGAAGGAGTTACAGAGGGTTTGGATGACAGAGATATAGAGAATCAGTGGTATGCCCTTGGGCAATTCTTGGTAGACCGTAGAACAGGTTTAGCCAATCGGATTAGTCTGTCTTGTTGTATTGCCTTCGTGTGCCTTATATGAGAATCTATTTGATGAGAAGTATACAAGCTTAACGACTCTTCTTATCTCACAGATATATGCGACCTTGTGAGTTCTTGAAATATCATTTGAACTAATCGACTACCTTTGCCCTTCTTCATTAGATATCATCATCTTTAGTATTGCAACAAGGACATGCTTTATCTATCTAGCTTTTCCTAGATAACAGGTTCAACCAATCATATGCGATCTCTGACTGTTGACAACGTGGTGAACGCCATTTGAAATAGCCTACCTTGAGAAGTGGAGAAAAGAGGGTGAGAGAGATATAGAAATAGAGAGAGAGAGATAGAGAGAGAGAGAGAAAGAGAGAGACTAAGAGACATGAACAAGAGAGCTAGAAGCTGTCGACTGATATATTATCTTCAAATAAACATCTGTTAAGCAATATTTTAGACAACTATTCTCTCAGTCATATCGTCAGACAGACAACAGTCTCATCTAGTTTTGAAGCTTTTTCAAGTATCGAAACATTTAAAGTTTCATCGTAACTTCAGCATATGACTCATTAACATCTCCGTACAAGGCTTGATCTCAAGTTCTTCGCTCATTTCATCTGTTTCATCTAGAAGCTATGTCGCTGCGTTCATTGTTAATCCCCCTGGATACACACTGTACTCTCATATAGCCTTAAGCTCATACGTAGACCAAACCAACATTCCAGCTTATGCTGCACGAAATAAGCGTGACGACGACGACAACGATAACCAGGACCACATGGAGGAGATGAAGTAGAAGAGAATAATAGATGAGAAGAACAACATCAGGGAGATGGAAGAGGCGGTCAACGTCTACAGACCGTCTGTCAGTGTATCTGTTGTCGACGGTCAAACAGAAAAGTTCAGAATATTCAACGATGAATTGTTTCTCACTCCGCTCGCTTATTCATTCAATCTCCCCCCCCCCCTCTCACTCTCTATTTCGTATCTCTTAGCTGTCTCACCATTTATGTTATGACAATTTTTCTATAGTTAAGTGTGTGTGTCTGTGTGTGAATTGAGTGAGTCAGTCAGTTCATCTCTATCTCTTTCCTGCTAGTAGATCTGTCTCTCACGGAATTTATATATATATATATATTCAAATGAAAGGTGGTGAATCAGAAGAAGACTATGACAACGACGACGATGTTGATGAATCTGTAGAAACGACGTCAATGAAGAAGACGACAACAACAACGACGCCGTTGTCGTCGTTGTTGCTGAAGAGGAGAAGGATGGTGATGATGACGATGAAGGGCTAACTGTGTGAGAGAGACTGAACACATACAACAGCTTATTGTTTGTTTGTAGTTTGTTGACCGTTGAAGAAGCGAATTGCCCTTAGGGCATGAATAGCCATAGACAACAGGCGTTTATTTGCTCACATCTTCAGCCTTGATGCTATTCTCAGGTTGTCCTGAACCCCTGATGTTCGGATAAGCATCTCTCATTCAACAATCTAAAAAGCTTTCACGCACATCTTGGGACCTTGTTCTTTTGCCTTTTTTGGTTAAATATTGGAGAAATGCGCTCAGTCGCTCGTGAGCTCGGTGCTGAGCACAGTTCGTTCAGATCGAATGCTGCAGCTAAAACGACACGATCAGTCTTGTCGTTTGTTGCACGACGACAACAACGACAACGACACTCAGTCTCAGTCGTTAGGTCAACGACAGCAGTGCTACTTTCTTCATAAGCGCCATAGATGAAGTAGATCTGATTACGACGACTGTCTTTTCCATCGATGGTGCAAGCCATATACGAGCTATCATCCATACGTATTATCCTTCTCACTTCTCAATTACAATGTCTGCATCTTCTTCTCCTCCTTTTTACATCTTCTGGTTCCAGCCCTTCATCCTCAACTAGTAGTTGGACTGTTTCATCATGGCCACCAGTACACCAACAATGCCTCTTTTCGTCTTTTCTTTCATCTGTCTAGTTGATTCTCCTCATATCCACTGATCTCTACTTCTCTCTTCCTTTCATAGCATTCTTTTCAAAACACATAGCTAATCTTCTTCTTTTCTCTACTTACTTTATCTAAGACATCCATTCTAGCTCGTTATCTGATGCTGACAGGGAAAAGCCAGTGACGATGAAGCTGCCACAAACCATATCATCGTCGTACATCCCATATTCATCGTTCGTGTAAACCATTAACGGCCATTCATAGTTTTTCTTTCCATAAAACTGCTTTCACCTTCATCGAACATGATCTACAAGCTTTACGATACTTCGCCATCTGATTTCGTCAACGCCTATCACGACCACAAGGCATTCAAGCCTGCCGACAGACAGTCGCATTCCTCCGACTGTTCGTCGTATCCAAATTCCTGAATGCCAATGACCTAGGATGCATGAATTGTCTGGTTCAAGACATGCCATGATCCACAATGTATCATCCTCTTCTCAAGCCACTTTATTCACCTTACCTCTGTCGTTGTCGCTTTCTCCTCCCACCTCTGCTACAAACCATCTTCCGCCTCTTTTCACTGCCACTATCGAAGGGCGACATCATTCACTTTCAGCTTCCTGCTTGAAGCTAGCTGTAACTTTTCATTTCTCAGCGATCTCAACTAGTTCATATTCAATATATATTTTCATTTATTTTTATAAATAATTTTATGTTTGGATATTCGTATTTGAAATTTCTTAATCTACTTGTAGTTGCTTAATCAGTGCTAATTCCATATATTCAGATCCAGATGGAAAATCTCAGGATCTTTAGGACGTTATCCATCTTAGCATCTTTAGGTGTGTTTTCATTACAAACTTTTATAATATTAATTAATATTAAAATAATAAAAAGATCACATAGACTAAGATATGTGAATTAGTTTGCATCTATTTTACGTGAAAGTTCACGTTGGTTTACAATGCATTCGCGTGAAAGTTCACGTTGGTTTACAATGCATTCGCGTGAAAGTTCACGTGAGTCTAGCATGTAGTCACGTGCAAGCTTTACATACAAAACAGCTGTAACTTGAAGCTTTTCAATAAAAATCATACTATATATCCTTTAACTAAACATAAAACTTACAGGACTTGTTGTGTATGGAAGTGGACCGGATTTGGCATTCTTAGAGGATTCAGACTTCGAGCACGCAGACAAGCTAACAAACGGTCTTCCCTTTTCGTCAATGTAACATTGATCGCATGATCATCTGGAACTACGTGTATTTCAGATGAAATCTTCGGTAAGCACATACCCGTTGAAGTTGTGAACGACTACAAGACTGATATTCGTGGTCCACATAAGCGTCAAAAGGTTTGTTCAAGCTTTCTCACTCAAGTTGTCCATACTCTATGTAGCTGCCGCAACATACGGATTTGAACGACGAACAAAATATCTTTTAATCTTTTTTATTTCTTTCAGAGAAATGGAGTATCGAGAGCAGCCAAGTTATGGCCAAATGCTCGAATTCCATACGCCATCTCCCCTCACTACAGCCCTCATGAAAGAGCCTTGCTAGCTAAAGCTGTAAAGCAGGTCTGAAAAGTTTTTTTTGAAAACTTTATTCAAGAAATAAAGACAAACGAGTTCACCTTTTTCAATTTCAGTATCATGAAAAAACTTGTATCCGCTTCGTACCACGTGCTGCTGGTGAAACTGATTACCTGTTTATAGGAAAAGTCGATGGGTAATCAGATTTCAAACAATTTTTTTACTTTTTCGTGTTGTCTTCAGATGCTTTTCGGAAGTTGGAAGAACTTCTGGAGTTCAAGTGCTTTCACTAGATAATGGTTGTATGGAATATGCTACAATCATTCATGAGATGATGCACGTAGTTGGATTCTACCATGAGCACGGTTTGTTCAAAACGCTAGTATGCTCCTAGTTCATGGAGTATAATTACAGAACGATGGGATCGTGATAACTTCATTGATATCATTTGGCAAAACATCGATCGAGGTATGAATCTGCAACATATCTTATCTAATACAATTCAAAAACATAATAATTTATTTTCAGGAGCATTAGATCAATTTGGTAAAGTTGATTTGAGCAAAACATCATATTATGGACAGCCATACGATTATAAATCAATTTTACACTACGATAGTCTGGCATTTAGTAAGAATGGATTCCCAACCATGTTACCAAAACAAAAATGTATGATTTCATGTAAATTTTTTTACCTTCGTATCTTGCTTTTCAGCTGCTACAATTGGGAATGCGAAAGATTTTTCTGATGTTGATCTTGCAAAAATCAATCGTATGTATAGTTGCGATCGAAAGGACATCACTGCTCCATTTGCACGTGCTCAAGTAAGTTAAACTTCATCGTCTAACAACAACCTGTACTGATATGACTGTCTCTTTCTCTTGCAGCATAGTGTAGCCATTTATGCTCCATCAGCTCATAAGTATGATGATCGTCCAAAGCTTCCATCAGCTTATTATGGAAATATGGATGGTTATGGAAGTTCGGGAAAACCAGCTAGCAATAGTCGTGAGTTTGCACCATCTGTTTGAATTAAACTTTCGCCCTCGTATTGGTGAAAGTGTACTTGAATGCTAGTGATCTGAGTTTGATTTACCTTCTTTTTCCAGAATGTGAGGACAAAATCACCGTCTGTTGGTGGTCTGCAGATCGTTGTCGTTCACCTACGATCGCTTCTATGATGATGACATTGTGTCCAAAAACTTGTAGGTTCTGTTAAGTATTGACGACAACGACAACGTAGATAGGACCAGCTGTTTCAAAAGGATTCGCGGGTTACCTGAAGATAATTTCTTATCTAGAAATATGCATTTAAGAGTTTTCCTTCACACTACTATCTGTCTGTATATTGAGTCCTTCGTTTATCTCTCGTACGTTTATGTATGTCTGTATATAGAGATTTTTGAAATCTCTATTAGATCTCCTGTTTAAGCCAGTTACCCGGTTAGCTTTTCACTTTGCTTTTAGCTTAGGCTTCTTGCTTCTTCGTATTAAAGGACGGGTATTCCATTTTTGTTTAAAAAAAATTGGCCAATTGCTTGTATATATATGTTGGAAATAAATTGAATTCGATGTTTATCTGTGAATCACATCGTCATATAAGAATAGAAAATTATGAAGACGACGAGGAACCGTACTGAGCCAACATGTGGACTAAGTATTAATATTAAGTAAGCTCAAACATAATGGGTACAGAGACAAATATTATATAAATATCAAGGGTGAAACAGTCAGGATACTTGCTTCGGCTACGAGAAAAATAGAAAAAAGAAGAAAAGATAAAAATTAGAGAAAAGGAAGATAGCGAGAGAGAGAGAGAGAGAGAAAAAGAGATGAAAGTGGGTGCACCCTCAAAAACCATGATACAAGTACAACAAATGACTAAGGTACGAGATTGTGTTAGTTGCTGAGTTAAATTACGCAGAGAATGAGATAATTTAGGACAAATAATTAAAACCTCGTAAAGTTGAGAAGCATTATGCGATTACAACTATGTTGCATATATTAAAGTAAAAATTATTCAAAAATATGCAAAAATAACCTAAAAAATATGGCAAAACTTCGAGATGTTTATATGTGTAGCGAAGAAGACGCGCTATATCTAACATGACCATTGGGTACGTGCCAGCGTGAAGGACGATACTAAAGTTGAACATGTATTATTGGAGAGCTGGCTAAGATTCAAAACTTACTTTAATTAAAAGTTGCCCGCTTGTTGTATGAGGATTATAATAAGCATATGTTAGCCAACCAGTGATACAGAGCGCTAATCCCAGGAAAAATACCAGACCAGCTACACCATTGTTTTGCGTTTGAGCTGAGAAAATTGAATTTTTTACTTTGTAATATCAATAATATAAACAATTCAGTAAAGCAAAGACAAAAAACAATTCTTACCTGTTTTCGTTTTGCGAAAATTTGATGCGACTGGTGCACCATGTGTATCAATACCTCTAGAAGTGGAAGAAGGACTGAATAATTTTGGAACACTACTACTACGAATACATGACGACAACTTACCGCTTAGTGCTAGAGTCCTCCAAAGTACAAACCTGAGCTTTACCCTTTATTTGGCATTTACCTTCAATCCAATCTTGACGACGGCGATGAAGACTGAAATAAGCAGATGAGAATAGGATAATGAGGGAAGTTCTAACCCAGCTTCATCAGTGCAGAAGGAACCTCCTTCATTTCTACACCATGAACAAGAAAAATATTTTAAAGTAGAATTAACACACGTTTCACAAGTAGTCATTCCAATGCAAGCTGAAACTCAAATGTATTCAGGTTGTAACTTTAATGTAGCTTACTAGGCTGAGCTTCAAGGAAAATGACGATATTGGATTTGATTTCAGATGCAGGAATTTCAATTCTGTGATATTCATATATAACTTGTTTTGGATTAGCTGAAAGATTCCATTCACAAAGATTCTAGAACGTCCGACTTACAAGTAGATCCAGCTGGTACAATGTGCTTGAATAGATAAGCATCACTTATGCCAACCTTAACAGGATGATTGGCATCACTTATGTTGCCAATGTGTTCTATTGGGATCTGCAAAATACGGGAAAAGTTATAAATTCAATCACAGAAATAGATTATTACATCTTTATAAGCATAGACGATGTCCCCATTCTTGTGTAAAACAGCTTGGAAAGTAAATTGCCCTTCTAAAACGAAAAAAATTAAGAAATTAATCTGTTTTTCAACAAATATTTAACAGAAACATACCTTCAGTTTGTTCTCTCAACTGAACATTCCGCCATTCAACCACAAACTTTTCTCCATCATCAGCAAAAATAATGTTTGAACCCTATAAATATTCGTTAAATATAAAAAATATGGAAATTCAATTGTTACCGTGACATTAGTATCGAAATTGGCCATAAGTGGAGCAATGTATTGAGTAGCAGCTAGCCAATTATGTGTTCTATCACCAATATAAATAAAACCTGGAAGTTATACTTAAATTTCAGAAACATCTTCTGAAAGTCCATACCACCAGTAGCAATAGTTAAGTTATTCATGTAATGACCATAGAAGGGGAAAGGAAAAGTCAATTTAGCACCCTGAAACACAAAAGGATGAAATTAGAGGTTTTGACCAAAGAAGGATACCACAGCTCTGCGATAACTTCCAGATAGCAATGGATGACTGCTGTTTCCAACAACTCCCTTCTTCTTAAGCATTTCATCGATGTTTACGAAATACTTGTCAGCATCTCCAGTACCATTAAATACTTTTTTGATGTAATAAGTGTGATCTGTCTGAAATGTAACAATGTAATAAAGAGTGAACGTACAGAATCAACTTACAGAATCTTCTTCCACTTCATAATCTGGAGGAATAGTATAATTTGGTACTTCATCAGGATCGGTATCTCTTCTCTGTCTTCTTGACGACAAAGGGACAAAGTTGTCTAAGGCTGGATTTTCTGTTTCATATCGTAGAATTAATGGCAATAAATCAGTTGAGGATGTCACTAAAAATAAAAATGTATTGGAAACCAAAAAAAAACGGATTACCTTGTGATTCTATCCAAACTGATTGTAGTATTAGGAATACTGCTATCAGTAGCATGTCAGTTTCTGGAAAAACTGACAACTCTTTCTCTGTAAAAACATGAATGTAACGGTACAAAAAAGTATGACATAATATGATTAAGATATGAATCAGCATGAGAACTGAACAAAGGTTGAAAAAACATAAAGCTCGTAATATATTTTAGTAGAAAAAAATAAAACCAATCTAATAAAACTTATCACAGAATCAACTGGTCTTGTTTCAACATACACACACGCACATACCAACAGATATACATACAAAACCTCTTTCTCTCTCTCTCTTTCTCTCACACTTTTTTCAGTTTCTCTTTTTAACTCTAAGAATCTCTAATCTATCCAGTTTCTCTCCATCTCTCTTTCTTTCTCTCCCTCTTACTGTATATTGTCGGCATAATTTGCAACCTTGAAACTTTCGGGAGCAAAAAAAGTCAGCAAAGAGAGAGAGAGAGAGAGAGAAAGATAAGGAGGAAAAATGAACAAAATAAAATACAAAAAGATAAAACTAACAAACGTATGCTAATGAACAATAAATACAGAGACAAAAAGTAGGTCAAAAACTAGTGAAATCTGCAAACGTCATCGGAAATTTGTCAAAAAAAACATATATAATGAATGTGGTGCACCGTTTCAGTATTCGGAATGTATAATGATATATAACGACCAAAGGACATTTCTAGTATATTTGGCCAGCTTGCTTTTTATATGTTGCCCGTTCAACTTTCACTTCATCGTTAACCAGGCGATATTTATAAATAACAATACTGTCAGATTGAACGTCCATTAAAGAGAATGAAGGCTCTACATCACTGAAATTCCAAAAAATACAAAAAAAAACCTTCGAAACATCATACCCGTCCTTGTACACTGAAAAAGCTCCGGTTGCGCTGCCAGGGTCAACAAAGAAGCGGCCACCTCTTTCGACAGCAGAACATTCATGGGAATGTCCAGTGACAAGCACATCAACATCCAATTGGCGGGCAAGTTGATCAAGCATCTGAACATATATCGCATGCCTGCTTGCAATTCGAAAACGTTGTTTTACCCTATTGTTGTTCCACGGAACAATCTGGTGACCATGGCAGAGACCAATACGAAATTGTCCAACGGTTACAACTTTGGTATATGGGTAATTGAGATTCTCATCGTCAAAATCGCCTTTTACAACATGGACATCAGAAGATAGAGATCTGAAAAAACCAGTCAAAAACAAACAAATAAACAACCAATTGGGAGACAAACGGGAGAAAAAGTATTAGCATCGCACCTGAGATAATCTACCGTTTCTCTTGTACATAAGTTTCCTGTACAGAGAATATGTTGCATTTTATTAGGAACTAGAAGTTTCCTGAACTTCAGAGGAATGTTAGACTGCCTGTGAGGCAGAAAAAAGTCTCCAATAACAAGAACCAACTGAAATAAAAAAGATTTTACAACAATATAGAAAAAAGGGGACAAACCATGTTTGAGCTGAATGCAACACAACTTCTGCTTCTATTTAAACTGCAAAAAAAGTTTAAACAATTGAAAAAAGAAATATAAGAGAAAGTAATAAATCGAGCAAACGACATGATGAAGATTTAGAACTGCATCTAGAGAGCCTTGTCTAATTTTCATTCGATTGCTAATTTTTTTCGGACATTTAAGGCAGATAAAGGATCGAGAGATCGAAAATTGCATACAATTAGCAAGCAATGGGCAATATAAAACATAAAAACAAGAGAATGCCGAATTATCACCTAATTGAAGAAATAATTCATGCGAACAATGTTTTAAAAACTTATGATGATTCACTCTTCCATCAAAGTGAATAGTAACACAGTATATTAAACAATGTATAGCGCTTAGTAGTATCAGACAGTTCAACTCTCACATAATGGAGCATTTTAAAACAAATATAATGATCATAGAAGTAAAAAAACAGACAACAAATCATAAGGGAGATTGACAAACTCCAAATAACAACAAGTTATAACAAGATAATAGAAATTGAAATAGTAATCCACTCTTTCTTCCTTTCGTTATTGCTCTAGTTCTCTCTCTCTTACACACACACACACTTATACTCACAATCTATACCTCTCGGTATAATTTATCTTTATAATACTAATTTTATTTCTCACTCCCTCTCTCTCTCCCCTCTAACTTTTTTCCACAGTTATTATGTTCACTTCTTATTTCATTTAAAACTATCAAGACCAGAGATGAATAACAATCGCTGTTCTTTTATTCCGAACAATCAGAAGCAACAGCATTAGTTTCACTGAGTTCCTCATTACTGCGAGGTATTATGGGATTCTGCAAATCGTCAGCAAAGACCTAATTCTAAAAGCAAAGCTGGCGTACCGATAAGAAAGTTCCCATGTATCCTCTAGTAATGTCCGGTCGTGAGACACGTAGAAGACGATAACCACGCTTTTCAAGATTTGTCATCTTCAGGAACATCATTATTGTTTGAGGACATCCTACCTAAAATAATGGAAAACTTCTTCAGAACGTGCAAGCAAGACTTCACTTACAGATTTGAATTGATCAAAGTAAGGACCACTATACATAGTCATTTCTTTCATTATTTGAGGAAAGTCTAACCGTTTCCAAGGCATTTCAGCAAAATCTATCATTGCTCTAACAAGCCACACCTACAATGAATAGACAAAGTATAATCTTAGTTGTATAGATTGAGAAAGTACTTGTTCTTCTTCTCCTTCAGCTGGATCACCCATTCTAACCTCAAAATTATAACCTAGATGGCTAATATATGTGCGCGAATCATCGGTAATCTTTAAACAGAATCAGCTATTAATGACAAAAGTTTGAACATCAAACCTGTTTAGGACAGAGGAAATCAAGAATAGCCAGCTCTAGCCTAGAATTACCTTCACTGCCTGGGTACTTATCGTCTCGAGAAACGTGGTAAATACGAATAAACTTGAAAGAAAAATGCTTATAATATTAAAATTTGAGAAACAAAGCTTACTTTAACATCTAATGTATCTGCACTACCTCCTACTAAATCCATCTCCGTAACATATTGATATAACGGGAAAGTTTTATATGATCTACATGTCAGACACGCTTGCAACGTAACATGATGTGTTGTAGGAACTTCGAGAGCATCCAACTGAGTTGTCACATACTCCCAATATCCACACCATTCGTGAACAGCAAAATTCGATTCCTGTGAAATAATAACTCATAAGAAACGTCTTCAAAATAACTCACAACTGGTGCTTTTAATGTTTTTAATGATTTCGAAAATTGATTTCTGGCTCTAAGAATATCTCTATCAAATAGCCTAATAGCACATAAATTTGTTTGATCATACGCCATACGATGCTCTCCAGGAGGAGCTGACATTGAACGTCGAGGAAACATTCTGAAAACTAACAACTTCAAAGAAAACAGAAAAAAAAACAATAAAATAATAACGGAGAAGACCGAAAAAGCAGAAAACAAGATAGGAAACCCGCATATTTATAAAATGAGAGTAAAACGAAGAACATGAGGGTCAAAAATCTAAGTAAATAAATAAAAAATCTATTCATTCTTCTCGGCAGTCCCTACATTAGTAGGACTCTGAGCGAATCCGGCTGGACCTCCTCTCTTTTCGAGAATTGGTCCAAGCGTTTTAGGGAACACAGACATAGCCTTAAATCGTTCTCCCATTTCTTTCATTAAAAAGTTATAAGATTCTGCAAAAAAGAACAGATTAAAACATGATGTAGACATGAAACAACTCACTTATTAGATGCTCTTGTTTCGTGCGATCTTCGCATGTACCCAGCAATCTCCGAAGTCTTACACCAATTCCAAGTTGAGCCAAAAATTCTCTAAATTGCACCATTAACAAGTATAAAAACAGAGAAAGCTATTATTACCTTTGAATTATAGGGCCATAAGTGATTGCTCGATCATTAACCAAAGATTTCAAATAATTGAAGTCAACATCAGCCGTTATATCAATATGGCCAGGATCGGATAAAGGATGAACCTGATATCATGCGACGGCGTAAATGAAAAAGATGAAAAAGAACTTACTTGATCATGCTTCTTATAAGCTCTTAATGAAAAATCGCTTCTATCTCCGTCATGTCCATAATCAATTATTAATCCAAAACCTCCGCTGTGAATAATTCTAGAAGTAAAAATTTTATCAAATATAAAAATATCAAATAGAATACCTCTCAACAACTTGATTAATGAAAGTTCCAGAGTCAGGAGAAATCTCATAAATGGATTTGTGCTCATTCTTACGAATAGATTCAGATACAAGGCCTCTATAGACATTAACAATACAATAGATGAAAGCATCAAAAGCTTACCTCGTATGTAAATTCTCACCCTTGGAGTTCATAAAACATAGTTTATTGTGATCATCTAAGGCAATGTATACTTCATTCCAAGTGCCCGAATCATTTTTTTTGAATTGGTGGATTGGAAGAGCATCAAGGAATTCGTTTGCGATAAAAACAGAAAACTAAAAGATAACGCAACAGAAAAATAAGTAAATAAACAAACAAACTCACATTCTCTGGAATATTATCCACATTTTTATACCAATAAATAGGATAACCGTGCTTAGTTTTATTCTTACGAACATAAGGTTCGTCAGCTAAAACTCAAAATTTTAGAAAACAAAACTGAAAAATCAATGATTTACCATAGGTTTTTGTACTATTATCTACACAAAGTAGCCTTTCTTGTTCTAGCATAAGTGAGTCTGACATTTCAACCAAATGAATAGATACATCTTTTTCCTAAACAAGAGAGCGAAAATATTAAACATAGAAATGGAAATTACATTGAATTTGTTTAGTGAAGCTAAGACATCAAGCATTAGCTGGCCTGTTCCCGGGCCACATTCAACCAATTGCCATGCTCCTAATATGTACAACAATAAGAGACAACAAACAGATTAAGACAAACCTTTATGACCTGTGTTAGCTAATTCATAATACAGCCACACTCCGATCATCTCCCCAAATAATTGGGTAAGTTCAGGAGAAGTGATAAAGTCTCCTTTTTCACCAAACACCTATTAAAAACAAAAAGAATTTATAAGAACAAATTCAAACTTACGGGCTGTTGAGCACTAAAGCCTCCATAATAACCAACAGAACTTGGTCCAACCGACAGCTTCATATATTCAGCTACTGTGATAGGACCACTTACTTTAATTTTATCTACTATAAAACGTTCCAAGGCATTTTTTGCTGGTTTCTGCTATAATTCTAAAAATTATTGATTTATAATTAATTAATGGTAATTCTCACCGGAGATATAACATCTTGACCAGGAGTTATGATTCGTGAAAAATAACGTTTTAACGGACGAAATAGTGGATTACGAATCATTTCAAGTTTGGAGAAAAATTTTGAAACTACAAATTTAAATATGAATAAACAAATTGAGAAAATTGAGAAAATATAGATGCACTCTAACCCTCTAAATGCTTGGAGCAATATAGCGCATACATTGTGTTGACGCATACTTGGTGTTCCATAGAGATGGAAAGAGAAATAATTATCTAGTTGCTATAATATGTAAATTACGCAAGGACATTAAAATTTTATTTTATTAATCATTATAAAAAAATTTCAAAATAATTATTAACTGAATTCAAAAGAGATACATGCAAAAGTGCAAAAATACTGATGTTAAGCTATAAAAGCATGCTATTAAAGCTTGAAACGTACAGGTTTTTCAGAAATGTCTTGTCTTTCAAAAATATCAAAGCTTATTCTCAGCTTCTTCGCACTAGAAATTGGATATGAAATCAATCTAATAGCTCTTCGAGCTCTTCTCACTCTTCAATGGACATTCAACAGCCAAAATAATTAAAGATGCTACCAAAGAGAAATCGACCAATGCATTGAACCAAATCCACGGACGCGTAATATGCCGTGAACATTCGATTTATTTAATAACAAATAGACATGATGACCGGTTGTTCCAAACAATAACTTTAGAAATGTTTATAAAGTTTGATGTTGTGTTAAATATGCTTTAAAGATCAAATATAACAATGTTTTAAATTCAATATTTTATTCAAAGTTGCACTTAATTGGATCATGTTTTGCCTGATTAGTTAGGGAACATAAAAATAAAGCTTGAGAGCATTGAAGATGAAGGTTTAGATCGTTAAACAGACATGTTATGGCTCATTTAGTAGACGAATTTAAAGGCACATTGCTAGAAGAAAGCACATACCCCAACCACTTGGAACAGTGCCTTCTTACGCTTTCATGAATTTTTTTTTGAAATTCTCAACTTATCACATCGCATTGTTTCAAATTTGCCCCAGATTATTCTGTTGATCGTTACTTGCTCCAATACAAAGAATAGACAACATTGGGTAGTCTGTTCTCCAAGCTTCAAATGCTCCCCAGAGATAAGGTTTGAAATGCTCTGTCACTTTGATTTATATCCTGCCTTCTTCATATATGGACACTGCAACATTCTCATGTCCTTCACTTTTCTTTACTTCAGCTTCCACTTGTCTAAAATTGTTTTGTAAAACCGTTTTAGAGTTTTATTGCACATTTTTTGAATTTTTTGTCTTTTTTTGTTCAGGTATGAGATGAAACTAACCGTATTCTTCACATTTTTTGTTGTTGTAAGTTTCTTTTATGTTGAAAAATTTATTCAAAAACATTCTTAAGAATTGAAAAATAAAAGTTTATTTCAGACAAATTGTGACGAATATCTAGAACTGATCAAAAGTACAGTAGGTGTGAGAATACTACCAATGAGGGTTGAAGTAAACAGTACTGAATTAGTTGGAACAACAGCATGTCGATTATCAGTTCATAAGTATGCTTAAGCTCATTCATCGTTGTTTTTCTTCAAAATTTATATTTTCTTTGTTTAGAAATACATGTACGGGACCTGTTATAGGTATTAATGATACTATATCTTGGTCAACAAAAGTTTGTTTTCAATGGAGATGTAATGCACGTAAGTTTTGGCTTTGAAATTAGTTTAAGAGATGAATCATCATGCTTCAGTTGATCATGCTATGAAAATCAGTAATTGTTGGATTGGAACAACTAAAAATCCTGTGTATTTGATAAGAGGAGATGGGTATGAGCTTACATACTCTATAAACTATATGCTTTATGACTTCAGAAGCTTATGCCTATAATACTTATTTTCAGATGCACAACAGAATCTGCTCTATTACGTACGCCGTCGTATCTTTCATTTCAACGAGCAATATCAATTGGATGGCTTACTGTTCGTGAAATTGGTATGAAGAATATCTACATTCAATGTGATATAACACTCTGCCATTTCTGTGATCCCTATTGTCAAGCTGATACGGTATGATGACGAAATTCGATTTTCTTCATGTTCTTCTACAAAATTCGTTTCAGCCACCTCGTAAGTGTAGTGGTTATTCCAATAATACTGTGGATAACTATGATCGCATGTGGAATACAAGTAAAGCTGTTGATAAGCTGTGTAATCCTGTAATAGAGCTTGATGATGCTTTAACATCGGCAGTTTCTTCACATACAATCCCATTAAATATTCTGAGCTTATTGTCTATTTACCTCATTTCTAAGTATACTTTCTGAATAATACTCCACGGGTTTCCAGTATGTACTTGTAGAATCTTTCTACATGCTTGTAACCATTCCATTAAACTTCAACATTGTTCATTTTCATGAATTTTCATGATTTTCTCTTAGCTATTCTATAACAACCAAATGCTCAATAAACATTTTATTCCCCAAGTTTTAAGTTTTTTCTGTTTAAATAATTATTTTTTACAAACATATAAGTCCAATTTCAACATTTCATATAAGCAAACACAGATGTGAAAGCTTTTTTCAACAAATTTCCATTTTCAGTTTCATCTGTTCCGATGTAATGATGATGATAATCGTTCAGTTCATCATCAACCAACCATATCTATTCGTCTTTTATGAAATTGATCCTTCATTTAGCCAAATATGAAGCATCATTGTCAAACATTTATTCAGAAAGAACATCTGTCTGTCTATTCGCCAACTACTACTGCTACTGCTGCTGCTGATGCTGCTGATGCTGCTTCAGCTCAGAGCATAAGCTTTCACTTATAAAATCATAAACGTTCTAATAATAAGCTACATACATATATACATATGTATATGTACAAAAGATACAACGTGAACTGGTCCTAGAGGACGTTACTCACATTCATTCGCCAGTTTCCAAATTTGTTCCCTGTTTATGAGCAATTTGGTTTCAATTTCAAGCTTGTCAGTCGACTTTCAACTTCTATTACCTTTGTGCCTAATGATATTATGGACAGCTGGTTGGCGTTGTTGTCTTTTCAGCAGCATTAACACAAGCAGTAGCAGCAGTAGCACAGCCGCGCAACGCTGAATATAATATCAAGCAGCATGGTTGTTAGAGAAAGAAGGTGATATAGTTCAATAAGCAATGCATATAAACATGAAGTTGCAAAGCTAATTTGTCAAGCTTAAACCTAAAAGCAAATCAAATGCAACACATATACATAAATTACTTTCAAAAATGGACTATTATATTACTTAAATCTATACTATACTATGTATGTATATGATATTTAGATATTTAAAACAAATTACATGATGAAGCTGTGAAAGAGAGAGAGAGAGAGAGAGAGAGAGAGAGAGAGAGAGATAGAGAGAGCAGTAAACACAACATACATTCATACATCCACACAGCTACACACAGACACACACAGACACCAGAAAACACACACACAACCGCTCTGTTCGCAAATGAGACTGAAAATGACAAACAGACGTTGGCACCCACACGCGCGAGTGTATGCATTCTCATGAATTTGCATTCAGTTCTTTTTGAATTGTATGCCAGCTGGTTAGTCAAGATTTGATGAGAAAATCTAAGACTACTATCTATGGCTTTATGTATTCTTGCCCTCCCTTTCTCTGTTTTTCACTGTCTCTCTCTCTCTCTCTCTCTCACTCATTCACTCTCTCCCTCTCTCTCTCCCTCTATATCCGACTCTTTTTCTCCTAAAAATTTGGCTTTTATTTAAGATTGTTGTGTTGTCGGAAATATTAACCATACCGCGCTATAGCCTTGGGAGTGACCAGCACCAATTAGCAAGCTTGATGAGAAAGTAGAAATTGAATCATGAATGACTCTTCATCGTTTTCTCCTCTTCCGACAACTTCATTACTCTACAACACAAACTATATTATTTTAGTTATTAGTCGTATTGTAGAGTTCAGGTCTTATAACTTCTTGAATAACCTTTTAGCTTCAAAGCACCATTCTCCCCTCTTTTACCCCCACCCTGCCTAGAAATCAACTTTATTAGTTTGGACTGAGAGCCAATTAAAGGAGTCCAGTCTTCTATCTTCTCTTCTTTCTATTCATGTGCTATTCGAACTCTCCACAAACATGAGCTTGACTGCTGTTGGTGGTACAGCCATTGGTGCGGCAGAGGATAAGACCTAGTTGGACTTGGATGTCAGCAGTTCATTACGAGCTTTTACTTCATCTTTCAACCGGCTTTTGGGCTGTCAAAAGAGTAAGGAATATGAAAGAGAGAGAGAGAAAGAGAGAGAGAGAGAGAAAGAGAGAGAGAGAGAGAGAGAGAGAGAGAGAGAGAGAGAGTTCTAGTCATTGTGTATAAATGTGTGTAAGTAAATACTTAAAACAAATGACTAACATTCAATGACAATTGTCATCATATGTATATGTGTTCATATATGGAGAAGCAGAAGCCAATCATTGGCATTCTATGCCGTCGGCATTTTCTCATCATCATGCCCTTCTCTTCTGTTCGTTCCTTGTTTCATGCTTACAAATGGGTATTTTTCAAATTAACCTTTCAAATATAATTAGAAAAAATTGTTTTTTTTTTATTTAAAAAACTTTATATTCAAAGGAAGAAAGATAAGGTGGTAGTATGTTCGATAACTCGAATATCTCAGTTCATAAACGCACTTAAAACTAAAAAAAAAAGAAAAAAAATCTCAATTGATTTGACAAAAATACTTTTTTTGAATTAAAAAATACAAAAAGAGATATGGAATGTCGAAATTCTGGTTAAAAATAATCTTAAAATATAATTTGTTTAATATAATAAATATAAGAAAATGTGTGGTAGAAGAAAAAAAAATGAAAGAAGATTAAGTTTGAGGCAAGACACTAAAAAGCAGCTGAATTATGGTCACTTTTTATAGTAATAATAATAATAATAATAATATAATCTATATAATTAAGAAAAATATATAATTAACTATATATTAAAACAAAAATAAATCTGAAAATTATCACAATAATCCGTTTCAGCTTCTTTTCATTTGTGCTGGCTAAATGTGACACGTCGAGATGAGATCAAAACTGTTCAGAAAGAGGTTGGATGGGAATGAATTGTAAGAGATTAAGAGAAAGAGAGAGAGACAGAGAGAGAGAGAGAGGTTTTTAATAATAAAATTGAAAGAAACTATTATAAAACATTAGAAATTATAAAGAAAAACATGAGTAATAAGCTAAGTTGAACAATTTGCTGATGATGGTCCGATGATGAATTGATCGCTAACAGCATGTCTTGATCATTACAATGATCTCCTGTACATGAGCAAAATGTGACCTGAAATATATAATTTTTAATTTTTAAATTAAAATTTTATTAAAAAATTAAATATTTTCTATGAATTACAACGATCCCGTTAAGTTGTAAGTATGTTCAAGCATAGGTTTTATGAAAAAGCTTGAACATGAAGGGTCAAAGAGATTGGTCTATACTGGAGAGAGAAAAAGGGAGAAAATCTCAGAACTTCTCGAAATTCTCCCTCATAACCTAAGAACTGAAAAGGCTTAATTTCAAATTTCTTCTTCTTTTCTGTATATCTCGTTATTGGAATAATTCTGAAGGACTAGAAGACATGTTCGTGACAATCTATTACGTTCTCGTATATCTTTCAAGGCTTATTTATATGAAAATTATGGGTTTATCTTGTCTTGTATACCAGTTATCTCGTAATATTATTCATTTAGTCTTATAAAAAGAATAATATATGAAGGTGTACCTCTTGATATATAGAGAGATAGAGAGAGAAAGAGAGAAAGGTAAAGATGATTACTTCTTCTGTTGGTTAAGCTTACAGCCAATCTACATGTTCAATACATGAATATATATGGGTATAGGCAAAAACAAGAGAAAGAGAGAAATATACTGAGAGAAGGTTATACAGCATAGTTAAAGCTTAGAGAGCATAGGTAACTGAATAACGTATATAGTCAATATATTATAAATAGACGAACAGTAGTTTATAATGTTAATAAAGTAAAGACAGTGAATATTAAATGAAATTAGCAAATTAACTGAGATTAAGAGTGAAAATGGAATATGAACATAGCCAATTCTCTTTGTTATTCTTGTATATACCAATCTCTCTAGTTTTCAACTTCAAGCCTATTACGTCTCTCTCTCTCTATCTCTCTCTCTCTCTCTCTCTCTCTCTCTCTCTCTCTCTCTCTCTCTCTCCTTTTTATTACCTCCATCTACCACCTACTACTACGTTATCATGATTCTTATTGGAACACAACGAATTGACTATTCTCTTCTAGCTCATGAATATTCCAAAATTTAAATAAAAATTATTTTTCTTTGTATAATTTAGTGAAATGTGTAACATTAATATATTCAAGAGTTGGTTAATGGACGTACCAGTTCACTTTCTTCAGATAATGGCTGAAGTCGCAATAGTTTTCGATCTGTTTGTCGACAAATTCTTTGTGGATATGGCTGAGTTAATACATTCCGAACGTCATCATCCAATCCGAATAATAGAAGACGATCTACACATCCACGTAGAACACCATGATACTCATTAGCTGGTGCATCTGTAATAAACGTGCTATACATAATGGTCCTGTCACGAAAATAGCAATAGCTAAATATTTGAATCAGATAATAGAAGAGGATGAAGAAAAAGGAAAAAAAAGCAAAAAAACTCAAAACATTTGAGATGTTAAAACATGTGTTTCAACGATGAAAAGCGAAAGATTGATGAAGTAGCACGAATAAAATTTCGCATTTTGGCATTTTGTATGACACGAGATCTCGATATGCATTCTTAGTTTCGATATTGTTTAAAATTCCCTGAAATTCCTGGTTCTATCTCTTGTATCCAAGTACAGAGCTTTCTTCATTCATTCATTTATTTTGTCTTTCTATTCAGCCCCCCCCCCTCTTCTCCCATCTCATCAGTTTTCAAATAAGAGCTTGGATATTGTATAGTTTGACCTGCACTTAGATGTCTCAGAAGAATTATCTGCAGCCCCCCTCTTTCCTTTCCTGTCACCATCTCTTCATCCCTTTCTCCCTTATACACAGAAAGTTCTGTTCAAACAACTAACTTTTCATTTACTTCGTTGCTATCCAAGTATAACAGCAAAAAAATTTCCAGTTTTCATGTCTAATATCTTATCCACCTTAATGATATTGCCCCCAGGGCATGTAAAAGCTTTATGTGCAATCAAATGCTCTAAATGTTGTCAAGCAATACAGCTTATGCAGCTAGTCGTAGCCAGCTGGGGTTGGTCGTTCATTCAGTCGGAGTAGCAGCAGCAGCAGCAGCAGCAGCATCCAAGTTCGTCAGCAGATCTGTCCCTTTGAGATTGCTTCAGTATTTATACACATAAGCATCTATGATGGTGGCATAACGGTTAAAACAATTGGTTTTTCCTTCAAAATCCACCAGACACACACAGAAAAACTTTGAAGGAAAATCAC
The DNA here is from genome assembly GCA_964057225.1 of Auanema rhodensis. Classification (NCBI taxonomy): domain Eukaryota; kingdom Metazoa; phylum Nematoda; class Chromadorea; order Rhabditida; family Rhabditidae; genus Auanema; species Auanema rhodense. The sequence goes on from OZ059895.1 coordinate 15,016,375, forward strand.
ATAAAAGAAAGACGAAAAAACGAAATGCCCTTGAAACAGCATTTAAGCTTAGAAGTAGAAGAGAGTGGGGAGGGGTGGCTGACGTCGAAGCAGCAATTCAGATGACAGAAGAAGATGCTCAAAGCACGACGACTATGCTTATGCAAAACTATATAGACTACAACTGGAACATAACTGTTAGTTAATTCGAACCATCAAAAAGCCAAATAAAAGCGATTACGAACACAGAAGTAGCTGGATGATTGGTATGGAAAACAGCTAAAACAAGCAGTTTGATGCTTCATTTTGCCCATTAAATTCATTACAAATTACGTACGATGGAGCAAGATTCTGATGCTCATGACGTTTTGGCCTATTTGGTAAACACTAATAAATGAATTCTTCACAACATCTTTATCTGAAGGAAAGAACATGTTATTGTAGAATGTGAGCAAGTAGCAAACTAAGATATAAGACAGATTTTGAATGTTTACAGTTACACATTAACTATATTATTTATATAATATAGTTAAAAGTTATTATTATTAAACGTTAACTATGCCCTTTTAATATTAATACATCATACATCTCCGGTTACTTATTGCCTTGTTCTAAGAGAGAGAGAGAGAAAGTCTGACGCATTCAAAAGGCAAATGTATGCTTCTCAGGTTGCTTCACATTTCATTCAATTTCCGACACACTGACCACTATTACTATATCTTTAAACTATACATAGATCCTGCATATACTATAACCGGAAATAAAATTTTAACAAATGCTCATCATTGTCATTCAAACATGAATAAATCAGAGAATGATATAGAGAGAGGGAGAGAGAAAGAGAGAGAGAGAGAGAGAGAGAAAGAGGGGGAGAGAGACGAAGAAGACGTTTCATGATGATGAGTACATCAGCGATTGATGAGCTTCACTTACATAGCAACCGTAATAGCTTCAAGTTGAACGAAATATGAAACTTGATGAGAATTAACTGGAAGCTAAGATCAAAGTACAACGAATGCAACCGTTTTGTACATGAAATCCTAGTTGCAACTCAGTTATGAGCCTTCATATCATGTATAACTCAAGTTGCTTCTTTTCCTTCTCTGCATGGTATAGTCACACACATATAGTCTAGTTAACTATAATAATTTTTTTTTAAACTATATGATAGAAAAGAAGAATAAATATTAAAAAAATAAAATAAAATATATTATAAACTTAAAGCCAATGAATTAAGATGAATAATCTGTAAAAAGCCAAACTACATATCCCTCACATTCTCTCTATTCCTACTTCCCTTCTTATATACATACCTATTAAGGTTAGCATATTTTCATTGAATGAACATATAAATAGCTTTATAAGATATATAATATATAATATTTGTTTGCGAAACATATCCCATCGGGACTTATTAGCTTGATATTGTTATCAGAATTTAATCTCATTCACTAGGTACAACGTCGTCGTTGTTGCCCCGTTCTGGAGGACAGAAACAGTTAATCATTTTTATATTTAATATCATATAGTAAAACTTATATAAACTACTGCACTTATAATTTAATCAAACTAATCATTATATATGTATAATGAGATTTTCATTTTAAATATTAATTTATAAATGAAGTTTTTAATATTCTTTTTAATTTTACCACAATACTTATTTCATGTTATATATTTATTATATATAACATATTTTATCAGAATAAATTATATACACCTTTCAACCTTTCATTCACTCTCTCTCTCTCTCTCTCTCTCTCTCTCTCTCTCTCTCTTCTTTCGTTCCCTTTAAAGGAGCCAAAATCAACTAAATTATGTAAAATTCAATTATTATAATATAAAACATAAAATATGATTATAAAAAGATTTCTAATCTTTATTGTATATTGAATTTTCCTGAAAACCATAAACCTCTACTTCTTGCATTTTCCCTTCTTTTCTCCTCTCGTTCTCATAACAGCTGCATCTGACTAATCCAATAGCAATTAGACAATTGAGCTTTCAAAATAATTTTAAAAGCATTCATGTATGTATATGTGATGGTACATCAGATATCCTTAAACAATATCATCATACTCATAGCTATCTCTCCCTCTCTCTCTCTCTTTGAACTCCTATCCACACCGTCTCTCTCTCTCTCTTTTTGTCTTTCTCATCTTTTTTTCTTTCAATTCTCGACTTGTATTTCTATATATTCTCATTTTGTTTGCATGTCACATTCTCACCAATCCCTCATAAATATGTGACTATGATAGGTAGCCTTTCCCTTTTTCGAAAGAATGAAAAAGAATGAAAGATGAAGAGACCAAAGTAAGAAAGCGAGAGAAAGAGAAAGAGAGAGAAAGAGAAAGAGAGAGAAAGAGAGAGAGAGAGAAAGGGAGAAGGAGTTGGAAGTTGGAAGTTGTTCTGAATTTCCAATTAGAATTCAATTGATTCCTTTTCTGACTTTACCTTCCCCCCGAAAAGTCAGATACTAAGCAAAAAGAATCAAAGTACCTTCTTCTTTTACACAAAAAAAAAGAATAATAGAAGTAACAAACTGAATACATATCTCTCTAAACAAAGAGTTATTCCCCTTTCCTCCTGTTCGTACCTTTCCACATGTCCTCCCTATATTACATCGTTATATACTATATATATATCATATATAGTATATAATATTAAAGAAAACAAAAATAAAATTTTAAATAGATTTACGTAGCTCTCTTTTCCCTTCTTCTTCTCTCTCTCTCTCTCTCTCTCTCTCTCTCTCTCTCTCTCTCTCTCTCTCTCTCTTTCTTTCTCTCTCTTTCTCTTTCCTCTATATCCCCCCTCTCTCTCTCTCTCTCTCCATTTACCATGGGGCATATATGCTCATTTCTATGTCATTGCATTCATTCTTTTCAAACTCTTCTTCAATGACAAGTCAGCTTTTAATTGAACTGCCGTTATATGAAAAAGAAAGAAACTGGGTGAGAATAGATGAGATGTTATTCGTAAAGTATGTAATAAAGCATTACTATATCCATATAGTTATAATTATAAATATATATATATATGGATATCAATGATTAGAAAGAAAAATGAAAAGAAGACGAAAAATATTTTCAATTAGTAAAACATACAGTCATGCTGATCGATTCGTTCCACAAGAGTAAAACAGGCTGAAGAACATTGAACTACACCTATACCTGAAATCAATACAAACATAACATATAGTTAATATATACCATATAAACAATATAATAAAAATTTATAATGAAATGATTCAAATCGATATACCTGTATCTGGTTGCCAACATCTATCAGTAAAATTTTTTGGAGGAAAGTAATGATGCATTAATCGATTCCATAGAGGTAGATAAGCAAATGAAGCACAACTTAAAATATAATAATATACATAAATATATAATTTATATTATATAATTTATAATAATGCTCTTTCTTAACTATATACAGCAAAAAAAAACATAATATGCTTGATGTATATACATAAATTTAAATTTTCTAATAACTTCATGACATTAAAATAAGCTTTCAAATTCTTGTCAAAGCTTGTAGCTCCTGCTTCTTCTCTCTCTCTCTCTCTCTCTCTCTCTCTTCGACTACACTACTACTTCTTCATCCACTTCTTCATCCTTCTAACCGTTAAAACAATATAAAGAATAAATTCATGTTAAATAACATATAAAGTACAAAAAATCTTCAGCATAAACAGCATAAAACAGCATAAAAATTTGGAATAATAAGCTTTGATACAACTAAAGATTAAAAACAAATATATACATTTGAAATACAACAAGTTAATGCTAGCACATGGACATTCATGCATGTGCATGTCCTCTAACTGTCCAGCCAACGTGTACTTCACGTGTAAATCATCACGTGACTTTTACGTGTTTTTTTCATTTCGTAATATGCTAATTAGTCCCTGAGGCATTTAATTAAGTTAATGCTAACTGTTGGTCAGTCATACAATCTCTCGTATGATGAAAAATCTGTTTTTCACTCTCATTTCTTTGCCTTTTTCCTTTTTTTAAGAGATTTTTCTCCGATTTCATATCGATCTTATATGTATATTTTCTTTATTAATAATTTATAAGAAGTCGTAAGATTTTTCATATAACTAGATCTCTCTTTCTCTCTCTTTCTCTCTCTCTCTTTCTCTCTCTCTCTCTCTCTCTCTCTCTCTATCTCTCTCTCTCCATATTTCTTTCTATCATTTCCTCTATGTCTTTTCATATTTTTCTTGTTATTTTTAAACATAAAAAGATGATGATATAGACAGATAGACATAGAGAGAGGTTATCATCTTTCTCATTTTCAAGTGCCAAGTCTTGTCTCAAGCTTAAGCTTTTCAGCGCAGTTTAGGATTTTGCAAATTGAAAATGATTGGAAGATCCATTGAAATTCTACTTGAAATAGAAAATATAATCGAAATTGAGTTCACAACTTCTTTTTTTTGTGAACAAAAAAAGTTTGAAGATAAGAAAAAGTAAACAAAGAATAGAGGAAGGAAGGAAACAAGCCAGACGAACAACGAGGGCTAAGCGATTGAAACTACCTTCATCTCATCATGATACTTCAAGTATTTTTCGATAAAAGAGAGAAAAAAAAGAAAAATTAAAAAAAGCAAAACAAACCTAAAACAAACTGATTTATGGTTGAAATGCAAATCTTCCATAAGTCCAGCTACATTGATGAGGCAGAGGAATAACCAGACAAGAAAATGTGGAAGGAAAGTCCTATTAACGTACGGCGGCCAGAGCAGCCTCATCACATCGTCAACGGCTAGAGATCCTGCAAATCATGAGATACACGATACATACGTGAGATAACAACGACGACGACGACGACGACAACGACAAGAAGAATTCTGATATTGGAAACTGAAGATGAAATGAATAGTGGAAATACAAGAAAAATGGTGTGGAAGTGAGTTAGTTAAGATGAAAGTTGTTAGATTGGGAACGAAGATGAAGGATGAAAAGGAAGGCAAGAGTATGAAGTCAGAGACGATGGAAGAGAAAATAGCAGAAGGAGCAGGAAGACAGAGAGACACACAGAGAGAACGGGGTTGGAGGAATGAAAAGGAAAAGAAATAAATGCATAAATGAAATAGAAAAGCTGAAATGATCTTCTTCTGCTGCTTCTACGTCTTCATCGTCTTCTTCTGCTTCTCTTTCTCCTTTCTATTATTTATTTATTTATGTATGTATGATACATTTAAGGACAAAAGACTCCCAGATGTCCAGCTTCATCTACTTTCAAACAAAAAATGTTTAATACAGAGAGAGAGAGGGAGAGAGGGGCAAGAGAAGAGAAAGCGAGAGAAGGAGATATGGAGAGAAGAGAGAAAGGGAGAGAGAGAGAGAGACGAGAGCTAGTAGAAGGAGTTAAAGATAATGATATGGACATTGAGCATGAAACAGAAAAGTTGCTGTGGCATCTTATGCAGCTACTACAGCTTACAGCACTGGCACTCAGATGGTATTGGCCTTTTCACTCTTCTTTCTCTCTTTCTCTCTCTCTCGTTCTCTCTCTGTACGTTCACAAAATCTAAACGAAGTTCAAAAACAGCAGCAATGAACGGCTGGGATTGGAATACGTCTAGTTAGCTTAATGGCTTGTTCTAACGGATCTTCAGCCCAAAAAGTCGAAAAAATTAAAATAAACGAGCAGCTATGACCTTAAAGAACAACAAAAAGCAATGGGAAATGTGAAATTGAGAGAGAGAGTTGAAGATTAAGAGAGCAATGAAGAGCGCAGCCAAGAGAGATATATAGGAAATGAGGGATAGAGAGAGAGAGAGAGAGAGAAAGAGAGATCGGGAACAAGGGACATATAAGGAACATCGTATACGTTTGCTCCATCCTTCTCAATACCTTATTGGGTTGAAGGCTCACAAACGAGACAAGAGCTGTAAGCTCTCTCTATCTCTCACATGCTGTTTCATCACTCCTAAGAGATCAGAAGCATGGAAACACCTTGGTTCAATTCCAACAAATATCAACAAAACATGAAAAAGGCAATCCAATACGTATTAAAAAGAAAATGAAAGAGACAGAGAGAGAGAGACAGAGAGAGAGAGAGAGAGAGAGAGAGAGAGAGAAAGAGAGAGAGAGAGAGAGTGATAGAGAGAGTGATAGAGAGAGAGAAAAAGAGAGAGGGAGATGTGGAGCAAGTTTGAGTGAAATTCTCGGAAAGTTTTCAATCTGCTGCAGTTACCTAGAGCCACTACGCAGTCTGTGCTGGGTTTCTCGCACAGGGCTATTTCAAGAAAAAAATTTTTTTCTTGCACCAAAATGTCCAGCACATTGTTATTGGTCTTGTCTCAATTTTTCTTTTTTTTCCGAACAAGGTATTGTGCTAAAAAAATTTTTTTTGTTAGTTTAGTTTGTTCTTGAAGATAACTGAGAATCCATATTTTCTTTACTTTTTTGTTTTTTTTTACTTCTCTCCCCCCCCCCCCCCCCTCTCTCTCTCTATCTCTCTAACTGTCTCTCTTTATTTCTCTCTATACTTCTAAATTCCTTCTCTTTTCCCTTATACCTCTATTTTCTTTTTCCTTTTTTTTTGTTTATTTAACTATTTACTTCTCCTTTTCTCCCAATTCACATCTCAATCGTTCCTTGCTTGTTCATATCTCTCTCCTTCCTCTGCCTCCCTCTACTAACTGCGTACTCTTCTCGTCCTTATTCTCTTTTTAAAAAAAAAAGAAGAGAAAAAACTATGAAACAACATGGAAACAATTCAAAATAACCCCTTAAGCATAATGAAAATGAAGCTCAAACCACCAAAAACATTAAGAAAATAGAAAGGACTGAAGTAGTAGCAGAAGGACTGATAACAAAGTTGCAAGACGACGTGCAGAGAGAAGGCCGTCAACGATGTGGATGCTGCAGAAGGCGACAACGACGTTGAAAAGTAGGAGAAGCAAAAGAAGAAAAAAGTTCTTTTTCGTTTATTTTCTGTCGTCATTGAGTTGTCACCAAAATATTTTCGTTCATTGAGAAGGAAAAAATAAATAATAATTACTACTTTGCTTCTTAAACGACAAAAGAATAGAAGGAGATTAGGATGAAATGGAAAGCAAAGTTGATGGACAAATGAGGAAGAAAGGTAATTTATATCCAAATCTTCATCAGGTGATCATAGTAGTAAGAGTATAGAAGATATGAATGATTATTCTCTCTCTCTCTCTCTCTCTCTCTCTCTCTCTCTCTCTCTCTCTCTCTCTCTCTCTCTCTCTCTCTCTCTCTCTCTCTCTCTCTCTCTCTCTCTCTCTCTCTCTCTCTCTCTCTCTCTCTCTCTCTCTCTCTCTCTCTCTCTCTCTCTGGCTGTTTAGAGCATGGCTCATTCACCTTTACATGAAAACGTAAAGAAAACTAAAGAATATGAGGAAGAGAAGAAGTGAATGTTGATGATGATGAAAGAGACGACAAATCTAAATTCAAAAGAATGATGCAACTTTGTTTTTAAATTTCTTCTCCACTCATCTTCAGTATTGAAGAGAATAATATTCTAAATAATTATAGTTTTATGATTGAGAGAGACAATTCAATTGATTTCCAACTTTCAAATAAATCCCAAAAAATGGAGGGAACTAAAGGAAATGGGAAAGAAATATGGAGAGAGAGAGAGAGGTAGAGAGAGAGACAGAGAGAGAGAGAGAGAGAGAGAGGGAGTCCAGATAGAGATAGGACTTCATGTGAACGTAAAAAAATCTTTTATAACAAAGAAAAATAAATTATAAAAATAAAATTAATAAATTATTCTACTTCGACTTCAAAATCTAGAAAAATAGATGAAAAAGGTAACAGTTTGATTGAATTGAAAATATAATTTTGAAAAAATCGTCTGGAAGAGAGAGAGAGAGAGAGAGAGAGAGAGAGAGAGAGAGAGAGAGAGAGAGAGAGAGAGAGGGAGAGAGAGAGAGAGAGAGAGAGAGAGGGGGGCGTCTTATGTTTTTGCTTGAATTCGGAGTAACCATACTAACTCCTATATGAATATTAATGCTCGTTTCTGGAGCACAAACAACAGGGAATCTAGAGATCTTGAATCAGTTCTCAAACTTTTGCAACAAAGTTCTGATTTGAGTGCATTGTACCTGTGGCGTGTTTGAAGTTGTTAGCAGGGTACAGCTAACAGTCAGGTTTGGATGTGAGCTCTGAGAAGGCTAAGCAGAGCATGTCTGTCATCAGCTTGTCTGTTCAAGCTTGCTGGGCAACACCAACATACACGGCGGACACACTACATACACACATACACTACACAACGAGAACGACGAGAAAAGAGGGCGGAGAACTGAGCATGGATCAGAGCATGTGTCCAACGTTGCGAATTTGATTTCAGAAGAAGAATATCCGAATAGCTTGTTGGAAGATGAAGATGTGAAGGTGAGAGACAACGAAGATGAGCTAGCACTTCTCATGGGATTATCAGAAGTTGGACAACGAGTGAACTTCGAATGATCGGAAGTCATGATACTCACTGAATGGAAGACGTCAAACCATAGAATCGAGAATGAAAGTAAGTTGAATAGGGCGAGAAAGAAAGAAAGAGAGATAGAGAGAGAAAGAGATAGAGAGAGGGGAGAGGGAGAGAGAGAGGGAGAGAGAAGGGGCAGATGGATGGAGTGAAATAGAGAAAGGAACGGAATGTGAAGATGAAGAAAGAGGTGATTGCAAGTAGGGATTTAGGTGGAGGAGGGTTAGTCAAAAGATATGACAGAATGAAAGAGAGCAGAGAAACATCAGAAGTAGTTGGAGAATGATCATGCTGAGCACGAAAAACTCATGAAGAAAGCATGAACTTAGACGGATCCAACGCAATTCAGCTCAGAGAGAAAGCGGCTTCATGGGAGGTCAAGCTTGCCAAGCTTATCTTAGCCTGATTAAGCATAATAATAATATTTTTAAATTTAATATATTTACGAGTAGATGGATATTTTAGTTTTGAAAGGAAAAAAGTAGAAAATTCGGATGGCAGTACAGAGATGAGCAGGAAAAAAGGGGCCAGCTGAGCATGAGCATAACCTAATAAGGCAAAAAGAAAAAAGACCAATGAATAGGAGGAAAAGAAGCAGTTCAAGCTTTTGCTTGTCATTGACGTCTTCAACCATCTACTCTTCCACTTCAGCTTCAGCTTTTTTGCCTATTTTGCTAAGAAGAGACAGAAGGCAATGACGATGAGATGGTTGGTATCCCAGCAAAAGAGAATAATATGAAGCTGGCACTGAACACACTGGAGAGCAGGACAGAATAGTTAGGAAGAAAGGAGAATAAGATAAAGAGAGAGAGAAAAAGAGAGAGAGAGAGAGAGAGAGAGAGAGAGAGAGAGAGAGGGGGGAAGGGGAAAATATGAAGACGACGACAAGGAGCGACAACGAATGGTGCTGTAGCAGGTGATGTTAGTAGAAGTTGCTCAACACATACACAACCGGCAGATCATTTCGTTCCAAAACGAATACATGAATGAAATATGAGCATGATTGGAGCAACAACATCAATTCATCGTCGAAAGCTTTAACTAATCTTATAAAAATTTCAATGAAAAGCTGAACAACAGTAAGCTAAGTTAAGCATTTTGGTGAAGAAAATTCTATGGTGAGATATATGAAGTCTTTGATCTTACAACAGGAGGAAGTTAGATCTTGTACTTCAACGGCAAAATGCCAGAAGCTTGAATATTCAAGTTTATCAAGAGCTTAACAAGCGAAATATCATAGTAACACTGTAGAGTTGAAGCTATACATCTACTATGAGATTACACTAAAACTTAACACAAAATGCTGAAAAGCTGAACCTGAGCAATACACGTACACACAAAGAAGGCGGAGGAAAGGCTGAAAGAACCAAACTAGAGGCGGAGCTTAAGCTGCGCTGCTATACACGTCGGCCATGACCAGAATGTCGACGTTGACTCCGCCTACCTGTGAAGTACACTAAAAGTCGTAACGATAAAGCTGGAGAGTAAAAAAGACAGAAAACTATATAGATAGGTAGAGAGAGAGAGAGAGAGAGAGAGAGAGAGAGAGAGAATCTCAGGTTAAAATAGAGGAATAGACAGTGAGAGACAAAGTGGGGGAAGGAGAGACAGAAACCGAAAATCTTCAAACTTGAAACTTAAAACTTAATTCTTCAAGTTTGAACACACAAAAAAAAGTTCAAGTTACGGTATAAAGAGTAAAAACATTCAATATGTCCATCATTGAATGGCATCATCATCATGCTTTGATGCAGATGATAGATCATTCCCAGTAAAAGACTTTGAAACTGACTGAATGAAGCTAGAAGCTGGTGGCATTTCCTCACTTCTACATAAGCTATATATGGCATCATGTCTGACGATCATGATGCCATTCAAAGCTCTACCTATCTGCTGCTACTGGCCTGTCAACACACTTTTGAAGTTCAATAAGCTGACGACTGACATATCATCAGACGATCGGAACGACACCGAACTAATGCACAAGTTCAAGTTCAAGCTTTGTGTTGATTATTCATGAAAGATTAGAATAGATCTTTCTCTCGCACGGAATAAGATGAAAGAAAAAGGCAAACTTTACAACAAAAAACGGAAGTAAGGCTGTTGAAGGGAAATTTGGCTAAAAATCGCTGTCGAAGACGAAGAGAACGAAATGAAGAAGGGTAGCAGAGTAGGAGAGAGAAGGAAGATTGTAGGGTTATGCTTTTGGTTCTTCTGCATAAATCTGCGTATACATCTATGTATCTGGTTGTGTGTCTGTGTCTGTCTGCCTGTCTCCTTATGTCTGTGTGTTGTTCTCAGCTATTTTCTTTGTTTTCTTTTTTTTCAGCTCAACGTCTTCTATTCTTCAATAATTACTTCAAATAATATTAAACAAAACGGCAATAGATACATATAAATCTAATCACAATCCTTCAAAATAGCCTTCTCTCTCTCTCTCTCTCTCTCTCTCTCTCTCTCTCTCTCTCTCTCTCTCTCTCTCTCTCTCTCTCTCTCTCTCTCTTTCTTTCTCTCTCTCTCTGTACATCGGTTGCACGAAGTCTGTATGCTCAGCTCCTACTTCTTTTTTCTGTCAATTTCTCACGGCCTATCTTTCCATCAGCCTACGGTCTTCAGTTCGTTGTGCCCTCCGACCCCTCTGCCACCCTTCTTCTCATCTACCCCAACACACAAGGATACATCTCATCTTATCCAATTATCATCAGTTTTTCATCCTTGTTCGCTATTCAAATACAAAAAAGAAAAGAAAAAGATGAATAAGAGAAACCTATTTCGATACATAACTCAATATATTCCTTTAATGATCAAAAATTAAATGAACATATTGTTATTATTCTCTCTCTCTCTATAGCTCTCTTTCTCTCTCTCCCTCTCTCTCTCTCTCTCTCTCTCTCTCTCTCTCTCTCTCTTTCTCTCTCTTTGTTTCTTTTACTGTCATCTGAGTATTGTAGATGTTTCTTGTGCTCACCACAACTGTTCGTCAAGAACTTCATATCAATGCCCAAACACAATAAGACTGAACAGTTCAAATTTTCTTCTTTTCGTTGAAAAGAAAAAAGAAAAAGAGAATTCTTCAAAGCTTAGTACATCAACATGTATCGTCTATTACAACTATTTTCAAAAGATTTGCCATTGAACCTGAAGTGAATATGAGAAAATTGCTGGGAATTATGGGTATTGGGCCATACAAACACAAATATCAAAACTTGTAATCAGATGAATTCAATAGCTTATCATTCTCTCTCTCTTTCTCTCTTTCTCTCACTCTCTCTCTCTCTCTCTCTCTCTATTATTCTTATAGTATATTCCTTATTTATACAGATATAGGTAACGGATAGCATATTTCACAAACATTTTTCAAAACAAAAAAAAAAAACAAAAATGTGATTTTCTAATCAAAAAACCTTATTGATCTCTCTCTCTCTCTCTCCCCCCCCTTCCCTCTCTTTCTCTTTTGCCATTTTTCTTCAATAAGATAGCTAACAACATGTATTTTGGTGACAAAAATCAGTTTAACACCAATAGTTAGTTACAAAGAGAACAAACTACTCTCAGAATATTCACTATCTAGCAGATATAAGGGAAAAGATGGAAAACGAAAGAGAAATAGGAACGTAAATGAGAATCAATCAATAACTCTTTTTTTAAAGAAATAACAAATAAACAAACAAATAAACAAATAAAATAAAACGACGATAGAAAAACATCATCTTCAAACTTCACAGCATAGAGACAAAGCTGGAAAATGATGGGAAATAGAAAAGCTTTTTGTCACTTGGATGATATGCCCACATTGTAGAATTTCTTTCTAATAATAATAATAATTATTATTTTTTATTTAATGACGTCATACATCAATCGATACATACAATACATATATGAAAAACGGAAATGTGAGCAGAAATTGAAATTAGAAAGTGAGAATTGAGCAAATGAATTGAGCATGTGGAAATTGCATGAGATTCAACATGATGACTAGTAAAGTTTTTGGAAAAAATGTACAAAGAAGAGGACCTAGAAGAAGAAAATTATGCTATTGTTATTAGAATAGAAAGCAATGCAATGGCAAGTAAAATGGTGAAAGACAAAATAAGGAGAGAGAGAGAGAGAGAGAGAGAGAGAGAGAGAGAGAGAGAGAGAGAGAGAGAGAGAGAGAGAGAGAGAGAGAGCAAGAGAGAGGGAAAGAGAGACAGAGGCCTGGTAGAGAAATGGCTTAAAGGTGAGTGAGTTGACACACACCTGAAACAATAAGCGTTAAGCTTCTCCTCTATTTGCATTCATGCTCTACAAAAAGTGAACAAAAAGACATAGAAGCGATGGTGGTGCATATGCCCTGAGGGAGCATTTGCTCATAAAAGGAGAATGCAGTCGAGATTTCAGGTAAATAGTACGGATGCATGGAACACAAGAAAATGAAATGTTGATAACGAGTATTATATGAGAGAGAGAGAGAGAGAGAGAGAGAAAGAGAGAAAGAGAGGAGAAAACTTGAATAGTTAAGGAAATTATTATAACAACGATTATTATGGGAAATATTTCAAAGAGATCGACAATATAATTCATAAGATTCAAGAAAAAAAATTGAAAATATACTTAACTATACATATTATTAAATTATAATAATTAATCCAACCTTTATTTGATAAGTCATTTAGAGAAGCTGTGTAGAACATCTTCTTCCTCTCTCTCTCTCTCTATCCTCGTCGACCAGATACCTGAATTATCAATAGATCGACATAGAACATCTCATTTTTGGAAATTAATTCACTTCTGAATCTCACAAACTTACATTATCTTCAATGAGTAAAGTGAGATTACGTTGTAAATCCTTGGTTATCTGATTAACTGGATCCATATCATCTTCTAGACATTTACCAATTTCCAGTAATTCTTTCTAAAACAATGTTGCATCATTGAAACAACTAATAAAACTAATTTACAGCTTGAACTAAAGCTTGAAGCGTAAGTTCCATACTTTGAAGTTGACAAGCTCTTCTCCATTTTTCTCTTATACATTCTTTAGCAGATTCATAATTGCCTATAGAACGTAAAACTACTATTCGTGAATTCAGCTGTAATATTCTCATTTCATTCAGTCAAATATCCAATTCTTAAAACATACATTATCAATACGTTCTTCTAGACTTCGTACAGATGTTCGAATTTCATTTAACGTGTCCGTTGTTTGACGTAACTTCTCCTCTTTCCACGTTTCTCGCCAAGATGTTGTTGAAGCTGTTGATGCTTGACTTGACGTTGGTGAGGTTGAAGCTGTCGAATCCATGATCAAGCTATACAATCAAATGAGAAAAAGCAGCAAATATAGAAGAAGAAGAAGAAGAAAACGAAAGAGAAAAAAGGATAATATCGCTGTTATTTGTAGTATAAAGAACAATCAAATCAACACAATTATTAGATGAACTAATCATTTCAAAAAAAAAAAACAACAAAAAAACAAATGATAAAACTTAACGACTGAAGTTGATAGCATTAAATGATCATATACTTTGTACAAAATGTTTAGAATTATAAGAATAATTGTCTATTTATTGACTAATCTTTACTCTTTTATTTATAAAATGTTTATTATTTAATGCAAAGAAAACATAAAAAATATACTAAATATCTTACTATACTATGTTTATATAACATATAGTTAATAGAATAATAATAATAATAATATATGATATACATGTATATACTTAAATATAAAAGAATATTTATGTTTAGTATCTTTTCTTACTAAATATATTGCCTCAGGATATATACACACATACATACATACACACACATATGATATGTTTGGTAACAACCAAAACTGGTATAAAACTTTGTATGAAAAAAGAAAATTGCTTAAGAGAGAGAGAGATAGAGAGAGAGAGAGAGAGATGGATAATCTAGACAGGAACACACACCAGAAGACAAAGATGAACGACACTTCGTCTAATTAAGATTAAATGTTATCTTTACATTGCATCATCGTGTAAATCTTAAGAACTACAATTATTTTTTGTTTTTAAAATCCAATTATGAAACCTTATCTGTATTCTCTCTCTCTCTCTCTCTCTCTCTCAAAAAAGCATAATTTCATAATCATAATATTACTTTTAAACGAATGAATAATAATAATTGGAAAACGTGGCCCTGTGCCAACACGTTGTCATAATGCCATTCATGCTTCTTCAAAATCCAGCTTTTCATCTATTATTTTTAAGAATAAAGTAAGAATTAAAACATTTATATTAAAAAATTTAATAAAAAAAACTGAAAAAAAAATGATTTGACTTGTAGTCTTCATGATAACATTATAAAATGAATATATATATATATATAGTAAACTATCTAATATAAAAGCTTTTACAAAGAATATAATATTCAGCATTAATTCACTACACTTATTGAAAATATTAAAAAAATATGGAAATGCTTTAAGATAAACGAATAAAAAAAATTGGCAATATAGCAAATTAAACCCAGTTATTATAAATCTGACAAGATGATAATAGATCAAAAAAAAAAAAAAAAGACTGTATTGTGGAAGGGAGGAGGGGTGTTGGTGCTGTGTAAGTGTGGTAAGACAAGAGATGTTGGTAGTGTAGGGCGAGAGGGCCAGGAAGAGGTTCAATATTGATTGATTGAAATACAAAATTTACAAATCTATTGAATCAAATATACATCATATAATATATGAAGTTATATACATTTGAATATAATTAGTATAATATAGCATATAATTCTCTAAATTAAGCTGTTGTAATGCTTTATGCCCTACGAGGAGATGGTATTCATGAGTGTATGTGAGGTATTTACAGTACAGAATCCTTCAATGGATCTGGTACAACTCGTGAGAATCGTCGGCCATTTCGTCGATTCATGAGTTTTTCCGATAGAATTCCAAGAACACCTCCAGTATCGAAGACCTGAAGTGATGTGTTAAGTAAAAATATTAATTATATATAATAATATTAGAATATATAGTAAAATACAAACCTGGGTTATGATATCTTGAGCTTCATCCTGACTTTTACTCATTAAATTCAATTGAGCTTTTAATAATCTGAAATAATAAGCTGATAATAGCAATTTATTCATATATTTTTAAAATTTGAAAATGAATGCAATCGTTCTGTGTGCAAGCTGATTCAAATCGAAAATGTTCTGTTGTAGATCATTGGAAATTCAAAAAAAAAAGAAGGAAAAGTAGGACAACTCCGGTATTACATCATGAAGATGCTGATGTTAAGAGATCTTACCTTAAGTTCCATGTGAAGTTTTCAGCAGCTCTTGTAGCCTTCTGTCCTTTGATGCCAGTTTCTTGGCATAAAGATGTTAATTCATCATGACTATTTGAAATACGTTGTATTGATTCTTCAATCTAAAATAGTTAACTATGCCTTGTTATAGTTATATAGTTAAAAATTAAAAAAAAAATTTTTTTTTCATCTAATAGTTCTTAACTCATTTTGAAATTGTCATTGATGTATGTATGCATTCAACATAACATTTTGGATAATATAAGGAAAATCAAATATATCTTAAAAACTTTTTTTTGAGCATAAGTTTAGAAAAATTCCCTTTAGAGACATGTACTTTTGCCATTTCTTCGTTTACTCTCTTTTCTTTATCTTTTTTTTTTATTTCTTTCTTTGCTCTTTTATAAGAAAAGCTCCCGCACCCCTTTCTCTTTCTCTTCCTTTCGTCCCTTCAGTTTATTCTCTCTGTAGATGATCTCTCTCTCCCTCTCTCTCTCTTCCTCTCTCTCTCTCTTTCTCCCTCTCTCTCTCTCTCTCTCTCTCTCTCTCTCTCTCTCTCTCTCTCTCTCTCTCTCTCTCTCTCCCTCTCTCTCTTTCTTGTATATTTTGATTTAAACTCAGATGGAGATAACGCGCACATCTTCGAAATGGTTAGTTGCCATTTGAAATAAGAGAGCTTGATTTCAAATTTGTTTTTCATTCGTTTAAGATGTATATATCACAAAAAAGTCGAAAAATGAGCATTAAACGTTTTGTACTTAGCACATAGAGCTGCCGAAAACGTTTTGGAGCTAGATAAATGAAGATGTAAACGTCCGATTACACGAAAATTGTCGAGCTTGGCCGGCTGCCATTACACTTTTAAGTCATTTCCCTTTTCTGACTTCAATCTCTGGCCAAGCTACTATCTTTGGCTTAAGAAACAAGTTACAACAGCTTGCTTGATAATGGTAGTGTATTATGAGTCAGAAGACAATATGACATTGTCTATTTGGCATAAAGATATAGAACTGATGAAAAAGATTTTGACATTTTCCAAATGACTCCAGGGAATTTGAATTCAAGAAAGGCCCGGGGGTTGTCTATGTTTTTCGGATCTGATTTGCTCATCATCCAGTGCATTCGTTTTTTCTCTATCATAGAGAGCAAGTGGCTAATCTTTTCCAACATATTCTCTCTCTCCCTCTCTCTCTTTAATTTGTTCATTCGAATATTCTCTCAGTTTTTCCTTGTAATCTCTCACATTCTCTCTCTCTGTATTCTTTTCATGTCCACCCAGTCTGTTTGCACTTCTCCAGGGGATAGATGAGCTTTAGACTTTATAAAGTACCAAATAAACTATATCAAACTAAACGATGTACTGATGAAGAAGTAAAATTTCAATTAGGAAATTCTTCTATGTCTTAGCATATTGAATTCATTAGCAGCTTATAAAGCTTAATTCAATAATCAGGTTTTATCATGTTTCATCAAGTTATACTTATGAATGTAACGAACCTTAGCTAAGAGGGTATCAGCTAATTCCAATGTCGTCACACTGTGTGCAATCAGAATCTTCAGCTTTTGGAATGTACGTTGAAGTTGTTCAGGCAACTGTCCATTCACAACAACAACTGGGAACTATAATAAATAATAATATTTAATTATGCTAATTATATTTTAACTTACATTTCGCTCATCAGAATCAACATAGAATGATGGAATAACATATTCACCATTTCGTATATCTCCATGAGTTGATGGAGATGGTGGAGGAGAAGCTGAAAAAGTACACATAGTTAACACATCTTAACTATATCATTCTGATTGTAGCTAGTAGCTTGTAGAGTAATAGATATGTATATGTATATACAACAACATACCATTGGCAGCTAATGTGATCATTCTTGAATGAATTAAACGGATGCCTTGTCTGATTGTACCTGCAGGTCCTAAGCCACATTCTTCTTGCCAATTCACCTAAAATATTAATATGAATATAGTATTATAGTATATAGTATACATAGTATATAAGTTATACTATAGCTTAACTATTTATTCTAATTATACTTACCAAAGCTGCTTCTAGCTTGCTTCGCATATTAATACTTTCAGCCAATGGTGCAACGGCTGATTTGAATTGCTCATCAACGCTACGAATACCAACCAACTTCATTCCTTAATTAATATAATTTACTTGTTGTTTATATATATATATACTATATGATATAGTTAAAAATGAAATATATACATAGTAAGACAAGTGACTAAAAAAAATTTTTAAAAAAAAGAGAGAGAGAAGAGAACCAACCTGTATTGACACGAGAATTTCTTCTCTTAACTGACATACCACGCTTCTTGGCTTTCTGAAAAGTAGGCGGATCAGTAAGTTAGTCTGACAATTTTCTTTTTTCTTTTCTTTTTTTTTCTTCTTCTTCTTCCAAATTTATCGAAAAATCTGGAGGACAGATGAAAGTCAGAAAAGAGCAAGATGAGAAAGACTATAAAAGAGCAAAGAAATTAAATGAGTAAATATGAAACATGTTGCAAATATCTGACATACAAACGATGTAACATTATCTTTCTTCAATCTTATACTATACTATATAGTATATACATAACATAGTTAACTCTTATGTATATTTATATTATTTATATGTATATAGTATATAGTACGAGTTAGAAGTGAAGCAGATTGGTCGCCCTGATAGTTAAGAGACAGAACATTATACATATGGATATAAATTGAGTTCACATGTACTTGAAAGCTCAAACAAAGTCCTTTTCTCTTCATCAACTCGTTGAAATGTATGTGCAAACCTTCAATACTATATCCTTCGTTCTAAATATATAATATATATATATATATATATATATATATATGTATGTACATATAGAAAAAAGTATAATATACATATAGTTAAGACAATCTATTTTCTTTTCTCGTCATTTCTCGTTTTTTTCTTCTTTTTCTTCGTCTTTTTTTCGTCTTTTTGTTATCTAATCTAGTGCACAAAATGACCAAAAGAAAAAATAAACAAAAAGAATGAGCAACAAGAGATAAATTTCATAGCCTTAGGCCATTTTTTTTCTTTTCTTCATTTTTTTTGACTTCAATCTTCTTCATTTGTCTTTGGCATGCCACTAGACACATCAAATCGAGAGCATTGAGAGAGAACAAAAGAAAGAGAGCTTGAGAGAGAGAGAGAGAGAGAGAGAGAGAGAGAGAGAGAGAGAGAGAGAGAGAGAGAGAGAGAGAGTTTGAGAGAGAGAGAGAAAATTTGGAATAGTTCAATATTTTCTTAAAATAACCATATTATAGTATGTGTTTATTGCCCTCATGCATCCTTCTTCGCTTTTCCCAACACCCCCATACTCCCCGGTCCACTACTCTATCCTTGCTTCTCACATGCCTACAAATATCAATCGTCCATCAGAATTACAAGCATGAAGTAGTACTACCAGATTTGATGCTTGTCAGCTTCTTTGAACTATTGTCTTTGTATATTTAAAAGTCAAAGATATATATATATATATATATATATATATATATATGTATATAGTCAGTTATACTTAGCTATATACATATAGTTAAAAAAGAATAATTAAAAATGAACTCACACCGCCACCTCTTCGATTGGTTATCGCTATGTGGACAAACAGTGTAGCGTTGTCCAATGGATCACCTTCGTTATTCAGCAGATGTATATGACGATAACCTATAATCAATTTCATTTTATAAATCAAAAATCTATTTCGTATTTGTCAAAAATGGAAAAAAAATGATGAAAAACGACGATTTTTTTTTACTTCCAAAAAGAATAAAAACAGCTGACGTCACAGGGGGCAGCCTAAGTTCTTAGATGCTGCTGCTTCTGCTGCTTACGTCTTCAAGTCAAAGCTCGAAGAAATGATAGGTTTTACTTCTAAACTCTTGAAGTTTGAAGTTTGAAATATGGGAGAAGCATAAATGAGCAAAAATCAGAAAAAAAAGGAAACAATGATATTGGATGAAACATGTAGAATTCCCCCAAAACTTTTGAATTCATTTCAAGAAATGAACTAGTTAGAGCATTACGATATATAGTAATGATAGGCAAAAGGCTAGCAGACTTAAAACTTAAGTTTTCAGATTTATCAAATGATGATACCAAAAGAATTGAAAAGATTGTTTTGGAAAATAAAATAAAAACAAAAAAAAAAGGATTTGAGAGCAAAGGAGGGGGGGGGGGAGAGAGGGAGGGGATAGATCTCTATCTGAGCTTGAATGTTAAAAAGACATATTATTCATCATATTCCGTGAGTCAAAACATGATCAGAAAGCAGGAGAAGCCAAAAAGGAAGGAGATCAAGTGATGGTTGAATATGAAACAAGATTGCGAAATACATACTATGTATGTATGCCATATGTTGTAATAAACTATATGCTCTCTGATTTATATATCTATCTAAACAATATGAATTTGAATTATATTTCAAAGTTTTCAAGTTATAAAATAAAAGATAAAAGAAATTTTTTGAGTTAAAATGAAGAATCAGCAGACAGACAGATAGACAACCGCCAAATGGACGGAAGGACAACGGCTAGCCTTTGAGAAGTGTGTGAGCCAGCTTGAAAATGGTCCCTTAGCGATCGTTTAGAATACGAGTAGTTCATGGAGCTGCACAATGTGTAACCCCGAGGATGAGCCACCAACCTCATATGTCTCAAATAAAATAGAAAGTGAGAGTGAGAAGAGAATCTGGTGAAGAGGAAGCAAAAGCTGGGTCGAAGGCTCTGGGAAAAGAGAGAGAGAAATAGAAAGGGAAAAAGAGAGAGAGGGAGAGAGAAATTAAAAAAATAAAGAGAGTGGGTAAAGTTTAAACTGACTGGGTAACACCAAAAAAAAGAAATGAGGAAGAAGAATAAGGAAACGTCACTTCAACTCATTTTGCGGATGTGGAATTTAGAAAAATGGCCAAGTTGCAACTTACCAGGCTGTAAGCATTCAAATGGTATTGTATATTGTCCTATAAAATCATCTCCAATGAAGTCATCATCAAGAACTAAAAAGCGGATGAGAGCTAATTCAGGAATAGATACTTGAAATTGGAATGATTCATCAAAGCATGGATTATGACCTAAATGAACTAATGTTGTCAAGTTGAAACTTTAATTAAACGAACTATCATTTCTGATTGTTTTCGTTCTCTCTTCCGCACAATCTCCGGGAAGGCCAAATACTTCAACAACAACAAACGGATCAGCAGAATCACCCTATAATCATGAATACTCTGTCTAAAACAGCTGCAACTTGAGAAAAACAGCCTACCTTAGCATTTGAGCCACGCGGTCGAGGTAGTTGTTGGCCAGATAGTATTCGTAGATGAAGAATCTGATTAAGAAAATGATGTAAGTGTTAGGCTTTAAGAGATGTAATACATACCTGAGGCGCAATCGGTATCTTCTCGCCGGGTACGAACAATGAATCTTTCATGATTTCCGGTTTCAGAACATAGCCACATGCACCATTTTCAGAGAATCGTCCTTCCTATAAGATAAAATACAGAATAATCGATTAATAATATTTGTTATAGTTAAGAAGAAGTATAGTTAAAATCAAATTTGATCAAACCAATACCTGAAGATCCATCATTAAGCCGGGTGTTTGATAATTCAATGAGACCAGCTGTACTCCATGATTCCAA
The DNA here is from genome assembly GCA_964057225.1 of Auanema rhodensis. Taxonomy (NCBI): domain Eukaryota; kingdom Metazoa; phylum Nematoda; class Chromadorea; order Rhabditida; family Rhabditidae; genus Auanema; species Auanema rhodense. Next base: position 15,037,746 of record OZ059895.1, read on the forward strand.
AATTCTTGTGGATTCAAATTTGAAGAATCTTTCCTATTCATATTAGGAGTAACTCTGAATCAATATATATTTCAATAAAACTTAATTGAAAATTATCATACCGAATAGTATAATCACGAGCTGTTTGAGCAAATTCATTAGTATAATTATGCATAAATCTTAAGCAAGTGGATTCTGACACTTGAGGAATGTGTTGTTTGGAACTCACTAGAATAGATAGAATAACATAAATTCATCATATAACATCACAAGCTTACTTGTTGCTGAGTTAGGTGCTGTAGATAGGAGATCGTTTAGTTGTTTCACGTGGAAGAAAGCAGGCACCAAATCAGAAAGTTCCTTTACCATAGCAATTCTAAAGCAATTCTCTTATAATAAAATATTTGCATAGTTAAGATATTTTTCATGTATTATGCTTTAGAGGAAAAATGGAATCAGAGGGGTGGTTATCTACACAAGTATTCGGAGCCCAGTGACCCCAGATAATCATCATATTCCTAGCAGGACTCGATCCCTCGAACCTGCCAGTCGAGTGGAACACGTTTGCACTACACTACTCATTACGTGTGAGACTGTCAGTTAATGAAGACCTTGTCCTTATGACAGCAGAAATGTCTCATTTCAACTTTTTCATTCACATTGTGTTCATTACATAAAAAATATTTTTAATAAACATCAGCTTACTTCTTATTCTTTCGTCGGCCAGTTATACTTGTAACAACAAGCTCCTCGTCCTCAGAGATTTCATCATATTCAACATCGGAAGGTATTTTAGGAGCCTACAAGCAATCCATTCATATGTATCTGTTATCTATATATCTAACCATAACTAATATTTTATTTTGGAAATCCCATGGACATGCAAGATTAGCTGGATCATTCCAATCAGTTGGATCGGATGCTGGCACATACAGCTTATTGCCCAGATGACTGGTTAGAAGAGAAGCTGTAACTTTTTGCCAATCAGGTGAGCAATGATTTGAAATATAGATAATGAGTGGATATCTAAAATATACATTAGATAACTATATGGATATGTATATATCTACCTTGTACGTTCAAATGCTGAATCACGAATAGCACAAAGACATTGTGAGAGAGGTGTTCGGAATTTCGTATGTGGACCATTGTGAACCATAGGTTCGGTTTCTTTTTGCTTTTCCACAGGATCATAGATATCAACTGAAGAACACAACAGGCTTCGTATTATATCTCGTATAAGTAGATGATTTCACTTACTCTCTATCAGACGACAATTACGTTTCAAAGCTGAGCTAAAGCCATCAGGTGTAGCTGGACCAAATTGATCTTCTACCACATACGTTTTATGAGATGCAGCAATGAAATAACGATTAAATGGCTATAATAATAGTTAAATATAGAAACTTAATTATAACAATGTGAAACATACTTGTTTCATATCCATCCATACTTTCGAATGAGTTGGATCAAAGATAACACAATCATGAGACATCAGATATGCTGTGAAACCTGTAACATCATCGTATCGGCTTATTAAATGGATTTTTCGGCTTCTACTTACCATCTACAGTCATAAAATTGTTTTCTTTAGCTTCTGGAGCTGGTTCATATTGCTCGATGATATTTTCACAAAAATCTGTTGTAACGCCAACCATCTATAATATTATTATAAAATATATACAATTTGAATTATATAACATATAGTTATAGAGTTATAATTATAATTAGTATAGTAAACATACTCCTTGTTCTGTTTCTAAGAATAAACGTAAATCCTGACACGACAGATAATCTTTATTAGCATATCGTACCATGAGAAAGTAAACTTCGGGTCTTGTAGCTATTTCCTGAAAAGTAACATTAAACTGATTAAGCTATAACGACATTCTGTTTCAAGCTGTAAGTTGCAAGCTGCAAGCTTTAAGTTGTGCGAGCTAAGCTGTATTACCTTGTATATCTCAATAAACTCATTACGATAGATTTTGCCTCTCTCCGTTTCATCTTCAGCACATGCCCCTTCTTTGACTTTGTTACGAACACGATGTATAGCTATTCTGGGATTAATTTGACGAATTATCTTACAAGCAGCCGTTTCATTGATGTAGCCATTCGTGGCTGTATCAGCTTCATCAAACACTGACTCAAGCCATCTGCAAAATGAAATCATAACAATAGCTCTTGACGTCATGCGAAGAACAACAAACCGTTCTCTGAGAGTTGCCCACGATGAGCTTGATGGTTTGCAATCGTCTGAAAATTGAAAAACAAACAAACAATTTTTTTTGAAACGTCAAGTAAACATACATTTGCTTGAAGTTAATGCCATCAGCCCCGTAACCCAGATGTTGGCATCTTCTGCACTAGCAGCCACCAAGTCCAACGTTTCATATTCATCACCATAGATTATAGAAAAAATGCATTCTTCCTGCAGTAAGCAACGATCATACAAAACAAGCCCTCAGGGAAGAACAGACAGAAATAAAAATAGGGGGAGAGAAGCAGAAAGGGAGTGATTTGGTATAGGTATAGAAGCTTTATAATATTACCTGTAAATCAGCTAACATGTTTTCAGAAGATCTCAGTATTTCAGTATTTTTGCCCAAACGAATTTCGCGAATGTCTTCAATAGCAACTGCAATAGTTATGTTTATAAACATATAGTTAAAGCAGAATATGCAGCATACTTCGAGCCTTATGAGGCTTTTTACTTGTTGGTGACCATCGAATATGAGATAAATCAGCATCCAGACTGAAATTTCATTGAAAAATTAATAAAATAAATAAAAAAATATATATATATGTATGTGTAACAACCGATCAATAATATATATTTTACAACAAAAAAAAACAATTAAAAAGCTGTCAATCGCATTAACGTGAAGATGCGTGAACGACGTGTGAGACTCACGTGATGCTCACGTAAAACGCTTAAAGTGCAACAATGTCAAAATCTTATATAAATATTAAATATTGATTAAACTATATCATATATTATATATTATAATTATACATGTTGAAATAATATTATGAAATTACCTGAATAGTCTTCGAAACTGTCGACTAGTACCTCGTAACTTTACGAATTCACTTCCTGTTTGCATAACATGCCAACAATCATTGACTGAAATATTTTATTTTAATATTTCTTTTATAATTATTATAAATATTATAAATATAATATAATTAATATTATAATACCATTTGAGATTCGTTTATCTTCGTTACGAGATGAAAAGGATACGGTCTTACGACCTGGCGACCGATTACGGCCTCCGTGCTTGATAAGTGAGGAACGCAGGGCTTTTCTAAAATAAAATGAGATAATAGCTTAACTTAGATTAACTATATGAATTAATATATAAAATTATATTTAGATAAAGGAAGAAGACGATGTATGGTATGGTTGTTGAGATGAAAGCGAGTTCGACTGTTGCGATTAATGCTCGATTTTTGAATATTTTTCAGTTTCAAGACTTTCAGAATAGTCTAATTAGGTATGAGAATCTGTATTTTTCGATTGAAAACGAATGGTATCTTTAAGAGAAAAAACATCATAAATCATCACATATTTAGATATATGTATGTATATACATATAACTATATATATAATAGTTAAATATAGGAATAAATATTGATGTATGTTTCAACTAATATATATATATATAATATATAGATGTAACGTCTTGTCAAGTCTGCTTGTTTCAAATTACAGAATAAACTTAATACCTCCTCCAGTCCATTTCTAGTAAGTGGGATGAATTAATCCAAAGTACAAAATATGAATGTTTCAACTTGCTCACTATACAGAAGTTTTAGAATAATCTTGTAGGAATTGTTGTAAATGAAATAACAGGAAGCGCGAACAGCGGTTGGTTGGCAGATTGTGTATGCTTGAGAGCCAGGATGAGAATCAACAATTATGTAAACGTAAGCTGACTTATGGAAGACGATGATGAAGGAGGAGAAGAACAGTCAGTAGCAGCTGAAGAAGCAACAGCTCAAGTTAGAACTGCTAGCTGTGAAGCAAACAGATGAGGAGATGGTTAGTTGGACAGCAAGGACAACTGCTGCATACAACTAGACCGGCTAGCAGGCGGCTACGATCGAGACGCTTACAACGAGCTTCCGGGATCTGAGTTTGATGCCAAAAATTGCAATTAGAGCCAGCTTTGACAGCATTAGGCTATGCTCCGATTCTCTGCAACTACCAAAAAAGCTTAAAATCTATGTCATCATCGTCGTTTTCTGCCCTTTTTTGCGTGCTTTTCCAACGAATTTGTTCCGAGAGTGATTGAGTTAGAGAGGGAGCATCTATCTGTTCGTTTCATGCAACAGGGTCATATTCTCTCTCTCTCCCTCTCTCTCTCTCTCTCTATTCTCTTGTTCATATTCTCATCTTGATGTTCTTCCATTTTCTATGTTTGGTTGAAACTTTTAAAGCCACAGAGAAAAGGATAAATGATGAGAAACAACAACTAGAAATCTGGTTAGGACATATCAAGTTTTATATTATGTACCATAAAAACTAAATTATATACATATAGTTAGTTAAACTATATATACATAATATAATAAAATAATCTTCTTTGGTAGTATAACAGTAATTTTTCTTTTTTTCTTTTCTTTTCAAAATCATTATTCTATTAAATTAAAATTGTTTTTGTTATTAATAATCAATAAAAATGAAATAAAATATAGTTAAATCTGAACGTATATGATTGATTTAATGCTTTAACAAGTAAAGTTTGAAAAAATAAGTTTGAAAGTTGTACTTAAAGGTCATAATATCTACTACTACTACTCCTGATTTAACTATATATCTATATAACTAATTTTAGTCCAAGAATAACATATCTAATTGATAGAGAGAGAGTGAGAGAGAGAGAGAGAGAGACAGAGAGAGAGAGAGAGAGAGAGAGAGAGAGAGAGAGAGAGAAATATATTATAGGAATTGAAGCTGAATCTTCCAAAAAAAGAAAAGAAAGTAAGAAGAAGAAGAAGAAGAAGAGATATCTATGGATAACTTCTATATCCAATAATAAGTTTCAATTACATAATCTAGAAAACCAGGCATTTGTGGCTTCTGGCTTACACCTACCTACCTCACTCCCCCCCCCCCCCTATCACTCTCATTCCATGCCTTTCTTCTAAATAAGCTTATATGTTGAGATGAGACATGAAACTTTTGGAAGAGCTGATTGACTTTTAAGAATTCTTTTCATCTTTCAATAGTAACAGCATGGAAAAGAACAATAAATGAATCAAGATTGAAGTAGATTTAACTTCAAATACTGTCAATGATTGGCGAGCAAAGCATCAGAGAAAGAGTTGATGAATGCAATTGTGATAAGAGTAATTCAGATGAAAAGGTGCTGACGAAGACGAATTCAACTCATCTTCTATGAAAAATAAAAAAAAATTTTTTTTGTTTGGGAAATGACAACCTATGAAGCTTTTTAGATTCTCATATCCAGCTGAGCCAAATGACAATTGGAATGGACAAAATGATGCAAATAATGAGAAAAAGGACATTATCCTAAAGCGTTATATGGATGGACCGGGAGGCATGAAAACTGCGATTAGACGTTTTGCTGGTCAAAGAGACAACAATAACGAATGGCCAAATGAAAAGAAAAGGACATCAAATGAACAAGCTGGTCATGATGATGATGATGCTGATGAGTTGGGAACCTTGAACATCAAATGAAAACTTGAGAGAGAACGTTCGCAGCTAATTGTCGTCAAGGTGTACGTATCCTTGTATATACAAATAGTTAAAATATATATGAAAACATCAATAAATGTCAAGAAACATATGATAAAGGATGTGATCAAGATATGGTAAGAAGAGAAAGAGAGAGAAAGAGAGAGAGAGAGAGAGAGAGAGAGAGAGAGGTGAAAGAGAGAGAGGGAAAGAGAGAGAGGTAAAACACTAAAAAGAGAGAGAGAGAGAGAGAGTTAGGTTAAAGACGAAGAGGCTTGTTATCTTGGAAACAGGATTTGGTGTTGCAAGATATGATATATATCTGTATATAAGCTCTTCTCCATAAGTATTAATACAATCAATTGAAATAATAATTAACCGAAAGCTTTTTTTTTCATTTCTATCCCTCATATCTGTCGATTGCTCCTCTCATTTATTCTTATATATTTAATCAAGAAATAATATAAATGAGAAAACGATAGTATTTGAGAGGAGGAAGATTGAGAAGGGTTCGTCTGTGTGTGTGTGTGTGTGTGTGTGGTATGGGGTGGGGTGGGGGGAGTGTAGTTTGGAGAGAAGGACAAAGAGAGTAAAAGAGAGAGAAAGAGAGAGAGAGAGAGATTCTCTCTAAAAATTTTCATTAACTTTTTCATATAAATAACTTTAATTTAATGAGAGTAATGAAGCTGCTAACATTATGAAAAAAAAACATCTCTGAATATGCTCTAGCTAAATATCATAAATATCTTCATTAAAACTCTCGTTTTTCAATTTTTTCATTAAGAATTCTGAATTGTTGAACTTGAACACATGAAGTATAAGGTATCTTTAGTATGTCAATGACAATCATTCTCATTATTTTTGTTATAAAATAGAAGACAAGAGACATACATACACACACACAAGAGAGATGACTTCACACGCCTATCAAATGAAATTACCGTGGATGGGAAGAAGACGAAGAAGAAAAAAAAAAGTTCAAAAGAGATTCGAAGTTCAAAGATGTTGTTTTGTTGCGAACAACATTGTAAACACATAATGCTTTTCCTAATGCTGTTATATAAATTAAAGAAAGAAAAAGAAAAAGAAAAACTTAACTATATGAAACTAATGTTTATGAGCTTAACTAGAGACTGAAATAATAAAAAACAAATCAGTAACTTCTTTTTGGCAGAAAGAAAGAACGAAAGAAAACGAAGAAAAACAGCTGAGCAGAATTGAGAAAAGAGAGAAAGACGTAAAGCAACATGTAGTCTAGAGAGGGAGAGAGAGAGAGAGACACACACACACGTGTATGTATATTGAGAATATTCAGATTATAACATATAAGACTTATATATTAACGTATAGTTAGTTATATAAACTATTTGATCCCTTTTTGACTTAAAATGGAAAGAAACAACACATAGCTAGCTAGCTAACAGACGTTTATTCCATCTGCTACTTTTCAAACAAATCTACACACCCCCCATACATACATACATCGTAATATCAATTTTTGTAGAATATACTATATAGTTATAGTTAAAAACTTTATAATATTCTTAACTATATGATATAATTAGCTGAGTAATAAAGTTAAAAGAAAAATGATGTACCTGTTGGCAAATGGGACATGTAGATTTCTGGGTGATAAATCCTCGGAATCCCATGCTGAGGTATCACTTTCAACCATTTGAAATGGTTTGTATTGCTATATGCTATGTTGATTTTGCTTTTCTCTGGAAAAAAACAACAGAAAAATTATAAATTAAAATAACGATTGTATAAGCGGTTGACAAAGAGAGAGAGAGAGAGGGGGGGGGGGCGAACAATTGAGAAGAGAAGAGATGACGACAAACGAGGGAGAAGGGGGGGGGGATGGATCAAGCCAAAAGGAATGTTAGAAAGTATTAAAAAGAATTCAAGTTATAAACAAAATTAGATTATGCAAACATGAAGAAAACCGAAAAAAAAAGAAGAAAATGAGAATTACAGAATCTGGTCATAGAGTCCTCTTGGGAGAGACAAAAAAAAAAAAAAACTTTCCAATGTAAATTTGTGTTGTTGTTAAAAGAAAAATTGAACAATAAGAGGCAAAAATAACAAAACTAACACTTAGGAAATAGTGGACATAAGCATTTATAAAGAAAAAGAAAGGAAAATGTGGTGGCAATTGAGTGAAAGAGCATGATGAATTGAGGAAGAAACACATGCTTGTTGCTGAATGTACAAGTTCAACGGCGGAGCCGGATGTAACAAGCGTTCCGGATATCCGTAATTATCAGACAAAAATAAGATATTGGAGGCAATACATAAAGGCATTTGAATTGAATTATGGAGAGAAGGAGGGAGAAAGAGAAAGAGAGAGAGAGAGAGAGTAGAAAAAAAGGTTTTTCGAATACAAAAAAAAACAGAAAAGGTGAGTCCGTGAGCGATGAAGCTTGACCTTATACACACACCACATGCATGCACACACAGAAGCTTATTCAAGTTGAAGTGAAAGGAGAAGAGAGGTTAGGGAAAATTTTGAGAAAAGAAAAAGATAAATGGAGAACAATTTCCTATTTGTTCGAAGAACATCAAAAATAATACGGCACAAGTTATCGAAGGCAGAGAAGGAAGGAAGAAAAAGATTAAAATCAAGAAAAAACATGAAAAAGGGATTGACCATTGTGAAAATAGATGTTTGAGCTTAACAGTAGAAATGAATGACAGACGAGAACGACTTAAGATCTCATGTAATAGACGCTGTGATGCCGGAACGACAATTTTTTTCGTAAAATAAAAAGTTCCGCCTGTTTCAAATTCTACTATTTTCAACCATTCTTTTCATTTATTTTATTAAAAAATATATATATTTTAAATAATAAAATAAGTAAAATATATTGTATATATAAATAAAAAGAAAATAAACAAACAAAAAAACCTCCCAAGGTAATAATCATCTATCAACACAAAAATCATAAGAATCGAAACTTATTAAAGTTATTTGTGAAGAAGAAAAACATTGAAATATCTATCTATCTATATATGAGAATATATAAGAATAATCTGGATAATTAATTGAAAGAATCAAGAAATACATGTCGTGTGACTGTCTCAAATCATAAATGTGACGAGTTCACGTCAAAGTTCACGCAATTTAATTAATTTTAGCGTTCAGGTGTAATTGATAATTTTGAAAAACAGAGAAAGGGAGAGAGAGAGAGAGAGAGAGAGAGAGAGAGAGAGAGAGGGAGAGAGAGAGATTTGAACTAATTATAAAGAGAATATACATATTTAACTATATAATATAATAATTATTTCAAATAATATAAATAAAAATAAATAATAATTAAAAAATATTAAATTATATGAATTATGAATTGTAAATTATAAGTTTATTCATTCATTTTAACATTATAATCATCATCTACATTATTCGTTTGTATATATTGATGATTGATCAGCAGAATCATCATTCTTACTATGAAAGTGAAAGCTTACGCCAACGAAATCATGGACGACAGCCTCACATACCTCATGTACGAATATGGACGACGACGACGTCGACGATGACGACGAAGAAGAAGAAGAAGAAGAAAAGAGAGAGAAAAATGATTTTGGTAACAAAAAAAAGAGGTTATGGCTCAATGGACATGTATTCTATCTATCTTTACTATTAAAATTATTAAAATTAAGTGTTAATCCGCTTTAAATTATGCTATGTATGACGTATGGAGAAGGTTGCAACTATGTTCTGAGTCGACAATTTTCAGATTGATCGTCCTCGTTTGATATTATCATCAGTTGGTGTCCGTGTCTCATGTATTTGAAAATTATAAGTAATCGTAGAGAGAGAGAGGAGGGGAGGGAGGGAGGGAGAGACAAAGAAAGAGAGATAGAGAGTAATGGTAGTATAGTGATGATAAATACAGAGAGGGAGAGAAGAATAGAGAGAGAGAGAGAGTATGAGAAGGGGATTCCTAATTTTTTTGAGATCAAGTTTACAGTAATAAAGAATATACCAAGTTGATTGGCAAAATGGCCAATGAAGAAATTACCAGAGATGCTGATGATGAAGAAGAGAATGTGAAGATGACGATGATGATGATGAAGTGGAAATGATAGAAAATGCAATGAAAACTGGAGAAATGTGTGCAGTGGTGAAACGTGACCAAGTGTGAAGCATGGCTTCCGATTCCTATCGCTAAGCTGAGGCCATTTATGAGCAAATCATAAAACATACGGGGTGAGCTTAATGAAGACACAAAAGGAAATCCTTAATATATTTCCAAATAGTTGTCTACACAGCGAAGTGAGAGTGAGAGAGAGAGAGAGAGAGAGAGAGAGAGAGAGAGAGAGAGAGAGATGAAATTCTAGAACATGGGATATTCCAAATGTATATGACAACAGCGTTACCATATAAATATATTATACAATGTATAAGTAAACTCAACCCAACATACTCCCATACTCCAACTTATTTCAAATAGGTTGAGAAGAAGCATCTCTACTTCATCTTCACACTCGTTCACATATTATTATATTTCTTCTATTTGATATATTCATTAGACCTTTACATTGCATTATTTTCTTGTCAAGACCAAAAAAAAAGAAAAAGTTTATTGCTGTTTATCAGACTGTTTCTTTTATATTTTAACTTTCCTTTCTATTTTTGTCTTTTTACGTCATCATGTCGATCTAACTTCTTATATCTACTTTCTCTCTCCCTCTCTCTTTTCCACTCTCTCTCCAACTCTCTCTCACTCTCTCTCTCTCTAAAAAGAAAGGAATCTCAGAAGAAAATGTTGAGAATGTGACGACAATGACAAGAAGACGCCATCATCATCCGGAAGGCATTCTATCAGCTTGACGAATAAGTTGTGGAAATGGAAAAGAAGTTTGAAAAGGAATTGAAAGAGCATGAGAGCGAAAAGCCAGATTTGATTAGGATTTTCGACATTTTACTCGACTCATTGACAGAGCAAGAGGAAAGATGGGTAAGATCTGGAGAAATAGAGCTGAAATGACAAGACGCGACGCCATATGAGTAGATTCAGCGTAGGAGAGGGAGAAGAAAGATGAGTTAGAGAGAAAGTAGAGAGGTTGATAATGTTCTCTGAGTTGTGAACAAGATATTTTTAAAATTATTTACGTTACAAGACGATCGTCGTCAGATGGACAGCTGACAGAAAAAAGTACGTTGTAGCATTAAGAGGGACAGATTCAGATCTATAGAGGGAAATGCAAAGAGATAAAGCCAAGTATGTTGAAACGGAAGGAAGAAGGATGGAAAAAAGGCCAGAACATTGGCGAATTTGATATTTCAAATACAAAATGCACAGAAAAAAAAAAGAAGGAAAAAATAAAAAAACACTGAGAATAAATTAAAATCAATGAGATTCAACCATTCAATTTAGTGGATGTGATTATTAGTCAGACAGAGCGACAAGTAAGAAAGAAAAAGAGAGTAATAGAGGGAGGGATAGCTTAAGAGATAGAGAGAGAGAGAGAGAGAGAGAGAGAGAGGTGTTGAGAGAGAGCAAAAATTGACGACACCAGGATAGAAAAATAATAAATAATATTAATATATAGACTATAGTTTATGCTATACTATGCAATTTATGCCACACATATACATATTGGAAGAAAAAAATGTCTAGGAGTTGTAGGAGGAATAACTGATGCCATCGCAGTTGCTGGGGTACAGAGAAGCTCTCTCTTTCTTTCTTTCCCTCTTGGATCAAGGTGGAGGAGGTGGTTTTGATAACAATATGCAAAAATTTATAATAGAAAAGGATGAATGAAAAAAGCGATGAAAAGGCTAAGAAGATGGGGTAAAGAGAGAGAGAGAGAGAGAGAGAGAGAGAGAGAGAGAGGGAGAGAGAGAAAGAGAATATAGGACCATCAAGCATATAAGTAAGATGAATACATACGAAAAGTTTACCGAAAATTACAAAGAGGTAGCATTCGAAGACACAGAGATAGATAGAGGGGGGGGGGAGAGAGAGTCTAGTGGATTAGAAGACATTCAAATTTCAAAATAAGATAATTCTATTGAATGTAATGAGAGAATAACGAAAAGAAGGTGAAAACTAAAGAGAAGAAAAGAAAAAATGAAAGAAAGCAGTATAGCTCTAGCTCTTCATGCTTTTCAAAACACAACATTCAAACTTATTCTGAAGGAAAAGAAAATCTCTAAATGTGTCTGTGTATGTGTATACTAGACAGAGAGATTGAGATAGAGGAAAAGGTGTGAAACAGACATATTGTTTGAAAAGTGAGAAAAAGTTTTGAAGGAAAAAGAAGTTTTGAGTATCGTAATCAAGAAGAGAAAATTTGATATTCTGAAGTACAAGAGAAATACAAAGGATGGAAGTAAATGCGTTATTCCGACCAGGATATGATCATCTGATTGAGAAACTAACGCTCACAAGGATATACGGAGTAAAGTTGATATATTAAGAGAGAATTAAGGATATAAAGAGGGAGATAGAGAGGGAGAGAGAAATAGAGAGAGAGAGAAGGGTAGAGGGGAAGGACGGAGGAAGAAGGAGAGACATAGGGTAAGGATTATAAACGTACATGCATCGTGACTGTGATTCAAACTGAAAACAAACAAGATTCGAAAAAAAGAATAAAGAAAACAGACTAAAAGTGGATAAAGATGATGAAATTCAGGAAAAGTTAGAATAAAATTTGAAACAACATAAGGTTAGAGATAGGACAATAAAATCTGAAATTTTCATGAATACGTACATCTGGTTATTGAAAATTTCAATTTCAGCCGACTAGATGGTATGAAAATAAATATTTTCATGTTGATTGTGGCTTAGAGGGTGGTTAGTTGCTGGAATGGAGAACGCAGCAAGGACCTCTACAGCCATAACTCTACCTTCTCTCTCTCTCTCTCTCTCTCTCTCTCTCTCTCTCTCTTTCTATTTTCCCTGCACTTAAAATTGAGGTCATATTCTTCAAAAAGTTGAAGTATAATATCTTCGAGATGGCAATGAAACTACATACTAGTCTGAATAAAACAAGCGGAAAAGGTTTTTGGAAGAAAACGACGATTTAAAATCCGAAATGCAGATTGAAAATAGAATTTCTTTCCTTCTCGTTTTTTTCTCAAAAAAATACGAGGAAGCTCTCGTTTCATCATCAAAGCAGTTGATGATGCAGATCCGGAATTGGTAGTAGTAGTATCTCATTCGTCTACGCTACTCCTTGTCTGTTTCTCGAAGCAGCTTGCCAGCCTGTCGGCCCACCCCTCAGGCAATGTTTTTTTTTTATTTTTTTTTTCTTGAAACTTTGTTATCAAAAACTAACCAACAAGGAGAAGTAGTTCAAGCTTTCTCTCTCTTTCATGCATAATTTTGAGAAGAAAAATAAAACAAAATTGGTCTCTTAGCCAACTATTCCCTCTTATGTTCTTAATGTTCTTTTTTTTTTGAAAGACATATCATGGAAAAGGCCAACAAGATGAAGAACACTCATTCAACTGCAGCATCATGCTTTTCTCACTTTATCTCAATTTACCCAATTTTGACGGATCAGAGGAGGGAGAGAGGGAGAGAGAAATGAAGAAAAAAACTGACCGAAACCACCCTGTTTCATAGACATCGGGTCCTAAAATCAATTTGTATTTTTAGCAGAATTTTAAATTTTCCAATTCGTCTCTTCTCTCTCTCTCTAACTTCTTCTCTCTATATTGATCTCTCGGTCTTTTTCAATCAGTCCGTACAGAATGTACAACATCAAACCAGTAAATGCATTATAGAGAACAGCATAATCCGATTTTTTTCTCAAAATTTCTTCATTTTCAGCTTAATCCATTATGCTTCCAAGAAAATTTTCATGTTAACACGTTGACGCAGAAAAAAATAAGATTTACTATAAGAAATCAGCTTACTATTTCAATTTTTTTGAGGAAAAGGGTAAAGGAAATGGACATTAACACTCAAAAGTGTGATCTGTGAAGTCTTGTAGTGGATGAATAAATAAGATTTTAGCATTACAAGACACAACGAAAGCAAAAGCGAAATCTCATAAATTCTTCAGAAAAAATGGTTATAAGATTTGAATTAATCGTAAAGTTCATATATACTCAATCGAATAAAGATTATAGCCTCAGGCAATATAGTACATAAAATTTAAGAAGAAAATGGGAAATGGGGAAGAAAATGAAGATGCTGAATAAGATGAAGACGTAAGAGAGGTATTGAACCAAATTTCAATGAAAATGAGTCGAGTGGGAAAAAGGAAATTTCAATAGATGTTAAACAGTCAGTATAAATCTTATATTTACATAATCGTTAGAAGAAACATTATTATTAAATACCTTTTTCTATCTTATTTCACATGACAAGCAACAGATTTTTTTTGTGCAAAACGAAAAAAGTAAGATAGAAAACACAAAACAATATTTTGATAGACGTGAGTGTGAGTGTGAGTGTGAGAGGAAGAGGAAAAGGCAGGAGAGACAGGAGGGTAACTTCGAAAACGTTAGATTGAGATGATGACATGAATACCGAACAGAAGACAGAAATAAATATGAAAGAAAACAAAAATAAACAAATTTGTGACAAATATGAATATTGGATGATGCCCGTAAGATGCGATGTAGCTGCGTGATTGAATAGACTGACGGAGCGAGTTGAGTAAAAGGCAGCCAGCCTGATGGACGGACAGACGGAAAAGGGTGGCTCTGAAGCTGGTTTTTTCTACAATAACACAACATTTGTTTAAGAGCACCGAAAGAAGAGAGGGGGAGAGGAAGAGAGAGAAAATTGAAGTTTTTTTAAAACGTTCATTCGTTGTCTCTCTCTCTCTCCTCTCCTCTCCCTCGTCCTCTCTGAATATTTCATGAAGATATTAGGAAACGAAACACTTGAGACAGAAAAGTATTCAAAACGAATCAAAAAGTTGCAAGAAGTGAAAAAAAGGAGAAGAGATATAAGTAAATGAGACAAGGTGGCAGACTTCAAACAGAAAAAAAAAGAAAAGAAATGAAAATAGATACTACAAGGAATAAATGATCGAAATGAAATTAAGAAAAAGGGAATGAAATGAGATAAATGAGCAACGACTGCATTGAATAAAGCCTATTGTACATAGTTTGAACTTTTGATTCTTCTCTCCTTCATCATCTGCCTCATACGCTCATGCCTCATCATTAACGTCATCATCATCATCACTATCTTCTTCTTCTTTTCGTTCCCAACTTTTGATCTTATCCAACCTCTTTATATCTCTCTTTTTCCTCTCGTTTCAAACTCAATGTCATCTTACTTCTCCACTTTTTTTAAACAAAATTCGATGATTTCAGTTGAAATGACGTGATTATGCTCAATCTCTTAACGATACTCTTTTCTCATCGTCAAGTGAAAGGCAGCGTTTTTTATGGGAAAAATCGTTTTTTTAGAAGTATTATTGCGTCTATAATTTCCAGTTTCGTCATTAGAGCATTTTATAAACTTTTCGAACCATATGGCACATTTCAAGAAGCTCAAGAACTTACTATTCGAAACAAAAGCAGAAAAATTACGTTAATGACAAAACAATGCTTTCTTTTCTTTTGTTTCTTTTTATAAAGACGAGAATAATTGTTTTTTTTTAAAGTAAATTTTGAAAAAAAAAACCAAAAAAGTTTGGAAGTGCGATTCCAAGAATAACAGAACAAAAACACAAAGAGAATGATTATCACTCTAACCAAATGGGTAGAGAAGCTGGATGGGATAAGAACTAAAGGCATAAGGAAAATCGGATATAAACAAGATAAAGAAAACGACGAAAATATCTAAGAATTCACAAAAACTTAGATACTACTTATGCATATGAATATATATATATATATATATATATATATATATTTAGACAGATAGATAATAATTATTTTATAAAATTATTCATGCGTTGTAGAAGACAAATAACGATATGATAGTTAGTTAAGACATAATTAAAGTAAATTAATTTGAGCGAAAGCAATAGCATAACAATCAAAGAAAGCAAAACCGATCATTGAATCCTAAATCTAAGATTATTTAAAATTGATGACGACAAAAAAAAAGAAAAAGAAAAAAATTGAAAAAGCAACCGGTTCATGAAATTTTTGGTTAAAAAAAATGATTTTTCTCCATCGTCTTCACGCGTGAAACTTCACGTATATCACGAATACGTAAAGAAATTGAAAATTATGAATATTCAAATAAGTTGAAATAGAAAAATCAATAATATAGTTGAATTGAGTAATATTGTGTTAAGAATATACAATATAGTTATATAAACAGTATATTTCATTAACTATATACTAAATTATAAATATAATTGAAAAAAATGAAGATTTGTTATTTTTATAATAAATAAATACATAAAAATATTAAATTTTATTTTTATTATGTGTTGTACTGTAATTAATTATAAAATTACCTGTATAAACAGTACTACAGTATTTTATAATTTTCACTTTGAGATTAATTTAAATTCAAAATATTAGAAATGAATATAGAGAGATATGAATGTGATGATGATTCTTCTAAACATAGCGCTTTTTCAATCTCCAATTTCGATCCAATTTCCGTTTTATCTTCTCTAACCTTCGTATAGTTAAAACAATGATCATTTTACAATTTAAGTTAACTTCCGATTATAATTTTATACTTAAATATAATTAAAAAGTAAAAAAAAAAGAATTTAATAGCCATAGAGCAACTATTTTTAAAATTTATTTTTAAAAATAAAAAATAGTTATATACATAATATTTGAATTATCTATTATGATAGATGAAGTATGCTCAATCAGTTGATCCGTTGAACTTTAGGCTACAACTTACTACTAACTGACTAACTGACATGACGGGTTGTTGGAGCAGAAGAGGGCAAGTTGAGAAAAGAACAAGTGTTGTGTCACTGTCCATGAGTACATTGAAGCATTTTATAAGTTTACAAGTTGTTGGAGATAGTTGTGATTGATAGGCAGAATTTTTTGCGATTTCGAAGGTTTTTATTCAAAGCTTTTCCATATTTTTGCAGAAAAAAAAGAAGAAGGAAATAAACATGAGAAACATTGAAGTTGAAATCATATTGAAAGGATGTCAAAAAGGAATTTCCGTCATAGAAACAGGGAAGAGTGAGAAGAAGAGCTGAGCGAGGGCTCTACAGGACATTTTTTTCGCTGAAAAGAAAAAAAGAAAATTCGAGTTATTGGATCTTTTAGTTTTTTTTTCCTCTTCACTTGTTCATTGCAAATTCTATAGCATTCATAAGGTGAGGAAAGAAATAGTTAAAATTCTGAAAGAAAGTGAGCAGACGTCATGAAGAGTGGATAGAAAAGGAAGAAGATGAGCAAGAATATGATGGGAAAAATGAAAAAAAAGAAGAGATGGAATAACAAAGAAAGCTAGAAGATATGATGAAGTTAAGGTAAGACTTGAATTATCTTTTTGAAGAAAAAGAAGATGAAACATCTCTCTCAACATTATACATGAATAGAGAGAGAGAGAGAGAGAGAATGAGAGAATGAGAGGGTGAGAGATGGAGAGAATGAGAGAATGAGAGGGAGAGAGATGGAGAGAATGAGAGAATGAGAGGGAGAGAATTGTAGTTGAAATGAGATTGTAAAGATGACGACAATACGGTTGATCATACCCAATGTGGCCAGGAACGGAAAAAATTGATTTTAGTTCTGAACCATTGATATATGCGCAATAGGAAAATTGAACTAGTTAACTATGCAACGATATTTAACTAATATGAAAATACATATACATAGTTAGATATTTGAAACCAAAATAATAGGAGGAAATAAATTTTTATTTTTGAATTCATCTATTTCACCTGGGGGACTAAGACAAGAGAGAGAGAGAGAGAGAGAGAGAGAGAGAGAGAGAGAGAGAGAGGGGAGAGAAAAAGAGAGAGAGAGAGAGAGAGAGAAAGAGAAAGATTTTTTGTGCAAAGGAACTGCTATATCCTTGAGATTGACGGCAACAAGTTGAAGTTGAAGAAGGATGAGGCGGGATGGAGAATTTTCATTAGAAAATCTGAATAATGCGGTAAGTTGTAGCAAACTTAACAGCTTTGAGGATAAGAAGGGAATGAGAACAATAGAACAAGAGTCAAATTGAAGATCCGAGAGAGAAAGAGAGAATAGGTGAGAGTACAAGTGAGAAGAGAGAGAGGTAGAGAGAGCGAGAGAGGAAGTCAAAATACCATTGCAGGTTCGAGAAGAAGATATAGAGCTTCAGGCTAATTAAGGAAAAGCAAGCAGGAGGCGGAAAAATTATAAAATTTGCTGTTTAAAAGGTCTTTTTGAAGAAAAATAAATAAGATGGATAGGTGTCTGTGTATGTGTGAGTCTGTGTTGATGAGTACTTCAATCAAACAGGAAGTTTAAGAAGAAAAAATCAAAAATAAGAAAATATGAGAGTGATCAAAGGGAAAAGTGGGAATGAAGAACGAGAGAAATGAGTAAGATAAAGGAGTAAAGGAATAGCATCCAAGACCAGGAAGAAGGTTGTCTCTTCTTCATCGTAGGACTATAATTGAAGAGAGAGAGAGAGAGAGAGAGAGAGAGAGAGAGAGAGAGAGAGAGAGAGAGAGAGAGAGAGAGAGAGAGAGTTAGGTGAGAGAATATGGTGAGAGAATATGCTCTTCATATTGAAAAATTGATGATAAGCAATTGAAGGCAATTGAGCTTCAAACATGTTCTTTGTTTATTTTCTTTTTCTTTTAACTCATTCAAGCTTCTTAATGAACAGCCTATGCTTGATTATGGAAGAAGTAAAGAGAGTGGGAGAGAGAGTATGAGGTAGAGAGTATGAGGTTTTTCTATGAAAGTGACTGATATGATAAGGAAAAGTTCGTAGAAATAAGAGATTTTTATAAAGTGAGAAACGAAAAATGTAAATGAAGATGACAAAGGGGGGAAGGAGGACGAGACAGCATTAACAAGAAGCAATATCATATTTCAAATACGAATAAAAGATCGGCAAATGGATTGACAAAGCGATTAGAGCTACATCATCATTACATGAGAGCAGAAGAAACTAATCGGCTTCATGATTTCTAGTCTGAAGCAGGAAGAAGATTCTTCACGCAGGAGAAAAGCAACTACGGAGCAGTTAGTAAAGTAGAAAGAGAGAGAGAGAGAGAAATGGAAAACCAAGAGAGTGAAGTGCAAGTTTCAGAATAACAGATGCATAAAAGGATGATGTTGAATGGTTTACTTGGATGATATAGTGGAAATGAGAACAGGTAGCGTTCAAATTTGAATTTTTCTGGAAAATGCAAATATGAGAGAATGGATGATGATGATGTTGATGATGATGATGAAGCTGGAAGATGCATATTCACCGATTGCAAGCTTCAGGGTCGGTTTGCTGCTAGTTTGCTCATGAAGCTATAACCACATCTGTAGTTTGATTTGAGTCTGAACCAGAGATGATGAAGATGATGATGATGATGATGATGACGATGATGAGCCCATGAGAGAGTTTAAACGATGAGCCAGCCAGGCGCGTTGAAGAGAACTACGACGAGTGAGGGCTGGCATGCCTGCCAAAAACTGGCGATAAATGACAATCTGCGTCGTAAAATGATTGAATAAGTAGCTAAATCTGGCCGACAAAAATTGTTCCAAAACCATTAATCAGATTGAAAGAATAGCCGACAACGACAAGAAGCTCACACATGCCTCCAAGATCAAATTGAAATAAAAAAAATCTTCAAATATAGGAAACATCAAGGTGAACGACTGCCTGTGCTTCTCTGGGTCGTTCTCTCTCTCTCTCTCTCTCTATCTATCTCTCTCTAGTTCTCATACTTTCTCTGAATATTTGTCGGTGTTTTTTATGGGAAAACCTGGCATCATAGATGAGAAAATCTACTACTCAACCTACTGGATATGTTGATGCAACAAATGATGGGCAAATTGCCAAAAAAAAAATGGAATATGAGTGGTTTATGCTTCTCATTATGCAAATCTATGATACTTTAGAAGCTTTTATATGAATATTGTAAGAAGAAAAAGTAATTGTATCATGAAAAAAGATGAATAAAGAGAAGCTTTTCAATTGATTATAGCATATGAGATGATCTAAGAGATGCAGGGGAAAGTCATAGTCATCGTTCACATCGTCGTCGTCGTTCTCGTCATCGTCGTCGTCGTTCTCAACGTCGACCGACACAATTTGATGATTTGACAATGAAATATGATACGAATGATTAATGAGAGTTGTGAATGAGTTTGAAAGATACTACTCCTCTACTACTTACTCACTGTGACTTATGAAGAGGAACAATTATAAAGGAAATAGTTAAAAGTTCAAAGAAGTTGATGGCAGAAAAATAAAAAATATACGAGAGAGTGAGAAAGAGAGAGAGAGAGAGAGAGAGAGAGATGGGATGGAGGAGGGGGTGTATAAGAGGAAACAGAGATGAGAGATTAACTAACGAGAAGAAATTCAGTGAGAAGGTACTTGAAGAGGTTAATTATGAAGAGGATGATGAGTTTTTGAAGCAGAACAGGAGTTGAAGAAATGTAAAAACGTGAACTTTCAAGCCATAAACAGGCTGTAACTGGACGTCACATGAGAGCACTTATAAGGTCAGCAAATTTCCTTCTGCTTTTGCTTCTGCTGCTGATCCTGCCTTTTCAAGAAGTTAAAGAAAAAGAAGAAGAAGAAGCAGCAGAAGAAGCTTCAACAGCAGAAACAGAAGCAGTAGAAGCTGTCTAAACAACGTTTGTTCAGATGCTAGATGCCTTCTATTCGATAAAAGCATTAAGTATATGGCGTAGAAGAACTTGACAAAGCCAAATCAGCTTTTAATAATCCTGACGTGAGAAAACTGATGAGTAGGCGAATCAGATGATGATGAAATATGAAAAAGCTGCTGTTAAATGAAATGATACAAACATGTAGCGAGAGCACGTGGCGATGACCATGATGCGGAGCATCTAAGGCCTGCCAAACTGCCACCACGATGAGCCATCATCATGATACGACGCTGATGAGATGATGACGACGTCAGCGTTAGGAGCAGGATAGCGATAACGTTTACGATGATAACGATGACAATGATAACTGAAAATAACAAAGAGGAAAAGCTAGAGATTCACCAGATCAATAACAAGGGCGGATGATGAGAACAAAAATATTTGATGAAGCCCAGCAATATCCAAAGAACAACAATCAGTCTGTGATGATAAGCTTTCACAGAAGTAGTTGGGTCGTTAAAGTCTTGATTTCAAGAGAACGACATGAAATTAACATAAACCAACATGAATATATGGCATAGCAAAGGTTCGAAGATGAAACAGCTTAAAGAAATAGAGAGAGAGATAGAGAGAGAGAGAGAGAGAGAGAGAGAGAGAGAGAGAGAGAGAGAGAGAGAGAGAGAGGAGAGAGAAAAGAAGGAGTAAGCGGGTGATGGGTTAGTTGGAGGTTAAGTAGGGGGTGTTGAAGCTATGCAAATTATTTTTTTTTGAAGGATGAAGAAAGTTCTATGAGCTGTATCTCTGTGTGAGTGTTTGTGAAGGATGTGCAGCAGATATTTCTCTATAGCTCTCTATCTCTATATGTCTGTGTATTTTGGTGAAAAAAAAGGAAATACAATTGGATGTCGCATTTTCCTTTCATCTCCCTCTCTCTCTCTCTCTCTCTCTCTCATAAACTAAATGACTATGAAAGGTTTTGAATTACTTTTTTGAAGAAAAAAATGAATAATTATGAAATTAAGTTGATGTTTAGCCGTCGAAATACAATACTCTTATACTTCATGAGATAGCATTTGAAAGGAAATTACAACATAGGTTGAAAGTTCCGGAAATTGCGTCAAATTCATGTTGAAGTAAGGTGAAAGGGCATGATGTGCACTATTATTTAGTTTTGATGAATAGTGTCTCACGTGCTTGGAAAATCTTTGTTGAAAGTAAGAGAGAGATGAGGTTATGCATCCGGAGGTAAAGCTTATTGTGGAGGAATAGATAAAAAGTGAAATAACTGATCAAGATAAGGAAAATACTTTTCACATTCTGGATATAACAGAACTGAATCTATCAGTCATGGAACACGGAAAAAAACGTCGAAAATGAAAAATATCAAACGATAAGAGGGAAAGTCAAAAAAATTGGAGAAAACATTGAACCGACTTAGAGAGATGGATAGAGAGAGAGAGAGAGAGAGAGAGAGAGAGAGAGAGAGAGAGAGAGAGAGAGAGAGAAGAGAGCCAGCAAAGCAAAGAAGTTTATAAGCTTTATCTCACGTTTCTTCTTCTATAGTTGAACAGGAGTATGAAAGAGAAAGATACAGAGAGAGAGAGAGAAATTGAAGCATATGAGAGAAGATTAAGATGAAAAGATGAAAGACAGCTCAAATTAAGAAGGTACGATAGATTGCATCAAATATGAAGACAATCATAGTTGCAGAGAGAAATTTGCGATGCTTCAGGCTAAACTATGTGGCAACGTTGTGGGGCCCACTTCGAGGGGGTTGATCCAATTATAGTAAGAGTTCGATATACATTATACATCTATATATCTATATATATATATATATATGTATGACAAACTCTTTACTAAATATTATATGTTGTATACAAACACATGTTATAGAGAGAGAGAGAGAGAGAGAGAGACAGAGACAGAGAGAGAGAGAGAGAGAGAGAGACCAAAAAATAATAATAAGGAAGAAATGATGTATACTATGCGCATAGATGTTGATATATCAGTCATCCAGATACATAGATATGGCATTAAGATCTTTCACAAATTCTGAACATCTATTGAATTTATATAGTTCTGAAACGATTATCATAACATTAATAATAGAATATAGTTAGATAAATATTAAAAAAAAAACATATAAACTAGGTATAGTTAAGAGAAAATATAGATGATCATATATATATATTGATAGTAAGGTATGTACCTCTCTTCTTATAATTTTTATAATTAAACAACTATATAGTTAAGCTGCTACAAGCTATATATAACAACTTGTTTATATTCAAATTCAATTATTTATAATTATTTATCACATGTATAAATATAATAAATAAATAAATAAAATATTATATAGTTTATAATAATCTTCATATAACATCGTCAGGCACTTCTTCAAATTTTTTTCGATACATTTCATCATCATCATCATCATCATCATCATCAAAAGCAAATATCTTTTCATATATTATGTTTATTATGCTTATTTGAAATATATCATATTAGCATAATAAATAATAATAATAATATTTGACGTGAATTCTTGATTGAAGTGTAATTTACACGTGACACGTGTAAATTCACGTGAACTTTTTTTTTATTTCATTTTAATTTGGCGCCATACTTGCAGGTTGCATCATCGAAATATTTTTTTATTCATAAATCTGTAAATTTAATTTGTTTTTAAAGAAAACAAAAAAAAATTTTCTTTTAATTAAATTATAATTTATTTTCTTCTTTTTAATTCTTTCTCATATCCGAAAATACATATACTATATGTATAGTTTATAGTAAATAGTATATACATATGTATGTGTCTGTATATCTATATGTATTTCTATTATTATTATTATTATTGAGAATCACAATTTATTATTTTCAATTTATATATATGCATATTATATATTATAAGATTAATATGTCTCATATTAACTATATGAAAATGATTTTTGTTTATTTTATAAATTATATGTTGTAATCTTTGATATTTATGATTATTATTATTATATTATATATAAGTTTATTGTATAAGTAACTTAAATAAATAAACAAAACAATAATCATGAAAGAAAGAAATTTTTTATTTATATAAAAGAATTTTCATGTATACATATGTTTCCTTGTTTTTCCTTTTTATTTTAATAATTTATTTTATAAAAATTCAAATTCGAATTAAAATAATAAATAAAAGAAAATATTTACAAAAGATCCCTCTTCTCTCTCTTTATCTCTCTCTCTCTCTCTCTCTCTCTCTCTCTCTCTCTCTTTATCTCTCTCTCTCTTTCTCTCTTTGTTGTTCCCTTTTTTTGAATTTTAAAATGAATCTGCTCAAACTATACTTCAATATGTATGAATTTTTCTTTATCTCTTATCTGCATAAACAATATGATGAAGAAATGAGAGAAAAAAAAAGTTTTTTTGTCGTCTCTTGGCCCACCTGTCTAAGAGATTCATCAACTTCTTCCTATAAATTCCTTTTTTCATAACTTATTGTACATGAATTACTTTTCATTCATGTTCTTTCTGTATCTGGGCTTTTCATACGGTTTCATATCGACTACTGTTTGATTGACTGGAAACAGGTGATTTCGAACGAGTGTCATTGTTGATGCTGATGGCGTCATCTTCATTCGTGCAGCCAGCAAACTTCACAGCTTCTGTCAGCATCAAGCTCAATCAAAGGATCTTTTGAAATTACGTCTCAACACCATGGAGATTTGCTTGAAAAGCAACCGAAACACACAAAGTAAGTTCATCCTGAGTCTTGACGAATCTATCAGCTTTAAGTGCTATTGTCTTCCATTTTGCTTCTTCAATTGGGCTGCTGTTTTATTTAAATTTCCCATTTTAAAGCTAAAACCTCAATTTGTCTGATGAATTATTGAAATTTATAAAATTATATGTATAGTTAACGTCATTTATCTTCGGAAAATTAGTTTTGAATATCTTGATGAGGAAAAAAAAATTATGTCTCACTGTAAAAATTCCAATAATGATTTCGATTCTCTAAAAATCCATTTTCTTGGATTTTTCTTCTCCATATATGCTTACTTCACTCAGTATCACCCTTTTCTCTCTCTCTCTCTCTCTTTCTCCCTCTCTTTCACTCTCTCTCACTTTCTCTCTCTCTCACACTCTTTCTCACTCTCTCTTTTCCTTGCTCTCTCTCTTTATGTTCCTTTTTCTGATTATCTACAATCCATTCTGTTTCTTTTTCAGCTACAACTCCACCTCTTCTCTTTTAGTTTCAAGACTTGTTATGTGTTTCTTCACGGAGAGTTAGAGAGAGAGAGAGAGAGAGAGAGAGAGAGAGAGAGAGAGAGAGAGAGAGGGAGAGAGACAGCATAAGTTTGGATATACGTAAGAGAGAGGGAGTGAGGATGACATAAAGAGAGAAAAAGATATAGAGAATGAATAGAGAACACATGTACTAAGAGAGAGAGAACGAGATAAAGAGAAAAGGACCTCATGAATATGTGAATGAATTGTCGCTGCTGCTCATTCAGAACAAGAGATGAAGATGCTAAGCAGAGGACAAGATTCTGCATTTTGTGGCTCTACATGGATGTCCCTTCGTTTTCACTTCCTGTACTTAAAATTATTTCATGTTTTTAGTTTTTTAAGCTGAAATTTTGAATTTTTCTCCTTTTCTTTGCTTTCAATTTACACTTTTTTTTCTAATTTTCATTGAATAAATGTAAAAACTTTAAGTTGTAACTCGTTCATAATGCATAGATTCATGTATGTAGATGTACTTGCTATTCTTCATTACATCGCACGTGTTTTCCTTTCTTTCTTTTTTCAAAAACTTCTCATCTTCTTGATTTCAACTATACATAGTATAAGATCATCATCTATCTATCTGGCTGTCTGATACCTAGTGGGTCAGAAGCATCTTGAGAGTTCATGTATATCACAAAGCTCAAAACAACGTCGTATTGGACGATTGTGTGTACCTGAATAGCCTGAGGATATACATATAGGAGCATAGTGATGATGGTATTACTACAGTTCGTATTACTCTTTTCTTGATTACCCCCCCCCCCCCCTCACTCTCTCTCTCTCTCTCTCTCTCTCTCTCTCTCTCTCTCTCTCTCTCTTTCTCTCTCTATGTCGCTCTTCCTTCTTTCAAATGGAATGTGAAAGACAAACAGTTGATGGCCTTCCATGAGTGACTGACATAACTACAGCTTTTTCATATTTATCTATATATTTCCTCCTATTTTGTCTTTTCTTTCTTATTCTCTCTATTTCATTTTAACTCTCTTAGTCTTTTTCTCTCTTTCACTCTCTCTCTTTCAACTTTCTTTCTCTCTCTCTTTGTAAGTCAAGTTTTTTTTGGTTGTAAGAGTGTAAAACTTATGCTCACATTCATTCATAGCTGATAGATTGAAAAGAATACGACAAGATGCTACTTCTTCTTCATCATCTTCTTTTGCTTTTTTTCATTTTCGTCATTCTCTGTGTTTTAATCATTTCACCACAAAGAGGAGAGAGAGAGAGAGAGAGAGAGAGAGAGAGAGAGAGAGAGAGAGGGGATGAGAGAGAAAATGTTAAGGTTTATAGAAAAAGTGAAGAATTGTATTAGAAGATAGTTCGTTACATATCTTCAACTTGAATATACTCACGGAAATGCTATTGAGTACATCGCACTCAATTCTGTATGAGCTGCGGCTTTACTATGCTTTACAAGTTCAAATTTCAAATTTTCAAAATCATAGAGATAGAGAGAGAACCGAGAGAGGGAGATGGACACATAGAGAGAAAGAGGGAGAGAGAGAGAGAGAGAGAGAGAGAGAGAGAAAGTAGATGGAGAAGGGATTTCATTAGTTCAGTCTCAATCAGTCGCAGATGAAGTCGATTGACAGGTGATTCATCTTAAGCTGCTGCCACGAAAATTATTATCGAAACTCTTGTCTTGTCGTTAAAGCGATTTGATTTATATTAATCTATTTCATTCTTACACCTCATTATTCTTATTCGTCTTAAATGTTTTTTTTTTATTAATTTTTATTTTTAAATATTTCATCTGAAACCCTATTTGCATTTCAATTCCAAAACAATTGGTCTCGTAAAGAAAGTTTAAAAACATTTTCTTTTCAGCTATATAGTATGACACAAACCTTATATGATGATGGATAAGGTATCAAACATAGCGACGTTTAGTGATTTATTAGCTTTTCCTCTACATAAATCCATATTTTCCTTACAATACCATGATAATTAAGCTGAACGTTCGTCTATGATATGCTCATGCTCATGCTCTCGCTGCTAACTGAGGTGTTAAACCGATTAAGCTTTGAAGAATATTGGCCATGTTCATGATAACATCTTTCTTTTTGTCCTAATCTCACACACATACTTAATATCTTTTTTACTAATTATTATATTAATAATTAAAATATAAGTTTATATCATATAGTTAATAAGAAAAAAGATATGCTGAAAGTACATACAAACTTATAAAATCTAAAAGTGCTACTAGATCATCGTCATCAACTCAAAACTTGGCCCACACACCACTATCTTCTACATACATTACATATACATATATGTATATCTTGACTATAGTTTTACATCAAGTTTTATAGTTTTAAAATACAAAAAATTGTTTTCTTTTTTTCTTTTTTTTTTGGAAGAAAAAAAAATGTTCTGCCAAAGTTATTCAGCCAAAAGGCTTATGTTCCTTGTAGCGCTTTGCTATGCAACAGCTTGTCGTATCTGGCTAATTATATGAAAACAAGTTTCAATGCTTGAGAGTTCCAACTATTTATTTCTTCTCCTTTTCTCTTTCTCTCCCTCTAATTATGCAGCACTTAGAGCTATCTAATTCTAAAAGTAATTTGTATGAAAAAAAGTTGATTTTAAGTAAATCCTATATACTTATGTGTTCATATGAGAATATGAATATATTATATCATATTCTGCTGCTACTGCTGCTGCTGCTTCATCTTCTCTCTCTTTCTCTCTCTCTCTCTCTCTCTCTCTCTCTCTCTCTCTCTCTCTCTCTCTCTCTCTCTCATCTACTATTCTATATTTTTTTTTGTAATTTTTATATTAAAAATATAATTAGTAAATGATATAAATCAGTTATATTTATTCATTTTTCTTCTTAAAACAATAACATCAGAGAACATTAATAGATTTTCATATCATTCACAGTTGAAGCGCAGCTTATCTCACATACATTTCAATTATTGCCTCAGGGCTACAAATTAATTTGTATCTGCACCAATATACATGAAGTTGTAGTTTTAAGAAAAGCTGATTAAGTACAAGAAAAACTGCATTTTCTATTTCATATATCTTTTGAATTTTAACCAATAAATATATATTTAGTAATAGTAATCCTAGTAGTAGTAGTTGATTCAAATTTCAATTTTGAGTTATAGCATAGCATAGCATAGTATAGCAGAGCATATACTATATGATATTAGAATATTGTATCAATCAATGTTCACGTGAATAGTTCACGTGAACGTAATAGATTGAAGAAAACGTGAACAAATGACCGTGACAACTCATTTTACATCACATGTATTGCATAGAATGGTTGTGATGATATGCACATAGTATGTGCCATATTCTTCTCTCTCTCTCTCTTTCTCTCTCTCTCTATGCCCCTCTCTCTCCCTCTCTCTCTCTCTCTCTCTTGTGTCTTTCACTATCTATATGCGATATGATTATCCATTGTCTTTTGCCTCTTTTTCATTTCCTTTTTTCATTGCATTTTTCGTTTAGAAAGTCTGAAACGTTCTCGAGCAGGCGGCGAACCCATCATCTTCTGTCATTTGTCTTCAGGCAATAAAGCAAAATAATGCAGAAGCAATAGTGTATTGCTGAACGTTAACCTTCACATGTTCATGCAATTGCAATTGGTTTCAATCTGTTATTTCAGTCTTTACTTCTTATTTATTTGGTTATATACAATACATATATTACTATATTAGTATAGTTAGTATACTAACTATACAATATACAAATACATATAGTAATAATATGAATGCTAAAGCTAGTTAACTATGCTATCTATAATAAAAATATTTTTTTTATTCTAGTTTAGTTTAGTTTATTCCTCTTTTTATGTATTTTACTTTAAGCATATCTTCTATCTGTTCTTTCACTTCTTTTTTTGCAAAAAAAAAAATTTTCTCAGACAGCTCAAACCTCTGCAAATTGATTTTTACTATCAGGGATGGGCACACACACACACACGGTCATCAAGAACAAAAGCAGGGGTATTAGAGCTTTAGGAAGCCGTCAAATTAGTTCTTTTAACTGAAACAAATGGAAGTAAAATAAGAAGAAAAAAGATTCAAAACTTGATATAGCAAGATAGAGATAGAGAGAGAGAGGATGGATGGAGGGAGAGAGAGAGAGAGAGAGAGAGAGAGAGAGAGAGAGAGAGAGAGGGGATATATGAAGATTATAAAGATAATGAGATATAAAGATGAAAACTAAAAAGATGGAAAGAGAAAGGAGAGTATCGATGATGTACAAACGTCACTGATTTATCCTTTTTTTATGAAAATTTCTTACAACTTATCGCTTAATTGTCATTTTCAATTTCGCATATGAAAACCTGAAAAAGTTGGAAAAAAAAAGAAAAAAACGACGAAGAATAGCCGATGATGATGGTGAAACAGACGAAAAGAAGCACACACACACACACACAAGATGTGTATAGGCCACCCAGACTCATTATTACAGCTTCTCCTTCATTTCATTTCATAAAAACTTTTTCTTTCTATGTGTATAAGCATCTTTTCTCTCGTTTTCTGACTTTCTTTCTCTCTCTCTCTTTCTCTCTTAAAACCTTTTTTTGCAATCAAAATCATTTTTTATTTTAAAATTACATATGAATATCGTGTTCCTTTTTATTCATATAATCTGCAATGTTAGCTATATAATTATATAAATTAAACATTTCTTAATGTTTATCCAATGATACTTTTCTTCCTTTCTTCTTAAAGAAAATGTTTCTTCGACTTCATTCAGCTGATACTTACGTAGCTACGTACGTACATAACGAACATTCAGAATTCCTTGTCTTCTCTTGTCCCCCCTCTCCCTCTCTCTCTCTCTCTCTCTCTTTCTCTCTCGCTTTATTTCCCTCTTTAGTACAAATCGGATGTCTATCAGTTTAAATATCGCCGAAATCACGAACAGCAAACGATGCTCTTGCTCTGTATCGTAGTTCATCTATGTATGTAGTTGAGGTAGCCTCGGCGACGTCTCCATCAGGCAGTTTCAATTAAAAACGGAAAATTATTGAATCCGTGTCGTCATCGTCATCTGTGTTGTGTGTTAGACGTCGTTGATGTTAGAAGCAGAGTTGAGGTAGCCTCATCTACATCGGCTACTGGCCACGTCTCCATCATATATTTGTAGTCAATGTCATCATCTGTTCACTACATTTCAATGAATATGTACCATAATTAGCATATCTATACAGCGTAACTACCTTGTTTTGTAGTTTTCACGTACGTGTGTTCTTCGACGTGAAATGCACTGCAACCACGTAATGCTGAGTGAGTTCCACGTCACATGTCATCAAGTCTTTAAAGAATCTTGTTTCATCATGGAGAGTAACGCTGAACGGTTCTCTTCATTCAAACTTCAAAAAAGTTTTCTTGTGCCTCAAGGAGCTCTCAACGTGAATGGCAGAGTGCCAGAGAATGTGAATTCCTACCCAAGGCAATGAGTGACCGAGGCTTATCATGCCTATCATTAAGCTTGTTGTAATGCTACTTATCGTCGTAAAAAAAACTGAACAATTCAATCTGAATTCTTGAGATTGAACGCACGATGACGTGCTGTATGATGCTCAGCCATCACCAGCCTGCTCCAATACTAACAATAGGCCCAGAGGCAATTTATTCATTCACGTGTGTTCTCAGCCACATGTCCCATATACATATATAGATGTGCTGGCGAAGCTCATTAGCTCATACAAACTCTCCTTTCTCTCATTTTCTTTCTCTCTCTCTCTCCCTCCCTCTCTCTCTCTCTCTCTCTCTTTTAGCTCTCTACCTATCTCATTCACAATTTTTCTTCTCTCCCTTCCAATCGTAGTTGCTCCTTTTTCTGCTCGTTCAGATAAGTCTTGTCTCTGCTTGTCCTATTAGAATATTCCATTGGCACAGCCTGCTTCTCGTTTCACGCTTTCACTGATTGCTCAGATTTCATGAATAGCAGCATCTTCTCCCTTCTTCCCTCCCTCTCTAGCTCCCTCTCTCTTCTCCAACAATGTTATTCCCCGTCTGGTTTTGCAACTTACCTTGTAAAGTCCCTCCTATTCTTATTTGATGAACTCTTCCTTTTCACATAATATCAATTCTCCTTATTCGATTTATCATAAACGTTTCACAATTCTTCATCTCAATGTTTCATATTCTAAAGTTGAACTTTCAGCTTATTTCTCTTCGTCATCAACTTCTCGACTATATCTTTCTATTCTATACTATATCTTATTCTTTTTATTTATTTATTATATTATACTATATAGTTATAATAATAACAATATTTATTAAAATATTTGTCTGTGGTCTTTGATCAATTCATATACATCTACATCTACATCTACATGTAATATGCTCTTCTTTTGCTCTCTCTCTCTCCCTCCCTCCCTCCCTCTCTTTCTCTCTCTTTCTAGATCTGAACAGTCAAATGACCGACGACTGTCGATACTGGCAAGAGCTTAACGTAACGCTGCTGCTCCATCAGATGAACAGTGGCAAGTAGTTAGGGAATTCTTTAAACCGGTGTACTTCATACCATTACTTGTACACAGTCTCTTTACCTTTTTACCTTATATCTTTCCCGCTACTCTCTCTCTCTCTCTCTCTTTCTCTCTCTCTATAGCCCCCCCCCTCCCTCTGTTCTTCCTTCTCTTTTCTAATAATTTCCGTCTTAGGTGTATACACTATATGTATATGGTTAGTCTCGTTATTATGAAAGTTGACTTATAACGGAAACCTGAAAGGACTTGTCGATATTTGCTTAGATTCCGACCGATACACTCTCAGACACCTTTTTGGCCTTTCCTTCCTCTTTGCCTACACCTATCTCTTAGCACTCTTACTTCTCTTCTTTCTTTCCTTTTAAACATTAAATTTATTATTTGATGATAGATTAACCTTATACCGTATGGTTAGTCATCCATCCTTTCCACTTATGATCCGAACCCTCGCTCTCCCTTCGAACTCCCTCTTTCATCTTTTCTCCATTTCTCCGCCATAATTCATCGAAACTTCCATACAACAGCCTAATATTGTCGATCATAACCTCATAGAATTACCTTCTCAATCCAAAGGATTTCCGTCAACCTTTTCTTCATATAACTCCAACTTCATTCAAAACTTGAATCTTCACTCACCTAGTTCAACTCAAATCATCAATCCCAATTCAATCCCAGCTGCAACCTACCAATTTTTCGAGCTTGCAGCCTCCCCCCGCTTATGCCGCTTAGCTGCGTGTGCTTCAGCTTCATCCTTCAAAATCTCCTCTTTTTTGTTTTTTTCTTCGATTATTTGTATTTGTATCTCAATCATCTCACATCAAAATATCTCATAACACAGCAATATCGTCAACTAACTCACACTAGTCAGCCAACTACTAGCCAACCGTCAGCCAACTAACTGGTTGACTCCAGATGTTTCACTCTCATTCATATGCTAACTGTTTATATTGCAAATTTATTTTTATCTCTTAAATCTACAGTAATATACACAGACAAATGGGAGGAAGGGGAGGGGGGCAGAAGGGAAACACGATAGACGTGATGAAGAGAGTCCTGCTCTTGCTTCTGATTCTTCTCTCTCTCTCTCTCTCTCTCTCCTATTCCAAGCTTCACATCAGCCACATCTTCATTCATCCTTTCAACCATCCTTTCTTCCACTATTCCCATCTTACTCTCATCGCTTCTTAAACACACAAATACAATTCTCATCTCGTTAAAATTTCAATCGTTGACTGTTGTCTTCAGCCGGTTAGATGGGAAAGAAATCATTTAGTTAAGCTATACTGACATGCAGCTCTCATACCTTCCATCCATCTTCTTCTCTCTCAGCTGTAACTCTCCCTCCCAAGAAGAAAAAGAGAGAGAAGAAGAGAGAGAAAGAGAGAAAGAGATTGTCATGTTCGAACAGTTCAACTTGTCAACCAAATCATGTTGATATTCACTCTTATATGGAATACAACAACATCAATGGAAATTGGTTAAATTTCAAATAAATGTTCAAAGATTATTCATTACATTCTCATAGTTATTAAAACAAAAATTTGTTAAAAAACTTCAAAAAATCAGTTAGTTTGGTCGTTAAAGAGAGTAATCTGTATTAAGAGAGAAAGTAAACGGTATAGAGAGAGAGAGAGAGAGAAAGGGAGAGATAGAGATAGAGAGAGAGAGAATGACCTGAACTGGTGAAGCAAATTGACCACAAAAACCCATGTCAATAGACATGTCTGATCTTATGAACCAATATTCGTTCAGCAAGTTTCAAAGAAAAAAAAACAAATTTTTGGTTTATCTAAGAGTAGGCTGTTGATTGATGACTAGTGAGATGACATAATCTCAAATGTGTATGTATGTAATAGCTTTGTAATTCTAAATTTTTCATATAAGCTCTTGTCATATTTTCATTTTCTGTGCATTTTCCGACAAATTTTTGGCTCAAACGCTAGCTTGCTATGACAATGTAGCTTTTCAATTGAAATCGTCAAAGCTTTATTGCTTGTCTCTTCAGCCGCACTCATTCTTGACTTTGAGGCTCTTCTGTGGGCAACATCACTTATAAAGAAGATGCTTCTTCCTATTCATCTTCGATTCCAGTCGGAATACCGAAAGACAGGCAGAGATATGAGAATGAGACAGTAAGAGTTAGTCAGAGAGAGAAGAGAGAGAGAGAGAGAGAGAAAGAGAAAAGGAAAATTACGTTGAGGGGCTAGGCCTTGAGGTTGGTTTGGACTATTTGCTCACGCACCAACTCACGTATGTTGTGACCGTAAATGGAAAGCGAGACATATTGTGAGCTGATATTGAACGATGAGAGAGAGAGAGAGAGAGAGAGAGAGGTGTAGAGAGAGACTGAGAAGAGGTCGCCCTCCTTCCTTTCATCTTCTTCTTTCAACATTATGTTCTCTCTCTCTCTCTTTCTCTCTCTCTCTCTCTCTCTCTCTCTCTCTTTATTCATCTTACCAGAAGAGCAAAGCCACATGATTCAGAGCACACATCTATTTATTCCAAGTTATCCACATATAGAAGAGAAGGAAGCCAACACGGTATTTGATTGGTTGATGATGACGTGAGCATACTTTCCAAATGCAAATCTCACCTTTCAACATTTCTTCTTTCTTCTCAACTTCATCAAACTCAGCCTTTCCCTTCTCTTTCTTGATGTCATAAATTCATCTTTGCATCTCATCTTAGTCTACAGTCGTCTGACCTTACTTGCAACTTTGCACAACATCCACAGCATCATCCTCATCCTCATCACCTTTACTTCCTACCGCTTTTTACCGACTCAGACTATCTCATCCTTCCTTCTCATCCAGCGCTCCCCTCTTATCCTATTGCCGGTCATGATTATGACGAATAGTCGAATGTACTTATTCATCATTATATTAAACTTTTTTCTTTTCCAAAAAACAGTCAAAAGGTGTTCTTTCACATTCTCTCTCTCTCTCGCTCTCTCCCTCCCTCTCTCTTTTACCGATCATTTCAATTCTAAAATAATTCCTAGAAAACGTGGATACAAGCAAAAACTTTCGTTTTTCTTTTCTAATTCAAATATTCCGCCACCTCCATACATACACGTGTGGACGTGAGCAAAGCAAAAACAGCATGTAAACCAACCATCATCATCATCATTCTTCTTCTCCTCCTCTTCCTCCTTCTCCTTCTCCATTTCTCATATCTCATATATAGTCGTCGAAGTTGCATCACAACTACAACTAGCTGTTGCTGCTATTGCTGTTCCTTTCAGCTGACACACAGACATCCATCCAGAGACACACAAAAACAGTCGGCGAGTGTGAGTCAGGTACTTGGCAAGGTAGTTACTAAGTAGTTGAATGACATTAGTCCAACTTGTCTCCAACTTATCCAACTTATTCTAATTTATACTATTATTATTATTATTATTAATTAAACTTATTGTCTAGTATACTATTGCTATTCTAGTACTATAACTCTTCATCTACTTAAAAATAATAACAACAACAGAAGAAATACCACATATTCTCCACAAATTCGTTATTTCTTGGTATTTTGCCAAAAAAAAAATAATTGAAAAACTAATTTTTGGGGCCAAGTCATGTCTTAGCCCATTGATAGGCATGCTGTTCATAAGTTCTTCCTCCACCTCCCCTCTCTATACCTTTCTCTCTTCTATTCTAGCTCATACTACCTCTTATTCTTTCCTTAATCTACTTATTCATGTGTCTTCAATATCATCACTAAACCTTGTACACATGCTTTTTTCCATTTTTTTTTATTCTTTTCGCTATGAAACCCTTTTTTTTTAATTTTTTTTGGACAAAAAAAAACAACAAAAATGAAAATAAATACTTGAATTGAGTTCAAAAAAGCCTATGTGGGAAGAGAAGGAAATACGTCAGAAAACTGACGATAAGAGAATAACAGACAAGGTGAGATAGAGAGAGAGAGGGGGGAAGAGAAAGGGAATGGGTTTATTTGCCTTCTTGTCCTCTTCCCCCCACCATCTCCTACCCACCAGCATCAAAACCTCACAACCATCACAAAAGCCTCTCTATCTCTCTCCATCACTACTTCTTTTCCTTTATATTTTCTTTTCTTTTTGTTCCTCTCCCTCCAAATATCTCTCTTATTCTCTCACTCTCTCTCTTTCTTTTTCTTTTTTCTAGCTCTCACACCTTAAATCTCTCGTCGTTTCCACCTTCATCCGGCCTTTAACCCTCAAATATTGATTGATTTCCAAATAAGTACAAACATTCCATAACATCAACATCATCAATATCATTCTTGACTTGGCTTTTTCGGGGAAAATTGAGAAAAACTGCTCAAGAGACACGAAGATTAACTTTTTTCTCTTGTTTATGATGATGATTGTTATTTTCAAGTAAAACAATCTGTATACTATCTGTCTTCCTCCTCCCTACCTCTAACTTTATCTCTCTTTCTCTCTCTCTCTCTCTCTCCCTCTCTCTCTCTCTCTCTCTCTACGTACATGAACACACTCCCTCTCTCTCTCTCTATCTCTCTATCTCTCTCCTTCCATCTTCTTCACTATCTCTCTTTCTCCTTATTGAATTCAGCATCTTGTACCATTCAATTCTCGTGTCATCAAAAATTTATCAGCTGATTCGTAGCGCCGACATCAATACAGAGCGAGCGAACACGTGAACACAAAGCACAATCATGATCTCATGAATGCTCTGCTCTTCGTTCCCACCATCACTTTCTCTACACGCTATTCAATCTTTCCGGCATCCTATAAGCTTCTGAATACACTGATGCCAAGCCGACAGCGTGTTCTTCAGTATTCTACCCTGTCGTCCTTCTCTCTCGTTACTTATCTGAAGTTTTGACATGTCTGAAACTTCTCTTCTCTTGTTTTCTTGTATCCATCTTTCGTCGTTTGCCATAACTACCGTTAACTTCACATACTTCGTGTTCACCTCTGTGTGTGTGTTAGCACTCCCCTCCCCCCTTACAACCCTCCGTTACTCCTTCTCTCTATCACTCTCTCTCTTCGATAGCTTCTCTATCTCTCTTTTAGTTCTTTCTTTATTCTTCGTTATTCTCTGTCGTTATTGCACTCTCCGCTGAGCCGGTATTTGCCCAACTGGGCAGGCATCAGGGCGATTCAGCTTTTCCAGTCGAGACCTAACATACGGACCTCCCCACCACACCATCTAACATTGCCACCACTACGTACATACATCCATCTCTACGATTTTCATCTCATTTTTCCTCTCTTCCTGCCCCCTCCCTCAAACTTTGCGAGCTTAAACATGCGTTTTGGAAGCAAAAAAAAAACGGCAAATACAGTCCCTCCTTCTGTGCTTACACGCATGCACTCACTCATTCGCTCACTCGCTCAACACCGCAACTAAGCGAATTTTCCGTTTGTTGTTGTTTTTGCAATTTGTTTTCTTCAAAAAATTCTTCCCAATACTATCTTTCATGACATCTTGATAATTCATTGATTGCACACCAACTCGCTTCATTCCTCCGCAGGGATTTTTGCCCTAAACCTCCCGTCTCAGCCTCTCGTTCCGCAACTTGTAGTCGTCAACCACACTCTACACACTCAACCATCACGTTGTTGTCATCCCCACATCATTTCTGCTGCTGCGTCGTTCCAGCCCAAACAGGAAAACGATGCTCCATACGTTCATTGGCTCCAGTCTCTTCTGAGAGTAATCGGCCGATGAGCTGCGGATAGCTGGACCAGCTTCAGATGGGTGTCGGGTTTCGACAATCTTACTCCATCGTCTTCATCTTCAGCAGCTTCCTTCCTTTCTCTGTCTATCGTCTAGCCTTCATACCTCCCTTCCTTCTTCAATTCCCTCCCCCTCATCTCTCACTAATTCTCAAAAGCTTCTCCTTTCATTTACTTTTCATTCTGACCAACTTGCAACGTTGTAACTTCAACTTGCCTTGACAGTTGTGTTCATCCCAACATCAAAATTCCACCGTTTCATGTCAAACACCCTGTTGTAACTGCCCAGTTTTTCTAGAATCCATTTGCATATGATTTTCGAATTCTGCTTCTTCCATGATCGTATGTCTCTCATACATCTAGCGCCTAACTCACTTGTCCTTCTCCTACACCTGACCTGAAATCATGAACTCTCCAACTAATCTGTGCGCCAAATATAAAGAAGTTCAATTATCCTCAGGGTGCAATTCCCCTCTCAAATATAACAAAAAAAAAGAAAAGAAAAAGGAAGACAAGCGCTTGTATCTCAACCACAACTGATTATATTCCGTTTATTCCTTTAAATCCTCCTACAACGAAGACTTACAATATTCCGAAATATTTTCTTTCATCTTTATTAATTTCCTTTTCTTCGATACACTACTGCTACTACACACACACACACATACACACACACATCCATATGAGTATCAACCTCTGTTCTGTCGCCTACACACTGCCAGATACATGTTTCTTGCGGCATAATTGAATGAAAAAAAACATTTGTTTCTTATTTTTCTCCTAAAATCAGCATTTTCTCAACTTTTTTTTCTTTTTCTTTTTCGGATTTTCTCATTATCGTGATGGCTTACAGCCAGAGAGCTAGCAAGCTTACTTCTATTCTACGAACTTGCAACCTTTTTCTCAGATTTCATCAGCAACAACTTTCCCAAAAATTTTCTAAATTTCATAAAGTATATAGGTTATGAGATAATTCACCTGATACGTTGTTTCGAAATGAAAAAAAAAAATTTTTTTTTCACTCTTTCACCAGCCATGAAATTCATATTTTCCCACTTCGTCCAAATAAAAGAAAATTATTTTTATCTCACATAAGCAACCGCTTTTCGTTCTTTTATTGATGAAAAATGAAATCAAATACTTAACTATATGATGATGATGATGGTGATGATGCAATAAGCATAGTATAGTTAGTTCAAATGACGTTCACGTGGCTTTTTCACGTGAAAGCTCATTTGCATATTGTTGCTAACAGCTAATTAGCATATTGAAATGATATGTCAATTATGTATTTTATTTTGTTTTTCTTTATCTTTTCTTCGTTAAATGATGAAACTATTTTGAATTTTCAATGGTTTTGCTATCTCTCTCCCTATTTCTCTCTATCTATCTATCTCTCTCTACTACTGTGCTGCTTTTCTGCTTTTGCTGATGCTTTTCGTCTAAGGTTTTGACTTTCGTACTCTTTCTTTAGTTCGTTCTTGTCCTTTTCTCATCATTCCTCTTTCCCTTCTTCTGCTCTCTTCATCCCTCATATTCTCTTTTTCTTTCTCTTTCTGGTGTTCTCTGTCGGCGAAGTATCAGTTCCATACACATTTATCACAATTAAACATATCAAAGAGAAGAATACTTCGTAGTTCATTTAGCTAAGCAAGAGGATCGGATGGGTTAGCTATGTGGGCTCGTAGCTGACTGACTGCCTGTCGGTTAGTAGAATCAAATGCTATCCATAGGTTTCTCTTCTATGCAAAAGCAAGAATACGAAGAGCTAACTAGAGTTTTCAAGTATGCTGTAGAGCAACAGAGAGAGAGAGAGAGAAAGGGAGATAAGGGTAAGAGAGGGAGAGTTATATAGAAAGAAGAGAGAAATCTACAGAGAGTAAAGGGGAGAGGTAGAGAGAAAAACAGATATAACAGGGCAGGAGAGAGAGGGGGGAAAGAGATGGAAGAAGAAGTGAGCGAGTAGACCGTATCAGATTACGAGCTGCCGCACACTCACAGCGGACTCATCCCGCTTCTCATTCGTTTCTGTCTTCGCCTTCTTCTTCTTCTTCTTCTTCGTTTTCTTTATTTCTTTTAGCTACTGTGAAGTATGTGTATGTACCTTATACAGAAATAGAGCAAGGATAAGGAGAGCAAGTCAACATACTCTCCTTCGCTCTCATCCTCTTTTTTCCGTTCAAAACCATTTTGGTCATTGTGTGCACGCATTCATCCAGCCAACCAGCTTGCTTGTCATCAGCATGCCCAAGCCAGCCAGCAGCATATTCCTTCTCCGCTACTAGTGTCGTTTTTCATTTATCTTGCCCTCAGGTGATGTTTGCTGGCAAGCAAGCTAGTAGGCAAGCTAAGCTAGCCCAATCAACAGCAAAGCACAAGCTGAACAAGCCTTGTCTTCATTTTCATTAGAGAACGTACATAATGAGCAATCTCATACACTATAAGAGAATTGCTCAGAGTCCGATGTATTTCTAATATTTTCGTTTTCAACGCCATCCTCATCACCACCCTAACACCTTTGCTTGTGTCGTTTCAATCACCTAGCTTGAGAAGACAAGTCGCTTCTCAAAGTCAATATTCATGATACAATCTGTCATGTATTACTGTAGTTACTTAAACTAGCTAAGTTGTAAGTACTTCAGGACCAATTATCAGTCCATTAAGCTAATTTCTACCTACTACTCCCCAACTTATCCGTTATACTACGCACAGACTATTCTTTGTATGTTTCATTGTTGGCTTTTTCTTTAATTTCTTCAACTATATTTTGTCTTTTAATCAATCCAAAAATACTCATTCATCCTTTTTACCACAATAAGCAAAGGTCGAGATAGAAACAGAGACAGACAGAGAGAGAGAGAGAGAGAGAGAGAGAGAGAGAGAGAGAGAGACCAACATTTTTCTTCTTATTTTCTTCAAAACTGTCTACAATCTCAACTCATTATGACGATTAAATTTTTCCGTAATGTACATATGCTCACAAAACACTTTTTGAGCTTCAAAATCTGAACAACTTGTCCATGTCTTTGATCTGCTGTCACCATCTTACATGCTCGTCTATCTTGGAATGTGCTATTTCAAACATCGTACAGTTATCATGACAACCATCAGATTGTGTCTCTCTCTACATCTCTCTCTCGCTCTCTCTCTCTCACACACACACCATTCTTCCAGCTAATACTTGAAGTTTTCCAATTCGGAACGAAGAAATCAGGCTCTTATAGGCCAGCATAAGTTGTCAAGAAGGTTTAGACTGCTGAGCAAGAGCTGTAATTGTATGTTTGCATGAGTCAGAGAGTTTATAGAGCATTAGATTGTGATATCAAAAGCTGTATCAATCACCATATCATTTTGAATCATTCAATTTCTCACTATCGCTTTCTCACTCTCGTTATTTCTCATTTTTCCATAATCAAGCATAGGCTGTTCATTAAGAAGCTTGAATGAGTTAAAAGAAAAAGAAAATAAACAAAGAACATGTTTGAAGCTCAATTGCCTTCAATTGCTTATCATCAATTTTTCAATATGAAGAGCATATTCTCTGATTTTACACAATGATTTTCATTATCATTTCCATCATTACTGCTGATGTTTTTCTCAGAAACTTGAAAAACTAAGAAAGAAGCCGCTTCTGAAGATTTGTAGCTGAGCTCAGCAAGAAGGAAAGAACCGAAAAAGAAAGATTTCTCTCTATACATCTCTCACTCTCTACCTCTCTTTCTCTCTTTTTCAGTTGACACAAAAAGCTTTTACTACATGGAGCAGGACGTTAACATGTTAAGGTAATGAGCAGAGTGTAGTTCGTTTTAGAAGGAAAGAGAAGAGAGAGTGCGTTCTCTGTACCATAAATGAGCTGATTTCCATATGGGACTTTCATTCGTTTTGGGCTACAAGCTGTTCCTCTTTCTCTCTCTCTCTTTCTCTCTCTCTCTCATATTCCTTTTGCCTAAATCGAGAGATTCAGAGCTTTATTCTCATGTCATCATTCTCATTCATTTACTCATCGCTTAGCCCCACCCCTTCTGCAATGTCTGCATGGATTTGATTAGTATAGACTATGGGCAGTGCGAGAGTCTAACCAGGAGAAAGCAGTCAACAGACACCACACCCCAGACGTACAACGTGTCCCCCTTCCCTTTCCCGGTCCTCGTCCCTTTCAACTTGTCTGTCTGTGTGTCCGCACATAAGATTTCGTCCCTGCATTCCAGCAGCAATAGCAATAGCTCCATCACCAACATCATCACATCACCACCACAACTACCGCCATCAACAGCAGCATCAGCAGCTGCAGTAGCAGAAGCAGGAGTCGAGAGGCTACAAAATCGTTTTTTCTTCGTTGTCGCGCATACCGCCAGCCAGGCTGTAGAACGAAGTACGGCTTACTCTCCTGGCCACAGCGCCTCTTGCCTACTGCCATCTGAGAATGCTTCACTATCTCATTGAACTTTTCCATCTTCTTTCCTTCATGGCTCTTCCCCTCATTCACTCATTTTCGTCCTTTGCCACCCTCTATGTCTGTCCCTTCTTTGCCATTCTTTATGCTAATAGAATCTAAAGGCCATTGCCTTAGGCGAACATTTTGGCAATCTGGGTGTTTCTCTCTCTCTGTCTCTCTTTCTCTCTCTACTTATTGAACTTCAACTAACGAAACATTTTCTTCGTTCATCCCACATATTTCGAATCCAAACCATTTCAATCAACACACTTCTCATTTCTCTCTCTCTCTCTCTCTCTCTCTCTCTCTCTCTCTCTCTCTCTCTCTCTCTCTCTCTCTCTCTCTCTCTCTCTGTGTCTTATTTTCACACCTCCTTCATATTCAAACTATCATTCATCCTTAGAAAATATAGTTTTTATCTATTTTTGCTCATTTCCATCCAAAAATCTTCTTCACCAGCATGAGTCAGACAGACATAAAATGGAAAAACAGCAAATATTTCTTTTTCCGCTTAATTCCTAAGTGTCAACTGCAGTTCGCGACCCATGGACCTCATGTTATTCTCAAGCTCATCATCACAGGGGTCAGTTTTCGTTCCCAGCTTTTCTTTCAGCTATCTAAATGCACAATACGCTGCACATATCTTTCTCAGCTTTTTTCTCTTTCTCTCTCTCTCAGTCTTTCTCTCTCCCTCTCTCTCTTTCTAATGCTTCAATGGTCAACTTATGCTTGCATATTCCATTCAACAGGAACTCTCGAGATTTCCATATATCTGCAAACGTTCCCTCTCCCTCTCTCTTCTACCATATATATAATTTTCTATTGTCTTTTCTTTTCCATAAAAAACATCTCATATTCTTATTATTTTCGTTTATTTATATCATATAGTTAACTAACTAACTTCTATATCTTACAAAGCTGAGCAAGTCTTTCAAGTAGGCGACCTCTTCTGTCCTCCGCAACTATCGTTATCACTTCCAGTCATGCCCGTCTGTAATGGTATTGCTGTTGTCGACGTCTAAGACAACATTCTGAAATCAGAGAGTTCAGACCGTTAGACAGTTTTTTCAATCAATAATCTGTACTTTTCCCTCTCTATATCTATCTCTCTTTCTCTCTTTGCTTTTACTATCTTATCGTTAAAACTTCGTATGAACTACTTACTTGCTTATGTCTTGTGCTCATGTTACGTTCAGTTCTCAGTCCTTCTTCGTTCAAATACGATAAAAAGTGATTCAGAATTTTCTCTTTACATCTCGTACTACCTCTCTCTCTCTCTCTCTGTGTCTCTCTCTCTCTCTCTCTCTCTCTCTCTCAAAACTCTTTCTCTCAACCTCTCTACAACCTTTTTAACCATTTTCTTGTTATTTTTTCCCAAAAACCTATTGATCTCTAAATCAATTAAAAGCTAACTAATCTCTTAATCAAGCTATAAATCATAGACTATTCTTCGCTCCTATTTACTCCCTTGTTTCACTAAATATTTTGCGAATTCATTAGCTTTTTGCCCTTCTGTCCCCTCATATTACCATCCAAAATTCATTTATGCATTGCCCTCTCATCTAAACTTATCACTCCAATAAACATACAAACTACTTTTTCCTCTGCTCAACACCACAAAAAAAAGTTGAAAAAACGATTGAAACCACTGAAATTCGCACAAATCTCTTCTTGCTCACTCGTCTCGTCCGGCTTTTTTTCATTTTTGTGTCCCAAATGTTCGTCTTCAATTACATTCATCCATGATGAAACATCTCCTGGTTTGTTGCCAAAATGCTTTTTTTCCCAACAGATAGTACTGCAATACCGATAAGCTTATCAATCTCTCGTGTTAGTTAGTTAACTATTCGATCATGAAATTTTTATTCTTTCCATCAGCTTGTGATGTTCCTCTTTGAAATGAAGCCACTCCCTCTTCTTTTATACTTCATTCCCTCTCTACATCGTGTATAGGATATTCTTCTCTTTGATATTACCTTGTTGTCGTCGTCGTCGTCATCGTTGTCGTCGTTACATCATTCAGAAACTGTTTTCAACTTTCTTTTTCAATTTCAGAATGGATCCTTCTCTGTTAAACGGGTCTTACATTCAGTACAATATGGGAACAGTTCCAACGTCAGCCTACGCTGGAGCACCAATAACTCAAATGTACAGTAGCAATAATCTAAATAATTCAAATAATAATAATAATATTAGTAATAGTAATAATAGCAACAATACCAGCAGTGCCAGCAATAATAATAATATTAATAATAGGTTAGTTTCAAATCAAATTATGCATTCAATTTCAAATTCTCTGCCTACTTATGCTTCTTGAAGTTTCCAAAAAATGCTCTAAACTTGGCAAGCACTTTCGTAATGCATTGCTTTCAGTTCGTCACAAGCAGAGCACACGGGTGATCCATCGTCTTCCAATTCGCCAACCGGCTCAGGAAGTAATGTTAATCAGGTGCTCACAATCAGGTTGTTGATGCAAGGAAAGGTTCGTACAATGCTTACTTCACCTTGAAGCTTGAAGCGCTTTTGCTTCTTCTACCTTATAGCATTTAAGCTTTAAGCACATCTATCAATCAATTATAGGAAGTTGGTAGCATTATTG
Source organism: Auanema rhodensis (assembly GCA_964057225.1). NCBI lineage: Eukaryota > Metazoa > Nematoda > Chromadorea > Rhabditida > Rhabditidae > Auanema > Auanema rhodense. The sequence goes on from OZ059895.1 coordinate 15,081,573, forward strand.
GTAAACGTGGTGATCAAGTCAAACGGATTCGTGAAGAATCTGAAGCTAAAATCAATATTTCTGATGGATCATGTCCAGAAAGAATAGTTACTATTACTGGCACATTGAATACGATTAACAAAGCTTTTGAAATGATTTGCAATAAGTTCGAAGAGGTACGTTCGTTTACACACCCTTTATAGCTTCATTCACCCATTTCATTTCCAAAATCTTTCTTTCAAATTTTCAATCAAAACGCCTTGTTGCACACACACACACATTCCAAAGAAGATGAGATATGAAGTAATCTTTGAATCTCAACTGTTGAAGAAGAAACAAAAACTTCAATTCTGTCTTCTTTAGCTTCTTCTTTCGCCTCTATATATCCATTTCCCAGCCTCAGCCTATGCTCGATAGCTAGCTGGCTCGTTCGCACTAGCATCTGTTGTCCTTAAATTCTGGGATATTCGATAAGAATTGAAGCAAACAGGCAAGATTAGGGAGAGAGCAAGATGTTCAGTAAAGGAAAGAACAACGTTCGTATTTCGTTCCCAATGAAATCACAAAACCTCTCTATCTGCCACTATATAGTTTGTTGAAGCAGTTGATTGGTCAAATCACAATTTGAACGAAACGTTATACTATCCTCTATCCTCATCTCTCTCTCTCTCTTTAAAAACCTCACTAAATCTCCGCTCTCTCTCTCTCTCTAGCAACCCAGATATCTAGTGGAGAGTCGAGGAAAGCAAGCATCGTGTAGATATCGTATAGCAATTGCTTGTCAGGATCTCTGAGCTAATAATTTGATATCCATACCTCTTATATACAACATCGTTATCCTCATATCGTCTTCATTTTCGTGTTCTCATCGTTATAACCACCATCATCTATTCTCCCTTTCATCGAATTCTCTATATAGTTCCCCCTTCTTGCCAATCTTTGGCAAGCAAAGCACCTCCCCCCTACCACATACCAAACACTGCACATTACTTTTCAACGGGGGATCAGGAAAAGGGTTGAGGGGCTGGGCAGCTACTAGAATATTCTCAAATATCTCAAATAGCTAATAATTTTCATTTCCTTCTTTTACATTTTTTGTTTATTTTCCATCAAAAACAAGATATATCCATTCCCTCCTTCCCTCTCTCTTTCCTCTCTTTTATTCCCTCTTTATAATCCATAACCCTACAAAAAAAGCTCAACCTTAAACAACTTGATCAACCTTATTTCAGGATATGCTTGCTCTATCTAATTCAGTGCCTAAACCACCTATCACTATGCGTCTTATAGTTCCAGCTACACAATGTGGTTCTCTTATTGGTAAAGGAGGATCTAAAATTAAAGAAATCCGCGAAGTGAGTTGAATTTCTCAAATTTTTTACATCGCATACAGCAAGGGAAGTAGGTATTTCATCTTACAAGAAGAGATTGAAGGGGAAAGAAACGTGTTGATATAGAAGAAGGAGAAAAAGAGGAAGTAGAGAGAGCAACAAAGACAAGAAAACAGACAAGAGAATAAGTTTGGTTAACAACTTTAAAAACTATTTACCAACATAATCATAAATGTTGTAAGAATAATAAGCACTCAATTAAAAATATAACCAACTATGAAACCAAATATTCACAAAATGAACAGAAACAACATTTCACTCACTTGTGTGTCTTACTCCAATAGTTCACACTATTAAGTAAAATTATCGCCGTATTTCATATGGCATTCACATATGTATACTAATGTCTTCATCTTCTTCTTTTTTTTCCGAGTTTTTGGCAGTAAGCTCTGTAATTTAGAGTGATTATAAAGTAGTTCTAAGACCAATTAATTGAAGACTAATATGAGAGAGAGAGAGATAGCTATAACATTGTCTAAGATACCAATAAGACAAGTTGTTACTAAGTGAAACATTTTTGGTTCAAAACTCAATTAGATGGCCGTCGGCAATTTGTTGTGCAAAGTCCTAAGCTTTGTGTGTGTGTATGTGTGTTCATGTGTGGACCTATCTATACAGCTGGCACACACTCATTTACTTATTAGTCGTCTTGATATTGATGATGAGACAGTCTAATTTCCAATAAAACAATTTTGAAAAAGAAAAAACATTGGCAAAGACGAAGCACGAGACGAAGCAGCTCGGACCGGAGAAGAGAAACCTAAGATACATAGGGCTTATTCATGTTCCACATTTCAACGTCTACTATTTTCAGGGCACAGGTGCATCTATTCAAGTAGCTTCAGAAATGCTTCCTGGATCAACGGAACGTGCTGTGACGATCTCCGGTACAGCTGATGCCATTATCCAATGTATTTGCCATGTTTGTCAGATTCTTCTAGAGGTGAGTACTGCTCTATTCCACATTTTTAATTTGAGAAAGAGAGAGAGAGAGAGAAAGAGAGAGAGAAAGAGAGAGAGAGAGAGAGAGAGAGAGAGAGAGAGAGAGAGAAGAAATATACAATATTCAATTAAATGGAAACAAACTTGATTTTCAATATCAAACCCTTTAAGTACTTTGATGAGGTCAAATCTCTTGTTCTCATCTCATATAATATTTTCCGATACTTGAGAACATTTCTAAATTAAAAAATTTGAATACAATGCAAGTCTCTTGTAATTTATAAAATATATTATATTTCAATATTAGAAGTGAAAAAATCAAAATAACTAACAGCTTAGGTTTCATAAATAATTTTTTAATATTTTTTTGAAGCGTAGCTTTTACCAGTTTCTCTAAAAATAAATTCAAATTATCACTCTGAATCTCAACTTTTTTTCTTTTCAGGCGCCACCTAAAGGAGCAACTTTGTCATTCCGTCCCAAACCCACGTTTAATCCTCTTCTAATTGCATCGTCAGCAGCTGCAGCTGCAGCTCAGCAACAACAACAGTTAGCTGCTTTCCTTCAGCCAAGCCTTCTAAATCAGAATCCATTGGCTCAGATGAACATGCTGCCGCCTGAGGTGAGTAAGAGTTTCTTCCTTATACCACACAAAGCCGATGATGATGATGATGATGATGATGATGATAATGCTGATGATGTTTGGTATGAAAGCGAAAAGAATGAGTCAGAGTCAGGGGTGGGCTCAGCACAATCAAATCCAGGGTGCAGGTGGATGACACTGTTTCAACACACAAAAAAAAGAAAAAGAAGAAGAAAAACATAGTTCAAAGTTAGAAATCTTATTGCATGATACAAGCTGTTGGATGTCAAAAACTTTAAAAACCTAAGTTCGTTTAACATTAAACCTGTGTGCGTACGTATGTGTGTATGTATGTATGTATATACTATACATATAATCTTTAGATTTATGCCCTTTCAAAGCCTATTGCAAGTTCGTCTATAGTTTGAGTTTACAACAAAAAAAATTCTTTATTTGAACATACATATGTATATCCAGTAGTATTGGCTTCAGAATTTAGTTTTTTACCCAATCTTCGGAACATCAAATTCGACAGGAAAATCATATTCTGGAAGAGCATTCAAATTTATTTTTTTTTCGGATTCAAAAAACGGATTCTCTACTCCTGCTACTACTACTACAACACAGCTTACCGGAAATATTATATTAGAGATTCAACAGCATTTTCTTCTATCTTTCCCTCTACATGTACACCGTTTATCGTTAGACGCTTAACTGTGGTTCATGCAAAACACACACTTTCAACATCAACATCAAGCATTATCTTAGCACTTTGAACCAACAGCACCCACCTCAACTATGTTCATTTCCGGTTTCCCAATCATAAAACCTCATTTTCCAACCTTTGACGACATCTTTCTCTGTGTTTTCAGCTGGCAGCACGTGCCTTACACCAACCAACGTCATCCGCTGCCGCTGCGGCCGCGGCAGCCGCCTATGGAGCCTTCTTACCTAACCCGGCTACTACCCTCAATCCCCAAGGTACTATCCTCTCTCTTTCTTTCTATTTTTTGGTATTTGTCCTCATTTCTCACTTCTTATTGTCTGAAATTTATTTTTCGACAATCTCCATACATTCCATCTCGAACGCCAATCTCTAAACTCTCAGGTTTCCACTCTTCAAGCTGTATCTTTGAGCAGCATTTTACACTCTCAAATGATAGAGATATCTTTCTAGATGTACCCTTGATAAGCTATTTCGCTCGATCTACATTTCTCCTCCCTCCCCTCTCTCTCTCTATCTCTCTCGCTCTCTCTCTCTGATCATTAAATCTTGATCAATTCCCCTTTCTGGGCTTTAATCTATATTCTTTCCACATTCAATCATGCTCCCTTATCCCCAATGTACCTACCTAATCGGGGTGAACACAACCGTAAAGCTTTACTCTGACAGTACCACAAGAATCTAATCAACATTCAAATCGAAAGTACATCAGATCGTAAAACTTTCTTTTCTGTTTTCCGTAGTTCTGTTGTGTTAACTTAAATCCTTTTCCATATTTGTTGTTGTCGTGGTTTACTTCTTCCCCTTCCGTCCATAAACTTCTCTTCACAAGTTAGATTAATCTTTCGCTTCAAGACCCCCCTGCGAGTTGTATCACGCATGCTAAGCTATAGTAGTCTAATGAGAATTCTCCTTAGTAATATCATATATGGAAGTCATATCAAGCTTTTCTTAGAAACAGTTTGATGGAAGGATTCATTATGACGTCTTCTTCCAAGCATTGTTTTACCCTCTGTGCCTTCTTTAAACTGGAATTATGCGTTTCATTTCTTTTTGAACATACATGGGGGGGGGATGAATAAGGTGGGAAGGGGCGGAAGTGTCAAACAAGGTTCTAACCTCGGATAGATGTTTCACAATCTTATCACGAAAAGCCCACTTCTACATACATATCCTCAGTCTCTCTTCTCTCCTCCATTTTCTACTTTCTATTCATATCAGTTCATATCTATTTTTGTTTTATCTACAGGTCACATAACTCTTGACTACAGTATGCTAGCCGGAAATGGTCTTATTCTTCCTGCCGGACTTCAAGATCTTCAAAAACAGCAAGCTGCTGTAGTAGCAGCAGCTACGCAACACCACGTCAACCACCAAGCTAGTCAACATGCACAAGCTCAAGCACATGGATGGGCAGAGGAAAAACAATTGGAACTGATGAATCATTATGCAGCAATGAACAACAGGTAGTTCATAGCTTTTAATTATTATTTTCTTAGAACTTGATAATCATAAATGGAATGTTCTTTCTTCTCTTATCCCTTTTGCGCGAATTCTATTCCGTTTGTAAAGCAATCATTAAAATAAATTTTTGCATTGAAACTAGCAAGAAGCGAGTGCTACGAGAAACACATTTTAGTCTTTTTTTGGCATGCGCTTTGCTTTTATTGAAACTTAATTCCTAATCAAAATTGTCCGTTTCTTGTCCAAGTTTTCGAAAGCTCAGGTTAGCCGAAACTTAACCTGCTGTCCTTGTTGCCTGCTAGTTTTGAAAGCCTTTTATGTTCTTTATTCTTCAATTTTGATTTAATTCTAATGTTTGTTTAGTGCTTTGATCGGAACACCTCTACTCAAAGGAACGAGTCCTCCTGGACCAGGAGCAAACTACTCAGCGCACAAGTCGGCTCCTGGAAATCGGTATACGCCTTACTAACTCAGCCGCGTCGGCCTGTCAGATTCATTCCAACCGCCCCTGAGGCCGTGAAGTCTCTTCTCTCACTTCAGTCTGTGTTACATACTTCTATTCGATGTATTTATCCCAAATGTTTAAATAATATTTTATTCAGATCTGCGCTTCCTAACATTCTATAACACTATATAACACAGATACATTGAACATGTATAAGAAACCGAAAGCTGCTCGTCATTATGACAGCCAGCAAACAGTTCAAAGTTAGTAGAGACGAACTGAATAAAATACCTGATATGGTATCAAAATCAGGACAAAAAAAGACTATTACCGGTATCATACATCAAATTATTACATGAAAATCCAACCTGTAAAACGATGAGAATCTAGAAAACTTTAGTGGTGTACACTCGGCAATCAACAGCCCCGTCAGTAGTTTCAATTTCAAGTTCCTTCAGAAATTCTTGTAATTCGTTACCTTCGAATGCAAGAAGTTCATCAATCTTTACAATAGGGTAAGTTGGGCGATAACTAAAACATACTCCGTATTCATGCTCAAAATATGAAGAACTTACGCTTGGAATATTGCCTTTAAAGCTCGTTTTCGTTCTCGCTCCACAAACAAATCCATTATAAAAGCTGACATTTTCGGAGCATCCTAAGAACATGAGAGATTAAACGAATAAATAGCAAAACACTCACTTTAAACAGTCGGAAGAACTTCACATAATTTCCAACAGCGACCGCCTCTCTCACTTGCATAGCAAACTGGACACAGCTATCTCTTCGCAAAGTTGGTGTGAGCTCTACAACGTTTTATTATTGTTAAATATGTTGAATAAATTATTTTACCTTTCAATAATGTTGAGATATCTAATGTTTTAGACATAGAAACATAATAAAGAAGGCGATAAGCCACAAATTCAGCTTGATTAGGACAATCATCTACTTCGGAATATAATAATTTCAGCTGACTTTGACACTTAAAAAAAGAAAAAATAATTAGAGAATAAAGAAATACAACAACTAACCTTATTAAACTCTTCTCTATCTTTATATTCTAAAGATATACGTGCATTTATTTCATATACCATAACTGTGAAGCTATTTCTTACCCGTTGAACAGTGAGATCTTGTCTGTAAAATTATATTCCGAATTAAAAGAAGGAAAGAAAAGGGAATTACCTAATTGAACGAAGTTGGTCAATAAGATACATATATTCTTTTTTACTCCGGTATTTTTCTTTAACGTTTTCTAAAGCTTTTTCTAAAACCTCAGGAGGTCGTACGAGACTAGGATCAGGAGCCTACAGAACAAGAAATTCATAAAGAGATATAAGCGTAAAGGTGACTTACAGCAGTTAATCTGAAAAATTTCTTCTCGATATCTTGGCATGTTCCCTTTATAACTTGTCCTTTCATAATATGCCTAGAAGTAGTAGCTGTAGGTGTAGTAAGTTGGTAATCTTTTTCAAAGCGTCGAGCTCGCTCCTCACGCCTAAACAGGTTAAGATGAGATAAATCAAGAATACGTTGAAACATGCCTCGTTTCATCATCTTTGACCTGCCATTTTTCAATTTTCTAAAACACAAAGTTTTATGATTAGAGCCTAAAGCTTTAGACTTTACCTTGTTTTTCTTATTTTTATTTTCCATCTGTCTCTTCATCTTTTCTAACTTCTTTTCCTTTTTAGTTTTCTTCTTTAACTGAAATATCATATATGCTAACCACAACTACACAGGTGATTCATAGATCAATAAAAAATGTGCAAAACCTGTAAAACACTATTATCCGAATCTGAACTCGAACTACGACGCCCTCTTTTCCCCCCACTTGATACTGGAGAGGGACTACGCCTTTTTTGTTTATTTCCAACAACTGAATTTGTTTTGTTACGCTCAGCAGCGGGAATCCACAGTGCAGCGGGAAGTTGGTAATTCTTCTCGTGCGGCAATGGTTCTCGGTCCCAATTTACGGCCCGAATAGAACCAGCTTGAATCAAAGGACGTAATCTCTTCTCCAGATACTCCCCAACTTTTTTCCTGTCTTCTTCAGTTTGTGTTGCAAGAAAAGCTCTTTGAACATATCGTCTGAAACCAACCGTATAGCATGTGCTTCTCTTTCAAATGACTTACTCAGCATTTTCTGGAATGTTTCCAAATGGAGTTGGAACTCCTGAAGACATAGTTGGTGGGCCGGTAGAAAGACCAGGAAGGGGTACTTTACCAGGATTGAAATTACAATTTAGAGGGCCCTTGCCAGCATTTAATGCAAAAGGTTGAAACTTTTGATGATGTGGTTTAGGTGTCCACTGCTTCTGGCCATTACCATGCCAAGCATTATTTTGCTGATTTGGCCAACGATTTTGTGGTGTCTGTGGTCCTTTATTCTGCCAAGGCTGTTTGGCCTGGTTAGGGGTACCCCATTGATTATTTTGATTATTCCATTGACCCACTGCAGGCTGTGGAATAACTCCTACAGCTGCAGTTCCGTATGTTGGAGGAAATGAACCATAAGGCAGAGCCGATCCAAACGGTAATCCATACTGCTGCCCACCTGCCCACTGTTGTTGAACTTGAGGAGCTTTGTTATTGATGTTTTGCTAAAGATATTTTTGGAAAATATTTACTTCTTCATGTGCATACCTGCTTGAGCGCTTCTAACGCTTTTGCCCAAGCAGCTTGATCTCCAGTAGGATTCGTTTGCTCGCCACTTGGTGGGAGCGGTATTGAAGATAACTCACCTCTATAACACATTCGAAAATATAGGAAATTAAGCTCGCAAAACTCACGAGTCCGTGTCCATTGGAATTTTTGAAATTAAATAACTGATTTAGGAATAAATAGAAATTTTAGCCGAAAAAAATTACCTAAAACGAAATGTTCTTAATTTCTATTTCTAAACTATACTATTGATTCATTAAGACATTTCTAACATATTTGAACAATCATTTCATCTCAAAGAAAATTTTTAATTGCATTATAGTAATTTCAATTGTATACAGAAACTAAATTTTTCTTTAATTAAGAATCGAAAATACATCGATAAATACAGCTAAGAGCAAACGTTTAGCAAGTTAGTGTTTTTGACTTGAACAAGACTAGTCGAAATAATCGTTGCGGGACCAATATAGTATTATACGAGACAAACATCAATATAAGAGAATTAGAGAAACATAAAGTTCTAAAAACAAATTCGAATATGGAAATGTAACATTGTAATCTTATTAAAGTTATTGCGAAATTGAATGAAATAATAATTTTCTATTCATAAACGCCGAAAACTAAAATTATTGATTTCATCGATTTTGACAAGAGCGGTTGTTTACAATATGATAGTTGTTTGAGATAAAGAATGCAATGATTTGAATCATCAATTCATAAATAATAATTTCTGTGGAACTTGGTTTTTCTCTTTTCATTTCAAATTGAAAAGTTTTCTTATTTATTTTGGATTCAGATACATTTTATAAAATTTATTTGCATTTTTACACTAAAAATTGTGATATGTTAGTGACAGTATATGTTGGAAATTCAACAATATACCAGTAAAAAGCTGCTAAAACACTAGATTCTTGTCAGTTGATCACAAACAAAATGTTTCAGTCATTTGTGTATGTCCATCATACAACAGTGTATTATGTAGAGGTACATATTGATTTGTGGCCAATTTAATAACTTCTTGTGCGGCGATACCTGAAACATTAAAACATTCTGATTACTTCATTCATGTTATGTTATTACCGCCTATTAAAGCAGCAATAACATGCGGCTCTGCAGCTCCGTATCGGCAGATTTCTTCTATAGCAATTGAAGGAATTTTATTGAAAACTGTATCCTTTTCTTCACACTGTAAGATCATGTAATGCAATTGTGACAAACTAGGAAATATTCACCGTGGATTCATTGATGAGAACTTTGATTCGTTGCTTCAAATCAAAAGCATCAATAGTCCATGGAACTCCGTTAGTTCCTGGGTATCTAAGATGAATCTAATTTTTTTGAACGATATGAATTCAAACCTTAGTTTTTGAACTGAGAATAAATCAGATGCTTTTAGTAGTAGAAGCCACATAGATAATGTCACTTCTCCATTACCAACTTCACTATCAGCAATATTTTGTATTATATTCTGAATTAAGTTATCATTTAAAAAGAAATTATAATGCTGATTACATTAAAATTTTCCTTTTCGAGTGGAGATCCATGCATAACCTTTATTTTAGCGGCATTTTTGCAGAAGTTATAGCATTGTTGGGCATTTATCATGTCTCCAACATCTAAAATAAAACCTGTTATGGGAATGTCTCAAATATCGGTTATACCTCTCTCTGATTCAACTTCCTTGGTTAGTTCAAAGACCTCATTAGCATCTAGTACAGCCTTCTCATGATAAATAGAAGCTAGCTTAGTGTACCTAGCACAAGAGATTTCAGATAAGTTGCTCGCGATATATTTTGATAAATTACCTAACACTGTCACTTGTCATATCTGGCAGACCTCCGGACAATGGTAAAAGTTCATGTCTCTCGACAAACCGTCGTAGAGCTGTACAGATGATCCAAAAAGGTTCCTGACACTTAGAGCTTGGTTCACATTTTGGATTTTTAAGTATATCTTGCACATTTTGTGGAATCTAGAAAGTCTGAGATTCCGAGAATATCGCTTATATAAAGAATACGTACAGTAGTCTGTTGAACACTTCGATGTAAAACATTTTTGGCTTCGTCAAAATTATCGAAGATAGTGTTTTCAGTGGACAAGGAGTTTCGTATTTGCCAGAGCGTTTCTAGGAATTGTTTACGATCAGCAAAAGTTTTTGGAAAAGCTTGTTGATCCCCAAGAATCTGAATTAGATAAGAGATATCCTGGTAACAGAAAAAGGAGTTACTGACATATCTATACTCTTGGAGAGCTTTAAAGTAAAGAAGAAGATAGGGAGTATGTCTAGCATCGTCCAGGCTCATATCAGTAATGGAAGAAGAATCAACTACAAATTGAATTAAAGAATCGAACGGAACGTCCAATCTAAATTTTCTCTTTAGTAGGATTTTCTTCGGAAACTGTGAAATACCTGAGATCTGGTCTTAGATGTTCATCGTGGTTGTTAGCTATCGTATGCTCACATACAGAAATTCTTATATATCCAAGTAGACCATATGTTCTAGAACAATATCATGTTGGTTAAGTTTTAAAAGTTCCTAGATGTTGAGGCTAACCTTGCTACTATAAAGGGAACATTTGCTGGGAATAAACGATTTGATATTCTCTCAGAAATTTTGTCAGAAATGTTGGTAGCGACAACTACCGAGAAAGATAAAAGCTTTTCAAGAGTTTCATCTTTAACATCACTTGGAGATTGAATAATATATTCACTAACAACAGTTTGTCGTAACTCCTGAAACAAAAAGGAAAACTCAGATTAAAAACAGCTTAACAGACCTTCAAGTACTGGCTAACTACCTCTGCTCGGCTTTTACCTATTTCACTTTTAGTCACGAAAAAGCTCTGACCTACATCCGTAGTTGTAACAACTGCATCATCTATGACACAGAAACTTTTGATTCCAGCCAAAACCAAGCTTTTCAGGATTTCCGACGCTAAATAGCTCAGTTATATACTCAAATTCTATTGTTGTCCTACCTAAAGCTGATGATCCCAAGACACAAACTGATGCGTTTTCGATAGAAGCTTGGCCTTCTTCGCCCCATAAACGAAGTTGTCGATCATACAGCAGGTCTTTCATCCTAATTTATATGTAGAATGAAGAGAATTATTTCAAAAACATAGAAATATATAATGAAATAAGAACAAGTTAAATATATAAAAATTGGAAAAAATTCATACAAATATTTAATTATTTCATAGAAATAAGGCAATAAGAAGTTTTTTACCAGCACACAAGTTACCCAGTAACTATAAAATATTTATGAATTCTATATAAACTTAAAAAAATTCTCAAATTTAAACACTTTTATCTTGCAACTTCTTTCTGGTCCATTTTTGAGAGGTAAAGGTTTGGGGACGTAAGTAAACCAACTCATCTTTTCCATTTTTCATACAAACATATCGCCCCAGAACAAAGAGTAAATCACTCATTCTTTAAAATATATTAGTTTGCATCATTGTATAAGCATGATGTTACAAACCTATTCAAGAACTTAAGAGCTTGCTTATCAACCTGTTCATCTCGTACTAATGGGACCAAGCTTCTCTCAGCTCTACGACATACAGAACGTGCATATTGTATCGCGGCGGAAGTTTCTCCTCCTCCCTTAAATATATGAAACTTCAATTTGTATTAATAACAAAAAAATAATTTACGGAGAGAATAAATTGACGAATAGGAGGGATTTGATCACCAAATCTGTCGACTTCATTATGAATCCAATCGACCATTTCTTTATCGATATAGGTCAAGTCTGAAAACAAATGTACTTACAAAGGGCATGTGAGAACGTGAAACTTTGTTTTCGTTGTGTTGAATTTGGTGGGGTGGCCACATGTGCTCCCACATCTTGAAGACAACATTGAAGTCTTGTTAAAACTTCCGTTACTTCAGGAATACCGTCTTTCTCAGCTTTTGCTCCACAAACTCTTAAAAGTGTTAATGAACGATAGCTCAGCATGATGTTTGCAAACCCCAACAATGATGAAAGCTCATCAGTAGCTCCTAGTGCTGTGAAAGCATCATTATCCTTCCATCTGCGTTCATTGTTGAAAAGAGAAGATTTACCAGAATCTCCAGTTCCTCTTCCTGTGAAACTTGAGTTGCAACTATGTAAGTTCAAATAACGGACCTTGCTTAAAACCGGCTAAGTTTACTGAACTTACGCGATAAGTTCTAGAAAATACAGACCATACGGCTTGAACTCGATTCATTATTACTGTGATAAAAAAAACAAAATTTCCATAAATTTGGTTACATGTTAATGAAAATACAAATGGCTAATCCACATACTTCATTGTTTCTTTCAAAAATATAAATTTATGCTCAAAAATAAGACAACCCGTATATGGTAATAAGTGCAATAATATAAATAATAACGAAATCGTCGTCCTATAAGATAAAAAGAGCTTTGATTAAAGAAGAAAACAAATCATTTTTTTCGAAACAGGTGATTAACGAGTGATGCCGAGACCAGCTCATGATGATGAATGTGTTTAGATCTCTAAAAACAGATCATTCTTATTTACAGAAGTACAAGAGGTGTATTTGGAGAAGGTGTGAGTGAGTACATTTGATGTTATGAGGTAGACATAAATAGATAGAACAATAATTTAAATCATACTAATTGTAACAGCAGTTGTCAGCAGTTCTCTCATGGTACACGAAAAATTGAGATCTTGTATGAGAATACTAATTAAGAGTTCCTCTACAGTTTGGTGCATTGCATAAACAATCTATCTTATCATCTTCAATTGGGAATTTATAATCATATGTTATTTCATCTCCCTGAAAATATGAAAATTTAAATAAATTTCCCTGAAAAAGAGAATTAATTACCTTATTTATTAACGTTTTACTATAAATTACAATGCGTTTGTCTCCATCTACTGTGACTACCTGCAACATGCGTTGTTGAGCTAATTCGGATAAAACTTCATCCTTACCTTGGCATAGCAGTTAGGCTGACAAGAGTGATTAATAAACCTAGCAAAATTTCCCATCTTAGTTGCATCAATTACAGAGTTTTCATCAATTCTGAACAAGTAACTACTTCCTATTCCTCTTCTCTCGTATTGCTTTTCTCGCTCATCTGCCACCAAGGATCGAATCTAGAAAAGCCAAATATATTAAGAATCGCTGTTGCAGACATTCACACCTTTTGACCAACATATTCAATGATCATATCATCTGGAGCAATAGGTTCAAGTGCATACAATCCCCAACCGTGAATACGAGATCGAGCAAATTTGATAACTTTTTTGCGATACTTGAGTTGATTAACTTTGAAGAAATCGGCGTTAGTATCTCCCATAGTAGTAAGTAATCTTCGATGCAACATTCTACTCTCTTTATTCTGTTGTACTTGATGTCGAGCTGTAGCCTCATCCTATAAAGAGTTAGCATATTATAATAAGACATAAGTAAACTCTTACTCTTTCACTGATGTCAGTCTTATCTTGATGAACATCCTCAGGTCTCCTAATAAGAGATCTCTTTTGTTTCATGGACATTTTGAAATATCCAATAGCTCTGGCTGATCCCTTCTCATTTGGAAGAATGCCATCAAGTTCTTCATCATCATAATACCGCTCTATTCTTCTAACCACGATTTTCTTCTTCTACAATGAATCAATAGTAATGCGAAATTGAAAATAGAGTTATACCAATAGTTTCGGAGGAGCATCATATCCAACTGGAGCAAATGGAACACGACGCTTCCAAGGAGGTGCCGGACCGTTTTCAGGTTGCATTTCTTTAAGAGCTTGCTCAATAAATTTCTGATCTTCGAAATCGAAACATCCCTAAACTCTAGATAAGCAAAAAAATCTCAAGGTCGGTAATACCTCCCAATTGAATATAATTTTTTTCTTTTCAGCCAAATTGCGTTCTGTGAAGGTGATTTTAGGTTTTTGTTTTATATCCCTGAAAGTAATTGAAATTTAAGTAAAAAGTTGTAAGAAGCAGAACTACCTTTGAGATGATGGAGGCAGTAAAGAAGCTAATTCATTCTTTCTTCCTACAGGTGGTTTAGAAGGTATAACTTTCTTTGCCGGTACAGGTAGCTTTTTGGCTTCAAACACGACTCCAGGAATTTTGGGAGGAGGCGGTACCTACAATAACAAAGTAAGAAATCATTTTCAAAGATAATAAACATACTCGATTGATATTATAATAACAATGTTCAGTGAGATGAGCATGATACTCAGAGCGAGTCATTGTTTCACAAGCTTCTGGTAGCAGCCCGATATCGAGAGTAGCCGCAGGCCATTCATACGTGGGAGCTTTGATGGGCTGAAAAATAAATCATATTCAGAAAAAAATTAGAATAGCGTACTTCTGGTTCAGGAGCTTGTGGTGTAGCGGGAGATTTTTTAGAAATAGAATCACATACTGGAGTTCTACAACTTTCATTATCAGAAGATATGGCTGCACTATCTGAAATTGAAAGTTAAGAAATGTGATAGCGATAGAAACTGATATACCCAAGGTTTCAGAAGATGAGACATTCTCCTTATCGGAAAATGCATCACTCTCGGCAGATGAAATAGAGCTAAATATCACAAAAATCGGAATCAAAAAGTTCTGGAATGTAGCATACCTTGTCTCCGGTAATCTGTTCCTCGCTCTTTTGGCGGAAGGTAGTACTATGGAATCAGAGTCAGAAGAGTGTTTCGATCTGATATTTGAAAATTTATATAATAATAACAAAAAATGTTCTTACGAGCTTGGACCTGCATCTTCTTCAGACGATTCAGAAGAATACGCACTGTGATCAGAGACACTCCCAGTCAACGGCTTAGGCTTTTGTTCAACAACTTCTTTCTATAATCATAACAATAAAACAAGAAATGAAAATAAAAATTTACCTTGTGATAAGTGAACTTCTTGGGAATAGAAAAGGCTGGCAGCTAAAAAAATATAATTTTATATTGCGAAATAAGTTTTCGGAAAAAATTAAACCTGCTCTCTCTGATATACTCTTAAAACTCTGGGACGATCATTCCTTTTGAGTAATGAAGGAACATAAACGCATCGCATAGTTATTTTTATTTAATTCAAAGCTCTCAAAGAAATCATTCTAATCAGAATGATTAAACAATTTATCGAATTTTACCCCAAGCCAGATGTCGCGCGCGAAATTCAAAAATAGCTCGACCGATAATATCAAAAGAGGCCGAATATTATATGGATTTAAAGCTTCGTTTATGAATATATTTCAAGTTTTAAGAAGTCTATAAATTGAAAACATACGATTTTTGCTTCTTGTGGTTTCTCAGGGGAAGTTTTGATGCTGTCCTGAGAAGCTCGAAGGGCAGCAATGGCCTTGAATGAATTATATTAAAATTTGAAGAAAATTTTAAATATTTCTACTTGATTCTTCTTTTCTTCTTCCATTGCAGCTCTTCTGGATTGCCAGAAGACTTCCATGTGCTGGAACGCATGTGTTTGCAACTTGTTTTGTAAATCCTTAATAAGAACAACACAAAGTTCCTTCCGAAGGTCATTCTCAATGCCATGGCACAAAGTCTCGATAGTATGCTTCTGAAAACAGTCTCACACATATTTAAAAATCAAAACGTGCATTCACTACCATCTGTAATTCCGAATCCAATTGACTATTCTCTTCAACGGGAGCTGCACTCATAGATGTTGGAGATCTATCTGAATCCATATCAACATCCATATCTTCAACTTGATTTTCATAGTGGTCTTCCCTGAAATCATTATTTTATACAAGTTCAGTTGTTTCTTTATACCGTTTGATAGAAAACTCTTCTGGGCTCGTATCTTCAGCTTTTGATCCAAATAAGCTAGCTAGACGATCTTCTAAAGAAGGCTTTTCAGGTGGAGGACTTTCGAAGAATCGAAGTCCTACCGGCGGCACTGTGGGAGTTGCGGTTGTAGGCACATGATTAAACTATAAGCTCAATAATAATTTTTGTATATGTATGATGTCAACTTACAATTGGCGGAGGAGTAGTGAAGGGAGGTAATAAGGTAGGTGGAGGCACATGGAAAGGAATTATAGGAGGAGGCTGATGGGGATTGAACACAGGAATCATCGGTGGGGGTGCTATCATTACAGGAGGAACAATGGGATGTGGGGGATGTGGAGGATGAGGGGGGTGTGGAGGATGATGGAGATCAGGAACTGACGTAGATTGAGCAGAGGAAGATTCTTTGGCGGACCCCACACCAAAGCCGGGTAAATGAGGAGGGGCTTCTCGTTTCTTCTAAAAAATGAATTAAACTGAAGAAATTTTTAAGTTATATACTCTCTCAGATGTCTTATGTCGCCTTCGTCGACGATCATCTTCACTATCAGATGATGAACTACTCCAACGATGATCTTGTTTTTTTCTTAAAATTTTCAAAATTAGGAATGATTCAGAATACAAAAAATCTCACTTGTCTTTATGCTGTTCTCGCTCACTATCATCATCACTGCTAATATTCTGTAACCCGGATGAACTAGCCTATAACAAAGAAATATCATAAGAAAATCACTGATAGCTGCTTACTCTTGTATCACTTCGTTTCGATTCTTTTCTCTTATAAGTGACTGTTTTTATCTTTTTTTCAACAATTTCGCCTTCTTTAGCTCGAGTATATTTAAGACTAAAAATAAATTTTATAAAGTAAAAAAGAATGACCAACGAACCTTTTTTCCTTCTTTTCAACGGTTAAATAACCAGAACCTGAGTAAGAACTACTCTCACTTGACGAGGATCGAGAATCTGATGATTGTCTGAAAGAAAACACATCAATGCGGAAATGTACTTAATGCTCTTACCGGCTTCTTCTTTTCTTTCGCCTGGAACGATTCTCTCTGCTACGTCGACGATCCGGTGATCTTGAAGCAGTGGAATTTTTAGAAAAACTATCCCCTTCTGAAACAAGATTTTTGAATTAAAAGCTAGCTTAAAGTAAATATTACCGTATGGGGGTGGAGGGCCATTATATTGAGTTTGTAAAACACTTGGAGGCAGAGAATTATAGGGTGGTGGATTACGATAATCTAAAAGCATATTATAAAACAAGTAAAACATAAAAAAGCCAATTGCATGCTGCAGCCACATAAAAGGTGATGAAAAAGACAAACAAAAGTCGAAACTCATACCATATCTATACCTTTGAGAACGATAGTATTTGTATTTGGGAAATTTGGAATCAAAATATTTTCTTTCGCTTCTGTTTCTCTTTGGTTTCAAAGAATCTCGGTAACGAGGTGAATATGTTCGGTAAAACCTTCTTCGATATTGCGGTGAAACTAAGCACATATAGACATTCACATGCATTACAAGCTAATACTAGGAAATATATACACAAAACTACTATGGAAAGCAAGCATAATTAAAAACTTTAACAAACCTGAACGTTCCTCAAACGATTTACTTGTTGACTCTAAAATTATTTATTTATATTTGCTAACAATTTCTATTTAAACGAACCCTTCACGCTTTCATTTTCGATCACAGGTTTAGCTTCTTCTGTCGAAGATTCAAATGAAAAGGTAGGTCTAAAAGCAATTTTTATAGAATAACCGGTTAAAACTTGAATGTTATAATACCTTGAAACAGGCATAGGTGGAGGTGAAGGAGTTCTAGGAGCTTTAGGGCGTACCGGCTCTGGCTCTATGTCAGGAGAATTTTGTAACTCCATATCCATATCCAAAAATGAGCTGTTATATCCTGATACGGTTGGTCGTTGTTTTTCATCTGAAAGTATTTATTAAGTCGAAGAACAACCGATCGCATGCGAAATAAATAGAAAAATAAAACCAAATTAATTTGTAGTTGAATTGGTGTGAAACACACGTTGAAAATCAATTTAAATAACTAACCATTATCCTGCCTGATCTTAAGTCTACGGCCTTCCAAAACATGAGGTGATAGTTGCTTCAAATGACCTGGTACAGGACATTTCCATCCAACCTTTTGCTCATACAACTGACTTAATAAAGCAACTAAAATTTTGAAAATATTAAAAAACATGAACAAAGACAAAATTACAAAAAGGATCCGGAACACATGTAATTGGAATTCCCATTACAGATTTTCCATTATACTGTCTAATGAACGAAAATGCGTCTATAATTAGTAAGAAAATAATAAAAAAGTTGTCATATTTAGGTTTACCGGATTCTTCTTTAAAAAATATCGTAGCCATTTGTAAGTGTTTATTCTTGTCCGGATGGAAATAAACATTAGCTTCAACTACTTCACCAATTTTACTAAGAAATTAATAAATATAAATATTAAAATTAAATTTAATGTTAATACCTGGCCATATTTTTAAGAAATGAAGTATTAACATTATCATTTAAATTAAAAACAGAAACTTCTCTTTTGGGGGGAATTCCCGTGTAGTTATCATCAATCTAAATTGAAAAAAATTAAAAATGTACGTAATGAATTGAATTTTACCAAAAGATGAGGTACTGGTAAATCTAATGTAGATCTAATACGATGAAAAATTTCATATTTCGGCCTTGGATCAGAAACGTGTACAACATCGCACTAAATGAATTTATGAAAAAAATAAAAGAATATAAAATACTTACGCTTGGATTGCCGGGAACTCGACCGTCATAGCGTTTTATATTGGCAGTTCCACCTTTATCTTTATCTTCTATTAACTTATATGCCTTGAAAGTCCTTTCTAAAAATTACAAATTTGTTCAAAAATATATTCATTAGGGTTAACCAACCTGGTTTCGGAGGATGTGACGCTCTGTGGTCTCTACTACTCCCAGGTTGCATACCAACTGTGATCTAAACCTAACAGCTGAAAATGAAGCTGATAGGTAATTTTCTAAGAGGAACCTGTTTGTTCGTCATTGTTGAACAACAACAAAATTTAAAAATGAAAAAAGATATTAAAACCATACAAAGAAAATCAAAATTTCTATAAAAAACGCTAAAATTTGTAAAACCGCCAATTCAAAATTTTAAGAACTTTCGGTACGTGATTTGACGTGAGAACGTTTTACCTCAAAACCCTTGTCGTGTATTAGCGTTGACTTAACATAGCAATTGAGGATTTGGGTTTTTAATTCAAAACAAAAATGATCTGTGAAACTAAATATATCCGAAATAATCATAGTTATTGCTAATTATATAATCTAAAGTTATATGCACCTGAAAAGATATAACTATAATCCTATAACAATAGCTTATAAATGTTTAATTAGTTTAAATGAACTTATATCAAATAGTGTAATGTTGTTTTAATAAATTGAATTGATAGAATTATTTTGAAATTTGAATATTCTTCCTTAGCATAACCAGTTTTCTGCCCGAGTACACCTATTACGTAATTATTAAGCTGAGGTGAGAAATAAGTGCACGCGAATATTACCTGAAGTACCAAAACATTATTGAAACTAATAGAATAATCGAATTATTAACAAATAAAGATTTTTGATTTCGAAATTAGCTGTTGAATGCAACCGTGTCACGTCTGTGTAAGTGTTTAAATGAAAAGAGTTGAGCTGGTCTATGTTAATTACATGAGATCTAAGTGTATGCTAATTATTTTCATATCATGCATTCTCGTTGATTATCCTTTTAATCATCAAATATTTATTCATTTAATATTATTGTTATACATTTGTTTTAATATTAATCCAATTATATAAAATACTTTGCACTTTCCGTTGACTCAACAAAGTTCTAGGATTTTGAGTATGGTCCGTACATACCATCTAAACGTAATCTGTATGGATCGTTATTCAATGTAGGATAAGGATATTGGCGCCCATAGCCTCCATATGCTCCTCCTAAAAAGGCGTTTCCACCCCCTCTGTAAAGCTCTGAATGACCTAATCCATGATCAATGGTCATTACAGGTGGTAAGTCATTCATTCCTTAAATATGTTGAATGTATTGAATTCAAAAAAAAAACCCTTTTACCCCCATAAGGACGATAACCGCCACGTCCAATCGTTGGCACACCACCTCCTATTTGACGAGGATATGCAGGTCCAGCTGAAGAAATAACATTAAAGCTTCTGATAGAATTTATGTTCATTTCAAACATTTATTGACGAAAATTGAAAATAAGCGAGGAAAATAAGAAAACTGACCATAATCAACATATCGAGGAACAAAGTAATCACCGAATCGTCCTACATACGCTGGTGCAACTCCTACAAAAGTAAACAACAATTATGTTTGATTAATTATCAAAAAAAATGGAATTTAAATAATGTAAACAAACCATATTGGCAATATACAGATGTAGCCAAAATTACCAAGGAAAATATAAGACGGCCAATATGATTCATAATTCTCGACGTTTCTGAATGAATTCAGGTCACCTTTCGTTTCCAGGAGGTTGTAGACAATCCGCATCTCGTTATTGTGGATATAGATAAACTTCAATGACATTCGTGATATTCTGATTTCTCATCTTAAATAATCTGTAAAAGAAGAAAATTCGTTCAATCTCTGTCTGTTTCCTTCTAATTCTCTTTATCTCTTCCCTCTAATTTTCTCTTTTGTCGCAACAATATCAAGAGAACATCATGCAGGACGAATTCTTAATATACTATGCCTTATTTAGCATGAGGATATCAACAGAGACAAGAACATCAAATGCCTTTTGTTAATTCTATTTGGAAAAAAGTATTTAGAACATTTCGTACTTCAACAACGAGAGGCAGAATGGCTACAATGAATTTTCAAAAAGTTAGTGATGTACTAGTTAATCATTAAAATTAAAATTATTAGATTTCTTTTTTTTTCTTCAGAAAAGGACAATTTATTTAACTTTATCGAAGTAAAATTTCTCTCTTTCAATGCAGATCTGCTAAGCTTTGCAAGCTAGAAGATTGAAGAAGCTATAATTACAAATAAATATATTTCTAACTTCTTGGCTGATTATAAACTATATAATTTGATTTGAATTTATCATTATGGAGCTTTCGACAAATTGACAATTTGCCAAACGTATTCAATATTTCGTCTCAAGAGATTATACTGATATTCATCATCATTATCAATGTTTTTCAAGAAATTTTCTATTTGTACTTGTGCTTTTATCTTATTCGTTTCGTCATCTTATATAGTAATGCTGATACAGAAAATCAAATTAACATTTCAAAGATCTTATATCGTGTATTCTCCATACCACTTACTCTCAATCCGTTTATATCTGTTACTTCAGCAAATGCTATACACAAGACTGACAACTAGCCACATCCATAGTCGAAACATACTGAAAACCCCTTCGAACAAAATTCGAAATTCTTAGTTTTTACCTCAAATATCTACTTCCGACTTTGCATCCCACTTACTTGCTGTGAGCAAGCGGTCAGTGAACATGCTCTTTTGCTCACACCCCCTAGATATATACATACGTGCAAAAGACATGAAAAGGGCCTGAAGTTCTGAGTCTGCTGGCTGCTTGGCTGATCCTTCATCTAGTCGAGTCTCATCTCATCAGTTCGCAGTGAGCTATTTCGAGTATGCTTCTGTTCATTTTGCCTTCAACTTAGTTTTCCCATTACTGTTGTGAGCATTTACTCGAAATAGTCGTCTTCACTTTTTTTCCTGAAATGTTTTTATAAAAGAAAAAGTTGCATAGTTCTAAGAAAACATTATCAAAATCATTCATAAAATGAATTTCATAGAGCAAATTACAGTTTCGTTTTGAAAAAATTGACGCCTTACACTTGTTGCTCCAATGATGATATGCTAATTTCGTCCACGTTGTTTTCATTTTTCTGAAAGTTTACCGTGAAAACGGTTGTGTTTATACCAAATCTATCATTTTCATTTCAAATTTCTCTAATTCAAAATTGTTAAAATGGTTCTGTTGTTTAAGAAGCAGCGTGAGTTTGAAATGAAAATGACGCAAATTCAATTTTGCAGCCTCTTATCCGTTTCTTTATATATGAGTATTTGGAATAATGTGAGTGATATGCATTAGTTTATTCAATTTTATCTTCTCGTTTTTCCTTTTTTCAAACAAGTATAGATGAACTTAGCCAGGTATTTATTGAAGATTCAGGGTTTCAAAGTATTTTCTCTTAAAAATCTGTTAATATCAGTCTTCTTTTCCGATTAATTTCGCATTTTCTTATGACGTCACTAAATAGCTAGCTGATATCTTGTTGTTATCTTTGTTTTAACCATTTTCTACAACTTAATTCAATTCATATTGATATATGGTGATTAATTAAGTGTATTATCATAATATAATTCATTAGATTTTGATATACATCATGCTTCTCAATGAACCTATGAACTATTGAAAGCATTACTCAAATAAGGTTTCAATTCAATTTACTGTACCTTATAAATCTCATTTGCTTTGTCATTTCTTGAAGAGCAACATGCATTTCGTATTCTTCGATGTACTTTCAATGTTGTAACTCTCAGTCAAAATCTTTCAAATTTCAACTCTTTTTTTTTACTTTTTTTTCTTCTTTCACTTAGTTTGTTACTGCTGTTTGATGAAACAGTGTGTGTGTGTGTGTGAACAGTTCATTCACTACCCTCTCTGGTCTTCTCTACTTCCTCAATCTTTGTCACTTTTGGTTGTTCTGTGCCCAAAAAGGCGGATAACTGATTGCATCTTGGACATCCATATGTATGCCTAAGTGAAAACCAACATTAGAGTCGTTTGACTTTTTGTCTTTTTTCTTCCCAAAAACTTTTTTCTTAGCGTCCTAATTCACGCCTCATTTCCTCCTTGTGATCTTCTTCATGTATTTGTAAGCAATGAAGCTTTTCATCCAATTGCCCACAAATGCACTGAAACAAGGTTCATTTTGTCTTCAGTTGTTGGCTCTCAAATATACGTAATAGTTGCCAAAACAAAACATTTTAAAATTCAAAAAAAGAAAGAAAAAAGAAATGTAATTAGACATGCAGTTTCATGGATGAAACTATGTCGTTTCCTCCTTTTTTCTTGTTATCCTCATTCAAAATGACTATTCACACATGCTCTGTGACTGAATAAAGTTCCAGATAGAAGTAATGTTCATGCTATTGCTTGTGACTCGAATTCCGAAAAAGGACTAACGCCTACACTGCCGGTTATCCGTATATTCATTGAAATTACTATTCTAATTCATATATTTTCTGATGAAAATTGCCATTTCTGTCCATATTCGTAGCAAACAGAATCACTTCAGTGCAGCTTCCTTTCAAATCAAAAGTTTCATATCAAGAAGTTTGATTAACTTCTAATCCTTTTCTCTCTATAAATAGTTTCTGTATCACATAGTTACCTGATATTGTATATATGCGTTGTCTTCATCAATTCTTCTTACTTCAGACTATTTTGACATTGGAGCAGATTAATTCGGTAGTCCAATTGTCACAATGAATATAACGTTAATGAATGGAAGCTGTATGTATGAGGAAGAACATGCCATTGAGGGTATTGACTTCATTTTTAAGAATGAATCCTTTATCTTCACTGGATTCACGCTTCTCGCTATAATTGGTTTGTTTCACATCATCATTCCTAATTGAGATCAAGGAAAAGGAGTAAAGTAAAGACTGGGGAAAGAAAAAAAAAGAAAGAAAGAGAGAGGGAGAGAGAGAGAAAGAGAGAAAATAATACTTATACATATCTATTTCCATTTGCAGCAAATTCCTTTTTCCTTCTCGACGTTGCTAGAGCTTGTCTGCTGGAGCATGGTGATCTTAAAGTGAGTAGCAGTCTTAATTCGTCCATAGAAAATACATTTGAATTCAAATAATTAACAAAAGAATTGAAAAGACACAACTTTTTTTTTTCGAAAAAAATACAACTAATTTCAACTTGTCTAAAGTTCAGTTTTTCTATCAAAAACGTTATCAATTAGTGACGGCAATTGAAAGGATGATGATCTTAAACCAATAATAATACATCTTCAAGCTTCAAAGAAGATTCTGTTTCTTTTGCGAAAGCTATTCAAATTTCCACGTGAGTCACGTGAATTGCCATTAGATTCATTTCTAATTCAGACGAGCGCACAAAGCGGTTGTGTTACCTGCAATCTATGAGCCTTATGCAATTTAAGAAGATATATGTTTATAATATAATCTATAATAAAGTGAATATATATATATATATATATATATATATAGAGATATCTATATGTATATAGCTAAGCATAATTCACTAAGACTTGCAATTAGAATGGCTATAAGTATTGCAAAAACTATGAAATCTCTAGTTTGAGTCCAATTATTGTATGAAAAGTCATATGAAATTGATGCAAATGTTCAGAAAAAATTGAAATTATCATGCCAAACCTGCGAAATGAAACTTTTCCAGCGTTACATCTTTGGGGTAAATCGGTCGATTTTGGATTTACTGACTGCTATCATGATCTACTTCTATATACATGAACGTGGATTATCTATATCATCATTTGGCAATCTATATCCACCGTATCATCATAATATCTACAGTATTCCTGTTCAGGTTTGAACTTGACTGATAGTTAAAGCTTTTGGATGTCTGATAATGATCACACTTAAGATTCTGATGACAATTAATGCATGGAATGTATCATTTGGCTATATGTCACACTCTATTGTAACCATATTTGCAATACGTCAGCCACTTCTATATAAGGTTTTAATCAAGTTTAAAAGTCAGAAATAGTTGAAAGTTCTGTTGTGTTTCAGCAGTTACCGGCTCGAGTCTTCTTCCCGCTCTTTCAAGCATTTTGGCTCGTTTCAATCATTATATTTTGGGTTGTGTATACCAAAGAAATTGCTCTTCTTGATCATTCAACGGTGATAGATCGTGAACTTGGAGATATAACAAGGTTTATCAAAAACTTTTTAAAAAAATTCAAAAACTTGACTTTTCAGCCTACAACCTTCCGGCTCTTTGGGCGGGTATTTCATTTTCGCTCATCATAGTCTACCCCAAGATGTGAGTTCACAAATTTAAATTTGAAACATCGGCTGACAATGAATTATCGATTATTTTATTTTTATTTTTCCAGTTTCTTCCATGGATTAGCGATATCTGTCATGTTTTTGAAAATCCTGTTTCACAAGCTTATATCATGCTGGTAATTGGATTGGTCATTCTACCATTCTTACTTAGTTATTTCATTCATCTGAAGGTTGGCTTCTGCTCCTGCTCCTTCCCTCTCCCTTCCGTTTAAACTGAAACTTCAAATGCTCATTCAGGTAGTCTTGGAAGTTATAGCCAGCAATGGCACTTATCGACATGAGCATTATGGATTTATGATTCTTCGTCAGACAATTCATGTATTGTTCTTCGGAATTTGCAGCATTCTCCAACTTTACGCATATTTCGGATTATTCACCTTTGCTGACAGCTGCGAACCTCAAGTAATTTGTTTTTTTTTCTCTGAAAAAACTTCAATCATTAAACAAACTTGAACATTCAATTTCAAGTTCAACCTATTCTAATCCACCTCTCTCTCTCTCTCTCTCTCTCTCTCTCTCTCTCTCTCTCTCTCTCTTCGACTGACTTTTGTTGTCAAAATTTGACGGAAAGACGGTGATCAAGCCATGATTACAGTAAATTGCTTCTTCAGAACATTAAATAAAAGCCTATTAAACTTAATTTCCACTTGTTACGGAAATACAACAAACCTAAACAAAAAGTTTTTTTCTTCAGAATTGTCGTACACGTCTGATCTCATTTTGTTTCGTTGTCATCAATTTTATAGGAAGTTCTTGTTGGCTAGTCCGTATGTCAGTTGATCCAATCATTGATACCGTAAGATTTTAACAATTTTTTACAAAAAAATTAGTCTTTAAACGATCTCAGATGACACAAAAACAAATCTTTTCAGCTTTTTTACTTTATCATTCAACGAGAAGAAATATATGTTCGTACATGCGATTTAGCACTTCTGTATCCATCGGAGGTATGTATGAATGCTGTGGAATATGGTTTTTGATCAGAAGACAATTAATTTTAAAATAATTAGAGTGTGAAGAAGAAAAAGATAGAAAAGAGGAAGAAGATGACTAAATCCAAGAATTCAGACAATTTAACCAATTTTTCAGGAAAGCAAGCCATGTGTTGTGCAGCCAGTTTCACAATTATCATTGGATAATATATATTAACTATATGTATAATTTCGTTTTAATTCTAATTTCAAGTTTAATTCCCTTTAGAAACAACTTGAAAACTTGTTTTTTTTTTCAAATAATAGCATGAGTTCCGCTCATTTTCGCGACAACTCACACACACCTAATCCGCTCATTGATCTGCTTATAAACGTGAAGTACAGTACTTTGATGTTGCTCATGTGAATGACGTCGTCGAAGTAGAATAATCTGAATCTTTGTAATTCAAGTTCATTAACCTCTTATGTGATAGTGAACCCCGAACCATTTACACATTGTATTTGTGCGTGTTCATGAAAATGGATAGTGTGTATGAAGAATGATGGAAGAAGAATGGTGTGGATGGTGTGTGCAGCAGTGTTGGTGGCCATAAATGAATTTGAATGAATTTGATAGTTGATCGACAAAATCTGTAATGTCTTACACTTAATAAACATTTACAATCAACCATTTACACATTTAAAACAATCTGTTCTTAAATTGGTTCATCAGCTATTCATCGTTGAATCTTGTCGTTAATGTGTTTCAATGAGACTACCTCTCCATTTCTCTCTCTCTCTCTCTCTTTTATTCTATTTTTCTTCAAAAATTATTCTTCGAACACCATATATACATGCAAGGCAAGGCTAGCAGACCGTATATAGAACGTAATGAACATGATAGCTGTAGGATAATTGTTCTTTTACAACACATACATGTATGAGAGATTGAGAGAGTAAAAGAGAGAGAGAGGGAGTAAGAGAGAGAGAGAGAAGGGAGGGGGTAGGTGGGAAGGGGGCATTGAATAAATGAACAAAACTATTTGGACTAAGTTAGAACAAAGCAATTAGCTTAAAACAATTTTCCATTTTTATAATCTTAAGATCTATAATATCTGGATATGGAATGAATAAATAGTTTAACGAGAACTATATGTGTGCAATTAATATTCTCAGTTTCTCTCACTCACTCCCTCTCTCTCTGTAACCTCAGAGGTGAGAGAGAAAGATTTTGTAATTCCACTTAAGACTGTTTTCATTTATTCAACTTACTCTCACATAACCAATCTTAAATATTCATTTTTACCGGAATTTTATTGCTATTTCTTAATGAAATTCGTTCATTCTCTCTCTCTCTCTTTTTCCAGCTCGTTATATGAAAAATAAAAGAAAATATTTTTAAATCAAGCAGACAATTTAAGTAAATTAGAGAAATTATTCAAACATATTGCCATATATGGAATATGTAATGGTTATAACAAGTCATACTAGAAAGATTTTTCATGAAACTTGTAACATGAACACAAGAGATACAACATCAAACTCAGTTTATACAGATAATTCGTTGAATTGCAATTATATGCTCAGCATTTAACCATTTTTATCATAAAACATTATAATTCATAATAGACGATTGCATCACGTATCACAGCAGCTGATGAACTGATCATTTACGGGTTTATTTCCTCGGATAATTGAATGGAACAGAGATGAATCAACTGATAATACTAACAAAGACAAAACGATGGTGAGAGAACAAGACATAAAGAAATAAAAATGATTGAGAGAGAATCATAGTAGACTACAAAGAGTGAGAGTGAGAGAGAGAGAGATGAAAAGAGGTAATAGAGCCAATATGATATGCTACTCAGCAAGATGATTGCGGAGACGGTAGATAGTTGTAAACGGTTGTTCGAGGACAACGGAAACCACACCTTTTGCCGGATATGTTTTCTTTTTAGTCTTTCCGATCTTTTAAGATATATAATATAAATAACTATTTTATATTATTATAAAGGGTCAAATTTAGTAGAAAATGAGATTAATTGCTATCCAATAATAACTGACAACTGTTACGTGTAAGACTATTTGTAGTTTTTTAACTATTACAATTATTAATTTAATTAAGAAGATTTACACTGTCCATGAATAAACAATGAATAGTGTTATAGTATTTTATGCTAATGAAGTTTAACGTATGCCACGCACGTGGTGAGTTCCGTCATTTTTAAAGAAATTCAGCGTTCAAACGGTTGTGTTTAGTCAATTATCTAATCCTCCATATCACAAAAGTTTTTGTTTATTTTTATTTTTAAAATTTTAAAATTTCTGAGTTTATTACTGCATCTGTATAACTAAAATATTTTGTTTTAAAAAAAGTTGTAATATAAGAATAAAAACTTGAAACAGCTTATGCAACATTATTAAAAATATCTCTTCTCATGGGAATCAGACTATCAATATAATCTATTTGTCTGTCGTTCGTAACGAGTAGTCTTCAGTTTCAACTTATAGTTGTTTCTTTTCAGCCGAATATGTCATTCATATGCATTTTTCTTCAATAAAAAACGAACAAAAATCATTTTTAACAAATTGTTTTATAGTTATTGTATACAAAGAAGGATGACAATGATTTAGTGTTTGCTTATATATATATATATAACTGAGGAAAAGTTATTTTGCATAAGCTTTTCTCTCTCTCTCTCTCTCTCTGTCTCTCTCCCCCCCCCCCCCTCTCTCGTAACTTCAGAATGATTCATGTCGTCAAGAACAAGACAGTAACGAAGACCTGACCGTTGTTAGTAATGATCTGCTAAAAATCAATTATACGTATATAGTATAAGCTATTATAGTATATTTAACTATATAGTTAACAGGGGAGGGGGAATTCTTTTGAAAAAAAAAAACAACCAATTGACCTAATGGTTCTATAACCAGCTGTGAATAGTTAGAGTTAAAGACAAAAAGGTTTTTTTAGAAAGAGAAACAGTGAGGGAGAGAGAGAGAGAGAGAGAGGATAGAAGATCTTATAGATGAGATAAAGAAGATTAAAATAATTTCCCTTTATTATCACTAAAGAGGCTCAGTAAAACAAATTAGTCAGAGAGGTAATATGGAGAGGATAAACGCACAGAAATGACAAAACGAATGGAATTGTCCTCAACTTGTCTAGCAGTATCTTCCTTTTTTCCTTCCGTTTTCCGATCTTTATGGCCGTTCGTCTTGCGTTTTGATGCTCCCGCATGCATCCCTTTATGGCTACAACTTGATGATGACGAGAACGAGGAGGATGCACATACGCACATCATCTTATCCTCTTTGCCCCTAACTTCTTCGGGCCTTTGCTACGCCCTCCATATCCTTTTATCTCTCCCTCTTTCTCTCTCTCTATCTATCTTGCTCTCTCGCCCTGTCTCATTCTCTCCCTCTCTCATACACACATCTATGATTGCACGCTGGTTGGCTAGTCGTACACCCGGAGGCGTGGCCAATTACCGTAATCGTGTTCTTCATCAACTCTCTGTGTTTCTCTTTAACTCTCTTACACATCGTGTTACTAGCACTTAAACGATGGGCGGAGCTTAAATCCCTATTATTCTGTCCTCATCTGTTCTCTCTTAATTCCATACAAGACTAACTTGTAGAACAGACGAGCCGACCGTCTGAGTGATATCAACCAGCTCTACATATTCCTTATCCGTATTCAGATTCTCATCATCATCATCATCGTCTACATCTTATCTGACTTGAATTACTGCTTTTCATTCAATTTCATCACAATTCAGAGAAATGGCATTTCATATTGATTCCTTAATTGGTGATCAGGTAACAGTTTTGATTAATTCGAATAATATTATAACTTGCTTTAAAACTTTCCAACTTTCCAACTTATAAACTTTTCTAAATATTTCCACTTTATCAACTTGGCCACTATTTCTGGAATCTATTTCAAGCTTTAGATTAAGGCTTAATGCTGTTAAAAGCATTATTTCTTTTATTATAAATATAAAATAAATTCTACATATTGTGCTTAAAGCTTAACTTTATGCTAATTACCAGCATAATATTTGAATTATATTCAGTTCTTATGATTCTAATTGCTGATTAAAGAGAGACAGATGACACAGTCCCGATGTAAATCTAACTCAAGTACTTCTAAAGCATGTCTGTCAAGAAGTAAAGTTTTTGACTTCATTCAGTCATCTATACATCCTTCTCTCTCTCCTTCTCTCTCTCTCTCTCTCTCTCTCTCTCTCCTGCTTCACATAACCTTCAAACCATATTCTAAAGTCTTTTCTCTTAATCCTCTTCATCATCCTAATCCTCTGTCTTTTATTTCAGTTATCCACCTCATCGTCATCTTCAACATCTTCCTCAGCATCAGATTCTGCCAGCCCATCATCACCAACAGCTACGGCAGCTGGCCCACCAACGTCTAGTCCGATCTCAAGTGCTCCAAGCTTGAAGGACGATGAACCGTATTCTAATGATCGTCTGTCAGCTATGTCACGACATCATCCATATATGACTTCAGGTTCGTTTCTAGTTTCTTAGCATCAAATTATCAAAGGAAATGCTGTTTGCTAGTCAAAACTTCCGTCACAAACTACCGTATACCACTTGGTGGCCGTGGGTGACGGCGGGGGGAGACACATTCTGATCAATCAGCTGCCACAGCGCATAGACTTCCATATACAGAAAAAACTATGATAACTCGTGATAATTAGAGGAAATAAGGTTTTATACTATGCTCTAAGCTTAACGCTTACTATATTACATAGTATTCTTACTTCAAAAGCAATAGTTGTAGTATATCTTATCAAAATCAATGAAATGACTCGGGTTTATCATGTATATTTAGCTTTAAAACAATGATTCTTTCATAAAAACCTGTTCTTTCTCCATGTATTCATTGCTTGATTTGGTAATGTATGAGCCAATTCGTGAGATTCAGTATATTTCATGTCATATTGACACGTGGCAAAATGACAAATGAATCTTGTAAGATGCTTTTGAGCAGCTAAACATCTCAATAATTATCTTCAATAAGAGCTTGATGACTGAATGAGTGACAGAACTAGATTTATTCAAAATTTTCTTTCTTTTTCTATGAAAATCTTATAATTCACACCATTCGTGATTATCCATTGAATAGCATTCTGATGTTAGCTTGTCTGCTGAGGCCGTTAGTCAACTAGTCAGTCAGTCAGTCAGTCAGTCAGTCAGTTGAACAGACAGCTACATTCAGCTTTTTTTGGCTTCATTATCATGCATCTAAACGATTAATCACTTTGAAAATGAACGAAATCTTCAAATTCAGGAATGAATAAAGTCTGAAAAGCCATGATTCCTTGTGTTTTTCCAGCTACAACCCCCTCTCTCTCTTAAATAAAACTTGACTCATTAAACTTCCGATGAAGATTCTTCATAGAATCAGAAATTTTCCATTTTTTTCAATTTTCTACTAAAACATCGATCAGCTAGTTAATATAAAAAAAAATTTATTTGGGTTACAAATTTTCTCACTACAGCAGTAGCGGTATGCCTTTCTTCTTTTTTTCGTTAAAAGTAGCTGAGAGTCTGTCAGGGTGTGAGTGATCGTAAACGATCGTAACACTTTATGACGACTATATAAACATGTTCTTTTACTTATAACATCTCTTTTCAATTCACCTCTCTCTCTCTCTCTCTCTCTCTCTCTCTCTCTCTCTCTCTCTCTCTCTCTCTCTCTCTCTACCTATATATTTCTCCTTAGTTCATTATTTCTATTTGAAATCTTTCATTTCTTATCTCTCTAGACACGCTCGTCCTCTCATATTTAGTCATCATAGACTTTAGCAAATTTTAATCAGATTGCCTATAATTGGTGTCCCCATTTCTTACCTGATGTCTAACTACCCACCTCATTCATACCCTACCGTAACCCGAAAAATCAGAAAACAATTCATATAAATTGCAATTTCTTTTCATAAACATTTCCATGTTATAACTAAAGATGCAATCAGTTTAATTACAACCTAAAAACCTAACTAAAAGAGAAAAGTAGTAAGAATGTTTCAATCAATTAAAAAAAAATAATTGCAAAAGCTTCCCGTGCTGCTACAAGCAAGACATGTTGTACACCCCATGCAGACACGTAATTTTGGAAAAAGCAACCATTCATTGCGTATGCAATTAACATAAATGAGCCGTTCTTGTGTGTCACGTATATCTCACATGTATGCTAATATTCTCCGTGAAATATTTACGTGACGTGAGTTTATATAGCTATTAAGCGAGTTATAACTGTCTGGAAACATGTCTATAAGTCTCATAACATTTTTTTTGGTATTGTTTTCTCTCAAATTTCATTATAAAAATAGCAAATCAACAATTCGTATGAGATATTTAAGTATCTGAATGAGCATGAGCAGTAGTAGCAGTAGTAGTAGTACTAGTAGTAGTTTTAGCAGGTTGTAGCCGCCGTCATGGTTGTTATCCAATAATTTTATAAATTATATTTTTAAATAGATAAAAAAAATACATTTGTAGGATATATATAGCCAATGAGAATCGGTTTATTATTACAAAATACTTAAAAAAAATTTTTTTTTTTAATATTCCTTCTCTGATGAAGGAAAGGTCGTCATCATTTGTCGTTGCATTATTGTGTGTCTCTCAATTACGTATTATTACCAGTTTATAACTAATTGTTCATCCGAATTATATATGCCATACTGCATCTTTAACGTTATTTAATTGACAGGACTTGAGTTGTTATGAGCAGCTAAATGACAGAAAATATGAGATAAATTACTTTAATTCTCAAAGCCGAATAACTGAATATAATACTTAGCTGGCTTTTACTCATCACAAGGACCGACTTTCAATACTAGCTGTTACTCTCTCTCTCTCTCTCTTACAGCTTTCTATGACAATCATTGGGTGTGAGTACAGTCTGATCTAGGTGTAGAACACTGAATTCATTGTGCTGATAACGATTGAGCTTGAAATTCGTTGAAGTTGAGTTATTAAGCTGGATACATCTTCAGTTTGGAACATAATTTGAATACTTTAGTGCTATCGTATGCTCCACTACCTTTCTAAGCAATCGTACATAGCACTGCATTTCAAGTATGATAATCACTCAACATGTGCTAAGATAGGCAGACATAATCAAACCTAGTATAAGCTTTGCTGCATATTCGCTATAGCTGACTAAGCTTACGAGTTGTTTTTACGGCTCTTAATGCTGTATATGGTATGAGAAGCCAGATGTTCCTGAATTTTTCGTTCAATAATACAATTACATATCTATCTATCTAATCATTGATGTCGGCTTACATAGCAGTGAAGTAAGTCAATGATCATGCTATGCTCTCCACAATGTACCGCCTAATGAACTTTCACCAGTCATTTGCTATCCTGAATCCTCCCCCTCATTTTCATAAATGACTCTCCTATCTCTCAAAGCTTATGTGTGTATGATTCCCATAAAGAGAGACAACGAGACAGCTGTTGGCGTTTTACATGAAATTACCTCCTCATCAACGTCTTAATTCCATATTCCTGCTGTTTCACTTCAGACGTTTCTAAGTAATTTCATGTCAAAATATCCGAATTAATTCCCAAAATCCAAAGGCTCCAAACGTGCCAGCAATAACATGACAATGAACTCATTTTCTCTTCCATTTTACAACAAAAAAAATTTATTTTTCAGATCCACGTGATGATAGTCAAATCCGTCGATACCGTACAGCCTTTTCCCGTGAACAAATTAATCGATTGGAAAGAGAATTTTCGAAAGAAAACTATGTTTCACGTAAAACACGTGGTGAACTTGCAGCTGAGCTTAATCTACCTGAAGGAACTATCAAAGTAAGTTTTACAGAAATAATTATTGCTATATAAGCTTTTTGCAAATTTTCAAGTTTTCATTTAATTATTCAAAAATTTACGTAAAAATGAATATTTGTTACCACCTATCTGCATGAAATGACCTGTGTGTTAGGTTGAGGTTTACGGTAATGTCTCATAGTGGCTCAGACAAGAGGGAGAGAGGGAGAGAGAGAGAAAGAGAGAGAGTAGAGAAAGAAATCAACCGTAATCTGTGTTCTCTTGCTCTCTGTAAGTTTGATTAATCTCAAGCTCGAAGCCTAAACATTGAAAAAAAAGTTTAAAACAAACTTCTTCTCGCTCTTCTGTTCTCAAATAAATTTTCTTTGTTTTTGAACTGAGTAAGTGTAGAATCGTCTTCATATCTTCAATATTTATTATATTATTTTGAATGTTTGTGATACACACATGTTATATGTCACGTCATCTATCATAATCTTCATATAACTTGCGGCTTTAGCCTTTTATAGCTACCGTAATCTAACTATTGGTGTAGGAACTTGGGAGGAAGAGAGCAAGAGGCTATAGCTATGTTGGCTTGGCTGATGACACAGCACGGGCTTGTCGTTGTCGGCGTTGTCGTCGTCGTCGTCGTCGTTGTTCTCATTTGCCACACCACATATACTCAAATACATCATTCAGAGCTGCTTCAAAAGCAATTCTATATAGATACATGTCTCTTATAAAGCTACAGACAGCTTATCCATCGTCATCTGTTTGCTGTTCTTTACTTTATATCTTACAATGGGCTCCCGCCATGAAAACTCTTATGCTATAATCAATTTGTCTTCAGGGAATAAGGAGGGGGGGGGGGTGATATACAAGAGCTAAAGAAGGAATGATTCCCTGTTTCGGAATGTCTGTCTTCATCTATATCTCTCAATTTGCGCTCTAAATCTCTTTCTCTCTCTCTATCTTTTTCTGTCAAAGCAACTGAATCAGAGGTCGTTGTCGCTGTCTTTCTCCAGTTCTATTCCCTTTCCTCTCTTCTTCTTTTCTCCCTTCTTCCAACTATCTGAGATGATGAATTCTTTAGCCTCTTAAATCTATTCTCAATCTATTTCTTCTACTTTACTCTCTTCGAAGAGATTTTTTTCTCTGGGGGAATGCTTTCTCCTAAGCTTCTCATATTCAATCTTTCTGTATTTATGAGAGAAAAGCTTAGAACAATAACAATTCTTTAACAATCCCAATGAAACTATAATTCCAAACAAGTTTTTCAAAAAAAAAAGGAAAAGCCGATGCTCATCTCAACATGCTTCTCATATTTCACGTTTTTTCAGGTTTGGTTCCAAAACCGTCGCATGAAGGATAAGCGCCAGAAGGTTCCAGCCTTACCATGGCCAGGACTATTCCATCCTCAACTAGCTGCTTATGCTATGCTTGGAGCTGGATCTCCATTCGCTTGTGATATGTGGGCTAAAACAGCAGCAGCATTCAGCTATCCATCCAGGTAAGCATACTTACATCACAATTCAGCAGAAACATTTGTTATCATTTCAGTCCATTCCTGGCTTCCCGACTTCCAGCCGGCTTGAGCTTGAGCGATGCCCTGAAAGCAGCAGATGAGGAAAAGCCTGTAAACTTCGCCAGTATGGTAGACTTGACGAGGAATACACAATCTCCATAGATAGCTTTCTTAGAGAATATCCTTTCCTTTCTTCGGCTTTAGATGTATCCGAGAGATTCCTGTCATTTGTCATCAGAAAGAATTCCTACTTCCGTTTTGAATCCCCCCTCCACCTCCTTCCCCTTTACAGTTAGTTCCTCATAATCATCATTCATTACCAGCATATTCTGCAAATATTCTATTTTCATCTTCTATAGATAGTAGATAAGCTGAATCAGATGATTAGAAGCCCCACTTCCGTCAACCTGAAAAACTGAAAAATGCTAGTCTTTATCATTCTGTATCATTCCTTTATTCATATAATATATTTTATTTGTTTTATTATTCTTTCTACACATACAGTTTGATCAAAAGAGTCTTCTTAAGTTGCTTTCAAGTTTTATACAACTTTCGCACTTAATGTTGCAACTTGCGAATCAAACTTTGCACCTTTTTTATATTTAATATAATTATAAACAATATGCTTGTTATATGAATGCTGCTCTGTTTCTTTTGTGCTAAATTGAGAATCTCATAATGTGTTATTTCATGTTTTTCCTTTTAAGAAACGTTTTACTCTCTCTCTCTATCTTTATCTCTCTCTCTATCTCTTTCTATAAGTTCGTTTTCCCGCCCAAAAAAAAGTGTTTTTTCAGTCAATCAATTCAAATATTTTAAAGATTATTGAAACACATAATTATAGATTCTGTGCTAATTTGTATATTTGCATTGTAAAATTGTATTAAAATTTAATTTTTTTAATAAAAAATTAATATTTCTATTAAATTTATCTGTTTTTTTAAAACTTACTCATTAAAGTAAGCATAGAAAAAAACCAGTAAAAACCTGTATAGTTCGGAAGACAGATGACTCATAGATGGTCAAGTTTGGAAATACATGATGATATGCGGTAATCTTCAAAGTATAGTATAGCTAACTGTATTACCAACGTTCTTAAGCTTAACGCCTTACATTAACAATCCATATATGTATAGTTAAGTATATATACGAATGATGTATGTATAGTTTTATGTAGACATATTACTTGTAATAGTATAGTAAAACTCAAAAAGACAATGATAGATTGAAATTAATATATCTTAGTATGTCTCTCTGTCTCTCTCTCTTTAGCTCTCTCTCTCTATTATTTAACTATATACATATAATAAATGAAAATGTCTTCATCAAACTTGCTTCAAAGCTTTTGATGAAGATTTAAAACATATGACATGTGTAAATCTTGAAGGTCAAATGTCAAATTATTCCTTTGCTGATGCTATAACTACTTGAAAGATCTTAATCTAATAACATACAAATCCTTTATAATTTCATATGGATGTTAACTATAATAATAAAAATACATAGTTAATTAATTATATATAAATTAGTTGAAAAAAAAAAGTTTTCTCTCGCCTATCTACCAAGTATATGCACTATGTATTATGAATAATAAAAAACAAGAAATCAAACCTTATATTCTTTCTTTTCTTATATATATATATGCTATTAACTATATGTATATAGTTAATAAAGAATAAATAAATATAGATATATGTAAAATTACCTTTAATATTTGTTTTCTTCTAGATGGACTAGCTACGGCGAATACAACCGCTCTATTCAATCTGCCAATTAAAAATGATTCAGCTATTCCGTTGTTATGTCACTCAACTACATCTCACGTCATTTTCACGTCAAATATGTTAATTGACATATAAAATTATTAATTATAAATAATAATTGAAGTTATACTTAGTTTTATGTCGCATAATACAACGTATAATTGTTTTTTTCCGGAATTTTTCATTTTTTTTTGTCTTTTTCGGGAAGATTTCATTCTTTTTTTGTAATTTTTTTCAAATAAACTTTATTTTCCATTTTTTTAGACAAAAAAAGTATTTAGAAAGAAGTAGTTAATTATATGAATTGAGAAAGATAATACTTCATAGCCTTGAAGTAATTCAAAATCAGGAATATTAAGCATAAACTGTACATGTATGTTTCACGAGCAATACAACTTCACACAGACTGCTTGTAGACCGTTTGGTCCTTTTGAATGAATTATTATCAGGAATATTAAGCATAAACTGTACATGTATGTTTCACGAGCAATACAACTTCACACAGACTGCTTGTAGACCGTTTGGTCCTTTTGAATGAATTATTATCAGGAATATTAAGCATAAACTGTACATGTATGTTTCACGAGCAATACAACTTCACACAGACTGCTTGTAGACCGTTTGGTAATGACAATTGACATAATAATTAGTATATCTATGTTTGAATTATTATATTATATATGTTTATATGGATAATATATAATATTTGATTAAATTTTATTGCTTAATGTGTCCCCCCGTAGTTTCTCTTCATCATCCACAATTTCCTCTTACACTCTCTCTATCCCTCTCTCTTCTCTATCTCTATTCAAATGAAAGTGATAATTCATGATGGAACGGTATCACCATCAAGAGGTTCCGTTTTCGCTAAACCTCGTCATTATCTGGAATTATGGAAATATTCTCTTTTGAAACTAATATAAGAGATAGTTCATTCCATTCAGCACACACCACTACTCTCCTTTCGAGTTGAGAGAAATTTTGATTTCGTTCTCTCCTTCTCAGTAAAATACAAGACTTTCACCTTTCTTCCTTTCCTCTTCTTTTCTTTCATTTCCTAATTCTTAATTGAAGTTATCTTCCCAATTTGAATGATCTATGAAATCTTAACCTAATCAGGTATTGAATGATGTCTTTCTTGCAATCATCCCCCCCCCCTTTCCACCTCCACTCCCATAATCAAGGAGCTTTCCATTGAAGTTTCTTTATCTCATTCCATTTCCTTAGAAATGAATTATTATCTTCTTTATTCATTTCTATCTTTTGAAAATCTTATAATTACCAATTTTATTATATAAAATATAAAATTATTTTGAAGAAAAAAAAAAGTTTGTGAACGATTTGGGTTTGTTCAGAAGCTTTTCTTATCATGATATCCTATTCTTAATCCCATAATACTCTACTTTAACTTATATTTTCTATATACAACTATTAACTATATCATATAGTAGATCATCATTACCATTATTTTTTCGATCACAGAGATGATAGATGATGTTGTAACTGGTCATTTCTCTCTCGAAATCTCTTTAAGAATTATAGTTGGAACTAAGAGTTATCATCATCATTACTTGACTATCATAATCCAAAACTAAATTTCTCACCCTATGCTGGACATCACTAATCTCATTAGATATCAAGGGAGATCATTCTCTTTCTCTCTCTGTCTCTCTCTCTCTCTCTTCTATGAAAGAGGAACTCTTTCTCTCTTTGTTATTTTCAAAACTTATCAGTAGAACTGAGTAAAATCCATATAGGAACTTCAAATCAGAGAAAGAAATGAAAGAAAGATTATGAATGTGAAAGAGAAAAAAAGAAAATAGTGGAGGGGGGATATAGCCCGCTGTTCGCTCATTCTCCTAATACAGGTCAAGCATTCATCATCCGTTTTCTATTTCTCCCCTTATCAAGGCATAATGTTGTTTTCAATTTTCCTTTTTTTTTAACCAAAATACTTAACCAACTACATGTATAGTTAGTTAGTTAGTTATATAACCGTTAAACCTTATTGATTACTATCTATTTCTCTATTAAGCTATTCTGCTTACTTCATTTGACACCATTTCATTCCATATATCGACAGACATATTCCATCTATGGTTGGCTTTCATGATTGAAATGATATTCCTTATTCAACAGTACCTTCTATTTCTCTGTCTCTCCCTCTTTCCCTCTCTTTCTTCCTCTTTCCCTCTCAGTCTCTCTCTCTTTCTTTCTCTTTCCCTCTCTCTCTCTATGACTATTTTAGATAATTTCAACTTTATTTGTGTCTTTTACCTTTCTCCATTATTCTTCTTAAATCATTAAGGCTGACACCTTTTACGATATTTATTCTTTCTTTTAAAAGTTTGAAATGAGTTGAATGTCATGAAGGACAATTTACGAGGAATCCACAACATCTCTCTCTCTCTCTCTCTATTTCCTTATAATAAAGAGAGAGAGAGAGAGAGAGAAAGAGTCTTGACCACCCAGAAAAGGAATCATTTTACCTTTAATGGTATCATTCTAATTGTTTTCTACCAGCCAGTTTAACAGATTGATCATCATTTATTCGCATTTTAACTGTGAAAAATGAAATTTATGTTTCCATTAACCATCTTTGTCCATTCCAATCACCTTGGATTATGTCATCAAAGCTTCTCATCGTCGTTCAAATATTTCCTTTGTTCCATCTCTCTCTCTCTCCCTTCCTCTATCCATTCCTCTCTTTTCTGTATATTCCTTATCTACCCATCCCTTCAGGCTAATATGGTTTCTTCTATCGTCAAGAGGTCTTGAAGAAACCCACCAAAACCGATCCTCTTCTCATAGACGTCATTCACTTTCGCATACTCTTCAAATACTTTTTTCATTGATTTTTAATTCTTTTATTGATTTTTCTTCAAATCAAAGAAAATATTATGATCAGCATAGTTAATACAAAGTAAGTATATGTCGTTAACTATATGATATATAGTATACATGTGTATATTCCTTAAAACTTTTTTTATTTTCAAAAACATCAAAGGAAATGCTATTTCTTACCACCTCATGAGAATCATCGTATAGATGTAGCTTATCGGTATCGAAAAAGCTATTTGTAAATCAACTAGACACATATATGCATTTCCTTTTAAAACATCTCATTTGCTTTGATGTGTGCCGACAAAATGACGTAATTATGAGTATACGGTATGACAAGAAGCATTAAATCTTCGTTGTACGTAATAACGGAACTGTATCCGTGTCTCATGTTGTCCTCAGAACCTTAAAATGGTAGTCAGATGATTTATGACCATCAATATTCTCGAATCTTAAGATCTCTTCCGATATCTTGTAAAACAATTTATTTATTTATTTATCGTTTTTTTAACAGAAAATAACATCTTTGAATGTGCTTAAAGGGATGTCAATGAGGGATTGATAGTGATGATTGACTTATACCATTGTTGGAGTTGGAAGGTTTGCACATTTTCAGCTACAACTTTGTTTTCAATTTACAGCCTTATTACAGCATTATATTCTTAATGTTATAGATTTTGGTAGTATTATTATGTTGTTGTACCTGTAATCTATATGCATTTCCTATTGATAATGGATTAGTAGATTCTGAGCTCATTCACGGTACGAGCATTGTTAAAAACTTGAAGCTCAGCACTCTCAATGCGCTTACCTTCTTCTCTATCAGCCACATGTCTATTATGTATTTCAGAATGTACATCAAGTAAAGCTGTTGATCTCCTTCTTATGATAGATGGATCAGGATCTATTGGTGATGATACTTTCCAAAATCAAGTGAGATATGACATGATGATTCTGATGATAATCATCAATTTCATAGATCATGTTTGCTATGCATCTGGCTCATCGGCTCAATGTATCCGTCGACGGCAGTCATATGGCTATAATGCAATATTCTGAATCACCACGTCTTGAATTTGCTCTCAATCAGCATTTTGAACCATCTCAGGTTTATCACATATATCTAATTCAATTAATTATATTTATATTATATATATAGTTAGAACAAGCGATTCAACGAATATCATACTTGTCTGGAGCCACCAATACCGGTCGAGCACTACGATCAGCTTTACAAATCGGTTTTCAAGGTGCCCGAGGCGGTGAAGTTCCGAAAGTAGCTGTTGTTGTAACTGATGGTCAAAGTCAAGTATGCATTCAAGATATTATATAGTTCTTTACAAGAAGCTTTAAACAGGATGAAGTATCTGAACCAGCTCAACAGTTACGAGAAGCACATGTCATGTTATATACCATAGGTGTTACAAATCTTGTGAATGTTCATCAATTACATCAGGTAATAAAAGAAAATTAACTTTATAACTATAAATTATAATATTTATATATTTTTTTTATTTTTTACCAACCATTCGTGTCTGTTTTCAAAAATAAAATTAGAAATTTCACGTAAGTACCACGTAAGCTTTCACGTAAGCTGATGTCAGCTCATGTACGCTACACGTACGCTTGATGTGTGTGCTCACATACACTACTTGTAAAAATCGTTTTTGGTGTTACATTAAATATAATTATATTAATTATAAGTTTATAGATTACTGGAAATCCAGTACGTGTACTAACTGTTGAATCTTTCGATCAATTGGATAAATCTGTGGCTGATTCGTTAACGTGGGATATGTGTAAAACAGAATTTCGTGAGTTCTCTTATTCTTATCTTATTACTGAGAATATTGAGTTTGCACCTTAACCTAGCTTAGAAACATACACGATATTGCTAGAATCTTATTGAAAATTCATAGACTTCACCTAAGTCTTTCAGCATATATCTCAGATTTCTAGTATCGAATCTAGGACTTTCAGTAATTTTCACATAAATCTTCAAGTCTTAAAGCATTACCAGAATATTCTTGAACTTGAAATAGCATAAGCTGACTAAAAATTGATAATACATTGTATTTTAGGGCCAGGAACACCAGAAATCATATGCGCAGCTGATCGTATAGGTGTTCGTGCATCAACGAAAAAGCCATTTGATGGTGCAGTGTTTGTAATGGATCATTATCATCAATCAGAGTGTCGGGCTGGTCCTGAAAACTTTCCAGATCCAAAAAGTATTGGTATATCTATACCATTTAATGCATGTAATGTACATAGATATCGATCGGTAATTTAATCATTTTTTTGGACAAAAATATACGAAATTGTGAATTTTTCAGTTAGAACCGAGAGGAATATACGTTGAAGTTACTATAGTCTTCATGTTTCATTCAATGTAAGTTTTCAAGTTGATGCTACAACTCTCTCCAGCTCTTTGACAGCTCCTTCCATCCCCCTCTCTATTTCTCTCTTTCTTTCTCTCTGGCTCACTCTCTAAAGCTTTAGTTAATATAAAGAGCTATGCAAAGCTCAGGCTTGTATAAGCTGAAGCTTCAAAGTTTTTATTTCAATTTTACATGATTTAAGCTCTTTCTAGAATTACAGGACTAAAGCTATAATTACTTCATTTTCTGTGTTTAGGTTCATGACAAAAGTTGATCAAACAGTAAAAGTTCAATGCTTCTATATGGAGGCTGATAAACATGTAACTGTTCCACTTTCAGTCAGGTTTGAATACTTATGGATATTTCGTTTCAAATTATTTTGCTTACAGTATGATAACAACGCAATTCCGAGAACAGATCTATCAAATGCCCCAATGTACTTATACACTACGTAAGGGATCACCTGACGGCGAAATTGTAAAATATGCCACATTGGGTGAAAGCATATATCATCGGTAAATTATTTTTCGTTTTTTACCTAAGCTACGCCGGTCCAGCATAAGAACGCGTTATGTCCCGATTTAAAGCTTTCTTGAATCGTACATCAAATGGGTGCATCTAAGGAAATTAGCTTCAACTACCACTTTTGCTCATAAGACCCAAAGTTGGAGACTCGAGTTATAGAATAGCCTCTAGTTTATGAGACTCTATGCCGGAGAATTAAAGTAAAGAACAACCCGAAGCATATTGGTACTGTAGTATGAGATACTTGAAGTCTTGAAGTAGTAACTTGAAAATAATTGAAGGCTTGAAGACAATTATAAGCTTGTATTGAATTGTTTTTCAAATAAAAATCTAAAATATTACAGATGGGAATGTATTGAAGTTGAGAAGAAAGATACATTCGGTATGCTCGTCCATTCATGCTATGTTGATAATGGATATGGTGATCGAGTAGATATTCTTGATTCAAATGGGTAAATAATGCTTTTAATATGAAATGATTGAAATATATTGATTAGATGTGGATTGGATGCTGTTCTACTATCCACACCTGATTATGATGCATCTCTTCGTTTGGCTACCAAGCCTTATCATGTGTTCAAATATGCGGATAAGCCTGTTTTACAGTTTCAGTGTCAAGTATGTTGTTTGAGAGTATTTTGTACCAAATATGTAACGGAATATAGATAACGTTATGTATCAAATACGATGAAGGATGTGCTAATATCAGTCCACCGAAGAACTGTCCTAAGCTTCGTGGTGAAGATTCTCATCATCACCATCATGAGCATGAGCATGAGCATACACATGCACATGATCTGCTACATGATGATCCGCATTTCCGTGTGGTATGCTGCTCTGTGTCTTATAGCTATAACCTCAACAACATATCTCGTTTCAGATTCGTTCACATGCATCTGGTGTTGGTACAGTTGATGTATTCACCGGCTCACTAACTATACTCGATTCTCTTCCTGCTTGCTCAAATGAGGTTACAACCATACCTCATGTCACATTATAATTCTTGTATGTTTCAGGCGCTGTCTCTAAGTTCAATTTTCATTTTAATTCTGACAGCCGGTAATGTGCTTATAGCTGTTCTCTCAGTTACTGTCTGGATACTTCTCGTTCAGAAACGTAAAATATCTGAGAAAACATGATAATGATGATGATGATGATATGTAGTTATGTATGTAAGTGGGTTTTCCCTCCTTTCATCCCCTTTTTCTCTCTCTTTTCTCTCTTTCACCTTCAATTCGGCTCTTTCGTTTCCAGTCTATCCTCAGATATCAAGAAATGACAACATTCATATGTGCTTTATGATCTTGTGCTATTCCTTCTTTTTCTATAAAGAAAAACTATTTCTAA
Source organism: Auanema rhodensis (assembly GCA_964057225.1). NCBI lineage: Eukaryota > Metazoa > Nematoda > Chromadorea > Rhabditida > Rhabditidae > Auanema > Auanema rhodense. The sequence goes on from OZ059895.1 coordinate 15,125,796, forward strand.
ATCGTCTTATACCATATCACGTTGTTTCATTTCATGCTATTTCCCCTAAAATTTCTATTTTTTCCCAAAAAATCATAAATTTCTTCATTTCATATTCCAAAAAATTTGATATGTTTACAACAAATTGTTGTAAACATCGTATGTATATTCAACCGCTCTGTTCATTTTCGAAACAACAAATAGGGTGCTGCCATCACGTTTACATGAAATTCTGACGTTTTCCACGTGGTCTAATTAGCATAATATATATTTTATATTTGAAAATCATATAGTAGTCATCGTATTTTATTCTTTTTTTTTTTGTATTTAAATTCTAGAATATTGTTAGAATTATATTAATTAAATTTATATAAATATATATAATTTGTATAGTAATATAGTAATATTTTATAAATTTGTTTTTAAATATAAAGAAAAAAATATTTATTTCATAATAATATTACTTTATAATAATATTTAAAAGAAGAGAAACTGTAATAGAAAAATGAATAGAATTCATGCAGTTTTCTTCAAAAATTGAAATTCTTGAATAGCAAGTATGTTAGCTATAGTAGTAAGTGCAGAAGAGCAAGAGGAAATAATATAAAAACTGAACACATAAACTACTTACATCATATGAAATCTATTATATGAAAATGAAATTAAAATTGATTTTGGATTATTTTAAAACGCAGATCGTGGACATGAGGACTTCCGTCTTATAGCATTATATCTTCACTGCGTCGTACACCGATCGGTTGATATTCACGTTGATTTGGACGTTTACGGTAAGCCATAACAACTCGTTTGAACTTCTGAAAAGTATTTCTTCATAAGAGAGAGAGAGAGAGAGAGAGAGAGGGGGGGGGGATAGAAAGAGAGCGAGAGAGGTGTGTTGTTGTTGTTGTTGTTGTTGTGGTTGGAAAATCAAAATAAGGAATTACCTCAGTTGGTGTCTGTCCACGTGCTCGATAATATTTATAAAGAGCAACAGTAGGTATGGCTGCTGCAGCTGACAAAGCAAAGAATACTCCGACAATATTCGCTAAAGTTGAATATTCATAATCCTGATAGGTTAATGGCTTATAGTTAACGAATGAGGATAGAATCATTGTCTGAAAATGATGATTATATAGCTTTTGGTTGTTGTTGTTGTTGTTAATGTGGTTACCAGCAAGAATATTGGAGCTAAGATAGTCCAGCATACTCTCCAGTAAATTCCAGGCTCAAAGCCAAGCATCTCTTTGATGTCAGCAGCGAATTGTTTGATACCTAAACGAATAAGTAAGATAAGAGAGAGAGAGAGAGAGAGAGTGAGAGAGAGAGAGAGAGAGAGAGAGATATGGTTAAGTTAACTATACCATAGATGTAAGCCATAACCATAACTTCACAGAAGACAGCAATCAAAAGTCCCCAGGTTGTTCCATAGATGATTAGCCATTCCATGATCAGTATTCCACCCTGCAATTCAGGCAAAATGCTTGTGTATTTGTTTATTTCCAATCGAATATCTTACACTCGTACACATGAAAATACCAATAACCATATAGAATAGGAATAGAATAGCTATGAATATCTCTCGATTCTTCTTAATGATTGGGAATTCATCAGACAACGCTGTTATGATAGCTTCTGATCCTCCAAACTGTAATCAACATATACTCCGTTCGTTCGTCTTTTCATGAAAACAGCAACAGAAAAAATAAAAAATTCCACAAAAATCATACGTTTTCACACAAATTTTCATTTTTTTTTCAACATTTTCCACACTTACCGAGCTGTCCAAACCGAGTGTCATGAGCATCAGGAAAAAGAGCACAGACCATGCTGGTGCTCCAGGCATTGTAGCTAGTGCTTCTGGATAAACGACGAAAACAAGTCCTATAAGTATTAAATTCAGAATGTATTCTCGTACTAAGACCAATTATATGAGTTGAAAGAAGAAAAAGACGTTTTCTCTCTCTTCTAAATAAGTTGTTCTGATGATCTTACCTGGCCCTTCTTGAGCTACTTGATCAATAGGCTTTCCGCTTTTGCATGACATATAGCCAAGTACCTGAATAATCAGAGACATGTATATGAGAGGTAGCTATAGATGAAAAAATAGAGAGAGATAGAGAGAGCGAGAGAGATAGAGAGATAAATCGAGTTAGATGAAACTTACAGAGAAAATGACAAAGCCAGATAAGAAACTTGTAGCACAATTAATGGTACTAGTCAATAGAGCATCCCTAAATTTCAAGTTTATACCATACAGTCTTAACTATGCCATCTAATTATTACATATAAACATTATTATGAAATTGATTATATGATGAATAAGCCATTAAAACTCCAAATCCAGGTCCAAGTGAGAAGAAGACTTGTGTAGCTGCATCTTGCCATACGGATGGTTCCTGCAAAAGCCAAATTCTCGTAGAAGTCTCTGTTTAGAAAATTATTTCATCAGATAGTTAGTGGATTCTCTCGTATATGCTATATCTCAATCATCCTATATGCTCAAAAGTATTTAAATTTTGTCGTTTTTTTCCTTTTTTGAGTTCAGAAAAAAAGTTTTTTTCGGTTTGTTTTGATGCTGCAAGAAAAAATGCTTCGCCTCACACCTTAAGCATGGTGAAATTGGGTCGTAAGTAATAGTCAATTCCAACTTCAGATCCGGGAAGTGTAATTCCCCGTACAAACAGAATACCAAGAACCACATATGGAAATAAAGCTGTGAACCAGACTACCTGAAAGAGATAGAAGTTTTGTAATAAAATATTGTAAACATTTGCAGATTTCTTGAAGGAGAAAGAGAGACAGAGAGGGGAGAGGGAGAGAGAGAGAAAGAAAAAAGTGAAAGGAAGGGGGAAAGAGAGAGCAAGAGAGCAAGATAAAGAAAAAGAGATTAAGAGACCTTTCCACTCATACCAATTCCTTTCCATAACGAGAAGTAACAAATGAGATAGACGACAGCTAACGATAGCTGAAAATAGATGAATTTCCAGCGAATAGAAGCATTTTGCTTCATGTTCTTACAGCGATTTCATAGTTTACATCTCCCAGATTTTCGAGACTTCGAATTACATGAGATGTTGGCTCACCAGCAGCATGCAGACCCAGAAAGCCTTTGCTGAAAGTTTCTTCTATGTCATTCGTTGGTGGAAAGCAAATCGTTGTTTTGAATAAATATTGTTTTGTTTCGGTGCAATAGCCTTCAGGCTAAAGCATATAATCTTGAAACTAACTAGAAATATTCTTCAGCAGCTGAAATCCGTAATGTTGTATCTTCATTGGCTGTTCGACATTGTGAGGAATGATCTTGACTCCAACTACAACAAACATCAAGCTTATACTCCAACTTAATCGTCTACAAGCTTACTCAGGTTCATAACAAGCTGGACTGTTATAAGTATTGTTGCAACTTGCCCAAGGCAATTTTAAATTAAAAGATGAATAGAGGTAATGAAGACCCCAAGCCAGAACAACGTTATAGAAAAAGTCCGTATAGAAGGCAATCATAATAACACAATAGCCAATTCCTGAACATCAATATCACAAGTTTAATCAGTTTTGCGAGAATAAGCTTGAAAGTTGGTCAAGTTGTTTCTGGTTGAAAAACCTTTAAAAAGCGGACATATACGTCCCCAGGTAGTGATAGCTCCTCTGCGATAGTACTGTCCCAATGACAGCTCCATATAGAATAGGGGCACTCCAGCTATTAGAACCATAACGCAATACGGTATTAAGAAAACTCCTATATCATTCAAAATATATATATAATTAGCATAAATAACTGGAATTAGCATAAACAGCTTGAATGAAAGCTTGTTACCTCCTCCATTCTTGAAGCATAGATAAGGAAAACGCCATATGTTGCCTAAATCAACTGCAAATCCAACGACCGAAAGTAAGAAATCAATCTGAACAAATTTCAATATTAATGATACAACTTGAAAAATGCTGTCAAGTTTTTACCTTAGTTGACCAAGTCTCTCGTTCACATTCTTTGATTTGAACGGTAGTATCAACAACTGTATTTACATCCTTAGATAATCCATTTGATTGACAATCATCGTCAAATTCATCTAAGAACAATTCAGTAAATGAGGAAAAATAATGAAATTTTTTAATTTTTATCGATTTTTTGATAAATAAAATTTGATTTTAATGTTACTTACTCTTTTCATTTTCGAAAATACTGCTAGATGAATTAAGAAAAACTGGCATAAAGCTGGCTGATATTTGCCAACTTGGACAACTTGAAGCCTATTCTTATATTTTTTCTAAGAGAACAACTTAGAGCATGGTTTTTTTTTTTGAAGATTTCTATAGCAAGACCAAAAAAGATAGAGAGAGAGAGAGAGAGCAGAATGTGTTAAAAACCTTGTACGAGAAAAGAAAAATAGCTTGATTTCAGCTGCTACTGCTAAAGAGTAGAAGGAAAATTGAAAATCTACGGAGCTTCTGTTCTCCAGATAGAAAAAAAAGGTTTTTTTTAAACTTCATTTGAAGAAAAGAAGACAGTTTATATGATAAAGGAATGAGTTTATGAGATTAATTTGGAGGAAAACGATGAAATTCGGATGAAGGAAACGGCTGGAGAAGGGCGGTCTGCATAGCTTTACCTTCAGAATTTTTATTTTTGATATTTTGTTCCTAGGTTTCCGATCTGTTCAAATAAGCGTATTTCAAATGGAAAAAAGAGAAAGAGTATGTAAGAATGTAGAGAATTGAAAGAGAAAAACATAAAAAGAGCAATCATGGATATAAAGATAAAGAAAAAAAATACTAAAAGAGAGAAAGAGAGAAAGAGAGAGAGAGAGGGGGAGAGTTAGAAGGGGGTGGATAGTGGATGGTAGAAGAAGAAATATATTCTGAAAGAATAAAATGAATGAATTAGTAGCACAACCGTTCAAATAATGAAAAATTAAATGAAATGTAAACTACACGTAAGCCTACACGTGAAATATCACGTAAAACTTCACGTATATTATGTAAATTTCAAAAAAGAAAAGAAGAAATATTCAAATGAATACAGTAAGAGAGAGAGAGAGAGAGACTTTCGAAAGCTAAAGTACAAAGTAACAATAACTCTTTGAATATATACAATTGAATTTTCAATATTATACTATACCATATAGTTAGTTATATGTATCTGTTTAAGTATATTTCTTCTTTCTTTTCCTTTTTTTTTGTTAAAGAAACTTCATGTTTGAACTTTCAATTCAAATATAAATTCATAAACAGTTTAGAAATTCAAGTAAGAAATATGAAATTGAAGTTTTAAAAAAAAGTTTGGCTGATCATTCTATGTATACCTTTGGCTTATTGCCAATACAACGATTATCCACGAAAAAAAAAATTTTTTTTTTCAGCTTTGAGCTGTGAGATCAACGACTTACCAGGTCTAGTCATTGTAATGCTCCAGAATATGCGTGTTATGTGTATGTACGTGTATACTAGTTACGTATGTTGTGTATATACAGGATGTCGGTGTTGAACCTTTACCTCCTAATCTTGCTTAGGCTTGTATTCAGAATGAATGCTGTATAGGAAGACTTGAAGAAAGGCTTAGGAATACAGAAAATAAAATTAATTAAATCTGAATGAGCTGATATGCTCCAGGAGATGTTCTTCCTCTTCTGTTCAAGTAGATACGAGTTAATACACGTACACGTTACGTTGTTATCAGCCACGTTCGAATTATGCGAATGTACAGAGAGACGGCTTGAGAGGACGAACAAGAAAATCTCCGACGAATCGGGCAGACGTCGAATAAGAAGGTCTCAGATGCGAATAACGACAAGAAACAAGTTCGACGACTATGTGAAGTAAGCTTTAAGGCTTGGGAGAATGTAGAGGAGGTAAAGGTATAAATGTTTTAGTTTCTTATATCTTTTAGCTTGGCTGTTGAGAGAGGGAATGAAGGAGGGAGGGAAGGAGGGAGAGAAAGACAGAGAAGGAATAAAAGAGTGAGAGGGAGATATACGAAAGTGGAAGAGTATGAGCTTGAAGCCTGCTCAGATAGAGAGAAATGAGGACGAGAAGTAATGAGAGGTACACGGGGATACCTGGTATGAGAAAGACAAGACAGAGAGACATCGACACAAATTACCGGAAGATCATTATATAGATCGTTGTGCTATGTAAAAGACTCAATGCAGATTTGATACTCTCTCTATTCCCCCTTCTCCATGACCCCCATTTTCAGTATTTCTTACTTTTCCCCTTTCTCTCTCTCTTTCTCTCTCTCTCTCTCTCAACTCTTAACCCTACTTTCTTTACCTCTCTCTATCTTTCTGTCTCTCTCAATCTCTTTCCCTTCAATGTTCAATAGTAGATATTCTCTTTGAAGCTTTACCTCTCAGACTTATTCTCCTTATTTGAAAGACAACGAAAAAAAGAAAAAGAACAAGAAATATCTTTATACAACTGTCTTATCCTCGTGGCCTATGAGACATGTATACTTTCTCTCTCTCTCTCTCTCTCTCTCTCTCTCTCTCTCTCTCTCTCTCTCTCTCTCTCTGTCAAATTCTTAAAAATATTTTGTGATGACAAATATGTAAAAAGGATTTGAGATATAAGTAAGTACATGATCGTTCGATTACAATATAATTTATCATCTTTTTTCTTTTCTTTACAAACACACAAAAGTTTCCTACGCTTATTCTTTTTTTCTTTTCTTTTTTTTGAATAAAAAACAATGCTGGAACAAGCTTTAAGCTAAAACTTGCGTCTGTTTGTGTGTGTATGTCTGTGTGTAAATGATAAAATCCCAGCCACCATTATTAAAAAAATAAATATGAGCATACAGTAAGAATAAATAATTTAATTTATTTTAATTTTCAAAGCAAAGAAAACAAAAATATTATATATATATTTATACAAATTATATGATATAGTTAAACATATTTTGAATTGAAAATAATAAAAATATTCGTCTTCTTCTCTTCTTCTCTCTCTCTCTCTCTCTCTCTTTCTTTCTCTCTCTCTCTCTCTCTCTCTCTCTCTTTCTCTCTCTCTCTATCTATTTTTAGTATTCTTGTAGCCAAAAGTCACAAAAATCCATAATGTGATTTGAAATAAAAGCTATAAAACTCATCCCATTAAAGGATTTTTTATGTGAATAAATTTTACTTGGATATAGCGTGATTACATCATTTCTAATTTTCATTTTCCTCTCTTGCTTTCAGCAGTTTTTTTTCTTTTTAACTTACAAACCCAAATAAGATGAAGAAGAAGTTGCTGATTCTCCAACTTTTTCTGCTGTTGCTGTTGCTGCTGCTTCCCCTTCTACCTCTAAAGCAAGCAAACTCTGCAAACGAGCGGAGAAGGAAACCAGCAATGATGTTGACGACCTCTGAACACAAGTAGCATATTCCGTTTACTTGTGATACGCTCTGAAATCCTCACATAACATGATGCATGCTGCTTCTCCACTCAATTCTCTTTCTAAGTTTCAGAGTCTCAACCTACTCTCAGCATTTTCATATTTTCTATTTCCGATATACATGTACATACACACACACACACACACAGATATACATACACATATATGGGTAAACGAGAAAGATTTGAGTCAACGTCAAAGAAGTGAATGCTTAAGCTTTCAGTTTTTTTTAAAGTTTCAAGTTCATTTCACTTGGCTGCAGCGAGTACAGAGATGATTTCCGAACGAGTTAAAAAAACATTCGAATGAGCATAAAAGGATGAAGATAACTATATGTATAGTTAGTATTTTATATTCAGTTTTATATAATATTTACAATTAATTATATGTATAATTAAATAAAAAAAATAGAAATTATGGTATAGTTATAGAACTAGACGAGTATGAACTAGATGGATGATATAGAGAGATATAGAGCTATACATGTCTATAGAGGGGCCTAGAGCTAAACGAGAAATTTCTTATAACTATACATATATAGTATATATTTTATATTTTATATACATAGTTAAAAGATCATTATATGACACAGTAAATACGGGAGAAAATGTGGAGAGGGGGAGGTGGGAAGGGGGCTGGAAAGGGGAACGATAGCAGATGATGATGGTGGGAAAGAAGAACAGTATTTTTCCTTTTTTTTTAGTTGGTTAAAGAGGTAGAAAGTAATAACAAGAACATAGCTAGCGATGTAAAAGCATAAGAAAAGCATCGGAAGAGGCTTCGAGTGACAAGAGAACAAGGCTTATGTGGGTCATGACTATATAGACACTGATATCATGGTCATTTAAGTTAAGAAGTGATGTCAGATAGTTACTGTATCATCTCAGTTGCTTCTTAGATTCCGAATCCCCAACCGGAAGAATTGTTCATCTGGAAGGGCTGTTGAAGCGGCTGATATGGTGCTGCTGCTGCATGCATTTGTGCTGATAACGATGGCGATAGTTGCGGCAGATGCGGAGATACAGATGAATGAACGGAACCAGGACCCACAGAATTCGCGGACACAAGAGATAAGTTAGAGCCGGTCATAAGATGATTAGTTGGATTAGGCATTGGTGAATTCATCAACTGTTGTTGTTGCTGTTGCTGTTGTTGCTGTTGTTGCTGCTGCTGCTGCTGCTGCTGCTGTTGCATCATTTCTACCTTGGGACGTAGCTCATCATAGATCGGCTGAGCATACTTTCGAACCTTGAAAGATTAGAAGAGAATTAATAGTATTTTCCATGAAAAATAGATATTACTTACCTTCATAAGCATGCTTTCCTTCAATGTAAATGCCATTTTCTCTAGTTCATGTCTGTAATAAGATTGTTTTTTGCATTTCAAACAGCAGAATTTTCTATTTTAGATTTCTATTATTTTAGAAACTTTGAATAGAAAGCGAGAGAGAGAGAGAGGGAAAGAAAGAGAGAGAGAAAGAAAGAGAGAGAGACAACATGAAGGTGAAAAGGATTATTAGTTCCGTAACTATATGTATAGTTTTGTAATTTCATATGAAACAGCTCGATGTTTAATTTCACCGTTGTTAGATTTCCTATTAATCTTTTACATATTCTCTCTATCTCTCTTATATCCTATATATGTCATTCATCTTTTCTTTTTTTCACGTTTTTGACGGAAATCCGAACAGAAAGGGTGTGAAATTGGATGTAATTGAGCAATCCTTCTCGGTTCAACCTCTATTCGTTTGTATAAATTCAAAAAGAATATGCAAGTATATGCTGCTTTCTCTTCAACTATGTGTTCTCCTTCACCCTTTAGTCCCTTCTTTCTTCTCTTTATATTGTAGATCTCGTATTCATTCACACCTAATATCACCAATTTTGTTCTCTCTCTCTCTCTCTCTCTCTCTCTCTCTCTCTCTCTCTCTCTCTCTCTCTCTCTCTCTCTCTCTCTCTCTCTCTCTTTTCACCAAACTAAAATTGTTTATACCTTACACTGTAAAAAAAAAAGAGAAAAGGGGTTGGAAATGACGTTGGAAAAGAGAGATTCAGAGAGAAACAAGAAGGTGATGGAGAGAAAGAAAAGCGAAATAAGCTAAAAAGATATGAAAAAAGGGAAAAAGAAAGAATTTGAATAAATAAAAAAGAAATAATAAATACATATATATATATATATACATGAATATGAACATATAGTATATATTTCAGGGAGATTTTAAAGTCAAAATCAAAATTTAAACATACGATCGTCCAACCACTTCACGTACATCCTCGAGACACAGCAGAAACTGAGGACGACCTGCTTCATGCGGCATATGCTTCTCGTCTTCCAATACAGCTTTGTCATTCTCATCACACAAATACTTAAAATTATATTAATATTATAACTTATTTAGTATATATTGAATGTATAATTAAGATAATTATATATATATATTTATTAATAATAAACTTACGCGGAACAGACGTGAGTATTGCAAAAAGAATCGACTTGGAGTTAGAAAAGTTAATGCAACAACCTATAATATATTTTTTTTAATTTCTCCAACTTGAAAAGCATAATTAAACCTATTTGGTTCACTTCTTCTCACATACGCTCAATCTATTCAAAATTTGAATATTCTAATTGGAATGTGAATATTAGCATATTACACGATCACGTATGAACTTGAAACACGCACACACACACACACACGTGACAACGTAATTTTCATTTTTAGCATTATTCATGCGGCATAAACGGTTGCTCTATGATGTATTATATGTTTTTGCTAAATCGCTTTTTCCCAAAATACATACGATTTTTCATGAAAAATCAATTAATCAAAGTTACATTGGCGGCAGGAACGAATGATGTGTATTTAGTAAAACGATCGGGATTCCATTTACTGATTTCATGTAATGTAAATGGTGTTTTATCAGTGCTTAATCGATCATCTTCCTATAAGTAATGATAACAGTTACACTGATACAGTTGTAACACAACAGCAACAAGCACCTTTTTAGCTAGACGTCTTCTTTTAGCTCCACTTGAATGACTTAAAACACTCATTTCAGAGTCATCTGATTCTTCTCCTCGTTGATTATAATAATCTAACTATAATAAGAAAAATAATAAATAAAATTTAGATTTATATAAACATACCTTATCTGGTATGCGACGATATGGCTCAGGCATTGTACGAAATTCCACCACTTTTGCATTCTCCTTCTCGACTGCGGGAGCTGGCTTCTCACGTAAAAATGGCTTCTTGGCTGCATCCAAAATGCCACAAATGAAATCATTCATGATATCATCATTAACAATCTAAAAAAAAATTTTTAAATGAAAATATGAGAACGGAAGTTCATTATGAGCTTACTTGTCCATTTCGTTTTAAGTTTTCAATAGCTGGTGAAAAGGTTGTACGTATGTGTCTTTCAACAATCTGATGAATCTCTCGTGATATTTCATTTTGATAAATCTAAGAGAAAATGACATTATAGTTGAACGAGAGAAGAGCTTTATGCTCATGTTGATGAGCATTAAATGTTTTTGAAAATGCTTACCATGCGCATACGATCAAGAGATCGTTCAGCATCATCAGCTACACCAGCTTTATTACTTCGAATGACATGTTTTAAAGAATTAACCTACAAATTTCAATTAATTCAAGTAATATAAGGAAGAGCTTACAGTGGCTGAGCCTCCAGAGCTCTCACTAGACTCTAATAAGCCTTCCAGAACTCGAAGTCGCATATTAACTTTATTTCCATTGCCATGTCTGCTTTTCCGATCATACATCATCTGCTTAAGATTATTTTGAAGAAAATAAACAATGAAAAGCTTATGATGATGAGTAGAAGCTAATGAAATCAATCAATTCTCCTGTCATGCAAACGAAATCATTTAAAATAAAATTGAAAATCATATTTCAAACGTTTAAAATAAAATATTTTTGAAAGAAAATAAAAAAAAAAATATTCGAAAAATAACATGAAAAATGAAAAAAAAGGAAAAAAGGCGCTGAAGCTATTGATGAAGATGCCATAGCTGGGAGCATCATCATATAAGGTTTTCACCGCATATCCATCATAATACAGGTTTTCTATCACAAAATAATTATTATAATTAAAGTAATGTAACATATAACATGTATACAAAGATTAATTATTCGTTTATCTTTGAAATTTTATCAAAAAGTTGATGGAAACTGTGTTAAATAGCGACGACATCGACAGCGAACTCGCGCTTGTTATGCTGGCCGCCGTCTGTTGAATTGCAAAGAAAGCAAGAGCAAATGCAAAAGTTAAGAGAGAAACAGAGAAAAATGTGCGAAAGAACATGCAAAGTGATGGCGACGAAGGGAAAAATGCGAGATGAGAGATAGCGAACTTGGGAGAGGAAGAGAAGCCAGGGCGTCGGCGACGTCGTCGTATTGATTAGAGAGACTGCTAACATATTTTTCTCTCTCATTTTCCTTTTTTTCTCATTCCTCTCTCTCTCTTTTTTCTGTTTTCTATTCCCTTTTTTGTGTTCTTTTTCCTTTCAGTTCTGAAACATTTGCCATGAAAAGGTATGTGATAACAAGGCCATTTCATTCTTCAATAGTGCAGATGTTGTTGAGAAGAGAGAGAGAGAGAGAGAGAGAGAAAGAGAGAGAGAGAGAGGGACACTCGCTATCGTTTTTCAACCATTTTTTAAAAATATTTTTCAAATTTTTATGTAAAAATAAAAAGAAAAAAATGAAAAAAGTACATTTCTATAGATTAATGAATGGAAACTAAAACATTTTTATTCAAGCTTCAGCTTGGCTACGGTGTATGTTGCATCATGATTGCGATGTACTTTGACTTTTTGTAGTTGTAACATGCCAAGTTTATGTTAAATGATTATGCTTTTCCAGTACAAATATATGAAAATGAAGACAAATTTATTAAAATTTTAATTTAAAAATTAAAAAAAAATAATTCGAATTGAATTTCAAGTGAACATGATATGATTGGAGGCGTTATCGGAGGGAGAGACAAATGAAGAGAGAGGGAGAGATGGAGAGAGATGGAGAGAGAAAGAGAAGGTTCAGAAAGAAAAACAAGGCAAATGAGAGAAGTATGGAAAAAAACTAGAAATAGCTCTTGTTCATTCGGATTTTTTTTTATAAAAAAAAACAATGTTAGTTCTAATATTTACATGTATTTAATGCTGAGTATTATAAGTTGGAACCTGAGAATACTGAATGGAAACGATTTTCAATGAAAATCAGTTATATGGTTTGATTTTGCTCTGTAGAGGTGTGTGTGGAAAGAAAAGACAGGGAAGAAGGGAAGAGAGACAGACTGAAATGGTAGTTGGAGGGTGAAGAGAGAGAAAGAGAGAGAGAGAGAGAGAGAGAGAGAGAGAGAGAGAGAGAGAGAAAGAGTGAGAGGATACATGATTAGACAACATAACCCTGGAAGTTAAACTTGAAGTTTCAGATGATGATATATCAAGTTCTTAGCTCAGAAACTATTGGATAGAGATATAATGGTAATTAAGACCCGAATTTCGACAAATAAATGCAATTTTCAAAGAAATAAACAAGGAGAAAATCTAAAAAAAATACTTTTTGATATGCATCAAACCATCGTTGTATCGGCTGTGTAAAAGCGATTTGGATTATTGCCAAATTTCGGAGATCTGCTTATTGATCTGTAAACATATGCAGATATAACAGTATATTATATATATATATATATATATATATATATTAATCTAACTATATGAATATAAATAGCATAATCAACAAACCGTTGTAGTGATGATCCCCGACGAATCACGGATGCTCGCAAACTGTCTACGCGTTCAACTGCTCTCTGGACGCCTCGTGGCCAGTCATCTCCACGCAGATTTCCACAACATCGAAAAGCACATACACAACCTGTAAAAGCTTTCTACATATAACCAATTGTGAAGTTATTTGATTTTTGAATTTTGGAAAAATAAATTTGAAGATCGACAAAACGAAGAAGAGAAGATCAAAGAACCTCACCCAAATCTTCTATCGTTTTCATCATTTTTCAATTGTTCATCAGTCATAATTCATATATTTTATTGATTTGAGTGTCATGTATGCCAATAGTTTTACACAAAAAAAGTGTTCAAAAATGAAGAAAAATAGCTTTTTTCCCCGACTCAAAATCATTTAAAATTCATAAAATCTGATTTTTTTATTTCGAAACTTGAACATGTGATTGTTTCCATGAGTTTCAAATAAAATACTAAATTATGTGATTAGATAGCAGGTGTATCATGTAACTGCTCGCCTAGACGTACTTCAATTCATATTTACCCTCAGGCTAATAGAGTACTATTCAGAATTTTTCACTTGATTCTCACTGTCTACAAGCATTATAGGTTGAAGTAGTATCATGATACTTGATACGTCATACATTTGAACTTGATATGTGCTGTGTGTGTGTGTGTGTATGTGTGTATGTGTGTGTGGTACTGTGTGATGATGAACAACAACAACAACAAAAAAAGACAAAAGTTGATGGTGAAAATCATAATATTCATGAACAGTTGTTAGGTCATCAATACTTTTTTCACAACATTGCCAGCTATTGCTGTGAATTCTTGGCATTCTCGAAAAATTTTTCAACTCTCTGTCACAGAGCACGTGGAGGCTCTACGTGGCCTTAGCCTGAGCCTGCCAGTAAGATAATCAGCGAGCCGGAAAGCCAAGCAGCAATGTTTCTACTCCTCAGCATTCAAACAAGCCTGTTATCAGATCATTCCACCCTCACTTTTCTTATCTCAACTATTTAGACGGCTGTTTTCTGCTTCTGATATCATCAATTGGAAGCTCATTTTCTGTTGTAAAATTCAAAAGACATACGAGAAATTAATGAAAAAAAACGATCAAATTCTTTAAATTTCCCTCTCCACCAAAATTTTGTGAAATTCCAAAAATTTTTATTTTCTTTCCAGCTTTAACATGCCGCTTAATGACTTTGTTTCTTAGATGAGGATTGTGGCAAAGTAACACACATACACATGGCATACTCCGAGTAATTAGAATAATTAGTTTCACGTGGAAAACACGTATTTCAATTTCACGTGCTTGCACTCAACGCCGTTTTTGAGTAAACGTTTGAAGACTATTTACGATTGTTTTGAAACATACATGTAATAAGACAAGTTAGTAGGACTGCAACTCCTACAGCAACCACTAATGACAATGTGCCGGTATCAACACGATCCATCGGCTCTCCATTGAGTTCATGTCGTAATTCTCCTTTAATTATAATAAACATATAATTTAATTAATTTGATAAAAATATTACCAATGACCTGCGTTAAAGCTGATGACCATTGATCAGTTTGAGCATATTCATTAACTTCACTCAGAATTCGTCGTCGCTCATCTGGTGTTATATACTTTTCAGCTAATCTTGCTGGCCATATAATCATCTTAAAATACATAATAATCAGTAACTATATTATATAAAATAAAATAAAATAGAATTTGAAGTAAAATATGTTCTATTAACCTTTTTATAATGTTCCCAAACAAAAATTATAACAGAATTTCCACAATCACCTAATGCCCAACGTCCTTCTAAAGCTTTACAGAAAGCTTCAGCTCTTTCAGTTAATTGTCTAAAATAAACAAAAATTTAATGTATACGTATAAAGAACATAGTTTATTGTTTTCTTTTTGCTTTTTCAAATCCTTTGAAATTAATGTAAATGTTTGAAAAAAATAAAAAATAACTAACGCTTCACTCGGTGAATGCATTTGCATTTGAAGATTCTTTACAATCGCTACGGACACAACAAAGCCATGAAATCCTTCGGATGCTGTTCCTTAATGTTTTTATCATTAACAATGATACTTTCAAGCTCAACATGTCTAATGTTTAGCGCATAATCAAGCTAATTACCTGCAATCCCTGTGGTACATTGCGATCGTCGTTGACAATGACATGGTGTACCAACAGCCAGATCATACAGCAATCGGTTAATGGTTTGAGCTGGAGAAACGAAATGTTTATTTCAAGTTTATAACTTAGTCATTTTTTAGAAAAATTAGATTTGGTCAATAGGAAATGCTGAAGAAGCGCAATATAAACGTTTTTGTGTGGCGAAGCAGTAGAGGGGGGGGGGGGGGGGGGGGGGGGGTGAGAAAAAAAGTTTTTTCCTCTCTTCTGATCTGAGAGCTCCAAAGGCTCCGAAGGTTATAGGCTCGGGAAGTAAAAGAAGAAAAGAGACAAGTTTAAGTATTTAAGACAAGCTATCTGTTCATCTATAGTTCTCTTTCCATTTCTGTCTTTTAATCTCTTTAAACATGACCGATTTCCGGACTCTTCATTCTGCTTCAATGAGTCCCGAAACGATTTGAATTCTTAGCCCTCTTACTCTCTTTACGGCTTAAACATAAGCTTTACTTCAATCCAATTCTCATAAATAGTATGTTTAAGACATATATAACTGGTTAAGAACAATAGAGGAAGAGGAAGAAGAAAAGAAAGAAGAAAAAAAGTTAAAAAAAGCTTTTTTTCGGCTCAAAAAAACTTTTTTTGTTCTCGAAAACTCGAAAAGAATGAAATAGAAATGTATTACCTTGGCTATTATTGAGTATTCGATCTGGATCACACAGATATAAATGCTGTTTGTTATGTGGTAGTTGGCTTATACACTGATTAACAGACGGACCTCTGGAAAAATCACCTTTTCAAATTGAAACGCTTAAGTTTGAGCGCCAAATTCTATTTTTGAAACAAAGGACTAACAGCTTAATATTAAACAAAACGAATTCATTCTTTATAATTTGGTATTAAAGTAAAAGTTCTCAGACGAATTTAATTATATGCGCATAATTAACTAACCGAAGATCTGGATATTGCCCTGGTGTCCATTGAGAATCTATAGAATTGACAATAGAAATACAGAGAGTGTAACTAAGTAATATGGTTTTGATAAGCCAATCACATAACGGCTTCATGTTTATAATTTCTGAAATAATGCTTTTCAAGTTTGTTTAAAACGGCAACTTAAAGCATTTTTAACAAAAAAAAAGGCTATAAACGACTGAAGGAAATGAACGGCATTGTCGATATTTGCAATGAAAAAATGAAAAAATGATTGGAAAACAGAAGGAAAGGATTAATCAGGATGTTTCATAAGCTTCATATGGCTTTGTAAATGAATTTTTCAAATAGATTTTCCTTTTGAGTAAGAGAAAGGAGAAACAAAGACGACGAATAATTAGCAGAAAAATCTAATGTTTGAAGAATCTGATTTATGAATTTTGGTTAAAAAAATCAAAAAAAATCAACATGAATGATGATGCATCAAGTTGGAAAGCTCTCTACAACCCTTTCTCTTTCTCTTTCTCTCTCTTTATGTATCTATCTCTCTCTCTCTCTCTCTTACACACAGAAACAACAAGTAAGCTGAATGTGATACGGAATATCAAATGATGATTCAATTATCTTAAAATGACAAATTAATACCTTACGAATATCAAATATTTCAAATCATTTTGAACTAATCAATAAGTAAGAGATGAAAGAAGCTTGAAGAAATGGGGGAGAGGAGGCGGGGTTAGAATGATGACTGAGATGCCGATGAGCTTTTCAAAGAAGAAGAAGAAGAAGAAGAAGAAGAAGAAGAGAAAGGAGAACTAAACGAAGAAATCAGAAAGAAGGAATGATTTACCTTCAAGATCCGCCCAGTTTTCAATTTTTTTCTCTGATTCTCCTACTTTTACTCAATGTTTCTAAAGTCATTCTCATCTTACATTATCGAAAAGTAGTAGTAGAAGTAGTAAGTAGTAGATGAGGCAGAAGTTGCATTATCCACAGAAGCATGAAAAGCTCAAAATTCATATAGTTAGGATGATTGAGGGTGAAATATGTGAAAAGATAAGATGATTAGTTAGCATAATTAACAGCCTCGGAGTGTGAATTTGAAAGAGAAAGAGAGAGAAAGAGAGAGAGAGAAAGGATTTGGTAAGAAAAGAAGATGACAAGAAGGTGACGCTGTGACAAAGCTGACAACACATATGCTGTAGGAAAATAAGTTGAAACTTTGAAACAGCGTGATAAGGCTTTTGAACCAGAAACTTAATATGAAAACGGAGAAGAATGAGGTAATGAGTAGGAAACACTGATAAGAAGTTAAGAGTTGAAAGAAAGTTGTCGGAAAAACATTTTGAAGGACATGATCTGACAAATGTTATGTCAACTGTTACACTGAATTCTGATGCTCCACGATAGGAGGGGTAGACCTCACTCTAAGGTTTTGAAATATTGGATAACATTAGATTCTGAATAGCATCATCATCATCTGATGTTGATGATGATGATGAAGCTTCAAACAACTCTGTATATGAGGTCATACTTTGAAGAATATTTACTGCTTTAAAGGGTAACAATCGATTAAGTTATATGGTTTAGAGTACAATCTATATACGTATAGTTTAGCTGATGAAGTAGAAAAAATAGAAAATTGCACGAGTGAAACGTTAGAAGTGGTGGAAGGATATGTGAAGACGTCAGCGACATCATCATCGCCGGAATGTTATCTGATACACGGAAACTGTCTTTTCTATTCCTCTAAGTGAAGCTCATTCGCTCTTCTTAACATTCTTTAGAACACCTGCTCTGCTTTTCCCTCCCTCATCTCTATAACTTGCTGAAATCTCATCAGATTATCTTGTATTATTCGTATCTTTCTCTATAGATCTCTTGAAATTCTTCATTCTTTATGATACAAATGACAAAAAAGAAAAGAAGAAAAGAGATGGAAATGATGAAGAAATGCAACGTAAGAGGGTTCACTTCATAGAGAGAGAGGGGAGAGAGATAGAGAGAGTGAGATCTTTGGATAGGATGTGCAAGCTATCGCAATTGACTTTTAGGAGTTCAAATGAGAAAAAAATAATATGGAAAGCAGAGATAGGTGCAAAATAGAGAGATAACTAGAGAAAGACGGGAGGAGTTTGTGAGTTCCAGCATACTACTATCCCTTTCCAACCCTCTCTCTCTCCTCTCTCTCTCTCTCTCTCTCTCTCTCTCTCTCTCTCTTCTCTCTCTCTTTCTCTCTCTCTCTCCCTGTTAGATTTTCCATAAGATCAAGCTGTGTTAGAATTATAAAAAAAAACAAAGGCAAATGAGATATTTGATTTTTTCAGTTTGATTGGCAATGAATTACAACCAGGTGTTCAACTTATTCAAACATTAACCAATAACTTGAGTTGATGATGAATGATATACATAGCTTTGCAGACTTTTTTTGAGGAAAAAAAAACAAATGAAATCTGACCTACTAGTATGCTACTGCAGATGTTTCACATACATCTCTCAATGTTGAAACTTCAATGTGCGAAGAAAAGTAAGGAGAGATATCTCATATAGCATGCAATTTGCAATTTGGATGAACTTTGTGGTCTCTCTCTCTGGTTGTTCTGCTTTCGTACCGCTTTCATTCCTTTGCTCACACTAGCTTTCCTCCTTCCACTTCATCTTCTACTTCCTCTGATACAGCTGCATCTGAATCTGCAACAGCTGCAACGTGAATGACGTCGTCATGATGGTTGTTATGGGATGTATGTATATGTATGTGCATGTCTCTGGTAAGGAGATTTTGGATATAATGATGTAGAACACAGTCATCAGTAATGTATTCTTACATGTATGTGCTCATAGAGATTGTTCTATGACATACAGTGATTTCATAATTCATTTCATACACTAATAATCCAATAATAATAATAATTGTTTAGTAATAAGCTGTAATTTTTATTTTATTTTAATTTTAAAATGTGTATTAAACTTGAACTATGCGGTATAAACACGAAAACTTGAGATTTATAATCTACATTCAAAGATTTGACAGGTTGAATTAGATAACTACATGTCCGGAAGTACAAATTCATGTTCAAACATCTCGTAATATTTGACAAAATATTTTTTTTACTCAAAAATAATTACAGAACATACATACATCTTGATTATTGATATAAAGTATATAAAAATTGTTTTTATTATTATTATTATTATTAAATATAATAATAATAATAATAAATATAAAAATAGATATATAAAAACTATTTTCAATATAGTATAATACGTCCGACGTTTCTTTTGTGTCTCTGTATGTGCGTGTGTGTCCTTTTTTGATTTGAAGATTAAGAATCAGAATTCAGATGAAGATATATTTAATTTATATAATTTATATATAAATATATAGCTAACTATATGTATATATTACATAGCCCTTTACTTTTACAACTATCAATCCTACAAGATTTTCTAATTTTATTTGTAAAAGCAATATGATGTGCGCTTCATGTAATGCATATTTACAAATTTACTTAATATTAAAGGATCTTTGTCTGTGGCATTATTATTATTATTAATAATATTATTATTATTATTATATATTCAAGCTAATTTGCATAAAATGTAGGGGTGGTGGAGTGCACGTTGACCGCGCATTCTATCATTTCATATTTTTGAAATTCAGAGAACGGTTGTGTTTCTCATTATCATCACTTTTCACCTCTGTTTTCCATCACTTTTTTTCTATTCTACCTATATGTAACCTAAACAGATGCACGTATCGAATTCGTTTTGATGTCGGCTATATTTGGCCATATAACTATGTATTGGTTGTGGTAATATTAAAATCTCTAGCCGAATATATTTATTAATTTTAATCTGTCCGGTATTTACATCATCATCATCATCATGTCATCAACCATCAATTTTTCTTTTTTTTTTTACCACGCTTTTGCTTAACATATATAAAAGAATTTTATAAATTATGATGTCATTCTAATCAGTGTAATAGTTGTCAAAGACCACGATTGATAGGAATGCTATATGATCGTGCCTGCTTGGCTGTGCGCAAAGCTAAAAGAACGGCTTGCTAATCGCTCATCGCTATTTCTATTCGAATAATTATATTGTACTCTATTTTTAGTCAAAGAAAAACCTCCTCTTGTTTGAAAAAAAAAGAGAAGAAACAAAATGAAAAACATCGTCAAATATTATGTCGTAATAGCTGCCGTTGTGTCATACGTTGTTGCTTGTTCTTTCCGTCTTTTTTTTGCTGTTTGACTTTATTTTCTTTATAAAAAGAATGCATTTTACATACTTGTTGCTCACTTATATTTGATCTACAGCATGCTTTCCAGCATATGAGTGAAATAAGCAAAACATATGCCAAAATTGAATTTATATCGTATATAAACTCAGGACTTATACATCGTCATCATCATAATCAATAGCTTTTTTTGCATAATTTAAAAGACAAATTTTGTGACTGATGCCGTAATTTAGGAATATAGTTACCAAAAGATTTTTTAAAGTTTTAATCTGGTCTCACGCCATATCTTCTACTGATTCTCGACTCTTTTCTTATTTGTAATGTTTTGATTAAAAATTATTTCATTTGCTTCGATTAATTCGAATCTGTGAAGATATTACGTAGCATACATATCTTATTGGAACAAAATAAAGCTTTGGATTGTAGTAATTACATGCTCATGATGATGATCTTGAAATATCAAGTAGTCGTCCATATTCTATGAATCTTTTGTCTAACTCTCCCTTCATCTCTCCCTCTTCTGCCCACTCTATCTATGTTTTCTTACTTGTCTTTCTTCTCTGTATCCTTGTCTCACCTCGCTTTATCTGTTCTCTTTATCTAATCATGGCAAGGTTACTCTTGTAGAGTCTTGAGCTATCTAGCTATGCCCGTATACATCCCCTAATCATGGTCATTTTCCTCAGTTGCAAGCTGGTTTATGAGCTTTGATCACTGATTCGCTCTGAGTTCTGCGTTCAATACGAGTTTCTTTACATTACTTTGCTGTCTGCTCTCATTTCTTTGATCATGTTTCGATGTAAATTAATACATATTTCCTTTATTAATTGGTTTACTTTTCTATATTATCATCGTATGAGCGTAGTTTTGATTAAGTTTCCTGACATCATTAGCTCATTCTATGTCACTTCTCCATCTTTTTCTCTCTCTCCTTATCGTCTGGCTATAAAGCAGATGCCAAATTGATTGTTAACTCCTAAAGTTATATGAAAGCTCTTACTTTGGTATCATTCGAATCACATATACTTCGTTTTATTTTCTCTTCGTGAACTATTTCAAATGAATATTCCCCACTTTTTACGCCAATTAGGCATCTCTCGTTCAACAGACTCGACTAGAAACAAGGAGATCAATTGTTATCTGAAAGAAGCCTTGATGTGAATATATTTTTAGAAAATCATGAATAGAGAGATAGAGGGGTATCAGATAGAAATAGAGAGACGAAGTTCAGAGAGAAAGAGGGAGAGAAATGTGGGCAGAGAGAAAGAGAGAATGCCTATAGGTGAAGTACATACAGTCTTGTTTGGAATAGAATAACATGAAGCAGAGACACAAAGTCATGTTAGAGACGAAGAGTTCATGTGTTTCAATCAGTCTAATCCTTGTCGACCGGGTGTCTTTTCTCTCTCTCTCTCTCCTTCTCTCCTACTCTGTCTACTCCTTTCTCCCAGTTTTTCTCTCTTTATAATTATCTCTATCTCTCTCTCCTTTTCTCTCTACTTCTCCATTATCTTCTCACTTTCTCCATTTGCAACTCCATATTGCTCTTTTCTTTTTGATCACTTACTTTGTATGTTTTCATTATAACCGCAAATATTAACTGGCAATGTTCACAAGTTTCCAGACCACATGCTTATTTTGCTGGTAAATGAATCGTTTCCACTACCCTTAGTTTACTAAATTTGCTCCTTTAATTTTTCTTCTCCAGTCCTTTTCAACTAAATCACACAAACATTGTTACATTTCCCCTTCTCCCACCCTTCTCTCCTCTCCATTTGTACTGTTTTTCATTCGAATTCATAGTTGTGATCACGTTGTCAAGCTTAACAAATGGCTGTTCTACCACTTTGTTTTACGTTTAGTTTTATAATATCGATTATTCTATATTTTACCATATATCATGCATGTTTTAATAACCATTCAATTGGTAGAAAACGTTGTTCTAATTCATCTTCAGTAGTTTACTGTTTTTTTAAAATTTTAACATGTTTTCATTTTTCATTTCATTGTCGATAGGAGCGGTTGTATTCACACTCACACTTTGCGTCATTTTTAAGAAAAAATTTAATTTACTCTCTGTTCATCATTGTCTTCTTCTTATCCTTCTTCGTCCTTCTTTCAATTAGCATTCTTCATATATATGTATAATATATATTACTATAATGTATTTCAAACTCATTATTCATTATTAAGAGTTTTAAAAAAAAGTTTTCGGCACAATAGCATGCATTTATTACCTAATCGAATATTTGTGTTTGCTTTGCACACTATGTGAAGCCCGTCTAACGAAATTCTAGTTTAGCTCTTCTCTTTGTCATCATCTGTAATGAAGCTCTCTTTCCATTTTTATTGATCTTTTATAATATTCGTTATTGAATTTTGATTAATTCACCTACAGACAGTACTGCTTATTTACATGTTATTCTCTTTTTTTCTCAATTATTTTTTACTTTACATGTTACTTATCGACAATTGTCGCCTTCAATCTTTTTATCTTTCCCTCTCTTTTCGTAATTTATAGTTGATTTTACATTTCACTTCACTTTGTTTTTTCTATTATTCTCATTTTCATGCCTATCTCTTTTCTGTTCTCCCTTAAGTAATTTGCTGCATTCATTCAAACGAGTAACGAACTTCTCCAGGTCCCAACAGGATTCATATATATTTTTTTTTTTCTTTAGTAATCATATCTATATTTAGATAATATTATTTTTATATCCATTATCTTATGAAAATGAAAAGCCACCAAATCCCAGGGTTCGCATTGTTTCTGCCATTTCTTTTCTTCATCACCGATTTGCTAATATTTTGCCTTGCTGTTATCAGTTGCTCATCTTGTACCTCGTCGACTTAGTGTCAAAATGATATTTTATTTCCATTTGCCTTCATGTTCTTCTGCTGCTTTTGTCCAGTGTTACCTTCTTTTCATTACAGTTAGTGTATATGACTGCGACTATGAAACAAGGGAGTGATGAACTCAATGAGAATGGATCTGCTGTATCCGGACAAACGATAATGGCATCATCTTCCAAAAATAATGTTAACTGCGCTTCATCACAGCTTGAAGAACTTTGTCTAGTTTGTCAGGATATTTCAACTGGATATCACTATGGTGTTCCTTCGTGTAATGGATGGTAGGTTTTCTGTTATTATCTTCTTCATTTATTATTTTTTCATTTCAGCAAAACATTTTTCCGACGAACTATAATGAAGAATCAATCATTCGTATGCCAATATGAGGGGAAATGCCCTGTAGATAAAAGTAACATCATCTTCAAATATATATAATAAATGTTAAATGTTCATTTAAGGTATAAGATGTGCATGTCGTCATTGTAGATTTGAAAAATGCTTACAAGTTGGAATGGATAGGAATGGTAAATAGTGGCGCTATGCTGTTTCTTTCAAATTAATTTTGCAACTTGTTCCAGCAATTCAACAGAACCGTGATCCTATTGGCTATACAAAACGTACACGGAGATATCCCCCCATAAAGAAAGCAGAAAGCTCAGATGAATGTTCACCAAAATCCCAGCAGGTTCGTATACAATGTGCTTATGACACTAATCTTGCTTTAATTTCAGTCAAACCCTACAGAAGAAGCAGAGGATAGGTTTTTAGGCTATTTAACGACAGTGGAAGAGTTTTGTACGAAGTTCCGATTATCAGCTTATAACTCTACACGACATCTAACGGATGCCGTATGTTCGCCCTGTCTTCTGACTGATGAAAAATTTATGAATTGCTATGCTGAGCCTGTAGGTTCTTAGATCTTGTATATGTGAATGGCCTTCTATAAGTTCTTAATCATTGTTTAATATTTCTTTTAGGCTCCCAGTCATACAATTCAACAGCCATTAATGTATGCAAGCCAAGCGGATTATCATTATTGGCACGAAAGGTTCATTGTCGATGAAAAGTACACTTTTTATCGCTTAGATATTTCAGAGATTGGATGGTTATGATTGAGTGGGCTAAAACGATACCTGTTTATCAGAATCTACGATTTCCGGATAAAGTATGAATTTGTATTATAAGATTATTATTAAGTTTCATGTTTAGTTAGCTTTATTACGACATTCGGCAATTACATATCCATCTCTAGTTCATACTTTCTTCTCACCTGATCATGGATTAGATACTATTGTATTTCCAAATGGAGCATATTTCGATCGTACGCCTGAACCACAAAGGTTTTTAAGATTTTTGAAATTATTTTGATAATCAACCGCTCTACGACAAACATATCAACAAAATGAACTCTGCTTGTACGGCGTTGTGCTTAAAAAATCAGTTTATGCTAATTTTTGTCCGTCAATTGCATTGAAAATGGAAACTCAAGTTCCGCATCCAGTTGTTAGTACTATGATCATATTTCAGGCCAGTAGGATTTAATAAAAAGAAATATCAAATGTTGGATCAACTACTAAAGCCAATGAGGCAAATGCAAATCGATTTAACCGAATTCGCCGCTTTTAAAGCAATTTTTTTCCTTAATCCCGGTTTGAATTTTTTTATGTTTTGGCGTATAATATTCTCCATTCATTTAGATGCCGATGACGTAGATGCAACTTCGAAAACAGCCCTCAGTGAGGGCAGAAGTTCTATAACAAATGCTCTATATAGGTATATGGTCAAGAACAAAGGAGCTGAAGAAGCAGGAGACAGGTATAGCTCTAATTAACTTTTCTTTTTTTTTCTGTGCTGTGCTGTGCTGTAATTTACAAAGCACGTCGTCAGATGACATTGCAAATTGTTTTTTGTAGTTGTCAATGCGGAAGTGCTGCTTAACAATTTGTATCTTGTAGGTTTGGTCGACTTCTATTACTCGGAACAGTGCTAGCAACAATGGCAGTAGAGATGAAAGAAGCTGTTCTTGTGGCCGATTTCTTTGACCAAATCCGTTTCACCACATTCGCAAAGCAACTGTTGTTTGGAATCAAATCTGAACCAGCTATATGAGTCTCAAACTAGGCATAGAGAGGGTCTGCAACTAGAAAATTCGGAAAAAGCACACGACCCAGCATCTACTTGCTACAAGGATTGTCTTCGAGAACAAAAAGCCCTTCGTTTGTTCTTTTATATTGGAATGTTTTTTGGTGTCATACATACATAGATGGAGTTCGTTTTTCGTTTACATAGGTCGGACCGTTATTACATTTTCCTTTATTTCAAAAAAAAATTTATCCATAATAGCCCGTCTGTTTTCGGTAAACATCACCTCCGTTATATTTATATAAGCTATTCCTAGACATGGGTTTTGATTCTATTCATTGTTCATCTTTGAGAATGCCTTCAACTATCTCCATCATTTCGTTTTTTTCGTATTCGTTGTACCACTATCATCATCAGTCAATCTTCTTTCATAGAGCTATATAGTACCAGATTTCTTTTCAGATGCTATAAACTGAAAAACCGAATAGAGATTCATTATTATTATTATATTATAAATATATTTAATTTCTGTTGTAAAACATCAGTCACATTCATGTAGTTTTCCAAGAAATTAACTCAACTAATGCCTCTATACACTCAAGGACCTCCTATTGTGATCATTGTACTTTTTCTTCCATCGTATTTTACCTCATTGATGACTTTTTTTCACAAATAACGTATAAATTTCTATTTTTTTGTCTTCAATTTTTCATTCATAACCATATATGGGTATTGAAAGCTTGTAAGATAGGTGGAAGTGTCATTAAGAATTGCAATGGTTCCTACGACGAAAGCTGGAAGAAAACCAGTTGTCATCTCTTCTACGGATGACCATCATCTCAACATACCCATAACGCACATACAATGTCTATCCGCTCATGCATTTGATTTCAGAAAGTCATTTTTGGCGAAAAATCTTATGAATACTAGCATGCAATTTTACAGAAAAGCTTGTTCAAGTTCTAAATATCTGAATCTACCTACTTCCTTATTTTGAAGAACAGTGTCGTCAACTGCGCGACTAAAATTACATTTCTTCCAGAAAATGCAATGGGCAGGATGACTGTGTTGCTACAACAGTATATTATCCTTTTAATTGTTATTCCTTGCATTGTGGCTCAGGTAATCTATAGAAGGATCTTCACCTCATTCTTCTGGCTGTTTTCTGCTGCTTCTGCTTTTTTTCATTTTTTTCTTTTGAGAAATGTGCTTCTGATGAAGAATGCTCACGACATTGGTCTCATGCTACATGTACTCGAGGGCGATGTCGATGTCCGCTAGACACGGTCAGGAAAAAGAGTCCTTCGAGGGAATGGATTTGTCTATCAGTGAAAGACGCTGGTTGGTTCATCATGATTTTTGTTTCAACCTTGTTTGCTTGAACGATGTTTCAATGTTCACGTTTCGCTCTATTACAGCCACTGGTGAATCTGGACCGCCGTTAACATGTCCACTCCCTGAAGGAGCTGGTTATCAAGTGATTCTAAGAAATAATTCGGCACCAGTTCAATGCTCAACTCGAATAGAAACCTCTTGTCCTCCTGGCTATGAATGTATACAAGGTCTTTCGATATTCGGACCTCTAGATGGGATTTGTTGCCCTGATCCAGGTATGTCTAAGAGAAACTGGAAAAATCAACAGTTTTTTTCCAGATACAACGTGTTCTCATCCCATTTTTGACAACGAAGAAGGGACGTTAGAGCGATGGGGATTTGATGGAAAACAATGTTTACAATTCAAATGGCATCCTGATAGACCATCAACATCTAATAATTTCCGTACCAAAGCTCATTGTGAAGATTATTGTATAAAAAATATTAAATATGCTCTAGACGACATATAGAATATAAATATTCCTAAACTATGCATTACATGCCTTAACTCTTAGATTTCCTTAATGATATCAGTTTGCCAACCACTTTATAATGAGTAGATATTCTTTTCACTCTCTATACTGTCCAATCAACCAATAGAAAAAAACGAGAAAGAAACCAGAAAAGTGAAAACTAATATTAAAGACATAAAAAACAACAGTGTAAAATTCTCGCAATACTATACGTATCATTAAACTTATAATCTCATATAATTTTAAAACATTTTCACATACTTTTAGAGTAATTTTTTGAAGAAATAAACAAATTTTTTCCGTGTACGCAAAAATAATCTATTCTAAATTGAACCCTACGTGCAATTACGACTAAGACTAAAAAAATAGTTTGTGCTTTAAATTATATTATTCTTTTTATTCGTTGATTTAATTAGCTTCTAACTAGTAGTAATATAAACATAATTTAATGCAATTAATGTTTGAATGTAGTAATACCTTTAAATGCTTCTATATAAGTTTTTACAGGTGTTAAATGAGTTTATTGTTTCGACCTAGTTGCAGTACCTTAAATGTTTTATCCCTAGGATGGAGAGTAAGACGAATTTTTATTTGAACTTCAATTACTTTACATTTAGAATATTGTATGTTCAAATTCAACTTTTACGGGAATAATCCCAACTGAAGCAATTGAGAAGAAATTTTCATTAAGTAGAGGTCCTGGTGGCCAAAATGTTCAAAAAAATGCAACAAAAGTAGCGAAACATAAGTTTTCTTCACGTTTCATTTGCTTCATGTTCAGGCAGAAATAAGATTCAATTTGCAAGCTGCCGATTGGATCCCCGAACAGTTGAAGGAACCTCTCACAGAGCGTCTACACAATAGAATTAATGCAAATGGAGAAGTATTATTGTTGATCTTTAATCCTATAATATGAGTTTATTTTGCTAATAAGGTGATCATTAACAGCGACAGAACAGCTGAGCGAAATCTTAATTTGGCCGATTGTTTTGATAAGCTTCGTTCCACTATATATGATGTTCAAAGAGGTCTCAATGCTCGCACTGAAACGGAAGAGGATGTTCTTATTCTGAGAAAAGTTGTGTACAAATGTTTATAGTTTTTCGAATATCTTCTTATAGAAAGCGGAGAAATCTGCTCAACAGCGTTTGGCTGAGAAACGAAGACTACAAGACAAAAAGCGAATGAGAAGCAGCACAGATTTCTAAACCTTCGAATAACTTTTGTATAGGATTGTTGATTTTTGTTTTTTCTTTGTCAGTTTAGGATAAACTATTTTATACTTGTTTTCCCTTCGTTACACTAGTTGTCCTGCGGCTTTTACCGTATTTATACCTTTATTTTCCCATAGACTCATGTCATCTTCCGATCGTTCTCCATTGTTTTTTACCAAAAAAAAAAGTCATTTTGCGTGTCAAATATTGTTCCGTATACGACGCTCTCGTCCTGGTTAACTTATTTCAAATTAATATGCCATTTGTTTTGACCATCTTGTGTCTTTGGATGTCACGTGTGACCCCAATGCGATTGTGCATATAGATTATCGCCCTTGTACGTCCTCTATTCCATTATATTTCTCTCAATTCCGTGTACCCACGAAGGTTATACCTTCTAGGTTCCACTTTGGATATCTCCACAGTCAGTCATTCTCTCATTCATTTGCCAGTCTGTTCAGGTCAGTTGGTCCGTTGTGTTTGTTTGTTTACATCTCAACTCTGATGGGGTGAGAGCATCATTCCCTTTCTATTTCTCTCTCTCATTCTCCCGCAAAATCGATTGTTAAGTTTACGTGCGTGTGACCCATGCACTTTATATCTGGAATTTCTTGTAATTTTCCGTTCGCTTGACGACAATGACGAATACAGAATACATAATTCCTCATTATGACCATGCCTCTCTTGGAGAACGTCTCATTTTCTCTTCATCGTATGTCTCTTTGTCTTTCTCCTCTCACCATATTTTCCCTTGTTTCCCTCTATCCCTCGTACTCTTTCTCCTTTTTCTCTCCATGTTTCCTTTTCTTTCCTTCTATATCCCCTTCTCCCCTTTCTATTCGTTCTCCCTCATTCAGTATTTCTCGTTCTCGTAACTGCATAAATCGATACTGCTTCTAGCCCCCGCACCCAAAAGCCCGCCTCCTTCAGGGACAACATTGACTCGTCAAGATTACCAGTAAGTTGGCTCGGTAATGAAAGCGAAACTGCCTTATCTTCAATAAATTTGAATTTAAAATTCACTTACTTTGAAAATTAATGTTCTGCCGTCAATGACACGTATGACAAATTTTTCTTTATCACAGCTTTTCTCTCTCAATTGTGTATTGGAAATGGCTTTAACTTGTCTCCAGTTTAACACTCACATACGAATTATTGCGAGTTTTTAATTCATTTCGTGAACCTTCCTTCTCGGGCCCGCGATATTTCGCAAACTGGCGAACATAGTCGCAACCATTTTTCGCCACTTTTCGAAAGGCCCTAGCGCCCCTCCTGTTAGCTCTATGGCTATCATTTCACTTCATTGTGCTCGTTGGCTGTTAATTCTTTAACGTTCCAACTATCTTCAACTATCGTTATGACCACCTGTGACTGGCGTTTTTACAGTTCTGAGGACTATGTTCCTTTCTGTAAAAGGCCATCTATTGACCCTCGTCCACCTGCTGCTACTACTCCGTCTGCAGCAGCAGCGGGTGCAGTTCCCATCCCATCGTCATCTGCAGCCGTTCTGTCTCTTTTCTCGTCTCTTATAGACCCCATGTCACCCTATGAACCTGGTATGTTGATTTTCTTTTTTTACGAATATTGGCTTGTTTTCTGTTATTTTCCAATTGCGGTGCCTTGCCGCGCTATTGTCCATACAGAAACTTCGGCTATTAAAATTTCCTGATAACAGGAAGATTACGTCATTCGTGTTCAATTGTCGAGCTTTTCTAACTTCTCTTATTCATTCTCTGATGTACGACAACAATTCAATAGCATCATAGTAGTATGATGTTGTTCTGAAAATCTGATTGAGTACATCAATTTCGTTTTACCTCTTCATCACAACCATCATCACACTGTCACCACCATCATCAACATGTTGTTTTTAATTTTTTTTATTTTCAGGGCACGTCTCTTCGTGCGATATTGCCGGTAGTGGTCAGATGCAGGATGGCTCTTCAGATAATTTACAATTTACTGAGCTACTACTACGTCGAGAAGAGGTCCTATGCCAACTGCCGGCAAGATTAGCACAGGTACAGTATTTACATTACTTATTATATTTTCTTTTTTTTTCCTTTTTCGTCTGTTCTATTATACTCCATTTTCTACTGTGGTGGTCGATTTGACCTTGTGTAGCTTCTATTGCTATCTATTAGTTAACTGCTTCAATTAATAGACAAGCGATAATAGTTCCGCATTTGAAAATCAATTTTTGAATTCATTTTGTCAGCTTGCTAGCCTTATATTTTGGTTGTTATCTTGAGTCAGCTGACATTGAAACGGCCATCGCGGTCTTTGCCACATTAGAAAAAAAACTTGTTGAAGTAGGTTGATGGGTCAATTCATGTCTTCAAGTTATGCGATGTGATTTATATAGTAAAATTTAAGTTTTTCGTATGGTTCTTAATACTGAGTATAGTTTATAAAGCTTAGGAAAAGATGATGTATGTCAAGATAATATTCTTTCATCTTTTACGAGAGGGATAAGCTGCATTGTGTCCCTCTCGCCAATGCTCAGCTCAGCTCTATGTATTTAGTAAAATAATCACCACATATTATATCAGATGTACTTATGGGATTATATATATATATTCATATATGTTTTATAATTTTTCTAAGTTTTTTTCATTGCAGGGAGAAGGAGTGATCGGCTGGGCTGATCGAGATCGAGAAGCAGCATGGATCTGTGGTGCTGCTCGAAGGCTCGGATTAGACACTGATAGTATATCAGCGGCTATAGCCTTATTAGATAGAGTCGTATGCTCCACACGTGTCCCTCCCAAGTACGTTTTGTCATGTATTAACCTTTGATCATGCAAGTTATTCAGATATATCAATTGCGTCGCTGCGGCGTGCCTTCACATCTCAAAGAAACTTTGTGAGGATAATGAAGAAACTACAACGAATTTTCTCCGTAGATTACGGCTTGAATATAGTCCTAGTGAGATGAAACGCATGGAAACAAGAATTCTAGGTAAACTCCTTTACAACTTCCTCCTTTCTAAAACTTTTTATTTAGCTCTTCTCGGATGGGATGTTCAACTTCCAACTCTCTCAAGGTTCTTGGATGCAATGATGTCACCTCTCGGCGCTCATTATCTCATTTCTCCTATAAGGTTTTGCAGTTTTTTCAGCCTCTATTTACATAATATATTTTTAGATGTCATCTGGAAACGGTTCTTTGTTCTTCCCATATCATGTCACAGTTTCGACCATCTGTCGTAGCTCTTTCCTTAGTGTCTTTGGTATTAGAAGCAACCCGTCGTCACTGGCTTAGATCCAGTCATCATATAATCAAGACCTTTAAGGTATTGAAACACTTGAAAAGCTATTTTATTACATTGTTTGCTTGTTTAGGTTGATATGGGTGAATTAATACGGTGTCGGGAGAAAGTATCCTCTTTATGGGATCGTTGCTTCATGCCATCCTTCTCTTCTTACGGTTTACTAGCCAGCAACTATCCCAACTTTAGATCTTCACATGTCAGTTATGAGCAGATCAAAGTTAACACTGCGAATGACTTGTGTGTATTCAATAGGTAAGTATCTATATTCTTCTTTCACATCCCTTTCGACATGTTATTTTCAATTTTTTTTCAGTACAACACCTTCAACTCCACTTTCTCCTGATAACATGACATCACCTCAGGCTCTTCAGCCTACGCCCTGTTAACGTTGTATTCTAATTAATTAGAAGTTTTTTTTTCATTTAAACAATATATTTACGTTGTTGAGCACCGTAATGCAGCAGCAAGACTGTTCTGCTTGTAATCTTTAAGCGGCCGGACCGCACAACATTCGAGTCCCAGGCTAGATGCCGCTCGTCATGTTATCGTAGACTTTAACTTTTTTGTATAACTAATAGTTCTTCTCCGTTTGTACGTATAAGTTTATTTGTTTACTTTCTGTGTTCATTTTTCCTATTCCCTTGATATTACCGATATAAATGGCTTCAAAGAAGTAGCGATGTCGTGGAGCCGGTCTGTTTTTGAAACATTCCATGCACCGATTCTCCATTTCTTGTAGTTTCTATTGTGCCATTTTTGAAACACAACTTTGTATATTAGCAGAAACTATTCTGCCATCCTATTAAGCTTTTCATGTGAATAAAGGTTAATTTTTTTCATTATTTGATTACGTCAATGAAGGGAAATTGCTGAACGCTTCATCACTATGTTGCCTTCCTGTTACATGCGAAATGAAAAATATGATTGGCGTGCTAGATTCCGCAGCAATCACCTGGGACATACACAGGATTTGTATGGCTTTCCTGCCCTGTTTTTGCAAACATTGAAAAAGAATGTAAAGAAAAAGCTACAAACATACAATATACAACATACAAATGAAGACAAACATTGCAAATAACCAGGGACAGAGCATAAATTGCTAATTGTTGTAATTGGACTTTCCTCAAACCAACGCTCTTTGTTTCTGAAAAAAGAAGAAGAAGAAGAGGCAACGTAGAACATGTATGCACAGCTTTGCTCATGTCTGCTATGGCATATAAGTAGCAGCACTTGAACATGATGCTCACATCCCATATTCCACAGCTCAATGATTCTCTTAAGTTGGTGCTTCGTATGTACGATAGCGATTAATTCTTATGCTCAGGTGATATTATACTCCAATTACTCGAGATTATACGGTTATATCATTAATTCAATGTTCAATATCGTCTCAAAAGTACAAATATCTTAAATGTCAGATTCATGTGCGTGCATGTATCTGTGTGTATGTGTATGTGTATGCAGATGTCGTGTGTGTGTGTGTGTGTGTTGTTTCAAATGTAAAAAAAGTGATTTTTCAGACTAATCTTGTGAACATAACAGTTGAATATGTTCTTTGAACGAATATAAAAACATTTTTTTTTCAGTTTTACCCTTCATAAACTTCTAATTTACTTGATTTACTATTCGAAATTTAAAAAAAAACATGTTCACAATCTCGCTAGCACTGCATTTGCAGTTGATGTTCTCCCTCCCATTCTCTTTCTATCTCTCTCTATCTTCATCTGCACCCAATTCTAAGAAAACAACCGTTCTTGTTTTCGTTTTCTACTAGAACTAAAATTAAAAAAAAGAAAGAAAAAGAAATGAAAATCAGCGTTCAAACACGTGACATCAAATTTCACGTGGCATCTATTTAAAGATCACGCATATGCTAATGTAGGCGGCTATGACTGTATGACTGAATCATAACAATAATATTCATAATTCAGTTTGAGAATGTCACATTTTTGGTCGAAAACATCAATTTGTGTTAATTTAGGATGTGACAACAGTAGCGCCTTCCACTACATCATCATCATCATCAACAACAACATCCAAAACAGTATCAACTACAAAGGATTTAGTGAAAGTAACAACATTGAGTAATACTAAACCACGATCAACAGATGCTGGATCATCAGATATCATCGGCGATGTCGGAAAAATGATTGTATAAGCTTTTCAAGTTTCAATCTCAAGCTCTAAGAGCAACGTGTTTTTAGGATTCATTCATTACATTATCACCTATACCAATGTCAGATCTATTCGGTAACTTAGGACAGCCATTTACACTACCACCAATTGATTTAAACAAAATATTGGTTTGTTATCTAATTATATTATTTTAATTATAATTAAATCAATATTTTTTTTGTTAGAAAGCTATACCATCACTGCCTCCAATTCAGTTACCATCAATAGATCCGCAAGCTTTAGTAATATCATATATATATATTTAGTTGAAATAGCTATATTCTAATAACTATTTTCAGGCAAACTTACCAACATTAGGACCAATTGAATTCCCAACTCTAGATCCTGATTTCTTTGTACGATCACAATTCTTTCATACTCTTTTCATATTCAAACATACTATTTACAGAAAAATCTGCCGACCATAGCTCCTATTCAGTTTCCCACCTTAGATCCTGATTTCTTTGTAAGCTCATGCTGCACAGTTACAATATTATTATTACATCATATTCTGATATTTATAGAAAAACTTACCCACCTTACCACCTTTTGAATTCCCAACCATTGATCCTGACTTCTTTGTATGTTCATCCTATTACACATCCACTACAACTTGAGCAATACTATTTACAGAAAAATCTTCCAACATTAGCTCCTATTCAGCTGCCTACGTTAGATCCAGACTTTTTTGTGAGTTTTCAAGCATGCCAAAAGCATATTGTGCATGTCAACCGGGCGCTTCTTCCAGAAAAATCTGCCAACATTGCCACCTATTCCCGGTTTTCCAACTATGGGACCAATCTCATTTCCTGGTTTTGTAAGCTATCAGCTGACGTCTTTCTATATTTCTTTCATCACCTATTTCAGCCATTCAATGATGTCAACAAATGTCTTCCTAAACTTTTGAAATTTGCTCGCGATAATGCCACATTCCAAGATGATCTCATCGTATATGCTAAAGATGGTCAAGCTTTAAACGGAGTTCTTCGAGTTGTTGAAGAGGTTCATCGTAGCATTGCATGCTCTGTTCTCAATTTTGTTTTTTTCCCCTTTTTTCCAGTCAAAGATAGTATGTAGTGACGAAGAGAGTGTCAAGTTAGCAAAGTTCATTGATAAGCATCGTGATGCGTTCTCTATGATGGATAAGGTATATTCGTCTTTTTTATTTCGACGAAAAAAAAATATTTTTATCAGATAGCTCCCAGTTTCACTGAAGAGGAACGAATGAAAGTATTTAATTGGATGATAACACAAAACATCTTGGCTTTATCAAGATTTTCAACTGAAAAGGGATTGGTAATATCAATTACGAAATGAAAAAAAAAACATTAAAATTGAAAATACCTTTCAGCAAAATATTTTCAATCCAAATTTTAATGTGGAAATGATGAATATATCACTAAGAATCTCTGGAATGCAATTAGAACTATTACTTAATCCAATATAACTCAATGGTTACCTCCAAGCTTTCTCAGAATTGTTTAATCTGTTCATTAAATATTTGTAATTTTCTAATAAATTTTAAGAAAAAATAATGATATTAATATAGTTTATGCAACTTAGAAACATTCTTTTCCCTTTCTATCGCTTTCTCTCTCTCTCTCTCTCTCTCTCTCTCTCTCTCTCTCTCTCTCTCTCTCTCTCTCTCTCTCTCTCTCTCTCTCTCTCTCTCTCTCTCTCTCTCTCTCTCTCTCTCTCTCTCTCATTCTCTCACTCTCACTCTCTCTCTCACTCTCTCACTCTCACTCTCTCACTCTCACTCTCTCACTCTTATGATAAAGACTCTCGATTTTCCATAATTTCTCTCAGCAAAAGCTTCAGAGTTGAAAAAGAGATGAAGTAACAGAAAGTGTGTCGGAAAGTTGTAATCCATCTTAAAGCAGACATTTTGCATTTGATTTTGTCTTCATAATCCTTTTCATGCCAATGATGGCCTGAGTCGTCCATCGTAATCTAGATGCTCAGGATGAATATGGGACCCTCGAAATTCATTATTATGATGGTGGAATTAGTAGAAAATGACAATAACTAAGACAAGATGAAGAAGAAGAGACATATGGGATGAACCATAATTTGCCGTTTTCATGTAAAAGTTGCTCCGATTTAGATGTTCTTCGGGCATCTTCTCTATATAGTATTCATATGGCTCTATTCCATATTCAAATTTACTTTTTGAAAGTTTCAATCCAGAGAATTCTTTTTTCTTAACTGATTCATGCACATCTAAGCTTGAACTGAAGTTTCAATTCCAATTGCATATCACTTAACCATGTTAACAGCTTTGATCTCGAGCCGTAAAATGTTTCCAAAACCAAATTTACTATACGTTTGTTGGCAGTTTTTCGTGTTTCTAAAGTCCTTCTGTGATCGTAGAATCTTGTAGCAATATGAGGGTGCTTGTGGTGGCAAGCCTCCATGCCTTGAGGCACTTCAACCTCTCCGATTGATGAACACATAGCCGTCGGCCACAATGCCAACATCGATAATTGTTTCTTCGTTTTCTCATTCCATTTACGGCGATATCGTCAGTTTGAACAAACGAAAATTATTTCAATTTCAACAACAAATCGACGCTTCGAATTCAAGCTCTGAGCGTTGCCTTGGCTGAGTTAGTACGCCATCACCATTTTGGACTTCCTATTAGCAGCTACCGTACTCTGGATATTCTTTTTCTCTTTTCGTTTTGCTCATAAAAGCTATT
The DNA here is from genome assembly GCA_964057225.1 of Auanema rhodensis. Lineage (NCBI taxonomy): Eukaryota > Metazoa > Nematoda > Chromadorea > Rhabditida > Rhabditidae > Auanema > Auanema rhodense. The sequence goes on from OZ059895.1 coordinate 15,162,374, forward strand.
GGTGAATCTCATCAGCAGTTGATGACCTTCTAAAATTTCACATTCATAATTGTCAAAAAAGCATAAAATGAGCCGATCTATAAGAAACTCGCAGCCTATTCCGCCGATACGACCAACCACGTCTACAACGAAGAACGATTATGGCAAAGATTACTATGTGCGAGGTCTCATCTGCAAGCATTGTACACATCAAACCTAAATCCTTTCAGCTTCAGCTTTAGCTTTCAATTTTTTCGTTCCTATATCTAAGTTATATCTAATAACTCATGCAACAGCTAATGTTTCCAATAATGCTTTAACTATCACATTCACCTTTACCAGTTTATGAGTTATTTCATGTATTTTCATGCATTTGTTTCCAGATAAGTACACGATGCAGCCTAATCGTCGTTTACAAACCATCCAAGATTGGAGTAATAAACATATTTTTACTTCGTCCTTGGATTATTGGAATCAAGAACCAACACAATGTCCACCGATGAGTGTTAATCAGAATTATGGTATGTTATAACCTATTTTCTCATAGCTTCATTGAAACTTAGGAGCTGTCGGAAATGAAGGTGAAGACCAAGGTGATGATTCGTATCAAATGGCTCCACTACGTGAAGTTGATGAAGTGGAAGTTGAAGTTGATCCTCATTCTTGTAAACTATATGATAATTACAAAAAAATTAAAAATAAACTTAAGCTGGAGAATCCATAACAGCATTGCAAGCAGCTTGGAATGTAACTAATGCTATTCAAGGAATGTTTATAGTTGGATTACCTATTGCTGTCAAGGTTGAGTCTAACTAGTTGATTATCTGAACAAACTATTTGTATTCACATGAAAGTCATGTGAAACCTACGCTGGCTCACGTGAAAACCACGCAAGCTCACTTAAAACTCACGTGTGTGTCACGTGCATGTTTATTATATTTTCTTTTTGATAATTCACGGAATCGGTTGTGCTTTTCCATTTTCTACTTTTCCTTTATCATGATTGTGACTTATAGGTTGGAGGATGGTGGTCAGTAGCAGCTATGATTGGTGTAGCTTACATATGCTATTGGACAGGATTACTTCTTATTGAATGCTTATATGAAGGAGAAACGAAGGTTCGATACAGTTACCGTGAGGTAAGAAGCCGTTTTTGAGAATTATCAGAAGTTACATGTATATTAGGTGGCCGAATTCTATCGTCCAGGATTTGGAAAATGGGTTTTAGCAGCCCAAATCGTCGAACTTCTGTCTACATGCATCATCTATCTTGTACTTGCTGCTGACTTACTTCAAAGCTGCTTTCCAAGCATAGGTACTGTCTTAAGATCTCTAAGAAACTGTTTGCAATAGCATTCATCTTGATTCAGATAAGCCAGCATGGATGATGCTTGTGGCAGCAATCTTGCTCAGTTGCGCTTTTCTCGATTCCTTAGTTCTTGTTTCCCAACTATCAATGGCAAATGCTGTATCTCATCTGATTGTTAATGCAATTATGATGATCTATTGTCTATCACAGGTAATAAGAATTTACATTTTTCATAAATAGAATACTTCTCTTCAAGATCAGTAGCTGGTCATTCAGTTCGGTTACGTTTTCTTTGAACATCAATACGTTTCCTACAATGATTGGAGTTGTAGTTTTTGGATATACTTCTCATATCTTCTTGCCAAGTTTAGAAGGAAGTATGCAGGTACATGCAATGTCCAAAATATCAACGAATAACTTATTTGAAATTAGAAACCTTCGGAGTTCAAATGGATGCTTAGATGGTCACATGTTGCTGCTGCTATTTTCAAAGCAACATTCGGATTAATGGGATATCTTACTTTCGCTGAGCTAACACAAGTATGTTACAAGTTCAAATCTCCCGAATCAATGTGCTAATTTAAGCAAGAAATCTCTAATTCTCTTCCTAACCAAGGATTCAAAATTATTGTCAATTTGGTTCTGGTAGTTAAAGCTCTGCTTTCCTATCCTCTACCATTCTATGCTACCGTTCAGCTATTAAGAGATAACTTTTTCCGAGGAACAAAGACTACCTTATTCACTGCGTAAAATCCTTGCAAACTTCTTGCAATAAAAGATTAGTTTTGCAGATGCTATAGCCCAGATGGAACATTACGAGATTGGGCATTGTTCTTACGAATTTTACTCTTGCTATTTACTTTATTCATCGCACTTTCAGTTCCTTATCTTATAGAAGTAATGGGGCTAATCGGAAACATAACAGGTTAATAATAGCTCAAACAACTATTTTAATTCTGAAACTTTTAGGGAACATGCTTTCATTTATTTGGCCAGCTCTCTTCCATTTAAAAATTAGAGGAAGCCGAATGGTTGATATAGAAAAAAGATTCGATCAGTTTATAATAGGATTGGGATGCATGATTTGCATTTGCGGTGTCTACTTCTCCTTCATGGAATTACTACGAGCGATTCAAGCAGATTCACATTAGTTCAAAAATGAACTTCGAATTTAACTTAAAGTAGAAATAACTATTTAAATAAATGATGAACAAATATAGAATAATAAACAATTTTATTGTTTGAGATGAATATATAATATATACAGTAAATATGCAGAATCAAAAGAATATACCAAATTATTACTTAGTCCAAGAAACTTTAGGAATATCATTGAATTCCGTTAATTCATTCATCTGTTGATTAAATTGTTCTACCTTTTCACGATGACTAATTGCAGCTTTTTTCTGCATTCTATCGAACTGAAAAAAAAAACATAAAATGATATCAAGATAATAGAAAAAAGAACGCACCATATTAGCTTCTTGACGCTTCTCAAATGCAAGCTCAGCTTTAGTTTTCTTGAAACCGTTTGCTTTGTCATCTTTTTGAATAGTCAAATCAACAGTTTTAGGATCAATCGTTTTCTTCTTCTTCTTGAATAAATCGCCTTTTTTCAGCTTCAGTCCTCCTTTTATAACTGCGTCTTTGTTAACCATAGACATTATTCTGAAAGTAGCAATGATGAAAATAAAAACGTGATATTTTCAGAAAGAGATATCAACAAAACAATGAAATTTAAAGAAAAAACAATATACATATAATATACAACATACATATAGTTAAAGAAAATATGAAATAGTTTAAAACAAAAAAAAAACGCCTCCAAATAATCTATTTGCAAAGAACAAAAAATTAAATCAATAAGATATATAAACAGTTATAGGCAAATAAATTAAACGAGGAAATATATAAGGTTATTCTTAAGACTGATACTTTAATTGAATAAGTTTAACATATAATATAACTAATATTTATAAGAAACATTGGCTTGTACGAATATTCTAGACATATGATTTTCGTATAAATGGCGTGTGATTATAAAGGTTGAGCATCACGTATGAATGTTTACAGTAATCTTTAAATTGCCAGCTCTTACTAAGAATAGAAGATTTACTAATAATTAGCATAATTTCACCATTGTTTTTTACTTTTGAAAATTTGAATATTTACTTTTAAACAATCAACCAATCACAGCATGACTACTGTCACTCAAGATAAATCATCAGCCATTCCTCTTGATATCAACAATCAACTCGATCAGGATGAGGATGATATCGAATTTGGAGCTAGTACGGAAGATGCCATTAAAGGTATTTCCAGTTTATTAGTGAACTAAGTTTTTCGTCCGTATTAGATATGTGTCGAACTGAATTTTGTCGGCCTGATCAGGAATTAACTGCTCAAATTAATGAATTATTTCCTACTGAGCAGTCATTAACACAGTTAGATAGCATTATTGCTCAAATTGAAACTGAAATATTAGAGCTGGATACGGAACTAGTTAGTTTTAAAATTCTTCTTTCCAAATATTATAATCAATTTGGAGGCTGGTCTAGTTGAATCACAAGGCTCTATTGGAGCTCAGGGTGAAAGGGCTTTACAGGAGGTTTTTTCAATATTGTTGTACTTGTTGTTACTCGAAGTATTAAGGCTCACCAAGCTATGGAACAGTTAGAAACTCGAATCGACAATATTCGTGACAAGACTAAATCTTCAGATGATGTTTGTAATCTTCAAATATGTTGTTACATTCGTTACCATTTAGATTGTTCGAGAAATGACTCGCGACATCAAGCAACTGGACGTAGCAAAGAGAAATTTGACATCTTCAATTACTACCCTTCACCATTTACACATTTTATTAACAGGAGTGGAATCATTAAGTTTTATTAATAATTTATATGTTACTTTATTTTTCAAAATTCAGCTATTTGGGTAGAAAAAAGAGATTATGCTTCAATTGCTAGACAATTACCAGCAATACTGAATGTTTTACAATTATTCGATGGATTTAAAGATGCTGAACAAATTACTCAAATCACTCGACGTTTGGATAAGCTGAAACAATCATTAACAGGGCAACTTGTGGTAGATCTCAAGGCAGCTTTTCAAGTAAAAAATTGTATGCTTTTTTTGCACATTTCGTTTGTTTAGTCTGGCCAACTCAACGAAAGAGTAACAGATATGTGCCGAGTTGCTGCAGCTCTGGAAGGTGGTGTACAAGAAAACTTGTGTAAATGGTTTATTGATCAACAACTTTCTGAGTACTCAGTATTATACGCTGAAAATGAAGAAGGGGCTTGGTTAGACAAGATAGATGACAGGTTTATTTTTTTAAATGATTCAATAATAACTATTTCTTTCAAGATACAAATGGTATGTACGAAAATTAACAGATTTTGAACGGACAGGCTTGGCTAAAGTATTTCCAAATGATTGGGAGATGGGCCGTCAGATGACTCAAGAGTTTTGTGTGGTCACGAAGTAAGCTGCCGTTCTTGTTCTCTTTATCTCACATGGTTTCGTTACAGAGATGTATTATATCGTATGATGACAAGAAGACGACAAGATTTGGAATGGAGATTGCTGGGACATGCTATTCAACACACGAAAATGCTAGAAGCTCTACTTGTTAAACGATTTCCTGCTAAAGGGAGCTGTAGTTTTGACAAGGTATTATTTTTCGTTTTAGACTAATTTCTGATTTAATGATAACAGGCTATATGGAGTGTTTTTGATCAATTCTTAGATGTTTTCATTGCTGCTCAGGAAAAAACCTTGAATGAGTTCGTTGAAGGATGTGCCAATAAAATCCGGTCAGTGTTCACGTGTTTCCCTGTTGTTGTATAGCATTTTTTAATAGATCAGGTGCTGAAAGGCCCTCGAGGGATACAACTACACATGCTGTTCCCTTGCCATCGTCAGCTGATATGTTTTTGCTCCTGAAACGAGTTATAACAGAATCCAGCAAATTAAGTAGTGAACCTGACGCGTTACTAAAGTGAAGAACTTTTTGAGTATTTATAAGCATATAAGACGTTTTCCAGGGATGTTGTGGGTGTTGTAAGAGGTTGTTTAAGAGGTTATGCTCATAGTTGTTTAACTGCTTTCCTACCTACAAGTCTTGGCCAATCCAGTGGATCTAGTGCCGCCAATCTTTTCAGTCTTATGCGTGAAGAGTCAACTCATATAAGGTATTTTTTCATTGTGTGTTTTTGTACTAGGGTTAGAGATTATAGATTAACAGTTGATCAGCAATTCTTGACTTGCTGTATACTTGCAACAGCTGATTGGTGCGCCGAAACTACTCTTCAACTTCAGGAAAAACTTGGACAACGATTACCTGTTTGTTTGAAAGCATTTTTCGATATCGATTGTTTTGTTCTAGGGAATAGATTTGAATCAAGAAATTGAAACTTTCTACAGTATAACCAATCAATCTCTCTCTGTTTTGGTACAAGATGTTGAAAGTGCATGTGATGCTGCTTTGCAAGCTATTGCCAAAGTCAAGTGAGTTGTGGCTCGTTATAATCAAAAATATCTTTCGATTATTTAGTTGGGCAGCAGTTGACGGAGTTGGTGATGAATCTCCGTTCATAGGATCAATTAGGAACCATATAAGACAAGCAGTCCCTGTACTTCGCGATTTCTTGTCCGATAGACGAAAATATTTCGCTCACTTGTGCTTGAAATTAGCGACTCAATTATCTCATAAGTTTGTGGGAGCCCTCTTTCGTTGTAAGCCTATGAGTCTTCATGGTTTGTTTCTACATGCTAGTAGTATAATACGTTTCTCTGAAACAGGTGCTGAACAGCTTCTCCTGGATACTCACTCTTTGAAATCTTTTCTACTACAAATGCCCTCAATTGACAGTGCCATAAATGCTAAACCTCCAACAACATATGTAAATGGAGTAACAACTGCATTAACAAAGGCTGAAATGATTTTGAAGGTTCATAATCATGCATTCAATCTCAACATAATCTGAACTTTAGGTTGTTATGTCTAATTGCGATTCACCCGAAAGCTTTGTTGATCATTATGCTACTTTACTTTCTGAGTCTAATCCCACAGAGCTTCAAAAGGTACTTATTTATCAAAGTAGTATTACATATTTCTTATCTCTTTTCTAGGTATTGGAAATGCGAGGCTTAAAACGGACAGAACAAGCCTCTATCATACACATCTATAGGTATCAATTTCGTTTTAGCATCGATCAAAACTGGAATATTTTTTTTTAGACAAAAATTTGGCGGTTCGGAACCTATTCCCTCTCAGTCACATCTTACAGCTAGTCAAGCCCTGAATGCTGTTGTATCATTAGCTGCCGACGGTCTGTCAGAGAGCAATAGTATGAAAAGACTAGAAAAGCTGGTCAAACGAAATCTATAAAAATGTTCTTTTATTTATTATATATTATTGTTATTAAGATCTCTGGTTATTAACTATTTCGTGTTCATTGTATACATAATATTTCTAGTCTAAATATTACTGTGATAATATGGGATTGTGATCATAATAAATTAATCTTTTTTCTTTCAATTGATAACAAATTTTCGCTGGTTTCTCAATCTAAGTATATTTTCTGTTATTTCAAAGGATTGTGAATTAAAGAAACGGGGGAAAGAGGCGGAGACGTGAACAAGCCAGTTTGCACACCGAGGTTGTTGTGTTTCACCAGCTGAGTAGCCCCCTTTGCGTGTCTATTGATTGCGGGTCCGGGGGTCTGTATTCCTCTTGTGTCCTAGTAGTGGATTTCCTCTAAGGGCTTGTATAGATCTAGTCGGTCAAACGATTAATAGCGTCGATTTTCTTACCATGTTCGTCATCATTCTTCGTATTCTTGGTTCTCTTTTGTTCTCTCGCTATTTTTCGTAAATCTCATTTCATTTCTGACCATTTCTATTTTCGTGACTATTCTCGTCTCTTATTCACGTTTCAAGTTCCACGATGCTGATTTATAATCAGCAACATTTCTCTTTATCTTTACCTCTTCCACGTGTTTCTCATTTGTTTACTTAATTATTCGTCGTTTCTTACTTTAAACATACGCAGCTCGACAAATTTCATTTTTCAATTTTAGTTTCCTTTTATCGGCTGGTCCGTTGAAATTATTTTTTGTGGGAAATCAAGTAGTATAATGCTCTATCTTGGATCTGCCTAATAAGGTTTGTTTTTACAAGCGATGGCGTGGCTGCTATAAACACCGGCATCATTATTATAGGCCACACGAATAGCGTGCATATTATTGACTTTTTGTTTAGGTGTTCTGCGATAAGAGTTGAAAAAAAAATTGACATTAATGTTGTCATAATGGCTCCTACTACATCAATTTCTGATTCCGATAGGTTTGTTATCAGAGCTTTTTTTTATATTTCTACTTTTTTAGCCGCGTTTATCACACACGCTTTCGGAAGTGTATTCAAAAAAAATATGATGATATTTTCTCATCTGTTGTACAAAAGGCGTTGTCTAAAGACCCGAATCTTATAAATAACAACTTAAGCTGTAGAATAGCTGTAAGTTTTCAATTTTTACTTTTTTATTGTAACAGCTGTTTATACTATTATATTTTTTATTTTTATCTTTTTCTTCTTCACGTTCTTTTCTACTTTTTGTTTTGTTCAGGAAGGTCATCGGCGTAAAGCCAATAGTATTTCATGTAGTGGAACTCAGAGCTTTGTCTTAAAGCAACGTAGCATATCCGAAAGTGAGCCAAGATCTTGTGAAGTTTCGTCACTGGGGAGTGAATCATCTCTCGACTCGGACTCTTGCGAAAGTATTTCAGATGTTGCGTCTAATAGCCCTTCTAGAGAAGATGGTAACTCATATTCAAATTACATATTTTATCCTCTGGATTATAGAGCTCATGGTAGTAGAGTTTGAGAAGAAGAAAAACACGTTCTTTCCCGTGTTTTGCTGCGACAAGGAATTATCCAATCATCAGAACTTACACGAGCACTTAGTTATGCAGGTTCATCATTTACACTTTATTCTTAAAGTTTTGCAATGCTTTTGAATATTTTCCTCATTTTTTCAATTTACACATTTCAGCATTCTTCAACTCCAATGTTTTCATGTCAGAAATGTGGGGTGAATCTGAAAGCTTTGCGTAATCGGCATTTTTGCAGGTTTCTATATCTACTTATTTCCATTTTAATGCTAGTCTTATTCAGAATTTGTAATCAATTCGCTTGGAGCTTAGATATTCATTTGAGAAGTCATTATCAAGATCGTACAGGCTCAGGAGCTTTAATGGAATGCCGTCATTGCTACCGTTCTTTTCCAAGTAAGAGCATGTTTTGTTTTGAAGTGGCAAAATAACAAATGCCGCTTTTGTTTTCTGATGCCTTCTTCTGTAAAAAAAAAAGTTGTTATTGATTGCTATATGGATTAATAACATGAACAACCGCTTCTGCACCGCTCAAATCAAAAAGTAAAATCATACGTGTGATATCAATCATGATACTACTACTACGAAAACATTTTAATATCTAAAACAATAAATACCATTTATAGCTATCAAAAACATTTGTTTCAAATACATCTTTTTCAGCTTTACGTGAAGTACGTGAACATGAAAAGCGTGTACATATACAGCAGAAAGCCAAGACTGTTACTTGGACATGTCAGTATTGTAGAATGCAGTTTGAATCTAGACATGTATGTTTTCATCTCTATTCTCCTCTTTCATTCATGCTTATGCAATTCAGATGAGGGATACCCATTTGGTAGGACATGTAGATCAAACTGTTGGCGATATATGGGAAAGAGTCGATAAAATGCAGGAAATTATGACAGGTAGGATATCACAAGAGCTATATCAATACTATACCTTTTTGCATTTTAGATCAAGTTCTTGTTAACCAATGTCCGCTATGTCTTTCGGTAATGGGTAGCAGGAAAAGCTTCCGTCTTCATATAATTCATAAGCATTTAGCTCAAGATCCGCATTCTTTCCTTTGTAAGTTTGTTTTCACCATCTCCTTTTTTAAAGTTTAATTGTTACAGCTTTTCTTGGAGTTCCATCTCAAATACTTGCTTCATCTGCATACGGATCTAAATCTGTTAAACAAGAAATAACAGAAGAAGTCGATGTTAAGCCTTATATAGAGAAGGCCCAGGTGAAGTCTGAGCCAATAGAGTAGAAGGGTTCCCATTGTATATTAATTTATCTGTAAATGAATTACCCATGTACAAAGTAATTTATTTTATTTTTTAATTATCATTAAGCTAATTTTTTTTTTCGTTCTGCAGTGCAGATTATTAACGTGTTATAACCGAATGGGTTTCAATATTTGGGGTTTTAATTCTTGATTCATGTAGCATATTCTAAAAAATATTTCTTTCACTTTAAATTGTGATAGTTCATGAGTTTTAGCTTTCATATTCAATTCTGTGTTCCAATCTTATGATTACTTCATAGTATTTCAAAAATCACTATTACTGATCTAGCAATTGATGAATTTTCATTTAGATCTATGCCATTCTTAACACTTTATCCCATGTTTCTCTCTCTTTCTCTCTTTCTCTCTCTCTTTAAATGATATCCAACGTATTAAAATTCAATTGTATTCATTTTTTAAACTTTTTGTAATTAATAATTAATTAAAATTAACTTCATGTTCATGTTCATGTTGTAAAATATTGTAATAATAATTTTTTCCTTATTTTGAATGTTTAATTAATATATTTGTGGGCTATATAGCTGGAGTAATTCATCATCATTCTCCATATAATTTTATCTTGATTCATCTAGAGTTTCCTAGGCTTTATCACTTGGCTGGTTATGTCAGGAAGCGACATAGAACGATCAAAGAAATGAGAGAGAAGGAAAAGGAGAAATACAAAGTACTATATGATGATAGAAAGAAGGAAAACAACCGATAGAGACACAAACCAAATAAAGGAACATTAGGGTCTTGCCTGACTGTTTTGTTCTGTCTCTTATCAGATGACCAAGGTATAGAGCGACGACGTCCACCATACCCGCATATACGCAGTACAGGCTGTTTTAACAACTCAATTGTCTTCCTTTGATTTTAGGTTTTTCTCGTTTTTCAGCTAATTTTTAACCAAAAATAAAAGAAGTTATTCGAGATTAAAGTTCTGACTTTCAGTCTATTGTCTCTCACTCTTCTCTTCTCTTCTAACTATCACAAGATATCATTATGGAATTGCCAGTATTGGTCATTACGAATGGCGTCTTATTGCCAGGAGGACGATTAAAAGTTCCTATTAGAAGTAAAACGAAGTTAGTAAATTATAATTTAAGATGAGAATGGATTCATATTATTAAAACTTATTATAGTTTGGCTATGCTTGACAGATTTATAGTAAATAGGTCGGGGTCTGGAAAATCTTTAGTACTCATTGCGTATCGTTTAGAAAAAGAAAAGGTACTTTACCAACCAAGAAGTTTATTATGAAATTTTGAATATTTTACAGAAAATATTTGAAACTGGAACAATTGCTTTGGTTGAACAAGTTGTTTGTTGGAAATATGCCAGCTATACACAGTATACTATTCATTTACTTGGAGTATCTAGAGCAAAAATTGAACAATTTGCTCTACCAATTTGTAAAATAAGTCAACTTTATACGATTCAAAGTAAGTTGGCTGTTAAGTTGTCAAGCTCATACATTTCGATTTGAAGCTTCTGTATTGGAAGAAGATAGAAAAGAACTGTTAAAACTCTCAGAAGTGCATTACAATGCACTTGAACTAGACGATGTAGAAGCTGCTTATGCCCTTCGAAAACTTATTGATGAAGAACGATTAGATACATTAGCTGATTATTGGTACATCCTCAGCTAGAGATTTCTCATGAAAACTTATGTAAAAATGATAAAATTCCAGTGTTTCAACACTGCAGGACATCTCATATGCATCTCTTCTCGATTATCTGTCCACATTAGATGTTGCCAAACGTGTATCAATGGCAATATCATGGCTGAAGGAACAGAATAAGGTAATTGAATGACTAATTCTATTTCAAAACAACGTTTTTAATGGCGAATGCAATTGATTTCCGTAAACAAATTGATAAGAAGGTTGTTGGGTTCAAATCAATTTTTAATCAGAAAAAAATATTTTTTTTTTGAATGAAATTGGGAAGAAAATCTTTTTTATTTATTTATCATCCTTAACTTAAACTTTTCAACTTGAGCTCTTCATCTTTCAGTTATCTAGTGAAGCTGCTTTTAATCGTGATCGTGTTTCTGTTGATACTCTGATGGGTCCAGGTGGAACACGAAAAGTATCATCAAATCCCAAGACGCCTACTGAAAGCCTAGAATATCGGTTGAATAATGCCGGATTGACAGAAAATGTTAAGGTTCTTCGGTTAAACATCTATGCACATACCAAATTTGATGTTGTTTTCAGGATCGTGTCATGGCCGATTTTGAACGATGGAAAGCAATGTCCACTCAATCAACCGAGTATCACGTGCTGCTCTCATATTTAGAACTTGTTGCTCAGTTACCTTGGGATAAAAAGACAAAAGATTCTGGAGATATACAGATGGTTCCTCACTTTATAATATGAATTTCTTATCTCGGGTGGTTATAGGCTCGGCAACTACTGGATGCTTCTCATGATGGAATGAAACAAGTAAAAGAGAGAGTAATGGAATATTTAGCTGTTCGAAAGATCAATGAAAACGTAATTTTAAAGGTTTTTGTATATATTTTGCAATTATCGGCTTTGTATAGATGGCTGGTCCAATACTTTGCTTCTCTGGACCACCTGGAATTGGAAAAACGAGTATTGCAAAAGCAATAGCTAAGGCACTAGGTAGAAAGTTTGAACGGTAAGTGGTTATTAAGTTCAATTTGTGATTATCTTTGAGATTCCTATTCAGCATATCGCTTGGAGGAATCAGGGATGAAAGTGATATACGTGGACATCGTCGAACTTATGTTGGATCAATGCCCGGACGAATTATTCAAGCAATGAAGCATGCTGGTACATGTAATCCTGTAATTTTGTTGGATGAAATTGATAAGCTGGTTAGGAACTTTAAGACTTCCGTATATGCTGTATATGATTTCAGTATGCTGGGTCGCACGGATCGCCTTCAGCAGCTCTTCTAGAAGTACTTGATCCTGAACAAAATTCTGCTTTCAATGATCAGTAATAGTTTTGGAAGCTTTTCAGCAAGTATTTCCTCGTCTGTTATAGCTATCTCAATGTGCCATACAACTTATCTGATGTGGTTTTCATTGCTACAGCCAATGATGAACATAAAATTGAAAGGCCACTCGCAGACAGAATGGAGGTTAATTCATTCATCATAATAATTCCAAAACATCTATGTATAGATCATCGAAATGTCTGGTTATTCAACTTCAGAAAAAATGCGAATCGGTGAAAATCACATTGTACCTCGACAAACGTTAGCACATGGCATTTGCCCTGATCACTTGGAGATAACTCATGATGCTCTTGTGAAAATTAGTAAATTAACACATTTTTCTATGTGAAATAAGCTTGAATTCCTTTAGTTCAAGACTACACAAGAGAATCAGGAGTCAGGCAATTAGAGCGCAATGTTGCAGCGTTGTGTCGTCATGCTGCTCTTCTTCTAGCTGAAGCAGTTAATTCAGATGTTAACACCGATAGTTTACCTGATTTGCATCTGCCCATAGTGATTGATGTTGAAAAATGTAAAGAAGTATTAGGAGTAAGACAGCTTTTTGTATCTGAAATACAAACTTTACTGTTCTAGAAAGAGAAATACTCAAAATTGGAGTTTGTGAAACGTGTTAAGAACTCATTTGGATTGGGAACATGCTTTGGCATGGCTTGGACACCCGTCGGCGGAGAAATACTTCTTATTGGTTTGATGAATAACAAAGAGTTTCTAATGATGATGATTTCATACAGAAACCAACAAATATACTGGAAAAGGTAAGATTATCATGACTGGAAAGCTTGGACCTGTAATCAAGGAAAGTGTGAGTGTGGCACGTAGTTGGATTCGAGCTAACGCAGAACAGTATTCTCTTAACATATATACTTACATACATCATATTGATTTAGTTATAAAATATCAAATTTATGTGAAGATGATCTTCATATTCATTTTCCTGCGGCTGCTATCAAGAAAGTGAGTTCAATAGTTGAGATGTCCGCACATATTCTTGTTCAGGACGGTCCTTCCGCCGGAACGGCTATAGTGTCTGCGTTGTTTTCTCTGGCTAGCCGCAGAAGCGTTCGTTCCGATACCTCAATTACTGGAGAAATCAGTTTAACTGGTCATGTTTTACCGGTAAGTTCAGCTTGATAATCTACTTGATAGCACAGCTGGGTTTCAGGTTGGTGGAATCAAAGAGAAAATACTTGGTGCACACAGAGTTGGCATTCGAAGAGTTGTTTTACCTGAAGGAAATCGGAAGGATGTCGATGAAATCGATAATGCCACAAGAGTTTGTGCAGATTTTATACTGAAAATTACGAAAAAAACGTAAATTATAGGAAAGTATGCAGATTTGCTTTGTTTCAACTATCCAGGAAGTTTTAGATCTGATGATTGAGAAACGAGAAGAGATTCGAGTTTTATCCAAATTATGAATGATTTTGGGAAATAATTCTATATCTAAGGTTCTAGTATGACATAAATACCCATATGAACCATGTACAAAACCATAATTTCTATAAATATTTAATATTTAACCGCTAAATCCATTGTTAATAGTTAAAATGACATGTAAGTTCGGCCAAAAAGTTTCATTTAGTTTTTCAGAAGCAGCTGATTTTTTTGGCAGCTGTTCATCTTTCAAATTTGCATTTTCTGATATTGTTATTATAATTATTTAATTTTAAAAAAAAAGATTATATGTGAATATTTTTAATATTCATTATTTACGACATGAAGGCTGAAACGTTGTATGCTTCTGGCTTGACGTAACTACGGTTGTTCCTATTGGAAATTGAGTAAAGGATCCTGAACTGTATTTGCGACTTTCTGAAGAAACACAACTCGGTTATTCAAATAAAGCTGGAAAAGGTTGGAAAAATATCATAGTTTTGAAATTAAACCATGAAATTATTAATATGGAACTTCTGGTTATAGGATACACTGTATACAGAAGAATAATATTATAAGGAATTAAGAGATTGTTTGGATATTAAGTATGCGAATATTCAAACAGATTGTTTATTTTATTTTTTATTCAACATAAATGTTGAATATAAATAAAATATTTGAAATTATACTGAATTGTTTTATTTTTTTTGATTTCGATAGACTTAGAATGGTACCGTAAATTTGAATTACGGTAATAAGCGCGCTCTAATGATAATTTGATTATCACAATTATGATTATAAATCGTTTTTTCTTCTGTAAAATGTTAAAAAATTGGTTAAATCCTAGAGCAATCCAGGTTGATTAGTCTATGTGAAGCTTCTATATAAGCTATACAAATCATAACGTTAATATCTCTTAAATAAGACGATTGTGAAAACATCTGGAAGCAGAGAAGAAATACGGAGAAGACTGAAGCAAGGAAGTGATACAGGTAAGCTACATATGTTTTTTCTTAAATATTATATAATCTGGTAATGTGGAATTAAATACAATTGAATAGATAAAATAAAAAAGTTTTTGTGGATCGTATGTAGATAAATTAAAATTATTAAACTTGTTTCATGCTTATTATTGAACTAAGAACTGATTTCACATGCTATATGAACATTTTCTCAGATTTTGCCTGAAGCTGTTTTGAATTTGGTTGTGTCAGAGGAGCTTTTAAGGAGATGCTTCGAAGTACTTTTATTGAGTTTGGAACTTGGAGCATAAGTCGGCGATATTAATATGATTATCTCTTTTGATTCTTTCCTTTAAAGTCTCAGTAGATAGTAAGAAAAAGTGGAAGAGAAATAGAAGAGAAATGTGAGAGAGTGAGAATAACAGAGAAGGGGGTGGGGGCAAGAGAGCAAGAGCTAAAAGGGGAGGAGAATAGCTAAATGGGAGAGCAGTGCTAGCAATGTAGTAAGAGAGATAGAGCTGGAAAGAGAGTAAGAATCTATTCACCAGATATGTGTGAAAAGATTCTTATATCTAGCATATCCTTTTAAGATATATCATATTCCTTAATTTACTCGTTTTTATGTGAAATGTAGTCGAATTATTCATCATTATATGCTTCTTCTTATTATCTTTTAAACTTTCTTCCAGTTCATTCAAAGTACGCAACAACTTTTCAGCATATTCCTCGTGCTTACAGCTTTCTCTTAACTTCTTTTCAGCCATTTGAATAGTTTCTTTGTACAAACTTCTATGTTTTTTCAAATTTTCATCGAACTTTCTTTCAAAAGCTATACATTCAAATCATGAGCAGTATGTGTGCTTCATTGAAAGTTCCTCTTAATTCCCAATTGTAATTTCCATTTTAAAGTATAATATTATACTCTAACTATATGTTATAGTATAGTATATCTGATTATGAAAGGTGAGACGTGTATTACATCTGTCCATGGCCTGACAGATGGCTCAGCAATGTTTCTTCCTCTTCTTCTTTTGCAACGCCGACGAGTTTTACCTCATCTACTGACCGTAGCAGCCGTAGCAACGAAACTCATTCATTTTCATATTTTCTATTCTAATCACTAGTTACAAGACACTCTGATATGGATAATTTCATAGTTTTGGCCAATTTTCTTAAGGTTGAAGATTAAAAGTGAAGTTTTAGCTTAAAATCAGCTGTTTTATCTCTGAAAACGTGAGTTGTATGCGGTTAGCTTCTATTCAGTTATCTCTTACATCATAATATAGATGTATTATTCTTTTAATTATATATAATTTTCGTTAATATCATTGAATTTTAATTTTTTCGGCTCAGTGATAACGTAAAAGCAGCCGCCGATTACGGATAGGCAGCTAGCGATTGTTGTCGCATCTATCGCCATCCTCATACCTGCAGACTAAGGCTCAACATCTGCATTTAAGCTGCTCATAAATCTTTCAGCTCAAATTGATTCTTTGAGATTTCAATCTGTTGAAGATTGCCTGAGGCAATTTTTTTGTTGAGGTGGCTGACTTCTGAGCAGCTAACACATCATGCTCCAAAGTAGTTGTTGGAACATAAGCTAAATCTTTCAATACCCCGCCCATTTTACCCTGAGGTTTAGGACATATAGACCTTTTTCTCTATCTCTTTCTCTTTCTAGGTTCACAGAACGGGAGAGGTGAGGAAAAGACTTTGAACTGATATAAGGTTAGGTAGAGGAAGTAGAGAAATACAAGACATTGAGAGATAATTCAGAGATAACGGACGTTATGTCAAATGAAGAGTAGGAGGCGATAAAGAAGAAGAAGAAGAGATTGCCTAGGAAAACGTGATAGAGAGAAAGAGAGAAAGAGAAAGAGAGAGAGAGAGAGAGAGAGAGAGAGAGAGAGAGAGAGCTGTTCCCACATTTTCAAAGAAGAAGAAGAAGCAACCGACGACATACACATACATACATACACAAGAGAAGAACTTGATTAGTTCTCTTATATATTTCTCTTGTTTACTATATATTTTAAAGTGTAAACATCTTCTTAAATAGTTAATCAATCAAAATCATCACATATCTATCAGTACTGCAACAAGTTGCTACTCTTTTATCTTTCGTTAACTTCATTTCCATCTATTTCTTCTAATATATTCTCAGCTGAACTCATAATTTTCTTCTCAGATTTGAGCTTTTCCTTCATTTTCTTAACATGTTCCGTTGTATTTTAACCAAAAATTGCTGTTCGCTGTACTCCTTCTGAGCTTTGAGCTCTGGATTTTCTATTATTCTTCTTCTATTTATGGTTTTGCTGTTGTATGATGTGTTTTTTTTTCAATTTTCGTTATAGTCTCTGTGTGCTTTAGCAGTATCTACATAGGGTGATTTGGCTTTGTTTTCTCCTCCTCCTCCCCCCCCCCCTCTCTCTCTCTTTCCAACTGATCGCTTCTACTTCTCTCCCTCCATTCCACTACTTTCCCTCTCCTGTTACCTTGCAATCCTTCGGTCTTATCCTCTTTTCAAACTATGGCAGTCATTTCAGTTATTTCAACACTCAAAATGGAAAAATGCGATGCTTCTTAAGTCTTATAACGAGGGTTTTTTAACCTCTTTACTCTTTCTATCCATACCCTCCTTATCCCTTTTCCATCCTCTCATTGCTGTGGTCATTTTTATGAAATTCTCTCCCAAATACTACGCAATACATAGAGGGACAGACAAGTCAGCGTATGAGAGAAGCCACACGAAGAGGAAGAACAAGAGACTGAGGATAATGTCCCTGAAGAAGTTATGCATTTGCTCACACATCTTTTCGGTCAAATACTACGTTTTTGCGACAAAAATGAGACGTCGTCTTGACATGCTTTACTCAGTTCTTTTCGTTTCTCTCACCCTGTTACTCTGCTTAATTTCTCCATTTTTCTATTAATTTACATGCTTCTCCTTCATTTTTTTACAATATTTTGTTATTTGTCCCTTCTTCTATTCTTCGTTTCATTTATTAATTTCGTTACTTCTTTCATCTTGGATTATTTGAAGTCGATCGTTCAAGCACAAAAATGCCGTGAATAATGATTTTTCCAACTGGATTCACATCATCTTACTATATTATCTATTATATTTTACTATTTGTACCTAATATTCTGTCTATTAATGCTAAATGTCCTGATCAATGTGAATGCGAGGAAACGGAAAAAACGGTTTGTGCTCTTCAATATTTCACAGAAAAACACGAAAGGTTGAGAGAACAACAAGAAGCAGCAACAGCTGAATGCCTGCTTGCTTGCTTGCTTGTCTGCTTGTAGTAGCGACAAGCATTTGCATGCTTCTTAATCGTCGCATTTGCTATTCTCTACTTCTCTCTTACTCATTTCCTTGAGCTCTCTGCTCCAAAAAGAGGAAAGGAATTCACGACTTCAACTTCATCCGCAGACGTTTCTGAGATTGTCGGAGAAACAATCAAGCTGTAAGATTCAGAAGTCGACTATGAGCACCTTATATACAGCATAGGTTAAGAATCAAACAACCTGAGAATAGATAATGGCTCTCATGTCCTTTCATACACGAAATTCTCACTTTCTTCAACACATTTCTGGCACACACTACTTGTTGACCAACTTATAAACTAGAGCTTAAGCTTTTCAAGTTGGAAGAAGCATATGTGTACGTGCTAGCAGTGAATGTGCATATTGTTTATAAGCCACAATATCCATCTGAAGCATTTTTCGTCGTCATCAAAGCTTATAAATTATTTCTTAAAAAAAAGAACGTTGTCTAATTAAAAACTTTAGTTACAGCATTTCAAGCTGCTTAGCCGCCTATTATGCATAGTTAATAATATTTTTTTCCATTTCATTGCGTAATGTTTATGAAAAATTTAGAAATTTGATGATTTTCTTCGAACTACACACATACAACATCTATATGTATATCTGAGAGCATAAAAGCAGCTAAATTTGAACTTTTTTTGAGCAAAAATGGCTTCAAGACTGATGCTGCTGCTGTTTCAAAAGCCTTGTGATTAGCTTTCTCTATTAAACGGAACCGGAAAACGGCCACGAAAAATCATCATCAGCCGTTTCAGCCTTGTGGTTTTTCCGATTCCATTTTCTAAGATTAAAATATAACAAATTAATCCTTAACTTTAGCATTTGTTCGTTTTTCTATTCTCAAAATTTCATTAAAAAAGCCGAAAAAAAGCGATGAACTAAGCTTCACTACTAGTAAGGCGCAGCAGCCCCGCCATTCATCTGTCTGGTACTATGTATGTATATGGTCAATGGCGTTGACGTCAAATAACATGCTTAAGGCTATTGCTCTTCTAAGCTGTAAGCTGTAAGCAAGCTTATTTGCTTTTTGATGTTTCTTTTTGAAATGTGATTGAAAGAGGAAAATAAAACAAAAAAAGAGGATAAGAGATAGAAGATTCGTGTTTTAATTTTTGTTTTATGTCAGGTGACATGTGGTGGTATGTTGATTCTAACATTTCCCGATGTTCTGCCATCAGGTTAGAGAATTTTTTTCAATTTTTGTCAAGAAAATACATCAAATTATCATTTTAATGTTTAGGATATGATGTATTACTAATGAGAAATACAAGTATACGGTCAATTCCAAAGAATTCGTTTCGTCGAATGGAAGACCTAAGAGAGCTTAGGATTGAAAATGCTGAGCAACTTGACCAAATTGAAAAGTTTGCATTTAAAGGTCTAAAACATATTAGGTTTGTTTGTTTTTTTATTAAAGAAATTAATATAAATCTTCGGAAGAAGAGAGAGAAAGGGAGGGAGGGAGAGAGAGAGAGAGAGAGAGAGAGAGAGAGAGAGAGAGAGAGAGAGAGAGAGAGAGAGAGAGAGAGAGAGAGAGAGAGAGATACTGGCCAAGGGGTACAAGAACTGAAATTATATGATTGTTAGTATGTAAACCAAAAGAAAGAAAACAATTATTTACAAATAGAAAGTCAAAATTATTATTTTGGTCAAGAAAAATGTCAGTTGCTATTGATTAACATCCTTTATGAAGCTGAAAAAAAAGTTGAAAAAGCGGAAATATGCTTGAATGATAATCAGCAAAAAAAATATTTTTCCCTCAAAATTGTTATGCTAACTTGGGTAAAATAAAGCAAAAATCGGCTTGTAGCATGAAAAGTTGTCAGAACACTTGACCAGATTAAGTAATTTAATCCAAAATCTCCGATTTTTAAGCAGAAAAATAGAAAAAACTGTGTTTGTTATGATCAAATTGAAGAAGACACAAGAGTCATCAGGGGGATGGGGATGTTAAATAGGGAGAGAGAGAGAGAGAGAGAGAGGGAGAGAGGGAGAGAGAGAGAGAGAGAGAGAGAGAGAGAGAGAGAGAGGGAATGCTAGATAAGGCTCACATGGCTCATTGAACTCAAAATTCTAAATGAAACATCAATTAGAATTATTAGACAATTAAAGAAAATATGAGAAATTATCGAATCCATATATGTATAAATGAATTATTAAATTGAATAAAAATCTAATTTTAGGGTCATAAGCTTTATGAATTGCCCTCGTTTGAATGAAATTAGTAAGGGAGCTTTCTCTGGAATTTCCAACAAACAAGGCTTGAAAATCTTATTTCATGAAACTCCTATTCAACGAATACATGGTGGAGCTTTCAGGTATGACGATTCCATGAGTCATGAAGCTCACATTGACGAGAATTTGATTTCAGGCACGCCAGTAACATACGAGAACTATCCATATCAGGTAGTGAGCTTGCACTATCACGACATGCCTTCGCATCAATTACTCAAGTAAGTTGCAGCATTTTATTCACAAATTAAAGCATTTTCTCAAATTTTGCAGCTTGATTTCCTGACGTTAAGTGGAGTTGTTCTTGCTGAACCTCAACTGTTCACTAACTCATCTCGTTTTCATATAATTCACATTAAAGAATCACAATTTGAATTAACGCCAAAGACATTTGAGGGATTAGCTCATGTGCATCAGGTAAAGCTTGCTTAATCTCTACCTTGTTCATCACACAAATTTTCCCAAAATCAATTAAGTTTCACCTCATTAGCGTAGTAGCTATAACGGTTGGCAAAGCAGGCGGAATTGTCACACATAACCGAAAAATCCATTAATCTTCTCTCCGCATATGCTCCAAGTTCATCTTCAATGATGCTGAGCTTACATGACATATGTCTCAAAACCTGATCTATTATCACAAACTTTTCCAACTTGTTGTGAATGGATGGAATTGAAATGCTGAATGAGAATGAAGTTCTAAGCTTAGCAAGGGATACAGTCAGACGAAAAACAGATCCTGCGCTATAGCTTTCGATTGCCATCAGCTTGAACAACCTGAACAACTTACTTTCATTGCCATCATCATTATCAGCTATTCTACTCTTCATATGTTGATCATCTGTCAAATAAACGTCAATCTGACGAGAAATGACCGATGTTCTTCTGAATATTGACGTTGTAATTTCATTGTCGATGTGTGGCTATCGACAGCCACAAATCAAACGATTAAATCTTTACGAGACACATCAAAACGATTTTTAATTATCTCACTGCTTCATATCTCACCTCTTCTAATCTTACACTTCTGAACTATTTCGGGGAGAAAAGAAATTTGAAACTGTTCCACGAGTGTTAAACGTTGACAACATCGCCATGCATTCTCGTAATCATGAGTTCAACTTCTTGAAACTTATTTTAAGTTTTCAAGTTGCTGCCTTGTAACTCTGATATCTTAGACCTGACAGGCGCAACGTGCATTTCTAACTTGAAACCTAGAAAAATATCAAAAAAACTTTCTGAATTGATTCTAGGTATGACTGAAAATTCGTCCAAAGCTGTTAGAAGCAGTTGTTAAACGAAACATAAAACCCACCCGTCCAGCTTTTTGGCTCAATTTCACTTTGAAATGGCCGACAAGTGAGAAGCAACTTGAATTTTCTAATAAAATCTAAAACTTAGTTAAAAACTTGAAGAAAATGAGCAAAGGGATGATAGGTACAGCTCAAAATTTAAAAAAAAATGAGGAATTCCCATCAAAGCAAAGAAGAACGTGACAGGTTTAACGCCATTTGCTCAGAAAATAGTGGAGAGAGGAGTAACATTTCCTAATTTTAGAGGTGAACTAGAAGATCTTATGACGTCCAAGTATAAGGGGATTAATTGAATTCTTCATTATTATGAATTTTCTCTCAACAAATTACAAAAGATTTCAAAATTAATTGAAGAAATACAATGAAAAATTTTTTTTCAGATACTCATTCAACGATGTAAAATCGCAAATATCGCTAGTGGAGCTTTTGATGGCTTACATACTGTAGAAACTATAGAATTATTTGATAATCAAATCAACATGTTAGCTGCTCGAGCTTTCACCGGTGAGTAAGTATTCAGATGTGAAGGCTGGCTAGTTAGTCCGTACTCAGTTAACTCGGGAATTTCAAGAATTCCCTCACAATCAAACGTTTTGGATGTTACGTATTATGAATATTTTCGGAACATAAATGATTTTTTTTTACTGAAAAATACTAATTTTGACTAAACGTTGTCCGGTTAAAACGAAAACTTCCGTTTATTTACAAAATTATGAAACTAGGTTCCTCAATAGGTCCGAACGCTTTTGAATGTTCCACCCCTGCTTGATTCATCACGATGTATTGTCTCTAATGTGGGTATCATTGTAGGAGTTGTGAATCTGGGACGTCTTCGGATAGCTCGTAATATGATTAAGAACCTTGAAACAACTGAAAGCATACTATCGGATGCTGTTCAAACACGATTCGAAGAGAATACTGTAGAATGCGGATGTCATATCAAATGGATGCAGGCACATCCGGTAAGTAATTGAGCTGACAACAAAGATAATTCATCTTTACACATCTCATTATAGGATCGCAACTTGTTAGATTCCAATTATTGTGGCTCATCAGGAGTTTATCGGTCAATTCACACATTTCTTAAACATCATTGTGAAAATAATTATACTTCTAGGTTAGTACATATACTCATATAGTGCTTGAAACTGTAGTTTATGCCATCAAATATATCCTAAACTTGACTTTCAACTTGAGCAGCATATCTCAAGTTGGAATAAAACCAAAGCTTCTAATACCCTCGTGGCAGAAACAACAATGTTACTCTCAAACTCTTCAAATGCAAATAAGCATTTCAAGCTTATTCAACTTACTTTCAGGAGTGTTAATGCACAATCATCATCTCGGGTTCAAAATAATCAAAATAAGGAACAAAATAGTGGAATATCTGCAGGAATATCACTGCTCGTTTGGGCCATTTGTTACATTTTGATGTTCTGATTCTAAGAACTCCTTACTTCCATCCCTATACCTCATACCATCTTCAGTTTTCGGTGCCTTTTACATTTGTTTTTCTTTTCTTCTTATTGTCCTCTCCCAAAATATTTTTATAGTCTTTCATCCATCCATACTCGCATCAGAATCTCCTTCCCCTTGTTGTGATATAAATTATTTGAATATTGTTTGACCAATTCATACACATTATATATATGTATGTAAGAACTATATCAAATATCTTTTACAAACTTTGTTATCAAATTTTCTTGAAATTTTTCCAATTAAATGATTAATTATGCCAAATAAAACATTTATAGTCTCATATGTATAAGAAATCCAATGTATTATGCTAATGAACCAGCACATGTTGCGTGATAACTGCGTCACCAATTTTCATTTTCATTGTTTTCAAGTATACGAGCGGTTGCATTCAAATACTACCTTTGTAGATTAAAAACAAGAGGGACTTCAGACAAAAATTAAGAAAGAACGGTTTAATAAGACGGTTTCATTGTAGGAAATAACATTTCAACAAGTAACAATTTTTTGATAACAATAATAACGAAACAAATTAAACAATAACAACTAAAATTGAATATCTTTCATTTCTTTCTGACTCAACCTTCCTCTCTTCATTTTTCTCAGAAGTCTGACATCACTGTCGAAATCATCCTTTTCTAATTTTTCTTCTTTTTCTATCTTTCGTTTCTTAGATTTTTCAGTCTGTAATTTCAATTTTAATATTTAAACATAATTTCTTGCGGACAAACCTTAGCTTCTTCTGCTTTTTCTTCCTTCGTTAACTTTTTAACAGGTCCCTTATGCTTATTCATTCTTCTTTCTTTCTCAAGCTTATCTTTAGCCTTTTGTTTCATTGTGGCAACTCTCTTAGCATGTTTATCTTTCATAATCTTAAACAGATAGATTTCATGCATTCAATATACGAAAAAACTAACTTTATCTCTGTTTTTCTCCAGGTTGGGGTTAGCATAAGAAATTTTCGAGGTATCAACATCACTTCGTTCAAACTTATCTAAATCTGTTCTACCGGAAAGTTCTCTCATTTTGGGCAGACGTAAAATTCCATAACAATGGGCAATACCAGGAACATCAAGTTCTAATGATGATACGGTTATATGCAGAAAAACAGAAGGAAGTTATACCTTTTAATCCACAAACAACATTACTGTCATGCTTCACATATGATTCTAAATGACATACAAAAGCTCTTGAACCTTGTTCGAGTAATTCTCTGAAAGAATCAGAGTTTTAAAATATATAAGAACATTGATAGAACCTGTCAGCACAAGCCATCTTGATAATCTTTTCTCGGAGTTGCTTAGCCTTTTCAGTGCTATTAGTAGGAACTTTAATTTCTTTTAGAGTAACCTGTAATTCAACCACTTTAACCAATTAAAAACCTTAACCGTTACCTGTTCATGCTGAGTTAAGAAGTTAACATAAGCTGTTTGTTGTGGAGTTAAAACTAAGAGAGCATTTCCTTCTCTTCCATTTCTTCCTGTTCTTCCAGCACGATGAATGAACCAGCTGAAATTGAATTTAAATATTTTCAAAAAAATAATTCAAAGATACCTGGATACTTTAGGAATTTCAAATTGAATTACCCAGTCGATGTCTTCAATGTCAATTCCTCTAGACATAACATCAGTAGATAACATGACGCCATTTTGATCTTTTCGGAATCCAGCGATCTACAGAGAGAAAAGGTTTATAAAATAGAAAAACTAATAAAGAAACCTCATCAGTTCTCTGTTTAAGACTGCTTTTTCCATGAACAGAATAAAGTTTTCTCTTCAGTTTAACATGTTCCAAAATCTAAAATAATATGAATTCGTGTGAATCAACGCAAAATATGAATGAAACATACATTTCTGAAATATCTTACAACAGTACAAGATGGGAAAAATACTAAGATCTTCTGTTCCGGCTTGCTACGAATGAATTCAATAGCGCACATCAATTTTTCAGCAGCTTCACAAACCTGAAGAAATACTGTCAATCTATTTTTGAAATTTCTGAAACTTACTGTATAGTAATTGCTTAAAGCTACTGGTGCTACAGTTTCAGCATTTTCTCTAAGTTTGATAGTTTTAGCATTTCTCAATCCAAATACAACCAAATCTTGTTTTTCTTTTGCCTAAAAAACACATTTATTAAAATTAAAACTTAAAATAATTACTTGGGTAGCAGAGAAAAGGCCAGTTCTCCTTTGTTTGGGAATAGCATTTAAGATTTCTTTGATACTGTAACAAGAAAATAATCTCATATCAATGCTTCTGATCACTTAC
This sequence comes from Auanema rhodensis, assembly GCA_964057225.1. Taxonomy (NCBI): domain Eukaryota; kingdom Metazoa; phylum Nematoda; class Chromadorea; order Rhabditida; family Rhabditidae; genus Auanema; species Auanema rhodense. Next base: position 15,187,782 of record OZ059895.1, read on the forward strand.
TGAACTTCAAATTGACTCTCACTGAATCTATCAGCTTCATCAGCAATCAATACTTCTACGCTTTTTAAATTTCTTCGAATCTTATCATCTTTATCCAGTTGAAGCATCTGATATAATCTTCCTGGAGTAGCAATCAAGATATTTCCACTAAAATCACGATCATAAATTTAAAAATAGCATGTATCACTACATACCCGGACTTCTTTAGCCTCTTCATGTTAACATCAATCTTTGTGCCTCCGATAGCAGTAGCAATGGTATATCCTAATTCAGCTGCAAATGGAGCAGCAACCTGAATATCAATCAATTCTTCATTATACTTATTCCGTCAATATCTTACATTAGCTATTTGTGTGGCTAATTCCCTAGATGGTGTGATGATAAGTCCTCCAATATCATCTTTTCCCAACTGAAACTCATTTATCTTGGAAAAAAGTTCAAGAAACAACAAAATACCTTAGTTTTAGTTTTCAAAAGAGTGAACAATGGTAAGAGAAATGCTAATGTTTTTCCTGATCCTGTAGGAGATTCAACAATAACATCATTAAACGATAGAAGCTGTACTCCGGCTTTAATCTGAAAGTTATTTCTTCATACAGAGTCGCGTATATTTTGACTCAGAAGCCTGAGTGCTTGGCGGAACTCGTGCTCTGTTTGCACCCCAGCTGCTACACAGCAATATCGATCTCCCCCACTTCGGCTTTATCCTTTCTCTCTACTTATGTATTGTTTAGTAATTTGAAATTATTTTGATGATAAATTGAAAATTATCGAATTGTTTTAAAATATTTCGTAAATTTTCGTAAACATTTGTCTATTAGAAATTATTGAATTTCATATATTAATTTAGATGAATACTGAAAATCCACAATGGGGTGATTATTACTATCAACATAAACGACCAAAAGGTAGAACAGCTTGGGTTTTGGAAATGATTAATCATGTTAATAACAACGTTCCAAGATTCAATGATATTTTTGATGAGGTAAACACCACAACAATTTTCTCATTTACAGTATATTTAGGAAACATTCTACGTTTTTGCCATTTTAGTTGTATTTATGTCAGTCTTAACAGCTATATTCTTATCACGAGTAGTTGGAATTAAGATTAAAGAACATGACATAACTATAAACAGAGATTGGGGAGAGCCTAGACCAGCTGGTATATTTTCATTCCCGTGGAAAAGTAAAAAAGAGTAGCATAGTTCTGTTGTTTCAAATTGTAAATAAAACTTTTTTGTTTCAATAAACATGCATAAAGCTTAGAAACAACAATATACTAACCTGTACATTAGTAAATTCCGAATAAGATTTCTTAAAAACTTTGAGAACACCTTCGTGTAAAAGTTTACTGTATGCTTGTGATTCCTTTGAAGCCACTGTCATGATCTGAAAACTTAAAATGATAAATATAATCTTTAACAAGCCATACATAGATTGATAATTAAAAACTAAAAATAATAATAATTCATTACAAGCATTACGTTATGTTTCAATTCTTTTCAAAAAATTTCACAAAAGTTTCAATCAGCAAAGACTACGCAACAGTGTTGTAAACAGCATGCATTGATAAAAAATCTGTCTAGATTCAGTGAGGTCTGCAGGCTGTTGGTAATTTGAAGAAATTTATAGCTTGTTAAGTAGGAACACATTAAACTCATTTTGCCATTATATAATTGCTATATAATTCTGATAATTCAACCGCTCTTTGCTAATGTTTTGTTAAAAATAAAATTGTAAATACGTGAAAAAACGTGAAAAAGCTTGAGTTTCAGGTATTGTTTATGATAAGATGAGAAGAACTTTTGAGAATGTTAAAACTAAAAAAAGGCTTTTGCTATGTGCAAAATAAAATTTTTCTGGATTACTACATCGTACTTTACGTCCATGTTCATGCTATGTAATATAATCCAAATATTATCTCTGAACTTTCAAATATGATGTTGTAAGATTAACTATTTGACCCCTAGTTTCACGTAAATCAGATAGTTTGAAGTTATTCTGTCTGGTTCAAAAAGTTTAAGCTGAGGTCAAAGTAAGGTGGCGCTTGTCATGAGAGTATATAAAGAGCTAACGAGCTGCTTGACAAGAGAACAACTAACTGGCTCTTAACCTTATGTCATTTTCATCTTTTGTACAAAAAAAAACGTACAGCTGTTGAATATCATAAGCTTTCAATGTTTTTTCTTTTTGAAATTAAATTAATCAGAAGAAGATACAATTCTTTTTCTTTGAATAGTATGTAACATTTCCAACTCCGTTATCACAGCCTGAATTTTTCTATGGCTTTACAGAATGGATAGAGCATTCCTATTCGCACTATGACAATTAATTCTGAATCAGATTTTTTTTGCTTCAAGATTACATCATCATGTTAAAAATACATTTTTTTCAGTCAAATTCTATCTTCTTCCTCAATTAATCTCATTTTTTGTCTATCTTACCGCCACTGTGCTGAATTTGAACGCTGTAATGGGAGGGACAAGCTGAGAAGACTGAGAGCTTGTGAGAAGAGTATGCCGAGCACTAGTTCTGCTGCTGGCTTGACTACTTTTTCATACTCAAAAAACTTCTTTTAAACTTCCGCTCAGCATTTTTTATTGCAAATGTTCGTTTAAAAGTTTAAAGAAGTTGTTGAAATTATGTTTTCGTGCTCATAATTCTATGAAATTGCTTTCTTGCACTCTGTAGTTTTCCCATTTACTGCAAAATCCAGGAGATGGTTTGTATCGTTTATTCTGACTTCTGACTTCTCCTTTTCGTCTTTTCTCGTTGTCTCCTATCTCTCCAGAATACCTTTTCTTCATTCTCTAAGCATAAGTGCACCAAATGCTAATTAAGTTTTAACAGTTTTTAGTGAAATAGTCGAATAACTTTACACATTTTGCCAATTAGTTTTTCAAAGACGCACACTAGTTTTCTTGTTGTTGTAGCTGACGTCTCTCCCTAAGCATACTGCTCCAGCAAAACCATCTGTATTAGGCTTTTCCTCACTTTACTCTTGAATTATCGTTCTCATAATCCGATAATAATATCTCATTTTCATAGAGGGTAATCATGACTTGTGGGACACTACGTCGTTCATCAACACTCAACGACACAACTCTGCTACCAAATTATAAAAAATTTGAATTAAAACATGATCTCAACGACAATCGGGTAATTACTAAAGTAATTTAGTTTGGCTTCTTTTTTTTTCAAATTTCAGTTAATATTAAGTGTGTTAATGCTTTTGTGTGTGATTTTGGAGTGTGCATCTATTCAGTTTTGCTTCAAATTCTTTTTTTTTTTGGCTAATTTTCTCTTTTCTAACAAATCTTCAATTTCAGGTAGCTGACGAAGAAAAACTTGAAAAGATAGTTGAAGAACGATGCTTTGCTTGGTCTTGGCCTTTTTGTACCGAAGGTAAGAGTCTGATCTTATATTCCAAAACTTTTTTTCGAATTTTTTGAACTTCACTTGAAGATGTAATAATGTTTGAAAGAATTATCTATAATGCTCAAGTTTTTCATCTTTAAAGGTCTGGCTCATGGAGCTTACACAAGAGAAAAATTCATCGTATGTCTACCATTCAACAAAGGAGGAACAGGAGATAAGAACGGAACGGTTTGTAAAGTTTAAAGCTTTTCCTTGAACCTTGAAAGAGAGGACTTCCTTCTTCAATATGCTTGCACGTAGATGAACGAGGCCGCGTGAAATATGTGATCTCGTAGAACTTCAGAGAGATATTTCCAATTGTCTTCAATCTTTTCACGTAATCGGACTCGGCTTTCTCTTATAGTTTGTAGTAGAATCTTCTTTTGAATTGACAGCTGACAGACAATATCAGGATTACTTTTGTCTTGACTGATGACGTTGTGTAATATTGAGGAAGAATATATTGTGAATAGCATGATAGAGAGAGAGTAAAAGGAAAAGAGGAAGAGAGAAAGAATGAGAGAGAAAATATCTAAGGAGTTTTGAAACGAATGAGGTGCTAAGCCATCCGAGTGCCTATCCAATTTCTGAACTAAAGTTTCAATGTAAATATACATCTTGTAAACTAATAATTCGCCGAAAGCTTTATACATCCGGAAAATGTCTATTATTGGCACACTTTTCTTCAGGTTATATAGATCTAAAACACTTGGATAAACAAGAAAACCAACCTAACAACATGCTCCATCATCTTTTAACTTGGTCGAGGGTGTGAGATATCAAGTTCAAGATAAAAACCTAAAATTGATTGAATAGCAAAGCTACATCATAGACACCTTGGTTCAATTTTTGACAATTTTAAAACCTCTGATGGCAACTATTGGCCGGTCAGAGAGAGAGAGAGAGAGAGAAAAAGAGAGATCATGAATTTCACATCCTTACCAAGCTTACTGCTACCCCTTTACAGACAAAGCGATTTGAAAACATCTCAGCCAGCAACTATTCATGGAGTTTAGGCTTATCTCGTGACGCCAAGTTAGGTTCAACCTGCTTTTGGCGCTTAGAAATTGAAGTTCATCGTCATACTAATTCCATAGTACTTATCGCATCCAGGTAAATGAAGTTATGAATCGTTTACAAATGAAAATCGTTAATTTTCCAGAGATATTAGTCGTTATAACGAAAATACTAAACGATTAAAGCGTGTTCGCAAAGTATACAAGTTAGTTTAATGATTATTATTATAGAATAATTCAATTTTTTCTTGCAATTATCAATAAAAATGGAAAATGAAATCAAAATAATTAGAAATACATATAAGCCTAACTATACATGTTCAAGTTTCAATTGAATTATGTACTTTTAGACTAATACGTACTACTGTAGCTATTACAGTATCTTAAATTCGTCCAATGTTTAACGATTGTACTTTTAGCCTTCCGGACATTTATGATGTTACTACAACAACTACAACCATGTATGATTGGGCTGTTGTAATTGAAGCTAAGAGACGACATGTCTATCGTCCATTATTGAAGCGTTCAGATACTTCAAACTAACTATTATAACTATGTATTTAACTATATATATATTTTCTTTGAATCCTAAAGAAAATATAGTTAACATACAAAATATATAATATACATATATCATATTGTACATTTCCTTTCTATTTTATTTGTATTCATGCTTTCAACATGATATATTCTGGAAAGAATCTTGAACTATGAGATTCGAATCGCATCTGAAATCTCGTCTGAAGTACACAAGTTCTTCATCTACACATCATATAAACTGACGACTAGGCTCTATACTACTACCATTATTCTAATCTACTGTCTCATATACGTGAAGTAATTTGTTAATCTCACGTACATTTTACGTCAAACGAAATCTAGACATTCTAATTCTCATAACGAACGAGAACGGTTGCTATAATTCTCATCAACTTTTTAATTAATATCTTTAATTATTATTCAAATCAATTTTATTTTAGTTAAATATATATTAATTTTTTTTTAAACAAAATATATATTTAGTTTAATTATATATAAACAAAAAAAATTAATAAATAATGTATATAATATAATAAAATGAATTTGACTTAGTTTACGATGTAGTTTGCTTCTTCATATTTTTCTTTTTCATCATCGTCTCTGTGTGTATATTTTTATTTTAAGAAAAAAAATTGTTTTATAGTTATGTACAGAAGATAAAAAAAAATTTATCGAATCGCCGGTTCATCAAATAGGTATTTTGGAAGAAAAAAACGTTCAAAAACATTTGTTCTAGAGTACATATACGGTATGGGGGTAGAGGGAACAGGGAGGGATGGAGGGACGGAGTGTATCTTCCATAAGATGGACAACTCACTGTTAGTTCTTTCAACTTTGAACTATCAAACGTTGAAAGATCGTATACAGAGGGAAAGACGGTATTTCACCGGAAATATGGAATGTATCCATTGAAGAATGATAAAGAAATAAATAGAATAACGTATTATACAGTTCAATTATGAATATTTCTTGGAGATTATGAAACAAGAGAAGAGGAAACTAGGAAGAGAGAGAGAAAGAGAGAGAGAGAGAGAGAGAGAGAGAGAGAGAGAGAGAGAGAGAGAAAGAGAGAAAGATTAGATGAGAGAAGAACATGGAGATGTTGAATTTGAGGTGATGTGAACTAACTATATGGCAACAGTCTCATCTATTTGAGATGATATTTGGTATGATTGAAAAGAAAGAAAATCAAACACTAGTCGGTTCAGTTGGGGATCGATCCTGAAAATTGGAAAAATATTGGAATCCTCGTTGTTTTTTCTTAAATAATTACCTGAATAGCAACAGGAAGTGAAATAGGTACAGCGGGAACGTTCTGATTACACGAGCGACGTCTGAAAATGGAATTGTTACACATGAGATGAAGATTGTATGTGAATGATGTTGAAGTTCATAGTTGTAACAAGACTACAGTAAGATTTGGTATCATGATTGTGAATGTAATGTAAGAGATATCATTCGAAATCGAACCTCTTGATTGGTCTTGTAGCTTTGTCGTCGTCATCGTCTTTCTGATCACTAGTTGTGAATGGATCAGCTGGTGGTATCTCATCTCTACATTCAGACTCAGCAAATAGTTGGCTAAGTGCAGCAACAGCTCGCTTTCTGAAATGCGGCGTAAAAAGCCATCTTATGAATGATCATCAGCTACAAACCTAGATAGATGTGGACGAGATGGAAGCTGAATATGCTCATCAGCAGGCTCTTCAAAGTCTCTACTGTAATGGAAGGAAAAAAGTTTTTCAGTTATATGTTCAGTCAGTATTTACCGTGAGGCAATGCTGACGAGCAAGCCTTCCAGCATCATCATTTCCTCTCGATATTCAGCAACCTTTTGATCAAGCTCAGCATATCTTTCGAATAATTGTTCTTCAACTGTATCGATATTCATAATTTTTTCTTGTTCTTCTCCTGCTTTTTAACCTAAAATACATAGAATAACATTTGAAAAATAAGAAAAAAATGAAATAAGAATAAGAAAATCAAATACGGATGGTTACAACGACATACAAATGAAAAACATTGTTTAGAGTTACTTTGCAAATTCATTGAAGTTGAGATAGTAGTTGTTACTCTTATCAATTGTCATCATAGATTCTGCTAAATCACGACTTCTTATCCATTTCTCACAACAGTTTATTTGAAAATGAGAAAGTGTGAGAGAGCTGATGATGATAACTGGAAAAAGCGGGTGAGAGGGAAAGAGAGGGAGGAGTGAGCAAATGGATAGTGAAATGAGGAGGAGATGCAGTATAAGGAAAGTCAGCCAAAAGACTAATAGAGATAAGAAGAGTATCGAGAATGCTGGTTATCAGAGAGAGAGAGAGAGAGAGAGAGAGAGAGAGAGAGAGAGAGAGAGAGAGAGAGAGAGAGAGAGAGAGAGAGAGAGAGGGGGAAGAGAGAATGATTCTTTACCAAATCATTAGTAACTATATGATAAACGTTAATATACTATAGTTCAGATCCATTCATCCGTCTGCAACAACAATAGACAACAACGAGCAGCATATGAACTACGAAATACAATTTTTCAAAAATTTTCTTTCCTCCTTTCATTTAAACCAAAAATACACGTACAAACCCAGAGTGATTTACAAGAAAAACGACATAATTCTATTGAAATATTTTGTACAAAATGAATAAAAGTGTGTTCAATCCAACCGTGTTGTGTTTGTTTTCAATTTAAAATGAAAATCTTCACGTGTTCACGTGAAGGTGACGTGAGAATAGGCTCAATGGCATTGGTATATGAGTACTGTTGTATTGAATTTTCAATAGAATGAAGCTTATAGAGAATGAAAATGAGATGATGTTGAAGCGCAAAATTGCAGTTTCAATTGAAATTTGCTCATCACATGTTAGTACAGTATTCATATACAATCTCTTATCGACATCTTGAGCTTACAGCATATTCGCATATTGGGTTGTTTCAGCAATACACAGTATGATCATACTTCTCTAGAATATTGAAAAACTATAGATAATGTTTGAATAATATTATGAAAAAGTCATTAAAGTTATAATATTTGATGAAAAGAAACGGCTGATTAGTCGAAATAGTTAGCATAGTTAAGCATTTGGAAAGCTGATATATACAGTGATTGACAAATGAATATTAATGTAGTTATAACTGTATTTGATTATACATATGACAAGTTTAAATGAAAAATCTAGACAAAAGACAGAGAAATGAGGGGGAGAACGGCTGGAATGGGCGCAGCTCGAACAAGCTACAATCAAATATTTCATGCTCAAAACATCGTTGAGCAGTTCTATAATGACATAATGCTGTTAATAGAACTCTGGAAATAGAGCAGAGTTTTCATTTGGCTCTGCAACCATACCAACTCAATCTAATTTAGATAGACACCAGGTATGGCAGCCAGGAATGAAGCAACTCTGAGGATAATGAGGAAATATTCCAGCTGCTATTTCAATCAGGCGGATTAGCTTTTGGGCTTGTTATCTGAGAGCTGAACGACCTGTTTCTAAGTCGTCAGAAATAGCTAACAGTCAACACCAATTATGAGCTGTGACAATGGTTGATGAGCCGACAAACAGTAGGAGGTGAGAGATAGATCTGGAGAAGCTGGTGAGACATGTGTTTGCATGTGATGACAAGCTATCAGAGCAAGTGGATAAGCATGAGACACGAACATCAGGTGAAGATAAGTAGGCTTTAGAGCTCATCTACGATTATGTCTCTGACTCCCGAGATGTTAAAGTGAAGAAAGCATGAGCTATAGAGAGGATGAAAGAGATGGGAGCCATTAAGCTGAACCTGTCAGCAATCTGGCTGTAGAAATGTACCTAGAGCATGATGGACACATTAGTGCGAATATCTTCTAAAAGGTTAAAAGAGCGTGAATTCATAAGAAATTGAGGGGAGAATCCATTTCCTGTCTTCATATATTATTCCTAGACAATTTCTACCTGAGTTCCTTTTCTCTCTCTCTCTCTTTATCTCTCTCTAAGAATTATGTTGGAAAGTCAATGTAATGTGATTGGCCATTTACGTAAAACATTATGTCTCGATATTGCGTTCTCATGCCCCCTATCTCTCTCTCCCTTTCTCCTTCGCTCCGTTAATGGATGGCACACCTGGTGCAGACTGTCAAGGAGACAAGACTATGAGTCCTTACTCCTGCATGTCTCTCTCTCTCTCTCTTTCAGTTGATGGCAATCTTGAAATTCTATTATATAATAGAATATATATATATGTATTACAATAAAATTACGTATTATACGCAATATATTATATAAAAATAAATATTTTTGTTGATAGTGAAGATACTGGATGATTACACATGTGAGGATTGTTCGGAAACAAGATGAAAACATATGAATAAAGAGGATGATAACTGGCAAATCTTGCCTTGATTCTAATAAGAAACAACACATGCTTACTGTAGTTTGACAAAAGATTAAGTTTTTTTCAGGGATAAATGTTTAAATGACGGATATAATCAAGCAAAATTGATAAGATTTATGTGTTGCATTGCGCCAAATTTGCTATCGAAATTGCAACTTGCCTCGTTTGTGCTTGCAAAACGATATTAACATCAACTCCACAATCACAAGCATATCTTATGGCAATTGGAAGCCTAATATGGTTTTGATATTGAGGTTCAATCAACCTCACCAATACATACAGCCAGGTGCTGAAGCTTAATCACCTTAGGACTAATGCCTGCTGTTTACAACCCGCCAATGAATAGGTCATTTAGCGTTGTTGTCATGATGAAGACGAAAATCCCGAATTAATTGCAAACTACCATACAATTCAATAACGTACGTGTATGAGCAAACAAGGTAAAGAGCAAGAAAATCTTTCATTTACCGCATATTTTCTAAAAATATTGAAGGACGGAGAGAGAGAGAGAGAGGGGGGGAAATGGCGATGATGGTACTGCACACAGGGCTGTTGGATGAAGCTGCTACAGTTTTCTAAGAATTATGCAAAATGATTCTACTACGTAGCTGTCCGTAAGCGAAATTTCAAAGCAAAATAGAATAGAGGGATTGAAAAAGGAAAATAGTGATAGAACAACAGAGCAAAATGAAAGTTTTGGAATTTTTGAAGAAGAAGGAGGGACAGGTGGAGCATACACCAACACACACACTTGCTCACTCGCTCACGATAAAAGCGGAATGGAGAGCCAGGCGGCGCTTTCATGAAAATGAGAAATGAGCACAAGAAGTTGAATGATATATCGATGGTTTCCATAGCAACCATCATCAGATGAAGACGAGTGTATCGAGCATAATGGACAAATAACGAAAAATATTGGTGAAAATACAATGTAATTCTTGAAACTGCAGTCAATGTAATGAAATAAACAAATAAATTTAAAGATATAATAGAAAAATTTGGTAATGGATGGATTATGAAGCGAAATGAAGTGAGAATGAGATAAAAGAGATTTGAGGGAGTCAAATTAGTAGCATAAGGTAGTGATTGAGCTTATGGAAATTATAATTTTCGAGGCAAAAATTTTTGAGAAATAGTAATAAGGGAGAAGGGAGAGAGCGAGAGAGAGAGAGAAGTATTTGAAAATGAAACAAATTTAGAAAAAATGATAGCTCAGAGTTCGAAAAACGAAAAGTTGTTGAGTAGTCTGTTCTGCTCATTCGAGACATTTCAAAGCTGCCACACGACACAGTTGGAGATATTGAGAGTTAGAGGTGAGAAGGGGACAACATCCCCCAAGAAAGGATGCTGTTCACAAAGTGCTGTACGAGCATATGTAGTGCTTGGAGCATTACAAGAGCAAAGACGGATGAATAAGGAGAGACTAAAAGGCTGAGGAGGAGAAATCGTTAGTATTGCGCACAAATCACCTCCATCACTTGTCTCTTTTACCTTCCTTCTCTTCACTATCCATTCTGTGTTCTCTCCTTCTCCCTCTCTATCTCTCTCTCTTATTTCGTTTATTCTCTCTGAGCTCTCTGAGCTAGATGCTCTCGTTATATCGTGTTTTCTCTTTATGTTAAGATCTATATGTTTGTATGTGAACAAACATTGAAATGCTTTTGGTTCACAGCTTGAAAGATAAGATACGAGGAGGAGAAGAGGATGATGACGAAGACATAGATAAAGAGAGAGAGGAAGAGATAGATAGAGAGAGAGAGGGGGAGAGGAAAAGAACAAAAAAAGAAGAAGAAAGAAGAATTAGTTAGTCCCAATAAGGCTAATCTCTTGTTCAACATGTATCTATTTGAATACAATTTATAATAAAATAAAAAAAAAAGATAATTCCACTCAAAGATTAGACGACCAAAATCAAAATGTTATTATAATCCGCAAATATTATTAAAATACGGAAAGTGCGACTAATGTGGTTTAAAATAAAAGAGAAAAAATGTCATTTTAACAGAGAATTGATGACGGTTAAAGATTGGCTGGTAATTATTCAGAATAAAGTCATCAACTCCGGTACATGGCCAGTCAGTCTCTGACGATCGAGAGGTGCGCATGCTAGAAGAGAGAAAGAGAGAGAGAGAGAGAGAGGTACCGGGTGGGCGGCCTGTGAAGAAGGGGTGTGGAGGTGGTGATGAAGACGATGGCCGGAGAGGGAAACTTGGAAGAAGAGAACATGAAGACAGAATGATCTACAGATAACAAATCTCTATATGTATGATGAGAGACGTCAGACAGTCAAAGATAGAAGGACGTAATGAGGTCATAGATGGTAAAGGTCTGATATCAATTAGATAGCTGACTCCAGATTTTCATGCTCCAATCGAGGCACTCAGTATATCTGTCAGTTATCTCTATTCATTGGTCTCACATCATACAGTCCAATGCAAGAAATTATAGATTAGAACAACATTGAGACATATATAGACATACATACATACAATCAGAAAGCCAGTCAGCCAGTTAGTCAGTCAGTTAGTTCGTCAGCCAGTCAGCCAGACGAAGAAAGCCGTAAATGAAGTGAAAAGATAGAGACAATTTCCTACATCATATTGGCCTTGGAGAGACTGTGTGTGGCGACTTCTTCTAATTTCGGATGTACGGGTACTGTATCCGACGTTCAGACTTAACAAACACGTTTTTCAATTATGTTTTGAGAGAGAAAAACAAAAAAATTTGGCCAAAAATTCTGCTTTCATCAACCTTTTAAACGCCTGGATTCACAAAAAGAAAAGTTGGAACGAGGAAATGATGTTCTACAAGTGAAAAACTAATCGAATTTTCAAAAAAATAATCATCAAGTTCAAGAAAAAGGCTAATAAAGCAGCATGTCCAGCATTGTCAAACATTATTATATCATAGAAAGAAGTTAAAACTGTGTGTATGTGGTTATTTGAATGTGCAGAGTAGACGGCTGTCTTGTGTGACCAACACAGAGGGAGAAAAAGACACAGAGAGAGAGAGAGAGAGAATTGTAGTCGAGGGGGGATGACGATGGAGTAAGGTGGTTGGTGTTAGGAGAAGGATAAGAAGGAAACAGAGATACGGGGAGTGGATTTCGGTGAGGCTTTAAGGAGACGACACAGAGAGCAAGAGAGAATATCCGTGTGGTTACATATTATCCAATTCCCTTCTCTCTCTCTCTCTTTCTCTCTCTCCCTCTCTCTCTCTCTGAAAATTTCTCCAAAGTTCAATCTTTGTAATTCCAAATTGATTGATTATAAATTTTATCTTGCTATGTAAGCAACAGAACATTTTGTCGCAAGACAATTTCCTTTGAAATTAAAAAAAAAAAAAAGAAAAAAGAAGAGAAATAATTCCGTTTGAACTACATTTATAAACTGATAATCAGTGATTACGATGGATGCTTTGAAAATGTTTCTCAGTTTCCATCTTTGAACGAAAAATCGTCGTCTTTTCTCGTTCCTGGCTGGCATTATCAACAACGGAACTTTCGTTTCTGTAGAAATGCGCGAATTTCAGCAAAAATTTTGTGGAAGAACAAACCTAAGTGCACATGAAGTTTTACATTTCATATTTCAAGATCTCGAACTTGCAAACCATTATCAGACTGGCCAGGATATCTTTCAGACTTTCTCTATCTCTCTCTCTCTTCCTCTCTAAAGCTAGTCCAATTCACAATATCACCTAGCTAACTTCTTCTTCTTCTTTCTTTTTCAAGAAAAATAGTCATTTCATCAATAACAAAGACGAAAAATGGGCCAAAAAGAGAGAATACAAGTAGAAAAATGAATTAAAATTCTTTTTGATTCATTAAATCTGTTAACTATACTAGTCATTATCCAATCTAAGACGACCTTTTACCTCTTATTTTGCGGTTTTCGACTGAACAACGGAAAACGATGACGATATGATCTGACCTCCAATAGATCAAATCCATTTCCCCCCATTCCCTCTCTATCTCTCTCTATCTCCCATTCCCCTGCTCTCTCTCTCTCTCTATCTCAATCAAGACTAAAATTCCTTAAACAGTTATCTATTATAATATTTATGTTACAATTAAATTATAAATTAATAGAACAATATAAAACATATAATATGATATTTACATTTATCAGAACACAGACGTTTCTTCGAAAAGCTTTTAGATTATTGATGCAATTACCAACTTTATCCAACTTTTTTTTTAAATTAAAACTTGAATTAATGAAGTATTTATAGTTTCAATGTATTTATTATATTTATTAATACAAGTAATTTCTTATATGTTTCTTAATTCAGTATGAAATTTCGTATATTCCTTCTGCTGTGTATTGAAACAGTTGTTGTCGCAACTCGAAGGTTGGTAACCTTAAATATAAGATTTATAGATATTTAAACTAAAATTTGTTACGTTAATAGAAAAACAAGAGGACATTTTGCAAAATGCATTAATTTCCTGATTATTTAGATATCAAATAGATTTGGATGATAGTCCGGAAAATCGTTGGAATGGCGTCGTGCGTGACCATTTGCAACACATACCAGCTGTTATTGAAGAATCCAAGTAAGAGCATATGATAATGATTGTAACTCATTTCTTGGCTGCTCAAAACGAAAAGAATTTGTTAGAGGGGGGATTGGTTTCTTCTCTCTCTCTCTCTCTCTAGATGTATCTCTTCAAGTGTGGTGATTGTATATAGAGAGAAAAGGGCAAGATCAAGGTATTCCTCAAGAATATTAAGTTGAGGATAATTGAGAGTTTACAAGGACTTGATATGAGATTGGCTAGTATTTTACAATCAGCGGTTAAAATCAATAAGGAATAGCCGACACAAGACATTAGAAGATTACCTTGTATACCCTTGCATGACAATATCTTCGCGCATGGTCTATGATTATCCCCCTCTATCCAGACAAAGTCTTTGATATCTCTCTTATATACCGGGTTACGAAACGACATAGTAATATCTAATTAAGAATCAACGAAGTCACCTTCTTCATCTCACATTCCTTCTATTTCCCTCAATTCAACCTAAAACCAATATGCAACTATGATGACACCATCATCGTCGTCTTAATCTTCTCTCTCATGAGAGGGGTCAGCAACAGTACGTGTTTCTGATTTTATTCAGATTGCTAAGTTGTCAATTACTGAATACACTCGATACTGAACGACATCAAATTGACGTATAAATCTTGTTGACCAAGATTCAGCTGGCAATAACCCAACAAAAATTCGCGCAACGTCAGCTAGCCACTCAATCGACATTGCTATCGATGAGGCTCAAGTGGATGTTATAATTAATTAACTTTTCTCACCCTCATGTTCATTATTCATTACCCAAAAAAATGTATTTATCTTGACTTTTCGTCATGTTCTACCTCTCATATCATACCATACTATTTTCAATTTGTCCTTGAAAATTGACAGAAACTGGCAAGTTTTTTCACTTTATTTTTCTTCTGGTTAAAATCATTTCGAGATTGTCAAGATCTACGCAATGATAAGAACAACCTCAATTTTCTTAACCAAGTTCCATTAATTTTGAGTTCAATCTGCGAACACATTTAACAGCTTATTTTGATTGACAAGTGAGCGAACACCTTGTCCAATCTGGGGGCCAATTGATGAACTCGAATACGAAAACTCGAAAAACATTAAGCTAGTTGTAACACACATTAGGAGTAACGTCAGCAATAGTGAAGAGAAGTATAGGGAAGAAGGGGGGGGGGGTGAAGTTGGTAGAAAATTGAAAATAAATATAAACACAGCACATGAACAACCGCAATACAATAGAAATGAATTAATGAATAAAAAAATATTGGAAATTTGCCAATAAAGCTTAAGTCACGTACACGAGCATTCGATGCGTTGACGTCAAAACATGCTAATTAGCTCATGCGCAAACAAGAAGTTTGAAATTTGCGTCATTACCATTTGAAAGATTTTAATAAATTCCTTCCCTGTTCTGATACTAATTATAGTTTTCAATTTATTTTGCTTTCAGAAGTTATATACCTGCCAAGTTGCAACCATTCGTATGGTGGCTAGCAGCTCGAGTTGGCAAATTTTTTCCGGAAGAATATGAGCGTGAGCTGAGAGGTAATTTTATGCCAACGGCCATTGCATCAGAAATACCATGTATGTAGGGATTGCTCGTGAAGCAAATTTACCATTTGGAGAAGTTGTTGGCTTGAATATCTTGTATGATATTACTGCTTTTGATCGTAAACAGTGAGTATTGGATGGTTTGATGTCAACAACATCATGAATCACATGATTAAGCATTCTATCGGATTTGGGTTGCACATCTATAATTGCTGAAGATATCAAGGGTAATATCATACACGGCAGAAATCTTGATTATGAAATGGGATCACTTCTCAAGAATATCACAGTTTTAGTGGATTTTATGAAAAATGGAAAAGTTTTTCTTTCCCAGCTACCTAAAACATGAAGAACTTATAGATCTTATATTCGGGAACAACATTCGTACTTTACAATGGACTTCTAACTGGACAACGTCCATCAGCATTCACTGTTACATTGAATGCCCGATGTAAACATTCCCAACAGTAA
Source organism: Auanema rhodensis (assembly GCA_964057225.1). Lineage (NCBI taxonomy): Eukaryota > Metazoa > Nematoda > Chromadorea > Rhabditida > Rhabditidae > Auanema > Auanema rhodense. The sequence continues at coordinate 15,203,700 of OZ059895.1, forward strand.
TTCTGGAAATGATATTCTATTCAGATTCTGGAGCATACATTGACAACATTTTGATGGAACTGTATACACGATTCAGACGACCTGTATCTTTTTTCATCAGAGAAGTAAAGAACATACTCTGAACTGCTCATAACCTAGGTTTTCAGGTTTTGGAAACCACAAACAGCTTTAATGAAGCATTAACAGAGCTATCCTCCATTCCTCTCATATCACCATCATATATAATAATTGGTGGAATGAAACGAGGTGAAGGAGCAGTTATTTCCAGGTGTATAACATTCACATTTTTTCCACGTAAGACCAATTAATTTTAGAAATAGAATGAAAGCTGCTGATATCTATACATTGAGTAAAACAAGATGGTTTTTGGTTGAAACCAATTTTGACCATTGGAAGCAGGATGGAGATAAGCGGAGGTTATCTCACATTTCCACATGCAAATTTCATCAAATCTGCAATATTTAGAATAACGGCTGAACGAGCTTTAACTAAAATTGGCCAAGAATTGTTTACCAGGGAATATCTTCAGAATATATTAATGATGGAGCCTGTTCGAAACAATTTGACCATTTATTCAACAGTATTATCAGCAGCATATCCTGATGTATTTTTTGACACATTCAAAGTTTTGGTTTAAAATATGAGATATAAACACATTATATTATGTTATAAGATTTTGAATTTAACAAAAAACAACCGCTCTTCTTCTCTTTAATTTTAAAAATGAAATTCTACGTTTTCAGCCATGTGTTATCATTTTATTTCGCCAAATTGGGACAGTGCGGTTGTTCACAATATTGATCATAAGAGATCAAAAAGAGTTATTTTCCTTTTTATCATCACAAAAACTTGTTAGAAAGTTAAAAGATCAAAAGGAATAACAATGACAATCAGGCACATGCTCTACAGCAACTGAATCAACGTTCGGCAGAAATCAAAAAGCCAAAAAGAAACTGCCTCATGCTGGAATCGAACCAGCGACCTTCTGTTTACTAGACAGACGCTCTGCCCCTGAGCCAATGAGGCACACACGTGACATAAAACTTGTAAAATGCGAAAGTACCAGCCATATTCTGTATAAGTCATGGTGAAAGTATGAAAAACTCTGTAAATGATTGAAAAGAAAACTTTCGCGGTTATATCAATACGTCTTTATTTCGATTCAACAACAGCATTCAGTATAGAATAATTTGATCATTTCGCCACCAAATTTCAATAAAAACTAAAATTCTGTTGACTTGTAATGGATGACCCTAACTCAAGCTTGAAAGAGGTAAATTAAAGTGATTGTGGGGGATAAGCCGGTGTTGTTGGCCATATCAAGAAAAAAAACAAAAGATTCTAATTGGACCCGATCACTTTCATGTATCTAAAGAAACTCGACAAATTAGCGAATAAGCTGGTTACTTCACACGTGAATCTAATTCGATTTTCATTCTCATTTCTTCTATTCATCTCCAAGAGAACGGCTATTTTGAATTTCATTGAATTTCATCTTGTATCAATCCTATTTATCAGTATTCATTTCCGTTCGAATAACAGCCTTTGATGATTAATCCAGCCTATCCAACAAGGCACATTCCAATTTATTCTGATATTTCAAAATCTAAATTGCATTCAATATTATACTTTAATTCTCAATTTATATTCGAATTTTTAAAATTATTATTATTATTATTATTATTATTATAACTATACCTCATCTTCTCTCTCAACAATTTTATATATTTTGACTAAAATTTCATAGCATCTAATTCGTTCTTCGATCAAATATTTTTTTTCCGCTATTTTTGTTGCTTTTCTAGCTAATCGCATGGCGTTACTTATCTCATTTCTGAAATTCAATTAACAAAAAAAAACATTTCTGGTTGAGTTAGTGATGATTTGAGAAACAGAAACATACTTTTCTAATAAAATTTGGCTTTTTAAGCATAGTAATTCAGAGATCATTTCGTAATTATTAGTCGAATGCGCAAGTAATAATGCTTGTTCCGCTGTACACAGTCCGTTTTCCCAATCCAGTGTAATCGCATATAAACTGAAATGGCTCTGACTCAAAATGCTACATCATATCATTCTCATGCCTGGCTAGTTTCAACAAATTTTTCTGTATGCCCATCCCAACTCGGTGTTTCGTGGCAATATCAAGACTTTTCTTATACAATTCTTCCGACATTTCGTAGTTTTCGCGTCCAAGCTCGGCATCACCAAGTTCCATAGTGACAATCAGTTGTTCCAACGGATTTTGCTTGAAATACATAGAATTTTCCAGCCAAAAAAGGAAAAAAGGGAAAGATGTACCTCATCTTGAGTTAAATCAATAGTATAGATTTGATTATTATTCATTTTTACCAAATCAGAAACAATTATTGATCGATGCATGTTACCTGAAAAGAAATATTCCCAATACACGCATTTCCAAATATTAAAAACTTATATCAAAATCTAAGAATTCTTTATAACCATCAATTAATGGAATTATTTCTTTAAGTAATCCTTGTCGAATCAAAAAACGAATCATCGCTGAACGAGACAGAATTCGAGATGAAACATCAGCTGATAGATCAGCAGCCGTAACTGCCATCTATTTCTTCCAATTATAGCAAAATGGGTAAAGTTTATCACTCATACCGTTAGGTAATGCTTCCTTTGTTTCTGTTTTTTCGGAAGTTTCTCCAGAATTCTTGAAATTTCCAAACAGCAATTGACATATTCGCGAGTGCCTTTGTTCAAGTTGTCCAACATTTTCTACAAAAAATAAACCGATGTTGAATTAAAAGAAAAAGATAGATGCCTTCAGAATCATGACAGCATCATTCCAATCACGTTTGCTTTCATACATTTCGACCAGAATCTTGTACAGCTCATTCATTTCCTTTGAATTGGCATCTGTACACGACCGTATGCTTCGGGCCAGCGCAAATACCTTAGATGATTGGCCAAGACTTGCATAACTCTTACAAAGCAGTAGACTTGCTTTCAAATTCTGAACATCTCTCAGTTCATTAACAGAGGAAATAGCATCGACTAACCAATCTCTCATTAGCACTTTCTGATGCTTTTCGTAGAATTGCCATCAAGTACTGAATGCTGTCCTCGATACGTCCCTCTCTCAGAAAGCATAGATGTACCGATTCCATGCATCGAATCATGATTTCCGAATCATTCGACTGATATTTTTCCAACAACGAGAGACATTCGGCAGTTTTACCCTGGAATATTTTAGAATTATCAGTCAATATTGCTTTCAGATCTAGGGTGGACGACGGGAAACTATTCCTCCCGTATAAGATTATTCATCATTCTATAACAAAAGTCAATCAATACACCCTTATAACTATCAATATTTGAATTTTAACCATGAAACCAGCTGGTCTGCATACGTTATGTAATATGAAAGTATATACTGTTGATATATTTCTCGTAACTTCGATGTTTGCTCATTGAAATTATAACTTTACTTGTATTCCTTAGACTTCATTCATATTCTTAATTTTGAGATGAGAGTTTACTCTCTCTCTCTCTCTCTCTCTCTCTCTCCCTATTTTGCTTATACCTTCTTAATCGGAAATCATATAATCACCTACTTGAACAACATACGCACTTCCTTCCAAGACATGAATATGCTTTTTGAACTTCGTGATGATAGAACCAATTTTCATTTCTTTGATGGTTTTGAGCTGATTCAATGCAAGCTCTGGCTGTCCATCGAGGATCAGAAGTTCTGACAGCTGGATCATCTCTGCTACTAAATCATCCTCCGATAATGTCTGGAAGAAATCGAAATTTCATAAGAATTTCTCTCGAATAAAGCTGTTTTCCCAGCTTTTCTCCATTTTTGCCGATCTTTGATTTAAGATTTAAGACTATCTGATCTATGAACTGTCTTTCACCTAATTCTTAATAACTATTCAACCACTTTATTCACTAGTCTTGCTTAACTCACAGAACTATCAATTCGATGCTTTCGTTGAAGAATTGCCAAATGTATATCGCTGGACGCCTCAGCTGCTAGAGAGATATTCTTTCGAATATCTTGAACATGTGGAACTGAAAATTCAACATTTCCAAACATTAATAGTCGTTAAAACCGTTTAGTTGTTCTGCTATTTCCAGTTGTTGCTCATAGTAACTAATGGATTTACGATAATTCTTCTGTTTGAAGTGCGAAATTCCTAAATATCCGAGAACAGTCTCGAACATTTTTGGCTGTTTATCTTCCATCTTTTGACAATTTGTTAGAACTTGTATGGATTCTAAGCATAATTAGAGTTGTATATATGTATAATCCTGAATAGAGAGAAAAGTTCTAACCCGATGTTTGGCCTTGAATAGCCATCATAATTCCGATAGTAGCTACAATCATAAAGGCATCATTTTCCAAGCAAAGATCGCGTAGCTCGTCTATCGGAAATTCGTCTGAAAAATATTTTTCCTTCAATTACATTATCATCTATGATATTTTACTATATATTTCCAATGCCTTTTCCTTTGTCAATTGAATGTTTTCATTATTTTTCGGATCGAGCCTGATAGATTGGCAAAAGTGTACTAAAGCAGCCGATAATCGGCCTTGTCGCAGAAGTGCTTCAGATTTTCGTATATAAGCCTATAGTAAAGATAAAAACTTGATATTTATAAATAGAATAATGATAATATCTTAAAAAAAGAAGAAAATCCATTAAAAAAAACAAAAAACTGTTACGAATTATGTATTGTTTTACTGCTTATAGCTAGCTATACACATACCTCTGGCCATTGTGGACGTAGCTGTATTGCTAAATCGGCTTCTTTGTCAGCTTCTTCTATTCGATTCAAACGCAACAGAATACAAGAAATGTTGGCGTGAAGAGCAGCATTAAGTGGATGACAAACCAATGCTTTCTGGTAAATCTATAAAAATGAAATATAATAATTTGATATTTAACTTAATATTTGAATATTCAACCGCTCATCTCGTATTCTTTCGATTAAAATGAAGAAATTCATTTTTCTACACGTGAAGTGAAAAACATATTCTAATTATTGGTTTAAGCACGTCAATTTAAAATTAAGAATAAAAACCTCAAGGGCTTCCAGATCATTCTTAGTTTGTAGTGATATCTCTTCGTGATCCATTGAGTTTTGTTTGATCTCAATAGGAAGATCAAATGATCATTTTCGTGGTTTATCCTCGAACTTAAAGCATTAAAGGAATGTATAATATCAATTTTTGAAAATAGTAAGTATTTTATAAACGAAAACGAAAAAGAAAATAGAAATATACAGATATAAATCAAGAAAGGTGTAAGATATGTGAATAAATATATCAAAATAGTGAAGGACATGTATATCCTCAGCTATTTTTTTGAGTATTTGATGGTCAATCAGTCGTTGCAATGACCAAAACTAGCATTGATCTTCAAGTTTTTACAAGTAATTTTTCATCGAATCGACAAGAAAGGAGAAAAGAAGAGAAAACTGCAATAGGCTATTCGTGTGAAAAGATTGTATTCTATTATGTTCTCTGAAGAGAAGGTTAGTCTTTCCAGATAACATATGCATTTCATCAGATGGTATTCGGAAGACTGACGACAACGATATCGAATACAGTGTGAATGTGTTGGTGAAGGGTGAAGGAAAGTCAGTAGTTTCAGTTAAATTTCTATGTTCATCATCGTTATTTCTTTTTCTTTTTTCTTCATTTTCACATACAGAGGCTAATCCTGAATGAAAGCTAGGGGCTGGCTGATGAAGAGGGCGATATACGTCGCTGAAGAAGTGGACAAGTCCTTGAACGAAAAAGGCACTTCGAACCTTGTTTATGTTGTGTTGTTTCATCTGCCGCTGCCTGTAAACCTCTTTACCTCTCTCTTTCTCTCGCTCTCTCTCTATCTTTGTTAATCAGATGTCTTTTACTTTCTTTCTCATATGTAGAAAATCTGGACTACAAGAAATAGATAAATCTGAAAATATTAAAGAAAAAATGACATGAATGTTTGAGAACAATAGAGTGCAGACCCGAGAGAGGCTACAAGGAAGAGAGAGAGAAAGAGGATGAGAGAGAGAGAGAGAGAAAGAAGATAAAAGTCTAGAAAAACGAATTAACATTGGTGTGGTAAGTTTCGGAGAGAAATATCAGTTCCATTCATCATATGTATGTCACTTATTGGCTTATGAATCATTTAGATGTACCCTCCAACGAGCTAGCTGTCTAGCCAGAAGTAGCATTTTGAGTTTGCTTCGTACCTTTATTTTCCTTCTACTTTCGCTTTTCATTTCCATTTATGATCAATTTCTTTAAGTATTTGCTGTAAAAAAACTTGTAACAGCTCAACTACTAACTGGATAAATCCCAAAAGCCCTCGTTGTTGTTCTCTCAAACATATATAGATAGATGGATTTTTTTAAAATAAAAAGAAAATAGTAAAATAAAGTCATTTTTATGTTTTTAGCTTGTTAGAATACATGCTAACAAGCTATTTTCTCGGATGAACTATGATAGAGTTAAAGGACTGAACCAATTTTTCACATTTATCTTTCTGTTATCATCACAAATCAGCAGTTTGGATATGAGTTACGCTCACGAGAATCCGCACTTCTGCTATTGCTATTGCTTCTGCTACTGCTACAGCTAAGGCTACAGCTAAGGCTACAGCTAAGGCTACTATTTACATCGTTGTATGTCAGCACTTTTGTTTTATTTTCTTCATGTTCAGCCGTTTCACACATACGATTGTGGATTGTGGAGTACAGAAAAACACATTTGAAAATCTGAAGAAGAGATTTCCTTCTACCCCTCTTCCGCCTCGATCTCTCTCTCTCTCTTAGTCACATATGTACCTCGTTTTACATGAATCTACTATGACTACAGATAGCTGAAATCAAATCCATTATGTATAGTCGTTGTTGAAGATTTATTTCCATTTGAAACAAAATCAAGAGATGTTGTTGATTTAAGCTTTTAAGACGAAGGTTTTCTCTGTTCTACTTCCTTGTTCACTTCAGATGTAACAAGTACCGGAAATCGTATGTTTCATGTATATGAATGAAGCTGGCCAAAAGAATTATCTCATAATACCACCCAATATGATGCCTTTCCGACATGGCAATATCGTCTTCCACGAGTTGAAAAGTGTCAGAATAAGCAGCTGTTTCTCCAGGCTTGTTTCTTCCAGCTTTCAACAGAATACAATTGATTCTGGGGGCTTTCTGATCATTCATTACACACCAGAACTCGCACTGGAAAATACTATCTCAATCCTCTTTAACATCTCATTTCTTTTTTCTATCTTTGCCTCTCCCCCTCTCTCTTTCTCTCTTTCTCTTTGTCGTGGTTGCTATTGCTCAGAGAAACTCATTTCATATTAGAGATCAGGTTCTTCTGTTGCATCTTAACATACACACACCTTCTTTACCTCTTATTGCCTCCTCCCTCTCTTTCTATCTCTCTTTCTCTCTTTCTCTCTCTCTCTCTTTCTCTCTCTATTTCTCACCCTTCTTTTCTCTCCCTCATTGTCTAAATTATTAATTTAGTTTTAGTTTTTTCTTTATCTTCTTTTCACAATATCATGACCTCTTTCTATTTCATATTCTCATTTTTCACACAAAATTGAACTATTCCATTACCTATGTCTCAATTTCATGCTTTGAGCTTACTCAAGATGTTACAAAGAGCAAATCCTTACTTTTCAGCAGCAAATATTTGAAAAAAAAAAGCCAAAAACGCTGAGCATAATCAGTTTTCACAGCATGATCATCATCTGTAATATTACTATTCTTTTGATAAACATTGCTCTGTGTTGTTAAGCCGCAAATAGCCATTTCTAATGAGAGAGGTTTCTCTGATTTTCATCTGATTCTTATTCAAATATATATATATATGCATGTATAGTTAAGATCTTGCAATTTGAAAAGAAATACGGAAATTGAAAGTAGGAAGCTTCTTTAATTTGAGCATTGAATTGGGCCGTCTCATTTCCTCGAAAATTGAAAGAGATAATCCAGGTCAATCCAGTCCTTTTTCTTGTCATGTTCTTTAACAAATGCTCTAACAATTGATCTTTAAGCTATGAGTATGATACTGATTACTTGAAAATTGTTGTGAAAAGGTTGTTAAGATGAGTAAAACAACTCTCAATAAGCATTCATGATCGATTATCAACATTGGCGATGAGAGAAGAAAGTGAAGGAGGCAGGAGGGAGGAGAGAAGATATGGAGATTAAGAACAGAATATATATGGAGAGAGAAGAGAGAAGCAGGTGAATTAAGAATTGTGCATGGATGATAAAGAGACAGAAGAGAAGCAGAGTGAGGGTGGAGTAGAAAGGAAGAAGGTATAAGTCACACGCACAGCAAATCTACGTAAATAGTCAAGAGCGAGGGTGAAAACGATTCAGTGAATATACGAAAGCAGAGGAGAAACAGAGTCAGAAAGTGAGAAAGAAAGCTGATGATCTCCATTATCGTTGCAGTGGTAGTGATGGCAGTGGCAGTTGCAGTATCGGTATTGATGAAGCCTCCCAAAAATAGCAGGGAATCCCATGCTAATCTTAGACGAGTGTTCGAGAGAGAGAGAGAGAGAGAGAGAGAGAGAGAGAGAGCGAGAGAGAGAGAAGGATTGATGTGTAGGAAATAGAATAAACTAGGATATACTCTGTATTTCGGGCAACATAATGCTCTACTATATCATTGACTTCCATTTCTGTTTCGTTCACTTAGCTCAATTGTGCTTCACTTAAATGTTGTCATTCTATTATCTCTTTACACCTTATCCGTTTGATTCATGGCCCTTCCTTTCATGATAGCAGTAGAAGGAAACCCGAGAGCACTTCAGATCATCATCTTACTATGTATAGCAGCCGTAGTATGCATTTTGACATCAGAGAAAGAGTCGGATTCCATCTAAATGGGAGAAAAAGAGAGTTGTATTAGAGATTAACGTGGATATCACGCACATTGACTCTAGTTCAGCTTTTCCAAATCATTGTCTTCTCATTTATATCCATTTTACTATTTCTTATTCAGCTTGCTTTCTCTACCTCACTTGCTCTCACTTACTCTCTCTCTATCTCTCTCTCTCTCTCTCTCTGTTTTTAACTAAAATTGACAGTTTTGTGTGTTAAAATGCATATTTTCTGAAACAGCCTATTAACATTGAAGACCTGACTGAATATGCTACAGCTAATACTACCAGTGCTCCTACCCATATCTCTTTTTCTACTACTGCAACGGGCAAGAAAAGTAGATGTATTGTTTTCAATTTTATCAATGATTTTGATAAAAACAATTCAAATTCTAAATAAAGTACATCAATACGTATTTTCTTTCAATTGCTTTTCGTCTTCTGCTTCTGCTTCTTCGTCCTCAAACTCGTTTCCTTTTCTTTTTGTAAGAAAATGGAAACAGATGAACGACTACAGATGTAGATGAATATAACTGCAATATACTCTCCTCATCTCAGTACATACAAGATACAACAGCAACATAGCCAACGTCCTTTGGGGCAATGTCTACCAGTTGAAACTTTCCTACCTAGTTCACAAACTTCCAACCGAACACATCGACTATCCCATTTGTAATTGTAATTGTGATCTATGTTTCACTTCGTTTTCCTCATTTTCTACTCTTCCCATCCTTAATTTATCTGGCGCTGTTCATTTGTTCTTCGGAATGACTGACTGACGGTCGAATACTGCTTCCTACAATCCTCTAATGATGATGCCATGGGAATAACCAGTCACATTTGATAAATTCACTACTTTCTTCCATATATATTCATCTTCTAATTATATAATAAAGCTGATTATTTCTGTCTTTTCCTTAAAGATAATCACACAACATCCTGTCAACCAAACATCATTCATGTTTGACGTCAATTATGTTTCCTTTTCGCATTCTCTTCCGAAAATAGTTGAAGCTCATGAGGCAGATTCTGCATTCAACTTATTAATTGGCTTCTCTCAATTTACTTTCATCTCATACTAGTTAAGTTTCATCTCTTTATTGATATTTTGATTTAAACATCTTTCATCACAATAATCGCTCTTTCTGTTTATTTTCAATCTAGTCTTCGATGCTAAAAAAGAAAATACCTGCTCAATGAGCTCAACGTGCATTATCAACTTCACCGACAACTATTTCCTCCATTTTCATCCTATTTCATCCGTTCAAACTAGCCAATAAAATCAGTTTTTCCCTTTCTAGCCCCATTCTATTCAATAAGCCGTTTCTTTACTAAATCTTTGTATCTCCTACTTTATATCCGATCAAATTTCAAAAGAATCACATATTGCATTGCTGCCTACTCTCTTTACCCGCTTTCTAACCTCATTAGCCAACTTTTTCTATTATATGTTAAGCATTATTATGGTAGTTGTAATAAATATTTTGTATATTTCTACATATGACCACACATCTTATATGCTTTACCTTATCATAACTAACTATTTCAGCATAGTTCTGAGCTTTTGCATAGCTATTAGCTCATGGGCTGTGGACAATCAAGTGGACGTCCACCTCCACCAAGTACAGAGCTTAGTAAGTTTCCTATTTGACACAATTGAATTGTTGAAAATTTAGGAAAATTAACAAAAAAAGTGATCAACTGTTTTCTTTTCTTAATCATTAATGTGTTTTCTTTTGCTGTTCTTTAAACTAATACTTAGCGGGTTTCAGTTCTTTTCTTCATGTTTTACTAACGAGAACAAATTGAATAACAACAGATATTAAACTATTTGAAATTTCTAATTAATATTATTGTCTTTCATGTGTTGTATACAAAAATAAAATTTTGTAGAAAAACGTTCAGTTCGACGAGCGGCTAGTCCAGCTGTTGCTAAGGCTCTAAACAACAGTCCACCTCGGACTAAGCGACCTAAATCGCCGCAGGGTCCTCAAATCAGTGAGGATTATACATGTGTTGATAGCCGTTTCACTAAGCATTTGTCTTCACATCAAAATAACGTTTATTCGCGTTTTGATCAATTTTCATCCACCTGCACTCACCTACACACACACCACCACCGCCACCATCATCATCGCAGATTTATTATATTTTTCTTTGAGCTTTCAAAATTCCATGAAAATCAGTGATCATAAGTTACCTTGATGTATTAGCTTTTGCAGTGTACCAGTTGATCACATGATTTTCTTCTGGTTCAATTAGGAAAAATATGAGCAGCCACATGTCACTAACGGACATCAGCTGTACATTTCATGTTTTCCATAAAATGCTATCACATATTCGTGTACGTTTGAGAGCCGGAAGGTGCTAACACCACTATTTAGGCCATGAAACACAAATTATAGATTCCAATAAGTTGAGAAAGAGAGAAAGAGAGAGTTCGAGAGAGGGTAAAAGAATATTTATCTTAGCTTCTTTAATATCAGGTGGTCAACATACATAATTGCGTGTTCACAGAGGTTTCACTTAACCAGCTAAACATTCATTAAGATCAATTTTTCTTGTTTAGTATCAATCTTGTTAACTGATAAATAGATAAATAGATATATAGACTCCCTCTTAAAGGGCACATATTACCGTTAAATTAGTTTTTGAACACAAATGTATTTGAAATCATCTGAAAACAAAGCTTTCAGACGTTCATAACTATTGAATTGATTGAGAGTTCAATCAAGTTTGATAGAACAAACAGAAAAACAAAAGTTTGTTATTGCAATGGAATCCACAGGAAAAGCTAACGACCCTTTGTGATGATATTTGAGTTACTGGTTCTGCTACGGATAATTCGGATTAATAGCTCAGCCCAAAAAATAAATATTCTTTGTTCATAAATCATATTACCAGAAGTTATGAATGAAAAGGGTGAATTAGAATCCTAATGTTTACTGCTAATTATTGAAGTTAAGCTTAAAATTTCCATATTGTATTTTTGGTTGGTAAGGCTTCCAACTAAAGTTAAGGAATGTTTATTTAGCTTAAGAATAATAATTAGAAATTAATAATACTGAGAACTAATATCCATACTTTCTCAGAACTAATATTCTTACAAATAATAATATGTTATATAATTACCGCATTTAGTTGGCCCCGCGCATTACTACAAGCACGCAATCATGCGACCAATTAGTTGCATCACAAAGCTAGGTGTAAACGATGAAATGAGAGAATAATGCACACTGTAAAATGAAAATTCGCTCAAGACAACTTCACACATTAACTTAAATAGAAACCAGATGTTTTGTTTCATTACAATTCTGTGTCTATTAATTTATCATTCGTCTTCTTTCTTTTTTTTTTCTTTTTCTCTTCTTCACTTCTTCACAATTAATGTTGTTTCGATGCTATTGTGACGTTGTATTCACACGGATTAACACTATTGTGCAACACAAATTTAAATATAAAAGAATAATACCTGAAAAATGCTTTACATATTCAGCTATCAAGTCTGCTATCCTCATCCAAAAATGGTATCGACGATGTGAGGCACGTCTTGAAGCACGTCGTAGGGCTACATGGAGTATATTCACAACCTTAGAATATGCTGGTGAACAGGATCAACTTCAAGTAAACTTACTATTATATATTTCTTAAGATTAGCGAAAGAAAATAAAGAAGTAAACTGTAAAACACGAAAATTAGAATAAATTTAAAAAAAAAACAACAAAACAGTAAGTGCAACCGATAACACACTACTCAATTTAAAAAATGAACTGTTGTACTTTTGAATATTTTCGTGCCAATAATCTTTTTATTAGCTCTTTTGTAATAAAAAATCAATAAAAAAATAAACAATTATAATTATTTAAAAGTTGGCGTATTTTATTTATTTAAACTAAAAATAATAAATGTATTTCAGTTGTATGACTTCTTCAGCGATGTTATCACTGCTATGTCAACTAATGATTCAAAACCAGAGATAAAAAATTCTCCTATTACCAGCGGTTTTTATTTTTTATTTCTTAAATCTTACTGTAAATTTTGTTTTTTCAGCTTTACATTCTTACTCAACCAAAAGAGGTAAATGATTCTTAATAATTGTCTAAGGAATTGTTTGATTCAGAAGATGAAGAAGAATCGACGAAAAAATTATTGAATGAAACCCAACCGAATCTTTTTCAAATTGAAAAAGGCTATAAAGGACCTACAGTTAGTTTGCCTTTGGATAAGAATCAAATTGTAAATATGGTAGAAGCTTTTAAATTGAACAAAGTAAGTTTTGTACTTAATTACACTTGAAATCCATGTGTTTCAGGTTATGCATCCAAGATATGTTTTAACCATTTTGCATGAAGCTAGAAGAGTTTTAAAATCATTATCATCTATTATTAGGTTATCAACTTCAATATCAAATCAGGTTTTACCTTATCTTCAGCTTTATCTCAGTTTTTCCCTAACTTTTCCAGATAACCATTTGTGGAGATTTACATGGAAAATTTGATGATCTCTGCATTATTCTTTATAAGGTTAATAATGAACTTTGTTATAGAAACTATACAATTTGATTTCAATATCTCATCCGGTTTCGAATGAAATATGCAAATCGTTTAATCATTTAAAAATCAAACATTCATTTTAGTATAGTAACAAGTATGAATTTCCATTTTTGTACTTATCTTCATCATCACCATCATCATCATTTCAATTAATTTTTATAGAATGGATATCCGTCTGTTGACAATCCTTATATATTCAATGGCGATTTTGTGGATCGAGGAGGACAATCTATCGAAGTAAAAAAAAGTTTTTTTCGCTGAATTTCACTTTAACTCTCTGTGTTAGGTTATGTGCGTACTGTTTTCACTTATGATTCTCAATCCCAATTCGATTACGTTGAATAGAGGAAATCATGAAGATCATATTATGAATCTAAGATATGGATTTATCAAAGAATTAACAACTAAATATAAGGTTAGAAGAAGAGTTTGGTGTTCAAATTGATGTTTTTAAAATTTAGGAATATGCAACCCCTATCACTAAACTATTAGAAGACGTCTTCTCATGGTTGCCAATTGCAACCATAATTGATAATGAGATTTTTGTTGTTCACGGCGGTATTTCGGATACGACAGATATTTCCAAATTAGAACGAATACCGAGAAACAAGGTACGTATTTGGTCTTTTGATTCCTTAAGTATTCGATATCCACAAAATGCATTTTCCACTTCAGTATCACTCTGTATTGCGACCTCCAATCGTAAAAGATGATGGAAAGAACGGAGTTAATGTGGATGAATGGAGACAAATGTTAGATATTTTATGGAGTGATCCTAAACAGAACAAAGGTTTTTAACTATAACAATAACACTTTTTATTTATCTTCAACAATCACATCTCAGGTTGCTGGCCGAATGTTTTTAGAGGCGGTGGCTCATATTTCGGTGCTGACATATCATCAGCGTTCTTACGAAGGTTTGAACTTGTCATATTTGTTCTTTTCAATATCTAATTACATTAAGAAATGGTTTCAAAATGATTGTCAGGTCTCACGAATGTAAATTTGAAGGCTATGAATGGTCTCATAATAATATGTAAGCACATTGCGTCATTATCCCAATCTACTTCATGTAAAATTTTATTTTCAAGGGTCCTTACAGTATTTTCTGCTTCTAATTATTATGAAGTTGGAAGTAATAGAGGAGCTTATGTTAAATTCATCGGAAAAAACAAGCAACCTCACTTTGTACAGTATATGGCAAGTAAGACACATAGGAAGACAACCTCTAGACAAAGGTGTAGCTCTTGTTTTGCAACATATTTGTAATTGTTTCTGTTAGGTTGGGTCTGGTAGAAGAATCTGCTATTCGTGAATTGCGAGAAAAACTTAGTTCATTCCATTCTCAATTACAAAAAGCTTATGAAAAGGCTGATCATGAATTCAAAGGTTCGTATCGTATTTCCCATGTGTTATTCCTCCCTCTACTTATACAGGTCAACTATCTATTCACATGTGGGCAGAAACAGTACAAAGAGTCACCGGGTTACAACTTCCTTGGAGATCATTAGCCAATAAACTGGTAACCTTAACACCAGATGGACGACAAGTTCTTTATAATGAAAATAATACATGTGTTCAAGTAGGAAAGGCTGCTAACGCACAGGTTTGATAGTCATCTTGCCTTATAGTCATGTGACAAAATTTCTTTAGGATAGTGATGTTGTTGAATCATTGTATCGACATAAGAATACACTGGAAACTCTTTTCCGATTTATGGACAAAGACAATTCTGGTCAGGTGTCTATGCAGGAGTTTATAGATGCCATCGAAGTCAGTTTTGCGGGTACTTTTCCTGATACTAATTGCACTTTCAGGTGCTTGGAAAGTACACTAAACGGACTTTCTCTGCAACGTATGTTCGTCAAATCGCTGAATCAATTGACTTCAATAAGGATGGATTTATCGATTTGAACGAGTTACTAGAAGCATTCCGCATAGTAGATATGGATAATAATCGAGCACAGATGTCTCAAATAGCTATTGCCATCAGTTAGGCTGTTCACTGTGCGTAAGCGAAAACAAGCATCCCCCGGTGATCATTCTTGTCTTCATATTCACTTTTACGAGTGTCGAATCTTATCTTGGTAACAATGTACTGCTAATGTAAACAAATTTTTATCTTTTTTCACTCAAAATGGCTGTTCCAGAAATTTGCTGATTGTACGTACCCAATTCTTTGTTTCCCCACACATGTACAACAAAGTTTTTCATGAAAGTTTAATCTTCAACAGTAACAATGACTAAGCGAAAAACAAGTATGCTCAAGTTATCCGGAGCATACTTACATTTACTATAATACACAACAGTAAGAGGTTATTACTAAAAAAGGAAGAAAAAAAAACAAAAAAAAGAATCATGGACAAGATCGTAAAGAGGTGATAGAAATTTGAGCATTCTCTAAAACTTGCACGAAGAAAAAAAATATCTGTAAATACGTAACAAGAAGCAAGGACAACAAAGTTAAACTTGGAAACATGTCAATGATGATCACGAAAATGAACGAGCTCATGAGATATTCAAAGTGTACAAATGTGACAACGTATTACAACAGAAAAACAAAACCAAGTTAGAAAACCTATCATACCCGTACATCACTCGAATTATTTGTTACCATCGTTCTCAACGAAACAACGACCACAATGGATCTCCAATTGTGTCACCAAGTTTCGAACGAACTGAGGTAATACCAGTAAACCTAAAATAGTATGAGGAAGTCATGATATCAAACAAAAATATACATACCGACAATTTTTTGATCTTGATCAGTTCTTACTCTGATGACCTGCATGCGAGATGCACGTCTATCTTTACCGCTTAGTACATCTTCCACAACGGGCCACACAGAAAGTACCTGAATTTATGAGCGTCAACATAAGTAAAATACAAAATATCTTACAGATCCAGAAAGAACGAAATACGTTCTAGTTCTTCTTCCAACTTCACAGTAAACTCCATTCTGCTCATTTCTACATTTGCCATGAACGAAGCTGTGTTGGCACATCTGATTAGATCCTTAACAAAAATTTCTTAGCTAATATTCTCACACTAAAGAGACATACCATCGTATTGGTCTAACCAAACTTGCTTTGCTTCCTCGGGAGTAACCTTTGTAAAACGTTTATTGAGCTCGGAATAAGTTTCCAGCTTTGGTGATCGACCGGTAGATGGCCTAGTGATAGCATAAAGTCTGGAAAAGGAAAAATGAGCTTAAAACAGATAAGAGTGATTACCTAGCACCAGTTTCTAATCTCTTTTTGCCGATTCCGTAAACCAATGAAGCAGTTTTTCTTCCAGAAGAAGTTGATACGTAAAATCCATCCTGAAAACCAAATTCTTCAATTATTTATGATATATAAAGAGAATCATCACCTCCCCAACATTATGCTCGTGATAAATGGCGAAAGCATCATCCCAACTAACGCCACGTTCAACACCAATTTTATGTATTTCAACACGGAAGCTACCTTTCTCCATTCTCCCAAGGAACACTCTGGTCTCGAGCTTTCGTACCTGATCTCCACCAGTACCAAGATCTTAAAACCCCCAATCATTCGTAAGAATTAGCAATAAGAGATACAAACCCATAATTCCCATATCATACGTTCCATCATGCTTAGCTTGTTTGATCAGCTCACTAACAATATCAGTGAAATAACCAAATAGAGCGTTCTGGGCATGAACAGGAAGACCCAAAATCCTGTTCAAAAATTTGGGAATGGTAGCAGCCTCTCTCTCAATAACGTATTGGCCATTATCCAATCGAGATAGCAGTCCAACACCTTCCATATATAGACGCATGTCTAATATAAACACAAATGTAAAACAAACATCATAGTAGTTATTACCTGAGAAAAAATCTCCTGGTTTGTATTCTGGAGCTGGAATAAGAGGAGGAGTGGCAGCTATGACTGTTCGTAACAATACATCCAATGCATATCTACCATACTTATTATCTCTGCAAATGAATAAAACACTGCACAGAAAACAATTAAAGCACATACAAGTTGAATTGAGAAAGATCTCTAGATTCTGTAGCACGTCGATCTCCATGAGTTAAAGCTCCCAAAGATTCTAAACGTTTGGCTACAATAGAAGCGAAACGTTTTTCTCCCGCCAACTCAGAAATAAGGAAAATGTATTCAGGTGCGCTCACTTGATTAGAACGATGGGTTCTTCCTTAAATTAAACAAATGATAAAAATTCCAGAAATAGTAGAATGTTGCATACCGAATTGCTGAATAGCTTTATCGGCAGACCAGGGTAATTCAAGTGTAATGTGTACTCTTCTACGTTGATTATGAGCACGGCGATCAGACTGAACGTAAAATTAGTCTTTGCAATACACTTCGAACTTACTTGCAAAGAAATACCACTTGATGCCGCTTCAGAAATCACAGCAACTAATTTCTCTCCTTTCATAAATTTATCTTTCTCATCCATGTTCATCAACTCTAAAGGAACATCAGCACCAGCGGAACGTAACTCGTACGCTACTTCACCATCTTCACGAGTAACAACACGACCTTTACGTCCAGTCATCTAAAGTTAAAGCATAACACATAGTATTTAAACAAAATATACTCACTTCAGCAACAAATTCAGGTCCACCTAACTCATCAATCAATTGATCAAGAGTATTAGCTGGTAAAGCTGGTCCAAGTCTTTCGACAGCAGCTAAGAGCTCAGCCTATAACAGTCGTATTCATAATGAATAATAAAAATAAGTAGTACCTTAATCATTTGAGGATTGATATCAGATCCCATACCACTATCATCAATGATCCGAGATGAACTTAAAAATTGTGTTGCAGTGCTTTTCTAAAAAAAAAAGCTTTTAACCCAGAAAAAATAAAAATAAAAATACCATCGCTTGACTGTTAATTTCTCTTTTCTTTGCAGCTACTTTCTTTTCCTTTTCTTTCTCCATTCTTTTTTTTCTTCTCCGTTCTCTACGCCTCTCTTTTCGGAGAAGAAGTTCTTCCTCTGTCATTGATGGTTTCTTTTCCGGAGAGTCTTCGATAACTTGTTGTTTAGCAGCCCAAGGATCATCTATGAGTGAACCACATTTATACGAAAATTAAAAAAAACCTTACCGACAGAAAAATCACAGTTGAATGGGTTGAACTCATCATCATCGGCACTGCTTTTTGCATCATCATCCCCCTGAAATACTTTTTTAGAATATTAAAATAATGAAGAACTCACGTCTTTGTCAACATCACTATCATCGTTGCCATCCTCGGATCCACTGGATTCAGCTTCTGCTTTCAGAGCATTCAACCAATCTTCTTCTTTGTCACCTAGACCAATAACAAACTATACAAGCCATAACTTTATCACTGACCTAGATTGACTTCACCATCTGTATCACTATCATCGCTGGAACCAGAGCCATCAGAAGAACCCACGGAACGTGAGTCGTCATCATCAGGATTTAAGCGTGCTCGTTTAGCTTCAGGGGAATCACTAATAGTTGGCCCAAATCCAAGGCCAAGTTCGTCAAGGATATCGAAACCAGCTCTACGTCTGTTCTCTACAAGAAACAGAATACAAAATAAATTAAAATTTTACATACTTCTCCTTTTCGGCTTATCAAAGTCATCGAACATACGGTCAAAGTCACGGAAGACATCCACACATTGCCCCTTTTCAGTAGGAAAGTGTTTATCAATTAATCCATGCAAAACAGCTCTAAAAATATTGAAAATAGTTAGTGAAGCTGATATGGAACTTACTTTGCCGTTGAGACAAACTCTGTAAGTTCACCACCTAATTCTTCCAATGTTTCAAGTGTTCGCGACTCTCCCGTGGACTGTAAACCTATCACAGCGCATTTACCATTTTTAAGTGCTTCTTTCGTAATCTTTACACAAGTTTCGACCTAAAGAAAAAATGTTCAACTGAAGTTATAATCATGTGACATACCTTTGCAGCAATACAAAGATATTTGAAAAATCGCTGATGACAGGCCCAAAATTGTCCCCACACTTGCTTGCAAGCAGACCGCTCTTCATCGGACATTGTGCTCAACACAAGCTACAAAATGACATATTTAAAAGAAATTCAATAAAAAGATTACCTGGAATTGGCGTCTGCCTTCCAACCAGAGTTTCACAGAGTCATCATACATTTTAACAAACTCATCGGAAAGAGGAACTTCCTCGACACGGAAAGATACACCACGGAAAGAAAGTTGACGGGCTAAGTATAATCCACGTTGCTAAATTACAGATCACAAATCATTTATTGAGCATCTAACTCCAATACCTTCATATCCATAGCTACAATTTCCATTCCACCTACTCCCCTTCTTTCAACAGCGTTAATAAAGTCAGAAAACTCGGGAAATGCCTGTCCTGGCCCCCATAATCCTATACGTGTCATATAGGCCATATTTCTCGGTTCTTAATATTATGAATATAAGTTGAGACTAATCAGGCATTACTCACCTGTTGCACCAGTTGCAGATGCATACACAACTCTTGCATTAGGTAAGCACCTTTGAAGATCTAATACAGCTTGACCCGTCTTGGTGGGTTTACCACCAGCAATAGGACACAAGTTTTTTGCTCTGTGACATTCGTCCAACACGATAACTCCATCATAATCCTATAAGATACATACAGTTGGCCTACATATGTATGAAGTGTAATACGTACCACTCCAAACCACTGTATCAACTGTTTCAATCTGCTACGATAATTTGAACCCTCCATTCGTCGTTCACCAATTAGGGAGGAATAAGTTGCAAATATACAGCCTCTCTTAATGGATCCATTTTCTTTTCCACAAATTTTCGAGTATTTGAGTTTATTTAAAGCATAAATCTGAACAGGCAATTTATTGTGACAGATGATCTAAACAAAACCTTTATTCTTCCAGCGCCAATATCGCGCAGATCCCTTTCTGAGTCATACTTGAGGTCAGCGGACACGGATAACCATATGGACCGTGTACGACCTAACATATAATTCTCATAAATTATACATGCAACCGTTCTGCCCTTTCCAACTCCAGCACCATCACCTAAAAGATCAAGTTCATTATATTAATATATTCTACATTATTCAGACCAATCAAGTAGCCACATCTTTCTTGGCTCGGGAGACGCTGTTCATGCGCTTGACAAGCATAGATAACAGCTTCTAGTTGTAAAGCAGATATCGCTCCCGTATCAATCAGCTGAAACAGACTGATATCAATAATATAAATACTTTTAATAAAAATTATAAAAGAATTAAAAGAATAAAACGTACATCTTCCGGAATAGTGCAATGATATTTTACATCTGGTGGTTGCACACTACTTAAAGAAGCAGTTTCAACAACACTATCAGGATGTGCTAATCCCGATCTCAATTTAGAAGGACGGTACTCCGCATAAGTTTCTGCATAACCCAAATTCTCTTCCTGAACAATCATCTTTTTATTCCAAATTTAAATGAAAAAGATTTAAATTCTGATGCAGTTTGTCTATTGTTTTTCGAACGGCATTCTCACACTTTTTCACATATGTTGAAAGATTGCACTTAAACAATGCATGGGACAAAGTGAACAAGAAAAAAAAAGTTAACAAAAGATTGAAAAAAGTCAAGAAACGTTAGAGAAAAAATTTTACCTCATCGTCAATGAGATCTGAACTGTCTTTGGACGCTTGAATAACAGAAGTCATTTCATCCTTAGCTCTTTGCAATTTCGAAGGAGGTGCCTTAGGAGGACAATCCTACAAAGAATAATTCACATAAACAAATAAATGAAAAATAACTTACTTTTATTGCGGGGCTCGGTGAGTGTACTGCAGAATTGGACCCTGTACTGAACTGTTCACCACCGGCAACTGCACGAGGTGAAGGAGCTGGCCTAATAGATAGTTCAGGCTTTCTTCTTTCAATGGATAATGATGACAACTGTGGATGAGATCGGCTAATATGAGCTGTCTAAATAATTAAAATGACTAAAAGGATCAACTTCGATTCACACAACCTGTAGCATATCATTGCTATTAGGAGTAGATTCCCTAAAAACAGTTTTTGGTTCAAATACGGACTCTACGCCATCAGACTCATCGAACTATAAAAATTAACTAATGCCAAAAGCGGAAAGAGAAAAAACTAACCATGTTCGGATAAGAAGCCGAATTTGCTGACATGGACATCATCCCGGAACGTTGAGAATATGCATTTCTCGGCATTGGCTGAACTACATACGAATCTCCACGATTGAAAGTTCTTGATTGCATTGGGGCATAGACTTGAATTGCACAGTTAAAGAGACGTGTTTTAGGCTTACATACCTCCATTTGACCGGGGAATAATTTGACTAGTAGGAGCCCGATACACACTAGTACCACGTGGTAATACTTGTCCAGCCCTTGCTCTTAAAAGCCTAGGATTAGCTCGAGCAGATGGAATAGGAGCTGAAGCCGTGTATTGATGTCCAGTTTCCACGTGTATTTGATTGTGACTCGTGGCTGTTCTAAACCAACAAATTAACAAAAAATAACATTCACAATGTACCTTGTATAGGTGTTCAATGGTGGAGTACCTACTGTTCCTCTTTTAATTCCTGTAGCACTTCCGCGAGTAACAAGTCGTCTTATTATAGTCCCTCCCCGTCCAACACTCGTAGTGATCATTGAGCCAGGAGGCACTGTTTTTCTAACAAACACGGTACCTGAAACAAATTTATGTTACGAAATAAAATGACGCATAATATACCATTTGGTGTATTTTGTCTAACAACTACAACACGAGAAGGTTGAACACTTTCCGTTGAAATTGTAGTAGCAACAGCTCTTCCTGCTGTTGCTCCACCACGGCCAACAACTCTGATACTATTCCCATTTGTGGTACGAACTGCACGAAATACAGTTTGTCCATCTTCCTAATAAGATCATGAACATGCTTATAAAATAAAATATAAAATATTCTCACTGTTTTAAATGATCTTAATAATTGTGAACCACTAGAAGTTTGAACTAGGTTCCTATTTGGTGGACCGAGTACTCTTTCAGCAGGGACAGAAGAAAAATTACTGGTTCTTCAAATTAATAATATAATATAATAAAAACTAAAAATCGCACCTGCTGTCAGAGATGGTATTTGTATAGTTCGGATGTTCTATTACTTCTGAGGGTAATATAGGGGCAGATGTTGAATGTGATATTCTGTTTCCCGCATTGGAAACTGCGAAAAAAATATAGAAACATAATTGTGAAATACAATACAAACCTTCTGCGGGTGCACCAGTTGATGGTGGTTGTGATGAAGAAGGGGATCCGTTGGCTTCAATAGAAACTGGGGTAACTGCATTTGAGGGAGTTTCGGCGGGCTCCTCTGTATACGAGGAAGCTTCCGATAAGTCTTGTTTCAAAGAAGTAGTTCTTGAATAACCATAATATGATATAACTCAAATTAGAATGAAAAAATACCCAGGAGGACCATCTAATGTTGGTTCACTTTGAAAAAATTCATCTAAACCTGCTTCGCTTAAGGCTACTGACAACAAATCATCCATATACCAGAATGATTGCTAAATTTTCACGAATAAAATTTATAGGATTGTTATTTTTAAATATTAAAAACATTTAATATCATTTCTCCAGAACGAACAAAGTTTTATGGAAATTATGGTATATATAATGCATAAATTTTCATGAAGAAAGCTTAAGTTTTAAAAGTGAAATTAAAAGTGCCCGAGAGAAAAAGAGAGAAAGAGAGAGTGGTTGACCGGTCGGCAGGGCGCGCCTGCTCCATCTGACTGCGAATAAGCTCCGCCTATTCGCAATTACACGATTTAAGAATTATAAATATATATGCTAAATTTAGAATAAATTACTAGCTATTAATTAGTATTCAATAATTTATAATAGTATTAAAAACAACTGTTGCGCACCGCATGTTTGAAAAATCATTACAAAAATGAAATACCGCGTGAAAATCACGTGACGTCAATATATATTTTTTTTGGAAAAAAATGTCACGTCTGCCGGAAAGAGATAGTAGCTATGTAATTGAAAAAAACTTTTTTTTTAAGTTATAAACACAAGAATATTATAATTACTTGTACGGTTATTCTTTTTTCAGATAACAATAGCAACTATTGCCTTTAGTTCGTATTCGGAAAATCCTATTTGAATAAGCAGTCAAACACATGCCCATAATAAGCAAGTGAAAAAAGATTTTCGCATCCATGTTATTATGAATTCCAAAACTTGATCTTTCCATATATCCTCTTCATCATTTTATAAATGTATTCCTATATAACATACAAAATGACTGGTTTCTCTGCGCGCGTACGCGTCGCGTGCCTCTTGACGCTACTTAGAAAAAATCTGTTTAATATTTCCTTCCCGCTTATTTTCTCTATTTTTTTCTGTTTGTAAAGCTTTTTCAGTAATTTTTTAAAGTTTATATAAGTTCTTTTTTATTAGATTCAAGTAATTTGCGGGTGAATCACTTTAAGTAATGCTTGGTCACGTTGTTGCTCAAAAACGTGGCTGTGGTCGCCGAAAGAAAAGAGCTTCCATGGTGCCTGATGTTCCCAAGGAGGGAAGCACTCCATCTCGTAAAACGTTAGTTTCTTTTCTGATGATATATTTGCTTTTTCTTCCTTTTCCGTAATGTTTGTTCGGAAACTATTCAATACGTCAGTACTATTGCATTACGAGAACTCTGAATTTGCATGATCCTTATGTTTTGTTCATATGTTCGTTCTCTGTTTTTAATACGTTTCCTATACAGAAGGAAAGCAGTACAAGATGTTTCTAATCATAAAATTACTGAGTATTTTCCCGTGAGACGTAGTTGTAGAAAAACTGGAAAAAAAATAGAGGTATCTCCCAAATTGATTAAAGATCTATTTGTTTTCTATTTTTAGGAAGAGGAGAGAGATTCTCTGCGTGAAGCCATTTATAAATGTACAAATGAGGATCTTCTCCAGATTTACACTGATCCTGTTAAAGGGCGAGGAATTAAAGCTGCTCGCAATTTCCTAAAGAATGAGTTTGTTGTTGAATATAAAGGTACCAAGAGTTATCATGATTGAACTTACGTTTATATTTTTAGGAGACATGATGGAGTACTCCGCCGCCAAAGTTCGTGAGCAGGAATATTCTAAAGATCCAAACATTGGTAAACCAGACATGTAAACTTTATTTACGATATGTTCTCTTTTTTAGGGTCTTATATGTATTTCTTCACTTATAAAGATAAGAGATGGTGCATTGATGCTACCAAAGAAAGTAAATACAAAGGACGTTTAATTAATCATAGTTATCTTAGACCAAATTTGCGAACTAAGGTCAGTTAAAGAAGTTAATCCTATAATTTTTCATTAACATACATTTCAAGGTTGTTGATTTCAATGGTGTTCATCACCTTATACTCGTGGCAAAGCGAGATATTCTTGAAGACGAAGAACTACTTTATGACTATGGTGATCGTTCACCCGAAACTATCTCCAAGAATCCATGGTTGATGACGACTTAAGATTCCCCATTGAACCCTAATCGGTCTCACTATCACAATGTACTATATTCTTTCTAATGTTATTATGGCTTATCAAATAGGATGGGTTAATATATATATATATACATAGCTCTCAGTATATCCAAATGTACCTTACCTAACCTAATTATTGCCTTCTGTTATTATATTTAATCCAGTGCAATCTTCACTCATTCAATTATTTAATATTCCTTAGCACGTAGCGCTGTAGTTTAAGTTTAAACTGAAAGTTAATTTTTGCTTCTATGATCCTCGATTGTAAGTTGATGATGATGATGATATGCAATCTTTCTGACCTCATATATTCAATGTATCATACGATCTCGACCATTTTGATGAATTTTTAATTTCAATCTTTTCTTTCATTGTGCTGCGAATTATCTATACTCAGGAAAGCAAATAAAGATTTGAAGTTTAAACAACTTACGTTGGGAACGTTTCATCGTTAACTAATATCCATAGCAGAAAAGGAGCTGTGTTGGCATTACATTTTTTCTATTCAGGGCTTATATGAGCCAGATTTTGCATGTTGTAGTAGTTGGATTTCATCACAAGAAAGGATGCCAGGTCCTCCATATACCACAACAGATTGAAATGATTTTTGTGATTTAGGTGGAGTATTCATATCCTCCAATAGGTGGAGATTCGGCTACAACACTACCTTGTGAATGGACTTTGTTGCCTTCATTAGCTTTACCTGATGGAGCGCACAATACTTCTAGTGGTGATTTTAACCAATCTTCAAAAGTTGTTTTATAAAATTTTTGAAGATGTTATCTATTTCACTTTGCCGTCACTCGAGGTCAAAGGCGAAACCGTTTTTGGTATATCCTGCTATCGGCAGATCTCGGCTAATGTGTGCAGTTACTCACATTAAGCAAATTAATATTATATTCTTAGGATCTTGTTGCTAAAACAGATGATGTAACACGAAGTACAGTTCAGAAAAGTGTTTGTGTAATTTCAAAATCTCCTTTGTTTGGTGTTTTGAAGGCCAAACTGCAGTTGATTACTCAAGCATATTTCAATGAAAGGGATTTTTCCAAGGTATTTTCATGGAAAGTTATGACAATATATCATCAAATTTCTCATAAAGGTAGAAGTATTGGCTCAAATGTATACCAACCTCTGTGAAATGTTCGAAGGAGATTTAGTTGATGGGCATGCAGCTTCAATGGGTTCTCTTCTTTCTTCAATTATTTGTACAACAATTCTAAATTTAAGACATATCAGTTCAAGAATTATTCAACAAATTTCGGCATCGGGTTATATTATTGTTTAAACTAATTTTACTCGAGAAAAAGGTGTGTGAGGTTAATTTTGAAAGAACGACAACTGTTGATTTGCAGGTTTTGTTCAATCTATCGCCTGTTCAAGACTTGGGCGATACCATAGTGGGTCTACTATCTTTATTTCCAAGTATGAGAATTTCAAAAAATTGATAATAAGTATACCTTAATAGAATTACTGGAAGAAGGTCTTTTCAAGTCAACATTTATTGAGGATAATGATGCAATACAAGTGCCGAATGAAGAAGTTAAAGAAGTTCGAGTAGTCGATGTTGACGGTGGCAATGCGTATGATTGTGGTTTCACTTATCTATTTCTTTCAGAATCTCATGAAGAAATTGAAATAAGACCACCCAGTCCATTGGAAGATTCCATAAAACAGCACGATTCCTATGGTTTCCCGCTCAGCATTTACACTCATCGAAACTACTTCCAACCATATGCATCGATTTCTTTTTTGGATCATTTACGATCACCATCAAACCGTGGATTCATTGTTGGAGCCACCAACGTTTTGTTTTTAACCAAAAAGGATTTATGGGATGTTATTATAACGGTTTGCATGATGCTGTGCTGTACTGTGTATTTCTAAATTTAATTCAAGGTTGATGATCACGGCATTGGTCAAGTGGATGTTTTAAAGCCCGAGTTGAAGAAAATTTTGTCATTAACCGCAGCAGACTTAAGATTTGGGGACTATCTCATAAAAAATATTGAATCCAATAAGGAAGCATCAGCTTGTATCTATAGCTTCATAAGTCTAAGTCAACTATTGCATGTTGTTTAGTGTTCGAAGGTGGAGATGAATGGATCAGGCTGCAGTTTCGTAGTTATCTTTTATCTTTGGCTGCCACAGCAAGAGCTGATTTAACAACAGCTATCGGCGATTTTGGAACTCTTTTCTTTAGTGAATGGCGCCAGACCAGGTAATCGAATTTCATGATATCATCTCGGATTGCGATGTATTTTTAGAAATTATAAATTGTGGCTTAATGGGGAATACGAAGACTTAGTCGGATCAGTTCCTGGGTTTGAAGAGTTGAAAAAAAGTTTTGATGATTGATTTATAGGCATGCTTTTGCTGGTCAAATAGGATTCCATGACGTTGTACTTCGTATGGATAATGTTGTATCTAGTTCCGAAGGTGCTAGAAGAGCATTAACGGCGTTATCCTCTACTGGAAAGACATTGGGTATGGCAGCGTGCCGTTATATTATTTCATTTCAGTAATTCCCAGAACAGAACTCCGTCAGAATCCCAAAACACGCAACACAAGACCTTCCGAGGTGTTTGTGTTGTGTTCTTAGGCATCTGAGGGACTTCTGTTCCAGGATTTATCCAAAAACTTTTCCTTTTCTCATCTGATGTAACTAAAGTAGAAAAAGAACTCTCGTACCTGATAATCTCAAAAGTTCACTAGCTCTCTCTTTCCTTCTCTTTTAACCCTTTCTGCGAAACATTGCTATCAACCTCTAAAAGCTTCTCTAACTCCCCCTTGTCTAGTTTTCTTTCCTTCAACGTTAAATCTCCCTTTTTTATGAGCTTCGTAAACTGAAATACCACATTCATAGAAATAGAATAATGCATGTCGAGCGCTGTTTTAGGCCCATTTTCAACTCATACACCTAATATTATTTGCTAAACGCAGTTTCCAGGGGAACGTAGTGCTAATGTGAAACAAAGTTTGTCTAATTGGTTCCGAGGAGGAGCAAATGCAACCCCAGAGAATGCAGATGCAGTAAAACCACAAAATACTGGTCGATTTTCCAGTTGGCTGAAAACATCGGCGTCCACACCTTCAATCAATTCTCAAGAGGAAAAACCGGTAATATCTTCATAGACACAGTTAGGAAACATATTTTTTTTCCTGTCTAGGAATGTTCTGGCGATGAAGCTATGAAAGTTAGTACAACATCTGTTGTCGAAGATGAAACACTGTCATCAAAGGTTTGCAACTCGGGGATTTCCGTTTAAACTGAACGATCTCATATCAGGCTAAAAATTTTGTCAGTTGGTTACGCAGTAACAAATCCGAGTCCGTTGAAACGGCTGAAGAAGCCAATGAACCAACATCGTCTGAGTCAATAGAAGAAAACGGAACGATACCAGAAAATCAACCGAAAGCCAATTGATTTTCATGTAGAAATTTTTATTTTTGTAGGACAAATATGTTAGAACATTAAAATATTCACATATCTATGTACTATGCCATCATGCTAATATGTCTCTAGTTGGTGATACTTTTGCTTGATCTCATTTCTTTTCTCATTTGCGAATAAAGGTGGAAGAAAACGATTTGTTTATTTTATTATTGACCATGTGATTGTTCTCTGTTGGGCAAAACAAGCCGATCGGGTTTTGGCGATAAGACTGGTCGACATGTGCGCTCTATGGCTAGTGATGGACTTCGAACCCTAGATACGGATAAGATTCGTTACCTACTAGTGTTGTTGCTTGCACTTTATTTGAATCTGTTGCTTAAATTTCTCATTAATATTTAATAATATGTAGAAATGCTGTTGTCTTTAAAAAATTTAAAATTATAATTTTTGAAATATAGATGAGATTAACCCCACATCGCCTTTTGTCCACTACTACATATTTAAGAAATGTAGTAAATGGAAAATGGACCACAACTCACTATACTATTAAGGTTAAAAAATCGATTTTTAACTGAAGTTGGTTAATTATTTATTTATGTAGGATAGAAAGAATGATCCCCGTTGGAAAGATATTGATATGGCAAGAGAAGCTGACCAATATGATGTTGTGATTGTTGGTGGTGGTCCTAGTGGACTCTCAGCTGCTATTAAGCTTCGTCAACTTGCTGAGAAAGAGGGGAAAGGTAACATTTAACTACTTAATTCAGTTTTAATTATTTGATTCTCTAGAGATTAGAGTTTGTGTGGTTGAGAAAGCTCCTGAACTTGGAGCTCATACACTTTCCGGCGCTGTCATCGAGACTAGAGCTCTTGACGAGCTTTTCCCAAACTGGAAAGAACTTGGAGCACCTGTTCACCAACAAGTCACTGTAAATAATAATGCTTCAGAACTTCAATAACAAACAATAATTAAGGGTGAATCTCTTGGTATCTTAACCAAAACTGGTCGTATCCCTCTTCCACTTTTCCCCGGAATTCCACTCTATAATCATGGAAACTATATTGTCAGATTAGGAAATGTTGTAAGATGGCTCGGAGAACAAGCTGAAGCCGCTGGTGTAGAGATCTGGCCTGGCGTTGCTGCTGCTGAGGTTTGACTTAGAACTTTTTTTCCGAAGCATAACTGCATTAACTTGATTATTCTTATCATGTTTATTGTCTTTTCAAAAAGATAAGTTTAGCAATAGTTATGGGAAAAAAGCCGATCATATTGTTTTTTTCCGTAAAAATGAAAGCTTCACTTTGTTTGTCAGCTTCCCAAAATGATAATTTTGAAGAGCGGTTGATCTTTGTTATTTGATTGTTTGCAGGTATTATACAACGAGGACGGAAGTGTGAAGGGAATTGCTACTAATGATGTTGGTATTGCCAAGGATGGCTCTCCCAAGGTTTTGCAATAAATGTATTTCGGATATGATTGATTTGTTGTTAGGATGGGTTTGCCAGAGGTATGGAGCTTCATGCTAAGTGCACAGTGTTCGCTGAGGGTTGTAGAGGTCATTTAACAAAGCAGGTTCGAGATAATCTATATGTATTCGATTCTTATTCAACTCATTCAGGTTTTGGATAAGTTTGATCTTCGAACTCACCCAATGACTTATGGTATTGGATTAAAAGAGCTTTGGCAAATCGATCCCGCTAAGCACAGACCAGGCTTCATTGAACATACAATTGGATGGCCTTTGGTTAGTTTTTTCTTGAATATGCTGATGAAAACAGGAATTCTTGAGATATATGTTATTAAATATATTATTTCCAGTCAATGACCGATTATGGAGGTTCTTTCCTTTATCATATTGAAGATGAGGGACTTCCTCTTGTCTCTATCGGATTTGTAATAGGTTTAGATTACAAGAATCCCTACATGAATCCTTACAAGGTATTTGCGTATAACATTAAAATGATATTATATGGATTTTTAAAAGGAGTTCCAACGTTACAAGAATCATCCTTCAATTAGAAAACAACTTGAGGGTGGTAAGCGTATCGGATACGGAGCTAGAGCTCTTAACGAGGGAGGTTATCAATCAATTCCCAAACTTTCTTTCCCTGGTTTGTAATTATGATGAACATATATATTTAATGATGATTCAATTTTAGGAGGATGCTTGATTGGATGTACCGCTGGTTTCATGAATGTTCCAAAGCTGAAAGGTACTCACAATGCTATGAAGAGTGGAATGGTTGCTGCTGAAAATATCTTCAAGGAGCTTGGAGAAGATGTCACAAGTAATTCGCACCATTTAATAACTTTCATTCTAATCACTTAATCATCTCCAGCTGTCGAGCCTAAGAAATTCCGTGAGGAATTAGAAAACACCTACGTACTTAAGGAGCTCAAGGCCACTAGAAATGTTCGCCCTTCATTCAACACTGCCTTAGGTACTCGTTATTCTTTAGAAGTTTATATAACTTAATTTGTTTGAAGGATGGATTGGAGGATTAGTTTACTCTGGCATTTTTTACGTTATGGGACGCGGAAAGGAGCCATGGACTCTTGATCATGGCAAGAAGGACAACGAAAAATTAAAAAAGAAAAGCGAATGCCAGGTATTTCAATGTATAAATAGACAATTGGAATTATTCTTTGTATTTTAGCCAATTGATTATCCCAAGCCAGATAATGAAATAACTTTCGATATCCTTACTTCCGTTTCTCTAACCGGAACAAACCACGAAGAGAATCAACCTGCTCACTTAACTCTTAAAAACGATGATGTGCCAATTGATGTTAATCTTGCTCAATATGACGGTCCAGAAGGAAGATTCTGTCCAGCTGGTTAGAAAAATATAAAATATAGAATAATATTTGTGTTTTCAGGAGTTTATGAATTTGTTCCCAGAGATGATGACCCATCCAAATCCAGACTTCAAATTAATGCTCAAAACTGTATCCACTGCAAGACTTGTGATATTAAGGATCCATGCCAAAACATCAACTGGGTTACTCCTGAAGGTGCTGAGGGACCTAAATATTCAGGAATGTAATTGCCCTAGTCATATTTGAAATTTCCGTATTCCAAGTTCTCTTTTAACTTATTTTGCAATAAGATTTCATTGGTCACCTTACGAGTTGTATTTAATAATAGAATGTAGTTTAGAATAAGAAATAAGATTTTAAAAATTTACAGATTTTTATTTTTTAATATCTTTTGAACTTCTCAACCATCTGAGAATATATAGATTGTGGATCCTGTAAAAGAATTTCTGGTGTATTGTATTCGGCTACTTCGCCGTTATCCAGAACAAGTATTCTGAAACAACAATAATAAGGGCATATTTACAGTTTCAGTTAACTCACTTATTATAATCGGCTATAGTATCTAATCTGTGGGCTATAGCTAAGACAGTGGCATCTTGGAATTCCTCCCGAACTACTTTTTGAATTAAGGCATCCGTCGTTGAATCCACAGCTGCTGTAGCTTCATCGAGGACAATAATCTTCCCACCTCTGAGAAGAGCTCGTCCTAAGCAGACTAGCTGCCGTTCACCAACACTAAGACATTTTGGTTTCTTTTGAAAATCAACAATGTTACCTCATGTTCTTTCCTCCTTCAGCAACAAAGAATTCTAATTTTTCTGCATTCGATGAGGCGAAGTCATGAAGTTGGCACTTCTTTAACGCTGACCAAATTTGATCATCAGTGTACATATCAAATGGATCTAAGTTGAACCTAAGAGAACCCGAGAACAGAATAGGATCCTACAAGCAAGATATTTTTGCGGTGATCGGGATTTTTACAAACCTGTGGGATTATAGCCATCCTACTTCTTAACTGATGAAGACCAATAAGTGCTACTTCCACAGCATCAATCTTAAGAAGACCACTATCCGCTTCAATCATACGGAATAGGGCTAATGTTAAACTACTTTTACCTTAAGAATCGATTGGTTTGAATAACAATAACTTTTTAATATTAATTACCAGATCCCGTCCTTCCGACAATTGCTACTTTCTCGCCAGCAGCTATTTCAACATTGACTCCTTTTAATACTAAAGGTAAGTCTTCCCGATACTTCATTTTGAAGTCTTTCAGAGTTATGGCTCCTTTGGAAGGCCAATCATCATCAACTGCATTCTTTACCTCCCAATCATCCTACATCATCATGGCTTGTATGCTTTAGCAATGAAAAGTGCAAACCTCTGGTGTAATCTTATGATATTCTTTAATTCTCTCAACCGAAACAATGTTGGTCTCGAGTTCACCAAGCATTCTTACGGCTATATTCAAAACCTCGGTAATCTAGAAATGAAAGCTTTTTAGCTATTATCGGGAAGATCTTAACTTACACTCAGAGCATATGAAACTGACAATCCAACAAGACCTGGACTCAAATCAAAATATTTTGCAGATAATGTTCCCAAAATAGCTGCTGATAATACCTAAAGTAGATGAAACCAATATTTTCCTCCAGTCATTTATTCCTACCACACTGTTTCCAAGAAGTTCTAATCTGGCAGCACACCATCTGTTTGTGGCAATAGAAAGATATTTACATTGTGCCAAATTATCAATAGCCGTTTCAAGTTTTAAGCAAGTTGAATCAAATCTTCCATAAGCTCTAATAGAGGAAGCTCCAGAAAGTGTTTCGGCGAATATTGAAAGAACCGGAGATCTAGAAACGCTTTCCATTCGTCGTAATTGTCGAATTGCCGGGAAAAAGGATTTCTGTAAAAGAAAATGAAGACGGCTTTTAAAATAAGTTAAATCTTCTTACGACAATGACTAGATAACATCCGAATAAAGGTATGGCAAAAATGGAGAAAGTAGGAATTGAGTATGAACACAAGAAAAATATCATAAAAACCTGAAATATCAGCTGTAGTTAAGCTTTGGCTATTAGATAGATCTTACATGCAACAAACTTTGAGTAAATTGACGAAAATTATTTCCTAAGTTATCAATAACTTCTAAATCCTAAAACAAGTATATGTATTTGCTGATAAAATATATATAAATCTTACTTTGGCTAATCTATTTATAATTTGACCTACAGGTGTTACATCGAAAAATGTTATTGGAGCTCGTAGAATAGCAGCCATGAGAGGATTATGCAATGTTATAGCAGATCTAATTGTACCATACAGTAAGAATGCAAAGCATATGATAATCATTATTACTGAAAGAGCGTAATTTTCGATTAATGCTTTGGTATATAGTACTCTTACTTTCCAAAATTCCTAAGCCAGCATAGACAGATACTCTTTCTAAAGTTGTTATAGATGTTTCATTCGTAGTTTTATATGCTGTATTTTCGGTTGACCATTGAGATAACCAAATAGAACGTAAAACCATAAAGAAGTAATGAAGAATGAAAAATCCGAAAAATCCAAAAGTATTTTTAATTCCCATGGATTTGAAATATAACCAGTAAACTCCGGTTTTTATCTGAAATCCACATCGTAGCAAATAGCTCCAAGACACTGAGTATGGAAACGGAAAAAGGATGGTTCCTTTACCTGCCCATATTGCATCTTTTCTTGACCCAGCTTTGGAGCTTCAGAACATTTCTTATCGGTAGTAACAGATTCATTACGACTTATTGCTCGCTTGGGTGGTTCTAAAACAGCGTGAACTGCATTTTCTCAAAAAATATCAAAACCGCTACCTGCTGTTTGAGTATGCTGTTTCTCTTCCTCCTCTGATTGATTTTCTCTTAGCAAGTCTGTAAATAAACCAGGCGATGACTTTAGGCTTTTGTATGTTCCGTTTTGAACAATCGAACCCTCTGTAAAAATAATGATAGTTATTGTAATAAATATTGCATTATCATGTTCTTACCGAACATAACCAGGATTTGATCAACTTCCTTAGTATATTGAAGATTATGTGTAACCAATATTCGAGTTTTGTCTTTGAGCATTCCTTCAGGACCCAGAACTTTCTCAAATACTGATCTTCCCACATGAGCATCTACTGCTGACAAAGGATCATCCAAAAGGTAGATTGATCGATCCTTAAGACAATGAAACCAGTATCAGTAATTGGAACATCGAATAATACCTGATACAATGATCTAGCTAACTCGATGCGAGCTTTCTGCCCACCAGATAAATTGACACCCTTAAGATATTATATTTTTTCTAATCAATTTGTAATCAATCATACGTTTTCTCCTACTTCCGTATGGTCTCCATGATCAAACATTCGAAAATCAACATTCAGCTCACAAGCATGAATAATCTATGTTTTTAATGGTTCACAGTACAAAGGACGTGAGTACATACCTTATCATATCGAAGTTTATCAAAGATTGCACCATATAGAATGTTTTCTCGTATACTTTTATTGAAAATCCAGGGTTGTTGGGGAACATATGCTATGGAACCATCGACATGAATCGTACCACTACATTTATGTAATTCACCTTCAAAATAATATCATTAGATCTAATAGCTTTAAAATAACTTGCCCAAGATGGAATTCAATAAGCTTGATTTACCGCTTCCCACTTGACCGACAACGGCAATCAGCTGGCCGGGATCAACTATTAAATCGATTTTCTTTAATAACGGTGGAAACGATGGTCCTTCCCAGTTTGAGAAAGCATTCGACATAACCACAGCATGTCCACGAGCATCCGAATCAATAGCATGTTCGTTAAGCTCTTCCATGTTCAGGAACGTTTTTATTCTTTTATTCGAAACCATTGACTACAGATAATATTTTACACCAATTGAATTTTGAAAAAAAAAACGCACCTGAACAAAAGAGTTTGTAAGCAATCCTAATAATCTCATAGGCTGTCTGATCTGATTGAATATAGCTAAAGACACAAACGCAACAGCTGGAGTTAAAGCCTGTGATCCATACAGCCATAAAAAACAGGTAAAAGATGAAATAGCTACCTAATTGAACATATATGATATACATGAAATTGGCATTTAATTACCAAAAATGGAGCAACAGCATTAGCTGCATCAACCATTCGTCCTGTTAACTGTATTTTTTTCAAGTACTTCACTTCCTTTTCACGAAGATGATTAATGCGTTCTTCGAATGTTCCTTCCCATGCGTATAGCTTGATCACTTTGATTCCATTCAATACCCAAAATATCAGAGATTAAGTAATTTGTTGAATACAAAAAAACTACTTCAGCACACATCTTGGTTCGTTCATCTTTAATTTTCATTTGTTTTAACTGAGCTTTTTTGATGTAGACTGAAGTATAGTAGTTCAGAGGTGCAAAAAGTAACAGAAGGAAGGTCCCTGGTATAGCTGCTGGACCCATCATGAACCAAAGTAACATCATGGCTAGTGTAACCTATAGAAGCTAGGTGATTCAAAGATCATATTGAAAATATTCACTTGCAAAGGAATTGACCAAACATTCTGAATAAGTTGAATACATGATGTCAATTTTTCAACATCAACAGCAGCCATATTCAGAATTTCACCTGATGTCATCTTAGCTCTGGACTTTGGTGATAATCGTAAAGTCTAAATTTTATTAGGTAATGATATGATGTCAGCTAAGTAAACATACTTTTCTCATTATTTCCATGGATAGAATGGAATTATACAATATTGTTAATCTGAACATTATATAAACTTGATAATTTAGTAAAAATGATCGAATTTCTGCTGAAAAGAACATGAAGCATGCCAAGCCAATAGCATATGACACATTTCCAATTGGTTGTGAGATGAAATCGATTAATTCTCTATAAATCAGTAGACATTCGTAGCTCTTGGATGATTACCATTAAAACATACTTTAACAGCATAGGATTTACATAATGAATTACGTCTGCCAGAAAACGACAAACAGTTGAGGTGATAAGAGTATTTTTTTGAGTGCGAACAAATGGTCTTATTATAGATGCTGGTTCTGCTTTTTGGCTGATTTCATTTCTTGCTTGTTGCTCTGAATTAATTATGAACTGTATTTAACCCGTATTTTTATATTGAGCATACTTCGCTTTTCCTTTTCCCATTCGATGTCCCAACGTTGCAGTAGGCTAGCTGCTTGGCAATCATCCCGTAAAACATAAAGATCGTCTCTTGTTAAATGTTGACGTGAAGAAGTCACAACTAATGGAGTCATCCATGAGAAAAGTAGCTTGGAAAACCATGAGCATAGTTGTTCAGGCGATTTCGTCTAAACATCGTTCATGTACACTTAAGCTATTTTCGCATAAGTTTTCACCTGATCTTTCGTCTTATTGTCTGACGACGAAAGTAAAGCTGATTCTGCCATCAGTAATATAAATTCTATTAATGTTTTATAATCCCAATTGTTTTCTGTTACCTAAATTAATAAAGGAAAACTATTATAATTGTGTGAATATATTAAATTACACATATCCTTGATATAATTATATAATAATATGTTCTCACCTTTACAACAGATAATACGAATTTCGAATAGCATAAAACAGTTATGGAAATAAAGATCGCTGCACTAATCAACTGCTTTTTCGCTGCATGTAGTTGAATAGAAACTGATAATCCAACCTAAATAGACAGTTAGAGAGCTTATGAGTATTCATTTTTATCAGAGACTAACTTCTTATCATTTTTCGATTTTGCAACTATCTGAACCAAAAATAAGAAAGAACAAATTATAAAATCAAAAGGACAACTAATTTGATAAATTATCTTCCGCCACTTAATTATTCATGTTGATCAAGCTAATTAATTTTGTAAAAGCTGCTCTCACATATTTTGGGGGCCAGTAGGTCACGAAGTTGATTTTTCGGTTTGAAAAAAAATATTTATTTCATATCTGGAAATAGTTAGCATAAGTGAAATAAGTGACAAACGATTGAGCACAGCCGGCTTTGCTACTAGACAATTAAAAATAATTTTAATATTTACTTCAAATTAACGCCAAACAACTGTCACGTAAGTAATTTTCACGTATGCTAATTATTTCATATTATCTCTTGATAGTGCAAAAGGATATAAGATGAGCATGACATGAGATACATCATGAAATACTTACATATGTTACTGCTGCGAGAACTCGTGCTGATATCCACAACGGTGAGAAGTCTTCAGCAAAAATGCATAGTAAAGAGTAAATGGCCAATATGATTAGGACTGCCTAAAGTAGAGATAACGGTAAATTACTAATTTATTTGTTTATAAAAAATTTCGAAATTGAAACAAAATATCTAAACACTCACCGATTGTAATATATTTCGATAATAAGCAGGTTCATATACACCAGTTACTCTTCGAAGCTTCCAATGTATTACCGGAAGAAATATCCAAAAAAGAAGTAACGGTGAAAAGGTAATAATATCTCTCCATTGACAATTCGGATCCTACACAGAGAAAACATCACTTTTAACAATTGGTTGAAAGCAAAACGAGGAAATGAACGAAAAATTGCATAAGAGTAGCGAGCATGCATCTCCGGTGTCATAACGTTTTAACTGAATAAACTAAAAAGTAACAAAAGGAAACTAATAGCTAAGCAAATAGACTTACTTGTGAGGAAGGGTTGTCAAAGCAAGAATATATTGAACTTTTGTTCATTATATTTCGTCTTCTAGTAAAGTTGAAAAATGCAGATCGAGGTTAACAACTGCGCCAAAAGCGAGGGCCACAGGTAGTATCTTTTTCTAGCGCGGCAGATAATTTCCACTAATACGCCGGGATTCTGATTAAATTATGCGGGCGACTTTTATGCTTTAATGATTTACATAATCCGAATATTTAAAAAGTCCTCTGAAATATTGAAACAGTTGAACTCCGCCTAATAAGCGATGTTTGAGATTGCTGGTCTACGATCAAACAACAGAGTAACGGAGCTGCAACTCAAAATATATTACAGGAAGATATATCAAAAAAAGAAATAGCGGTGAAAAGGTAATAACACTCCTCCATTGGCAATTCGAATCCTACACAGAGAAAACATCACTTGTAACAGTTGGTTGTAAGCAAAACGAGGAAATGATTCAAATTTTGGAAATGATTCAATTCAAACTCGCGGATCTTATGAAAGGGAAAAGTTGAACCAAACATCATATGTCATCATCATTGTTTTGATAATTTTTCATTATTAATCTATCGCATGGCATATGTAACTTTAATTTTGAATAAAATGTGAAAGATTAAAATGAGTGATGACTGTGATTAATGTGTATTATTTCAATTGACTATCACTGTTTTTGATCCTATTACTACTTAGTTTGGTTTATTTCTGTTAATTTTTGATCAAAAAAATCAATATGATATTATGAAATCCATGTTGCCATACACAAAACCACATCAAAACATTCTTTGGGACGATGTAGTTATCTAATATCAAGTGTTCGCTACTTGTTGTAGTGAAGTTTAAAAGATAGAAATAGAGAATTAGACAGACATACACATATACCCACATGTACACATGTGGTTAGATAGCACTATCCCCCTCTATTTGGTGCCATTTTTCTTATCAGAACGTTACCTCCAAATAGGCAATGCTTGGTGATGCCATTGTGGCGTGACCCATGCGTTTCCTTTATGATTCCATCTTTCACCTCCGACCAATATTTTTATTTTTTAGGCCATGCAGCGCATAGGAACCGTTCTGTCGAGATCCTCTTGCCTTCTAAAACCTAAGGTTCGTTCTATCATTGCATCTGAGATTTTGAGAGATTTATGACAAAGATACAAGTGTCCTACTTCGTCTTCTTTCACATTGCATGCTCCTCCCATACCAAGTATGACTGAACAATAGTTTGCTTTATGTGTTCGTGCAAGAGATCAATGTATTATAATACTATGAAACAATCGAACGATACTCATGGAAATCAGCCGTACTAGCTTTATCAGCAGTATTACTTTCCTCTCGAAACCTTTTAACAACATTATTATAAAGACATCATCCAGCTGGTCAATGAATCCCAAATTATACAGTTTAAACTGGCAGATCGCGCGCCCATATGGTCCCTGTGCATTTTGAATAACTTCCTTTGACAATTTTTGTAAATTTCTATTGAATTATAAATATACACCTTTATTTCTGTGCTATTCTATATTTTGATTTTTCAAATTGAAAAACAATAACATTATATGATTGTATAAAGGACAACCTAACCCCCCCCCCCCTGTCGCAATTGTTGATATAGTAGCAAAATCCTTCAGTTGCCCTTTGGCAATATTCAAGATTGTTATCTGATGGATGATACATGTATGTTGATTTTAATGGCACACTTATCGTTATCTATAATTTTTACTGTTGAAACTTATAATTCCCAGTAGTATTTAAGTTTTCATTCGTTGGCATTGAGATCAATTTTTTCCCAAAATTCCATACAAAATCTGCTGTCCAGTTGTAGGTCAGTAATCGTTCTTTGTGTGAAATACCGTTGATTTTCTTTTCTCTGTATGTTATCAATTCTCTCTGTTTTCTTTTATTCGTTGTTCTGCTGTGCAGTAATTGAAGAAAGTTTCCCAAGTCATTCTAACAATTCACTGTTTGGACGCCGGTCTTGCCTATCCTTCCTTTTTGTTCGACATTAAGAGGATATTCTCTTGATATTTTCATTCTACTTGTTACATAAATATTGTTTTTAGTTAATAATTATATATATATAGCAACTGTATATTAAAGTTATGTCGTATTACTTGATTTTTGGTGATATAATTAGTTATTCTTTGATCTCTGACTTCCTACTCCGCCCTTCCGTGAATCTTGGGGTCATGTAGGCAAACCTTCACTTAGATTACTATCCTCAATCTCAATCTCAACCTTACTATCTTCAATTAGTTGTTGCTCATTTTTTTTTTTTTACAGAATCTCACCTACATCATGTCGGAGTCTGTACACACCCCATTGGTCCCTGTTCAACGTACTACCTACAAAGGTCAGAATATGTTGAAGGATCATATATCCGTTGTTGATGAAGAAGCTTACAATATCATGAAGGATGTTAGTGTTTTTTTCCAAATTTCAAGTAAAAAATTTATCTTTTCTATAGGAGAAGACTCGCCAGAAGCGTGGTCTTGAACTTATTGCTTCCGAAAACTTCACTACCAAAGCTGTAATGGATGCTCTTGGATCCAGCATGTGCAACAAGTATTCCGAGGGATACCCTGGCGCTCGTTACTATGGTGGTAATGAATACATTGACAAGATGGAGCTTCTCTGCCAAAAAAGAGCTCTTGAGGTGCAGTCAACTTTTTAAAATGTCTATAATAACTTCAGTTTGTAGGTGTTCGGATTAGATTCCGAGAAGTGGGCCTGTAACGTACAATCTCTTTCTGGAACTCCAGCTAACTTCGCAGTCTACACTGCTGTTGTTGAGCCTCATGGCCGCATTATGGGTCTTGATCTCCCAGATGGTGGTCACTTATCTCACGGGTACGGCTAAATTAGGTTGATGAATTGTTTTTAATAAACTGCTATTCAGATTCTTCACCCCTGCTCGTAAGGTCTCTGCCACCTCCATCTTCTTCGAGTCTATGCCATACAAGGTTGATCCCAAAACTGGTTTGATCGATTATGACAAGATGGAGCAGAATGCTATGCTCTTCCGCCCCAAGATTATCGTCGCTGGTATTTCTTGCTATGCCAGACATTTGGATTATGCTCGTTTCCGTAAAATTGCCGATAAGGTAGTCAATTTCTCGGAACAATGATTACTAAATGTTTTGTTTCAGTGTGGTGCTTATCTCATGGCTGATATGGCTCATATCTCTGGTCTTGTTGCTGCCGGACTTATTCCTTCTCCCTTCGAATATGCCGATATTGTAACTACTACTACCCATAAGTCTCTTCGCGGACCAAGAGGAGCTCTTATTTTCTACAGAAAAGGTATGGACACACTATTCAATTTTCGAAATAAATTATTAGTTTGTAGGAGTCCGCTCTGTCAACGCTAAAGGAGACAAGATCATGTATGATTTTGCTGATAAGATCAACACCGCTGTATTCCCAGGACTTCAAGGAGGGCCCCACAACCACACCATCACTGGTAATGTTCGATATTTCTTTCCATCTTATCATTTTATCGGTTCAGGTATTGCCGTTGCTTTAAAACAATGTCTTACTGAAGATTTTGTTCAATATGGCAAACAAGTTATCAAAAATGCCGATGCTCTTGCCAAGAAACTAGTTTCTTTGGGATACACCTTGGCTACTGGTGAGTCATAAAAGACGCTCGATAGTGCGATGAACTAAAAAAGGAAAAAAAATTCTCTATCAATGATATTTGCAATTTGTTGCAAAAATGTTGACATGATTGATGTCGTTAGTTTTTTTTATTTAGGCGGTACCGAAAATCATTTGCTTTTGGTTGATCTTCGTCCTAAGGGACTTGAAGGAGCTAAGGCTGAACATGTTTTGGATTTGGCACATATTGCTTGTAATAAGAACACCTGTCCAGGAGATGTCTCAGCTCTCAGACCAGGAGGTGTGATAGTTTTCAGTCCTATCTTAAAATTTTTCATACCTAGGAGTTCGTCTCGGTTCCCCTGCCCTCACTTCTCGTGGATTCAAGGAGGCAGATTTCGAGAAAGTCGCAGAGCTTATCGATGAAGGTAGATTATGAAAACAGCTGATAAAAACTTTTTATTTAGCTCTGAAAATTGCACTTAAGTACAATCCACAAGCGGGTAAAACAATCAAGGACTTCAAGGCTTTCACTGAAGTTAACGAGGACTTCAAGAAAGAAATTAAGGCTTTAGCTGAGGTAATTGTTTGTTATGATTCCTCCTTTATAAATAAATTCTTTTCAGAGAGTTGAGGCTTTCTCTACCAAGTTCGAAATTCCAGGAAACGAAGAGATCTAAATTATATTGAGAATTATTATTTTTCTAAATTGTTTTGCATTTTTTCAAATGGCATGTATGTAATGACGGGAATTTACCACAGAAATTGTAATTATACTTTGTTTTCAAATAAATATATCTAATTCACTTATCTGTTATATGAACTGACAAAAGAAACCTATAAATCAACTGAAAATGCCCTCCGACCATTCGCTACACATTTTTTTTCAAATCTTCGTGGGATGCGCTCTGTTCAAAAAAAACGCGACGCGTCAGTGCGCACGCTGGGCATTACGTGGCGCGCATTATCACTTCTCTCCCGCCTTGAGTACGGCAGGGAGTTTCGTATCGTTCTTTTCTTTATATCATTCTATATATTAGTTTTTTTTAATGTTTTATATTTTATTTAAAAATATTGTCGAAAATTTAATTAAATAGTTTAGATATTTGCATATAAAAATAATTTATTTATAGAGAACTGTACAATGCCTCCAAGTAACCCAAGAATCTTTGTGGGCAATTTGCCCTCTGATGTCAAGGAGCGTGATGTCACTGAAATATTTACCAAATATGGAAAAATCAGATTCTGCGATATCAAAGGAGGCCGTGGACCACTCTACGCATTCGTTGAATTCGAAGATATTAGGTACGATTTTTAGGCCCATCGAATTTTTCATTAATGACGTTTCAGAGACGCGGAGGACGCCGTTAGAGGACGCGATGGCTACGACTTTGATGGCAATCGATTGAGAGTGGAATTCACTCGTGCTAGTGGGCCACGAGGTGGGGATCGTGGAGGAAGATTCGGAGACCGCAGAGGTGGTGGCAGCGGTAACTACGGAGATCGCTTCGGAGGAGGAGGAGGAGCTGGTGGACGAAGAGGTTCCCGCAGAACCAATTATCGTGTTGTTATCAGCGGCTTGCCAGCAAGCGGGTCTTGGCAAGATCTTAAGGTATATAAAATAATGCTCAACGTTATCTAAGTTAAATTTCAGGACCACATGAGAGATGCTGGAGATGTATGCTACGCTGATGTTTACAAGGATGGAAGTGGAGTTGTTGAATATGTGCGCTACGAAGACATGAAGTACGCTTTGAAAAAGCTTGATGATACTAAGTTCAGATCGCACGAGGTTTGCTTCCGCAGATCAGCGGCTAATTAAATATTGGACTCGTTTCAGGGCGATACTTCTTACATAACTGTCAAAGAGGACTCAGCAAGCAGCGGTGGAGGACGTCGTTCATCTCGCAGTCGTTCACGCTCTCGCTCACGTTCAGCTGAACGTAGAAATTCCCCTAAGTACAGTCCTAGGCGATCAAAGAGTCGCTCTGTAAGTCGTTCTCGTTCACATTCTCGCTCACGTTCTCGTTCTCAATCCCGTTCTCGTTCCCGTTCTCGCTCTTAAATGTGTTTCTATTACATTATTATTCTATCGTTAAGTTGATACTGATATGTAAGCTTTGATTATCTTTATCCAATTGTCGCCAAATTACTTTGTTCGGTGTGAATAAAAGTTATTATTTCAGCGCCAGTAGGAGGGAGCGCGATAACTAAATAACTGGGAGAACAGTAGTATTAGGAGGGAACTTTGGAAACTACGCAGCATGTCTGTTCGTGGTATGGAATCTGAAAAATGGGAATCAAATTTTGGAGGATTGAATGAGCTTTTTTTTTGGATAGGAATGAAAACCCTCCCCCCTCTAAAGGATTTCAGGTCGGATTATCGTGAGGCAGCCGAATCCAGGTAATATATGCGTCAGGTAGGTATTTTGAGTTTTACATCGCCCATCCGATGCTGTCCTCGACTTCAATAAAAGTTTCAAAGTTCCTTGTACTTTGTTAATGATGATCTCATGCATCCGATTTGGTGGGAACAGGTAAGATAGCTCATCATTCCATCCATAATTCGTTCGCAGGGGTTGGCTGGGAAATAATATGATTAGCTCAAGGGGACCACAGTTCGGTGCTTATTCGGATACTAAATGGCGCTTTGTGGACATGATTGTTCTTAAAAAATGTGGTTTTCAAATCTGTTGCAATTTGGAAGATCAAGTTGAAAATGGAGTCAAACATGGTGAAAGAAGCGTGCAATTAGGACCGATTCAAACAGTGAAACAATGAAATCAGAATACACGTAAAGTCGAAAAATAGCGTAATTAGTTTCCGGTACAGAGCAAGTAGTAAGGCAGGTCCAGCCTTTTACAAGCTTCCGCAGTTCATTGAATTATTTTATGTACACCTACGCTGAATAGGTTTATTCAATTCCGTCATATTGCG
Organism: Auanema rhodensis; assembly: GCA_964057225.1. Taxonomy (NCBI): domain Eukaryota; kingdom Metazoa; phylum Nematoda; class Chromadorea; order Rhabditida; family Rhabditidae; genus Auanema; species Auanema rhodense. Next base: position 15,248,090 of record OZ059895.1, read on the forward strand.
ATTCGGCTTTGTAGAGACTTGTGGTTACTGCAGCTTTCTACATTGATTATTACTTTTTTCTTATTTTAAATGAATATTTTTGTTCTTACTTTTCTAATTATCAAAAGAAATAGACATTTAATCTACGAAGATTTCAGTTAGTTTTTGTAAACTAACTAGAAGCTTGTCGTCGTAAAATTGAGAATTATTATGTCCACAGGTAACGTTATAGCTCAAGTTTGTTACTTAAGCTACAGAAAACTAACTAAATGTTCTTCCGGTTGATATAACAAACAACAATGATTAGAAGTCTATACTTTATAATCACAACATTCATTTGTCTTCTTTGAATCTTCTGTGGGGTGAATGCTTTTGCTCATTCTTGTACTACTGCAGCCAATGTCTTACTGGAAATCCTTGTACTCGACGAAAACTGCCCGACAACCTACAGGACGCGGAACAACACGTCAAGAAAATGACGAAAAGCCTGAAGCCATGATAGGTAATATAAGAATTTGTTTATTGTCTCGGTTACGAAATGATTGATGACATTCTATTTTTGGTTGACGACCTTCATAGGCTGTGACCCAAAAGCATAGTTGAAACTTTGACTGAATAATCTAGTTCATGAGCTTTCCCCTTTTTAAGCCGTTTCCTATAAATGATGTTTAACGAAGCAGTTGAACTTGTCTGGAAGAGTCATAAAAATAAAAAGCAAGCACAAAAAAGAGGTTGAAACTCGAAAGTTCGACGGAAATTGAGAAACCATCATTCTCACATATTTGCACTACAACGAACTTCTGTCTGAGCAGAAAATTGCTGAGCTTTAATTCAGCAACATTTCGCTTGTTTTATTATGTTTTCATGGTATTAAAAGAGAAATAAAATCTCTTCCAACATACATCTTTAGCACTCAGCACTCTTTTCACAACAGTTCTCTTATTTCTATTATCGCTCTTAATTTTATTATTATTCTCTTGTTGAGCTTCTCCTGAACTAATGCTTCATTTGAAAAAAAAGCAAATTAGAGAGAGAAAGAGAGAGAGAGGGGAGAAAAAGAAAAGAGAATGAGAGAGAATGAAGAGGGATGTTAGGGGACGAAGCTAAAAAGAAATGAGTGAGAGATTGAGAGCCTGCTGTTTTAACGTTTAGTCTTTCTTTAAGTAGAACAGAGAATGACGAATGAGAAGTAAAGCGGGTTAAACGATTGTTGAGAGGCAGAGAAGGAATCAAATAGAGTTTCTTAGAAGGCTACTGGGAAGAGATTTAAGAAATTAAAGTCTGCTCACGCGGAGCCCCCATTGAGACGAGATTTGGAGCTTGCGGCGGAGCAACACTTGATTTAAATATCAGAAAAATTGAGTTCAATGGCAGCTGACTAATTCCAGTCATCCATCTCGCAATGTCTTTGTTTTGCCACGACATTTTCTCCTCGAAAAATATGGCTGGATTGTCTAGATATCAGCTGGAAATATCTGAAAAATAGAAGCTTATCAAAGGCGAGCCAAAAGAATGGCTTCAAGAAAAATTTCAGAACGAAACATAAAATTGAGAATTGAACGTGAACGTTCTCTGATGCTGATGCAACGTCAATGTCTGAGATCTTCGTTGTGTAAGCTGAGCAGTCGCCGTCACGTCTCCAGAAGTCTTGATGCGTATCATTCGGGGCTGCTCTCTAAATGCATGAAAGCTTTACTGCTCTACTATCTCAAGCTCCTCTATCTAGCGCTATCTGTCTCTATTCTTGTGTTGATGGATGTTGGTATTCCCTTGCTCTGTCATGCCCCTACATGCACCACGCCACGCACATACACAGACACATACACACAACCGAGGGCCAGATCTTCACAGCATCATCGTTTCATCTCGACTGCTCCTCCCACTTCTACTTCTTTGCAACTACCAGGCATCGAATCATCAACCCGTCTTCCGGTTCACGTTCCTGCTCAGCTGAGCTTTTGTGCTCCTCCTTCACCTCCCAGTCATATCATTCCAGCTGACGCAGCACTAGCAGGCGACAGCTTACATCTCGCTCAAAAGCCGGATAACTAATCTGTGTCGTGCACTCAAGACAGTGATCGACTTGTGTCATGCAGCCCTCCAACTCCAAATTCTCATTGGTCCGCGTGGAGTCCTATCGCAATGGCTCTTCCCAGATGCAGCCACAACAGCTACATCCCACAAGTAGCCGGGTATCGAGATCATTCAGTGAGTGAACTAGTAGTTTATTTTTTCATTTTCTTCTGCCTCTCTGTTTTCCATTTTTTTGGCTATTTTTTCGTCATCTTATGGCCAAATTTGCAAAGGCGTGTGGTGGTCCACCACGAAACCGCTTCTTCAGCTCTGCCTTAGCCGTTGAATGGTAGTGAGGCCAATGTCCGCATATTTGGGCTTCATATTCACATATCCTTTATTCTATCCACTTCCTCCTTAGTAAACATTACGTATAGTTATTATTTTGTTTGAATGCTCCCGCCAACACTTTTTTTGTGAAAATTCTCTGCTATGAGCCAATTTTTCATATTTTGTTTCCTTTCTTTTTTCCAGAAGAATTCAACTTATATTTTGACATGTGCTTGCTTGTCGAAAGAATATTTTGTTTTATAAAAGCATGTTTCTTCCGACTTTTCAATGCTCGAAAGATAAATACATCGTCTAATCTTTTTCAGTCAGATTTTCCTAGTATCACAGTTTTGAAATGTGATGTTTCAAGTAAATAACCCAGAATGTATTGTGCTCTTGTTCTTCATGAAGTTTAAACAGTTAAGCCATTAGCAGTGGCCAGTTTTAAGTGTACTTGGATCACACACCCAAATTTTCAACCAAACACACATAGGCACAGAACACATGCACACACAGATATACACAGCTATCTCTCACTGCCTCCTGTTTTACCTCCCTCTCAATGAAATAAGCTCAATTTTGGACAGAAAATTGAAGAAAATTACATATGAAATTTCAATTTTTTTAGCCCAAGTATGCATATGTGTCGGCCCTATTCTCGTATGAAGTGTATTTATTTTGCTCATTTTTCAGCTATTGCCCTATCAGATATGGAGCAGCTTATACGAACCTCAAGATCTGGCCGTGCTACATCAAGGTAATTTAATTTTTCTCTTCATACTCATTATATACAATCTTTATCACTTTTATGCATGATATTTCTATATCTCTATTGTGTCATCAAAAAAATGATAAGTGTAAGTATCTATCTCTCTTTCTCTCTCTCTCTCTCTCTCTCTCTCTCTCTCTCTCTCTCTCGCTCTCTTTCTCTCGCTATTTGTGTTTACATATAAATTTACATAATAATCTTCAATTTTCAGGCCAATACGAGCTCCTGGTTGTCAGTGTAGCTGTCATTTACTGAACGATGTGACGATTTCTCCAAGGCATGCCGTCTTCACTCCCCAGGGAGGCATATCTACCCATAATCTGAGCAATACGAGCAAAAGTTCGATTTTTCTTTCTTCTTAAATAGTTTTTTTTATTCTTTGAAGTTTTGACAAATATATAAAACTATATATATATATATATAGTCTAAGGAGTTGATGACAAATATTAATTTTCGATAAAAGAAATGCCACAAAGAAAGTAAATTATTGTCATTTTATGTCACAGTACTGACTACGTTTAATTAAGCTAAAGTACATAAAATTGTTAAATGATCCTATAAAGTTCAAATTAAGATTAAAACTTCTTTTTTTCTAGCTGCACTAGCCGTAAAAATAACCTGCTCAGACAATGCACTATATCGAGTTAGTCCAGTGTTCGCTGTTTTAGAGCCTGGCCGTTGTATACCATTGAATGTAAGCAATAAACACCAATTTTTCTTACCTATTTTGCACACAAAGAAGCAAATTTAATTAGTCATTAGCTTATTATTCACTTTATAAACTGCCTTCTAGATTGGACGTTTAGAAGGGCCGGTGAAAAAGGATAGATTGTGCATATTACTGGTGGAACATGACGGAAAATCATCTGCCAAAGATACATTTAAGGTTCATCATTATCACTTTTATCTCATGTCATGATATTTTGAATGAAAAACAAAAAGAAATAATACATAATTATTTTCAGAAAACTGGACTACAGCCCACAAACATATGTGTGCCGTTATTAGTAGCAGATGAATGATGATTATATGTAAAATTGCATTTCTAAAAGAGAAAACATTTCCGAAACAAATCACCTGAGAAGAGCTTTATTTTTGTTATCCAATTCTCACATATTACTACCTTTTCTTATTTTTGTCGTCTGAAAGAGTATATATATATAAATATATAAATATATAAATATATATATATATACATGAATATATTTTTCTAAAACAAAATAAAAATAAAAATAATTTCGTATACAACCGCTTTAATTGAACTTTAAATGAAAAATGAGTTATCATGATGTTTGGCGTACGTGAAAATTTGAACTGTGTTGTCGTCGTGATCATTTCATTTACAACGGAAATGAAAAAGTTCCTTGTTCATTACTTAAAAGATCAATTTGAAAATAAAAGAAAAAATATCTCCGTGATTTTGTCAGTTTATTCTCTGTCTTTTGTTCTGTCATTTAACTCACGAAAGATCATTAAGTACATCATGGGGGTAATAGTATATGACAAATAAGATACAAACAGACAGACAGACACACACACACATCTAATACAGGAAAGAAGCTATAGTTGTCAATTAAAGGTCTGCAAGTCCAAACAAAACAATAATATTAATATCGCATAATAAGACTTCTATAATATCATTATTTATATAATAAGTTAGTTCTAGAGAACAACAACAAAAAATAGTAATACAATATTTTAAATTTCTTATATTTGCTATATTTGCTATATTCTGATATCGATTATAGAATATATGTATAGCTCTTCAACGACACACCAGTATTTGTATGAGAAATGAAACGTGGAAAAGGATGACTATTGCTATAAATGGTCCATGAAAAGGCTTCATCATTTCTTTATCATTACGATAAAAGTAATACTCCTTGTAGTGCTAGTAAAAGTGGGCGAGCCTGAGCATCTAAGATGAAATGATAAAGAGATTAGTTGACTTGAAATTGTTTTTGTGAACTATTTTAGATCAGTTTTCAATAATTCAATTATATTCTTGTATTACTTTTGGTTTCCTTTTGTTCAATAAATTTATTTTTACTCCTCTTTTGTGTCGATTCTTCCACAGTTGTATTTCACTATGAAAGAGTGAAAGACAAACATATAATAATAATGGTCATGATTCAAATAAACGTTTATTTCATATTTCAGCCTTTATTGATAACTATCATTTTACTTTCATGCTTGTATGCATCATAAAGTAAAGAATTTAATAGAAATCAAAAAGAGAGAGAGAGAGAAAAAAAGGTGAAAATGAGTGAAAAAACGTCTCCCAACAGTATTACACGTTTATTATTGTTTTTGTGCTTCAAAATTTCCAGCGAAATTTGCTGCCAGTTGTTGTAATGCATATGGCCATATACTACAAGATTTATTCTACAGCTTAGTTTGTGTATATCCACATACTATTTGATTTTTTAACTTAGTTTCTCAAATATATGTCTTAAACAGGGTTTATGATCTCTATTCGTTATGAAACAATATTGAAAGTTTTCTCATTTTCAACTGTATTTTATTTTTAAAAATTAATTACCATAAATTGAATTTAATTATATATTTTCAGAATATATAAAGTATTGGATGAAGATCCCTACTGTTCGATATAATGTACTGAAACATGTGGATGTACCTATTCATTACCACACTTTAAAAAAGGTTTTAGCTTTCTTAGCAGTTTTAATTGCAGTTTATATATTATATACTAAGAGGGAAGGTTAGTTAAATCATGTTTTCTTAAAAATTTGTGAAGTTTCCAACTTTTTAGAACATATTCGTAAACAATATGTACTTGAATGGGAAGAGTTCTTATCAAATATCAAACAGAATTATCTTAGCATTGAAGGTAATGGTGGTCGTGTAGGTAATCAAGTAAGTTCACCTTCATATTTTCTCAAAATCAGTTATAACTTCTAAAACTACTGAACGATGACGAATTCATTCAGATATTCACATTGGCATCTGGCTGGGGTATAGCTAAAAAACTCAATCGAACCTTCTATATTTCTAAAAATTCGGATGAACGCTTTAGTATTGAGAGACAACGTTCAATAACCGAGAAAATATTTCCCAAACTGAAAAATTTGTATGTATATATGGTTAGTTGTAATCATACATCAATTAAACCGAACACTTACAACTATAACTTGAATTCAGAAGCCTCCGGCATCCATGGAAACCGCAGTCGAGCATGACTATCAAAACGGAAAGCAGTGTTGTTGTACCTATGAAGACCCTTTAAAGTAATGAAATTCTTTAGCCTGAAACTAACCAGTGACTTTATTTTAGACATCGTAATGAAAAAAGCAAATTTCTATTATTGAAAACAAAATTTACTCAGAATATGCTCAACTTTTTTGATTCTATGGACGAGTTCAAGACATATCTGGAATTTAGTCCAGACATTAAATCCTTTGGACAAGCATATATTAAGAAAAATCACATGTGTGTCTACAATTCTGCTTCTCTCTCATTGATTCTTTTTTTATTTTAAACTTTTTCCTTTTTCAGAAATGCATCTGATCATATAGCCTGTGTTCATATACGAAAAACGGATTTTGTAGGCTTAAACCGAAATGTACCGGATGATGTTCTTGAAGCATTAATAGAATATTTCATGTCGAAAAATGTAAATTTATTTTTTTCAATTGAAATCTTCTGCCCTCCTTCGCCTACTCTCGATCTCGTTCTCTACATCTCTCTATTTCAGAATCATAATAGGCTATTGTTCTTTGGAGATGACAGAAACTTTATGAATACATTATTAGAACGTTTAAAAAATAATAAGAATTTAGCCATTGCATCGGTAATTAGCATCAGTTTTTCCTCTTTATTATCCTTCATTATACGACATTTTTCCAGGATTCTCTTGTTAGTGAGAATGAAAGTGGGGTCGATCTGTATCTTGCCAGTGAAGTATGCACAGCATTTCTTATAACTCATCCCGTTCGTTTTAATTCCTTTTTATTATATTTAATATATATTTACGGAAATGACATACGTTTATAGGCGACAACATTTGGTTTTTGGTCAGCTTTTTTAACAAAAAATTGGAAAGACGTCTATTATTATTATATTCCAAATCAAGAAATAACATTGTATAAAAAAGGCTTCCCGTGAGTTTTTCTCCTTTTTTTTCTGTTTTTGATTGAGCTTCATGCTGCTGCTACTGCTGGCTATTGCTGCTTCTACAGCTTCTTCTACTGTTACCGGTAGTGCATGCTGGTTTTTGCAACTAATTGTGACAGATGTTGATGCTTCAATGCTCTTCAGAATTTTATTAGTTTTATTCTTTTTTATCTGAAAAAATAGACTTTTATTTGGTTGAAAATCTTTATTGCGACGACTATAATATCAGCACAACCAGTCAAGTCAGCATTCATTTTGAAATAACTATGTCTGTCAGGCTGAGCTATATAATTTTAATTTTCGTTCTAAGACCGCTTTCCAATGCTTATTATTTTCCTCTGATATTCAAATACATTTAAAGAGTTTTTATGATATATTCCAGATTACCATGGAATCCAATCGGCTATCAAAATAAATTGGTAGCACCCATAGAGCTTACTCCATAACTTAGGTTTCTTAATCTTATTTACTTTAATTTTTTTTTGCTTTATGTTATATGTGATAATGAATATCCAAACACAATAATATTATATGGATTATAGTTGATAGATCAAAGGAATTTTACAAAAAAATTATTCAAATGTTTGTGTGTTGCTCCGTATTTTTTGAATTTTAGAAACAATTTAAACTGTCAAGAATCAGATGTTGAAGCTTTCTACTGTAAATGGAGAAATAAACAGAATGTAACCAATTTTTGGAGAAAGTTGGAGATGAATGTAGCTGAACCCTACTGGACCTTGCCTACTAAAAGTTGTATGTACACAAATTTGATGAAATATGTTAGAACATCATGCTTATGATAGCTTTTTGATTTTGAAAACAAATGAAATGTTTAAAGGGAATATGCGTATCTTCATGTAATTTCTAGGCTATAAACGAGGAGGAAGATGGTAAACAAATGAAGTACAATTAGATAATAAGGTTCATAAGGTTTATAAGTGATCTACTAATTGTTTTTTCTTTTATTAATCTGAACAGAAACTGTTTCTAGTTGAGAGTGAGGGTTCATAAAACAAATAAAACTTCAAATAGAAGAATCCGATAATGGTTTGTTCTCATTCTTTAGTATGGGTGCATGCAAACAAGTAAGATTGAACTTGATTGTACAACACATAAGCCCTTGAACGCTTGTCCCGAAATGGAAGAGATAGCAAGTTTCAAGAATTAAAACAATAATAAGCCTTTCGGCTCTCCAAAAAATATGATGTTTTAGATCACTAGTCGACAGCTAAACTGTGACTCTGTGATCAAATTGGGGGTTTGTGGTTTTTAAGGTTTTTAAAAATTTACCAAACTATTGCAAAATAAGTTCATCGTATCATAAGCACGTGTTGTACATATATTGAAATTTCATAATATGCTAATGAGAAGTTGTTTTGATGATAGCATTTGAGCGTGGCAATAATATGTATTTTGCCGTTCTAGCGCACCTTTTCGCCCATCCTCAATTTTCTGCATTTTTAAGCCATTTTAAGGCTGAATATCAATGATTTTGTGTCTAAACTCATTGTATCTTTAAAAATGGATGGTCGAGAAAAGTGCGCTAACATTTTTAATAAAAATAATGTTCAATAAATGGTGAAGTCCAGAGGATCTGCGTCGCAAGCTCCTCCAGGAGTACCTGAGAATCTAAGATTCAATAACTAAAAATAAAGGAAATATTTTTTACTTTGACTCCTTCGGATTGGATCCACCAATAGAACTTCAAAAATATTTAAAAGATGAAAAAGATAAAGATAAAATAGAACTCTCCACATTTCAAATTCAAGAATTCGGAACTAATCACTGCGGTTATTACTGCTTACTTCTTCTAAAGTTACTGGAACATTTGGAAGTTTAGGATTCTCTATTTCATCTTGAATTCTTTTATTGTAATAATCTACAAACTCTTGACGTCTTCCCGTACCGTCGAGAAATATTCGTTTTTGTTGCGGAGCAGAAGCGAAGACGGAATCTCAAACCGTCGATCTCTGTTTTGTAGAGTCAGCTCATGAGGAATCCATTTATCCAGCTTTTTCGTTTTTTCCAATGTTATTTAAATGCTCAGATACAGTTGCTATACTGACGTGAAGTTCAGTGGCAAGTTTTCTGACCGTTGTACGTGGATTAGATTCCACCAGACTCTTCAGAACGTCTTCATCAATCAGTGAATGACGACCACGACCTTTCACATCTTCTAAATTAAAATCTCCGTTTCGGAATTTCTGGAACCAACGATCCACTGTGGATTCATGAACACTGCCTTGTCTCCATACTTCATTAATATTCCTAGTTGTTTGAGCTGCACTTCGTCCGAGTTTGAACTCATAGAAAAAAATTTGACAAAACTGTTTTTTTGAAACATCCATTTTGAATCACTATAACTACTTTATTTTCAGATTAATTTTGACCCAACTTAAACCCAGTAAAGTAACAACTAAAAAGTATAAGTTGTTAAAAAAAAGAAAAACCAATAATTTTGAGCAAAAAAATCGAAAGAACCATATTAACCGTATTATTGCGTATTGCCACCGTATTAAAATTCTCCAGCAACTTGTAAATCTGAATAAACTTGTCTTCTTATTCTACCAATCCTTTGATTTCCAAAAGTCTCGGAATTTTTAGATTTTCTGTTTTCTAATTCTGCGAGAGCATATTTAGCAAACTTAGTAACATATTCATCATAACTTGGAAAATTATCACAGTCTTCTCTAGTTTTTACAAAATCAGAGATTTCTAGATCTTTAAATTTCAAGTAAACTTCATAACTTGGTATCTTGGAGCAATCATTTTTGATATTTAAATATTCTTCATAATTTGGTAATGGGATAGGTTTTAATTCTTCATTTCCATTTGCTTCTAGGAAGCTTTGCTTTCGCTTGATATTTCTTTTGGTTCTAGTAGCTGTATAATTATTATTAGTATTATTCATTGTCACCTCTTTAAATTTCACAAGCGAATCTGAAGGAGATCCTTTGAGTCTTTCTCGTTCTAATTTTTCTGGTTTTCTTTTTTCAAATTCTAGATATTTCTTCATCTTTTCATCTCTCCTCTTTTCAAATTCTATACGATCAGCTTCGTATTCATCTCTTACTTCTTTATCTTTTTGATACGATCCTGGATTTGAACTCATTTCTTTCAGACTACGAGTTAATGTTAGTGCTTGTGGTGTTGGAATTTTTGGAATTTTATTTTGTAACTGACGTACTGCAAAACCTTCTTCACTAATTATGAGATCAAGATTACAATCTCTCACAATTTTGTTTTTAATCAAACTCAGAGCAATTTGTTTTTTACTATTTATCCACAGTCCATATTCATGATTCCATTTAGTTTTCCAATTGAAATATATGGTGTGTCAATTGAAACGTAGCTACCCGTGGGAATTTCGAAAAAATATGATAATTTTTCAAATTTTTAAATTTTTAAAAAAATAATTACAAAATTTAAATATATTTAAATCTAATATTACAAAAAAAATTTTAATTTAATTTTTTTCACCTGAAAAAACTTTTTTTTTCACCTATTTCAATTTTTTCTGTTTTTGTTATGGATGTAGCTCATATGCGCCATGTCTTTCTTTCTCATTTTGAAATTGGTGTTTCTGCTCATGAAGCCTACCGAAAAATGAAAGCTGTATATGGAGAATCTTCTCCAGCATATAGCACATGTAAGAAGTGGTTTGCCCGCTTCAAAACCGGCGAGATCGATCTTGCAGATCGTCAAAGACCCGGTACCAGTCAGAAATTCAGTGATTCTGACCTTCAGAATGTTCTCGAACAGACTCCTGGAGCAACCCAACTCCAGATCGGGAAAAAACTGAAGGTCAGCAGAACTGCTGTTTCTCTCCGGCTTAAAAAAATGGGGAAAAGTCACAAAATTTCTCCGTTTTCCCCCTATGTCTTGTCTGAGAGCAATCTTAGGACAAGAGTAACTTTAGCTCAGGATCTTCTGAAATTGAGCCAAAGAATTTAAAGGGTTGGTGACAGGAGATGAGAAGTGGATTCTCTATTCCAACCCAACCAGACCAAAGTTTTGGCTTCTCTCTTTTACCTAACAACACACTCTTAAAACACTTTCGCTCCTGACAATCTCTCGATGTTTAGGCGTGACCACTTTCTCTTTATGTGACCTTTTTTTCTCTTCCTGTGGCCGAGCACAATCACACATATGCTCCAGTTGAACTAGACGCACGCGACGCGACACGCAAACGCTTTGGGCTAGAGTGGAAGGGTGATGAGAGTGACGCGTGACCAGAGACGCAGTGGAACACGGGACGTCCGCAACACTCATTTGCTAATAACTGTCTCATTAGGTTAACAATGGAAAAAATACGTGCAGAGAAGCTTGAACAGATGCTCTTCACATCGTCGAAACCCGATGAGGTTGCGCATAGATGCGTCGTCGCAATAGATGCAAAACACGCGGTGTCATTTCGACATGGCCAACATTCAATGCTGGAAGAAAACGAGACGGTGGTTTTGTACAACGTAGTCGATCCGACGCTGCAATACGAGGTTTTTTTCTCAATTATTTGAACAAGTTGCTGAATTTAAGCTGCTTTTCACTGAAGTTCTTGTTATTTTTCAGGCCATCGTTTCTGCAGTTTCGGATCATCAAGATATTATAATATTCAAACTAACCGTTGGAGAATTTATGAGCTACCCACATGCTACGGATACTCTGTATCCTGGTAAACCATACCTGCAGTTGGGTGTTAACCCCCGCCGACAGGCGCTATGGAAAGAAGGAATTGTTTCGGAAAGGAAAGGCATGTCTAATTTCTTAACTTTACAGATGTTAATTGTTTGATTTAGTTGGATTCTACGTCGGCACTTCTCATGGAAGCATCGGCGATTCGGGATCGGGAATATTTGATTCTTTTGGGCAGTTCCTTGGACTTTCGATAGGCAAGAAGTCTTCCGCCTTCAAAGATCGCGAGAATATGCCGATCGGAGAAGTGGCTGATCATCACCCGGACACGCAAATAATTAACGCGGATGTCATTTTGTGCGTTTCGGGTCTCGTTGATGAAGAAGTAAGTTGATTTATTATTAGTTAGAGAATTGGTTTAATTGTTATGTTTCAGTTCGATTTTTATTCAAACTGTTAGCGCACTTTTCTCGACCATCTTTCATATTACTGATTCTTGAGATCTCCAACTTTCTCCCAAAATGGGTTACATTCTGTTTATTTCTCCATTTACAGTAGAAAGCTTCAACATCTGATTCTTAGATATCAACAGCTGCTGTATAAAGTTAGAACGGCAAAAAACATATTATTCGTGGTAGAGTTCATGTGGCACATGCTGCGCGATAGAGCGCGATTCTGGCGATTTAAAATGTTTTTTCAACTGTTTTAATAAATTTTTTTTAACACCATCGAAATATTTAATAATGTAGATATCTTGATATTGTATCGGAAATGAAGTTCGAAAGTATTCTGGATGTTCAAGTATGTTTGTGTTCATTAAAAAAAATGAATATTATTAATATTTATTACATGGTTGGTCAGACCGATTATTGGAGTTTTTAACTAAAAATGCCTTTTTGCCTTGTCTCAGTTGTTAAATACTCGTATAGTTGCACTCATTACAGTTTTGCTATTAGCAGATATTGCATGTGGTGGCGCAAAGCTTCTTTCTCTCGGCATTATCGTAGAATGGGTTGGTGCAGAATCCGTTCTTAGCCCAAGCGGCGCAGCTAAAAGTTAATTTTCATGATGTGACTTTCATTAAAATATGATGAGGCTTACTTTTGGCTGGTATTAGGAACTGGTTTACAGGCTCCTGGGTTAGTTCCTGGGTTTGTTCCTGGGTTGGTGCTGCCTACAATCAAATGTTTAGATAGCGTGTGAACATGAATAGGAGCTTACTGCAGAGGTCACAGGTACGTTGGCAGTTGGTGCTGACGAAGGACTTGAAGCTGTCGATGAAGCACATTTGTGATTGTGTGGAACAGTCAACAGCCTTATCGATGCAACCTCCCAAAAGACAGAATCCGCAAGAGGCTGGGCAATCTTGAGCAATGATTTCTCTCCAGGCTGGATCGTTGCACATAGCCTTGGTCACAGTACTGCATGTGAGTCTTGGTTCTGAAAATGAGTATTCTACAATGTGTACTGAAGAAAAGTTGTTTATACTGGCAGCATTCGAGCACTTCCATTCAGGGGTTTCACAGCAGTATCCACAGGTCTTGGGGCAGTTCTTAATAGCAATAGCTTTCAAATCCTCGTCAACGGTAGTAGTATCAGAAGTCTGAAATCGGTTCGATATTCTCGTCATGGATGATGTTCTTACCTCGCACGTTGGTGGTCTATCAGGAGTAGCGATATCAACAGCTGCTGTATAAAGTTTTTCGCAGGTGGCATCTGGATATTTGTTTTCACAGTTTACGGCAGATGGGAGGAACTGAAGTGAGAATTGCTTATGGCATTTAGAATAGAAAGGCACAAACATTTGTTCCATCGGTACAGTTGGTATCGACGAGACCAGCGGAAGCTGTTGCAAGGATGCAGGCGAAGAGAACGAAGCTGAACATTGGTGCTCTGACAGCAGAATGATTGTGATATCTCTGACAAGGCTTATATAGTTGAAGATAGTGTCACAAGTTCTGTTAAAACCTTGGCCCATTACCATCTGAATCAACATAATCAGACAATGCCACGAAAAAAAAAACGAAACATCCATTTGTATCAATAAATCCAATATGCTTTATCTAGCTTAAAGATCAAGGCCATTCAGCAAATTAAATAATTGCAGTGAGAGAAGTATTCTTTAGCGTTTGCCATTTTCCGGAAGTTCGCTCAATTTCAATACAGTTCATATATTTTGATATTTTGATGTTGAAAATGTCTGATACGCCAATTAGAACACTTCTATCTCACAGTTCATACACAGTTCCCTCGCAGATCCGAACTTTCAGCGTAGTTTTTGATCTCAATATGGAAGAAGTCGCGCATGCTTATGCTCAAACCTCCCTTCTTAATCAATTTTAAATCCTTTTACGTAACTATCATGACAGAGCGGTATCTGAGATCCCGATCAGATAAACAAGACAATATTTTATTGGATCTATATCAGATCTATATAAGAATTTGTAGCTTTTTAATAGAATAAGCATTTTCATCCAGCTTAGCAGATTAGATTATGTCTTTTTCCATTCACCAGCACGAGTATCAATCCGAACAGTGGGCTTCTACATACTTTAGAACATCAAGGATACTGTAGAAGAGATCTTCTTACACCTATGCTCAACTTTGTTGTTGAAGTTGAAAGGCAGTTGAAACAGTGTTAGTTTATTCTGAACCCACTCATCTCTCTCACCAATTCCATTTTCATTATCACATGTTCAATTTTTTTGCTTGTAATATTTGGACAAAAAACTGATTTTTTTATGAAAAAAAAATGAACAATGTGACTATTTTGTCAATCTATATCAATTATTTGCTCAAATGATATTTGGATAGCATTCCTATTCAGTACCATTTCAAATATGAACTACCGGTGTTTCAAACGCCTCAGATGTGTTTTAGGATATAGAATTCAATTAGAAACCTCCTCTTCAACTTTATTTTTCTTGTAAACTTTAGAAATTGGCTTGTATTGCATACATTTTACCGCTCGGTTAAACCCATGTGAAAAACTGTGCGCGATTCGGCAGAGAGAAAGAGAAGAAAACGAATGCATGATAGCCAATAAAACTTATTTTAAATTACTATATAATTATTTATTTTAGAATATATATTTGTATAGTTATGTGTATAGTATTATATAATATATGAGTGTAGATAGTGAAAGACAATATAGTTAGAGAAAGATGTTGGTAAGCTTTCAGCTTTATCCAGCTTAGTTATTGCAGAGTCCGCATGTTCTACCACACGTTTGCTTCTTTTGGTGCTCTGGATAGAAGACGCTGGTGCAGTATCCGTTCTTTTTCCATGAAACACAGCTGAAGTAAAGTTTGTAAGGAAGGAAGATGGTATAACAAGGACAAACCTTGGAGAGCTGTCATGACAAGTACCGTTTCCAGAATTTATCTTTTCGCAGAGTCCGCAGGTACGTTTGCAGTTAGTCTGAATAGATGGAGCGCTTTATGTGATAATCTATTTTATTGTTTTTTACTCTCGAGAAATCTTCAAGCCCGTGCATAAAACAGACGGAAGGATTCAAATGACAATCGGGAGCAGCGTCTATGCATCCACCGTCCATGCAGAATCCGCAAGAGGCTGGGCAATCTTGAGCAATAATCTCTCTCCATGTTGGATCATTGCACATAGCCTTGGTGATTGTCTTGCAAGCAAGTCTTGGAACTAGAAAAGCTTCGTGAGCCTATGAATCGAGGTAAAATAAACTTACTGGGAGCATTTTCGCAGCTCCACTCTTTGGTGATGCAACAATATCCACAGGTTTTGGGACAATTAGCTATAGCGATATCTCTGATTTCAACGTCCAGAGTAGTTCCATCAGAAGACTTTAAACAGATAGATAGAGCTAAACATTTCTAATCGAATAAAAAGTTCTTACGAAGCAAGCTTTTGGTCGTTCATCTCCTTTACCAACTTCAATCTTTCCTGTATAAATGGCTTCACATGCAGCATCTGCATAAACATTTTGGCAATTAGCAGCAGAAGCAAGATACTGTAAGAAGACAATAGAACTATTGAAGTCATGAAACGGATGATTACGTTAGTTCCATCCGTACAGTTGGTATCAACTGGAGCACCAGCATAAGCTACCATGATGATAGAAGCGAAAATGAGACACTTATACATTACTAGTATGAGAATTAGATCGTTGCCAGATGATGATCTGATATTACCAGTTATGTTGCTTTTCCTTATATAGTCGTCGGTAAAAATTTATTTGTCAGCCTATATGGCTTCATGAAAAGACGTCTGAGCCAATAGTAAATGCTTTGTCTCCATTCATTTTGGTTGAAACTTTCGTCAAAAAACTCCAAAAATTAGAGCTTTGTTGTCGCCTTATATGTTATTGTTTATAAAATTTATTATTTAGTACTTGAATAAACAAAATAAATTTTATATTTATCTTCTTTTCAGTTCAATCAAATAAACTGCTAATCTTTTTACGATGGAAAAACTGTTCTATGTGCTGTAGCACCCATTTCATACGAATTTCATGAAAATCCAATATTTTTTTGAATGTAAATGAACCGATTGCTGCTTCACCATTCGTTCAAATATCAATGTTTTTATTGCTTTAATAGGAAATGATATAGAATGTTTCTCATGTTATATGTTAAGAAAGAAAAATGTGGATGAAATCATCTTGTCATCCTCTCCGAACTAGCTGAGACTGTGAAGAAACAGAATCTCAGCGTTCATTATCTTTTAAATATTTGGTGGTAAGATGCTGATTTATAATACATTTTTATTAAAAAAATATTTATTTGAAAAGATATAATTATTAATTTATTACGGAATAACGTCAGAGAAATATGCTGTGAATCTGTAAGAAGGTAAAAGTTCCACATACAATTCGTTAACTTCCAATTTCACTAAAATGTAAGGAGATGTCGATCTAAACTTCACAACAGATGAGTTACGATCAGGAAATCTGAAAGAGTTAATTGATTTACTTTGGAAATGTATATTTAAGCTTTCAATATTGATTGCAATATCTCAATAATAGGATTGACGGACGAGCTTCATGCTAAGGAGCCCAAGATTTACTAAAACTTAAGCAAATGAGCATCGAAGCATCAGGTTAATGTTCCATTTATTAAGTTTACAGAAGAAAGCGGAAAAGCAGCTTATCGGGCTAGTTGAAATAGGAGTCTTACCTTCCCAATATTGGATATCTAACAGTAGGACCATCGTAGATAGTAAGTACATCGAAAGGATTAATTCGAACCTCATAGAACCAGAGTTCAATTCTGAAAAAGAATCATATTAATAAAATAATTATGTTTAATTCAAATAGAACCTCCGATAACTTTTGGATGTTAGTTGATATGTGCAATTATAATATGGATAGTTATTTGGAAATCGACAACTTGTAATCTGGAAAATAAATTAGAACTGGGAATGATTGATAACTTATCATACCATTCCAGGAGTATATAATACTCCATCATTACAACCAGATGATATTTTTCCTGATACAGAAGTAGCGGCTGATGTTACCTCAGTATTCCCTGGTCCAACAGTCATATTTTCAGCTTCTGAATCCGATACTGTGTCGGTGACATTCATTTCATGAGCATTCCCTGGTCCAACAGTCATATTTTCAGCTTCTGAATCCGATACTGTGTCGGTGACATTCATTTCATGAGCATTCCCTGGTCCAACAGTCATATTTTCAGCTTCTGAATCCGATACTGTGTCGGTGACATTCATTTCATGAGCATTCCCTGGTCCAACAGTCATATTTTCAGCTTCTGAATCCGATACTGTGTCGGTGACATTCATTTCATGAGCATTCTCTGGTCCAACAGTCATATTTTCAGCTTCTGAATCCGATACTGTGTCGGTGACATTCATTTCATGAGCATTCCCTGGTTCAGCAGTCATACTTCCAGCTTCTGCTTTTGGAGCTTCATAGCTTGATGTTTGTGTACTCATCAGTTCCGTAGTGTAGTTTATTGGTACTTGTGTAGTCGTAGAGTTATTGCTATTACTGGTTTGACACACATGAGAGCTAAGCCATTGAAAACAGTATTGAGGAAGCCATTTACCCGAATCAGGTCCATTTGCATTCATTTTGTAGCAAGTTAGTATATGTGAATTATCTGAAAATAGTTACAGAGTTAGAAAGCTTTCTTATGCATAAAATCGTATAACCTGATTCGAAATTAGTAAATGAATCATTAGTGAGTTTAGTACTGTCGTCATACATGCAAAAACCATTATTCACCCTATAACATCGAATTCCAATCCATGCTTCATCCCCAGGTTCCAACAAAGAACGAATCAGTTCATTTGACTGAAAGTCATCAATACATCCGTTGTTCTATATTATTCAAGCTCATCACTTACAGCTGCATTTTTCGGCATAGCAAGATAGCCGTTTTCTTTGTATTCACAATGCTCTGATGCTTTAAAATATGAAACTTCGCATCCTTTGTAAATCGAAAATAAATGTTTTTTTCCTAAAGTATGAAGAAACGATTTCGAACCTTATAGCAATGCGTATCGTCGCAAACACTTCGGCTGGTAAATTCACATGCTTTTACTATAAATGTTTTGATTAAAGCAATGAACTAAAACTACAACTTCAATTTACCATAAATGAAGAAAGTCGGAAAAATTAGGAATATCTTCATAATATCCAAGACAACGCAATATTACAGAGATAGTGTTATGTATAACATTAAGTAATCCTGCTTTTATACTTTTTTCAAGTTTTAAAAATATAACATCCGGCAATAAGATGGTGAAAAATATTAATGATAAGAAGTGTAAGCTTGTTGTTGTCATTAAAATTTTTAAAAATTCAAATTAAATCTAATGTTTAGATTGTGATTCATTTTCAAAAAATTTATGACAAGCTCATTTTCAACTTTAATCTTTCAAACATACCTTTTTAGATCACATTCCCTGAATTTTCGTAGTGAAATCTCGTCATCAAATGATATAACTAAAAGGAACTAATCAATCGATTGTATTAACTAATTTGAATTTGAATATGTGTTGTTGTTTTAATTTTTTTCATTTTCAGATAAAGTGCCAAGTAATGCGGTCGGATTTTCGAAAAATTAGCATAACATATGCACCAACAAATGCACCCGGATATGTACGCGGAAATGTACGCGGACACGTCTACTGAGCAAATTTAGAATCAAATTTCATGACAATTGTTTTCTTTTAATATCTATTTATATAATAGTTAAAGTGATGGATTAAATAAACATTTTATATATACATGTACCGTACGAGATTCAGTATGATCATACAACATTGAACATATATATTTTTGAAAAAAAAACCTAAATATATATTTTTTTAGATTGATATCATGTTTTGAACCAATTTCTTTTTTTAACTTTATCTGGATAAAAGTAGCTGTCATAAAATTTGTTTTTCTTCTAATATTCACAGCTGAAACCAATGCCCTATGATGCATTTATCAATTAACTTACTTAGGACTGTGATCAATTACAGGACATGACGTGATGGATTGTTTTGCAGCTAAAAATATAAAATATTTTATCATTAGTATCTTAGATAACTATTGCAGCGCATGTATGCTGGCAATGATCTGTGGTGGATCTGACAAAATTCGGAATCTCACATATTGGAGGATCTGTTAAACAATATTTTTTTCTCCAATACATCCGTGTAAAATCTCATGTTCTTCAAGCTTTTGGGTTATCCTGTGCTAAAGTCCGTTTTTATTCTGCTTATATACATTTAATTACTGTACTGCAGTTTAATCTACGAACAGTTTAATTCAATTTAAGTACATCGGATAGCAATAAAATCCACGTATTTTCTACATTATCACAATTCCAATCTTTGTACATGCAGCAATAGTCACACGTTTTCAAGCAATTTATAATAGACGATGTATCTCGCGTCTTCATCAAGTTCGTCGAATCCTGAGCTACTGCAGAGATGCTGTACTTAAAAGTGCAAAAAGATGAATCAGCAATATCTCAGATTCATTAACTATATATCACATTTATAGTAATATAGTATATTTTTGCGTCAGTTTCTTCCTTTACCCCACATCTACGTCAGTACCTATACCCTAGCGTACTGCTACAAGTTGTTTGCTAGCACTCAGATATACTAAGTACAGTTACCTTTATTCAAAAGAAAAACGATTTAAAATGAATATTTTCGGAATAGTGTAATAAACTCAATTTCACATTAACAGAGCGTCATTATTCTCTGTATGAACCATATGAAACCATAAATGATTATCATCTAATATGTAATCAATCAATGTTTTTAAGTTCAGATTTTCAAACTTTCAGGATAACAGAAACAGGAATTCATATAAATTATGATAACGTAAAATATTTATTCATGTGTGGTCAAATCACATGATTTAAGATTTCAGTTTAAGTGAAAAAGTGAAAATTTGAAAGCTCATTTCTAACATCTTCCTTATCATTATGGCGAAATTTAGCAGAGTCCGCAACTCTTCTGGCATCTCTTCTTTCTGATCTCGTTGTTGTAGAAGGAATTCGTACAGAATGCATTCTTCACATAGTTGGAGCAGCTATAAATGATATTATACTTGTTGGATAAAACTTGAAATCCCTCACTTGGGGTCGGCATCAACGCAGGTTCCTGGGTTAGTTGGGCTCTTAGTTGTGGCTCCTGGGGATGTTTTATCGCAGAGTCCGCAAGTACGTTTGCAGTTGGTCTACAGACAGCAGCATTAGTTTTGAAAATTTGCTTCATAATCTTACTTGGACAAAGGTTTCGAGACCATTCATGAAGCAGATAGATGGGTTGAGGTTACAGTCTGGAGCAGCATCAATACATCCCCCGAGGTTACAGAATCCACAGACAGCTGGACAGTCAGCAGCAATAACTTCTCTCCATAATGGATCCTTGCACATCTTGTCGGTTATGGTGCTACAACTGATTCTTGGCACTTAAAGTAGCAGGATTAGGAATATATTCTAGGTTTGGGGATCATTTACGTCTAGCGTTATCGCACTTGAAAGCTGAAGATTCACAACAGTATCCACAAGATTTGGGACAAGTTTCGATAGCCAAAGCCTTCAATTCTTCATCAACAGTAGTACCATCAGTGCTCTTAAGAAATATCTGGTTCATAATGGTTTTGAATTTGAACTTACAAAACAGGTTTGAGATCTGTCGACAGCGGCTCCAGCAACCATACCAGCATCTGGTTTGTAGAGCTTTTTGCAAGAAGTATCAGCTTGAATATTGTCGCAGTTGAAAGCTGTGGGTAAGAACTGAAATAAATTGGTTGATGAAGTAATATCATATGAAAAGCTTACGTTGGTACCGTCGGTACAGTTAAGATCAACGATGCCGCCAGCAGAGGCAAAGCCGAGAAGGGCGAAGAAAACGACTTTAGAATACATTGGAATAATGAAAATTGAGCTTTCCTAGCTTTCGTTTTTCGTGCTTAATGAGTACTTCAGCACTTATATAAGACTCGGAAGCAATAGCGTTCATTGTTTCGAAACATATCTACCACAAGGCTGTATCAACAAAATTACAGTTGATCATATTATTTTGCCGATATTGTTTAAATATTCGAAACTGTAACTTTTGATCTTCAAATTGAAATTCATGTGGGTCCTTGTTCAGAACAATAATGTATACGACGCCTCCGTTTTTTTTTCAGCAGCTGCATTTGATTAACTCGACGTGTATATGATATACCTGCAAGTATTTAATGCATGAAACTATCATCAACTCGAGGATTCATGCCTACGCTCTTGTACCGTTTCTATCAGCTCTCTCATTTCCATACCATGTCATGTATACCGGGTTGCATGCTGATGAAAGTAAGTGGTTTAAGATTTTGAACGACTGATATACTCTCGTACCTTTAATTAGAATAGCATTAGAGCGCGATTTAAAATCAAAAATCATTTTATTCAGTTCATTCTCCCTCGACCGTCTCCACAATCTCAATTTTTAAACTCAAGTAGATTCATAGAAATATCTTGAAGTTTTCATTCCTTAAACTGTGTTCCATTGATCGGAACAAATGGTAATCTGTTTGAGCAAGATCTAGAGAGTATCGAGAGTTGTGGGCTTGTTTCAAAACCGCCCACCCTAGCTCATGAACCGTCTGTTGAGCTTTTGCAAAACGGTTTGGGCGCTTAGTCATGCAGCAACCCAATGCTATTGTTTATCAGCCCCTCTTTAACTTCAATGACAGTATAAAGCTTTCTGAGTTGATCAGAATAATATTCTCCATCTATGATTCTTAAATAAGGAGAACGCTCACAGAAGATAATTCCATTTTTATTCCATGAAACAGGAGCGGTAATCAGTTAAAAATGATGTGGGCTATTTTGCATGAACTCTACTATGTCTTTCAGTATAGCATCAAAAATATTTCTGTTATGATGACGTCCGCGCCACATAAACTCACATAAGTAGCTCTCTAGCATCTCAGGCTTAACTCCCCACATCTTTTAAAACATATTTTTCGCTGTGTTCCATAAACCCTCGATTCTATTTGTGTGAGCACCAGTGTTTGGGTAAACGAAATTGTATTAGTCAGAACAAAGCTTAGAAGTTGGCAGAAACAATCTCTCTGGTAGAAAGCTGTTGGCAGCTTCTTTTTTCTCAACACGCCACTTTAAGGAGAACATAGAGAGGGGTAATATGATATTAATAATATTTTTCGTTTCAATTTTAAAATTCTATTATTGTTTTTTTGCACTAACTATATTTACTTTATATTTTCTAAAATTAATATTATTACTCCAAATTATTTTCAAGCAACTGCGCGAGTTTTTGCAAAAGGGGCGGAGTTAGAATTTGGGCGGGTTATAAACTGTAGTAGAACCCACCCAGGAGCTCCTTTTTGGCAGTTTGTGGGTTCGCCCTGAAAATAATAGAAACTTCCTGCCGGAGTTAACCCAAAACTTAAGCTTTTTTGAAGTTGGGTTTAATTTCATGAGTTTCTTCAAGACTTCAGATACAATTTTTTTATTGTGTTAAGAGTACACTAAAGGTCTATTTTTCTTTTGAACGGGATAATTTGGTTATACGTCGACCAATTTCTCTTCATAGATTTTTAGTAAAATTCAGATGTTCGAGCTTACTTGTTTGAAGCTATGCTCCAGATAAATCTTTGTTATTGATCGAGCTTGGTGCTTAGAATCATTTTGAAAATTTTCTAATTAACGTGTTACTAGCCCCAAAATTTTGTTATATCAAAATATTCAAAAAACATTATTTAAATCTATTTTTATTGTAAAAACATATATTTTTTTAATTGAATATATACTATATAAACTTGTAAAATTTATGATTTGTTTTGTAATTTGAAACAATTTTTTGAGGACCTAAGGACTCTAAGAAGAGATGGTCCGACTTTCATCGCATTTGGCTGTTCATCTTGTATGAACAACAGCAAAAAAGTGAGTCCAAAATTTTTCTGAATTTCTTTTGTAAAATTTCGAGTAATGAGTGGAACCACGGAACAAGTTCGATACCAATGTATTCAACATTAGTTTTCAATTAAACTTTTTAATTTGTGTGTCGTGTCTTTGTATACTTTGTATGTAATATTACATGATAGCGTAAAATATTTATTCATGTGTGGTCAAATCACATGATTTAAGATTTCAGTTTAAGTGAAAAAGTGAAAATTTGAAAGCTCATTTCTAACATCTTCCTTATCATTATGGCGAAATTTAGCAGAGTCCGCAACTCTTCTGGCATCTCTTCTTTCTGATCTCGTTGTTGTAGAAGGAATTCGTACAGAATCCATTCTTCACAAAGCTGGGGCAGCTATAAATGATATTATACTTGTTGGATAAAACTTGAAATCCCTCACCTGGGGTCGGCATCAACGCAGGTTCCTGGGTTAGTTGGGCTCTTAGTTGTGGCTCCTGGGGCTGTTGATTCGCAGAGTCCGCAAGTACGTTTGCAGTTGGTCTACAGACAGCAGCATTAGTTTTGAAAATTTGCTTCATAATCTTACTTGGACAAAGGTTTCGAGACCATTCATGAAGCAGATAGATGGGTTGAGGTTACAGTCTGGAGCAGCATCAATACATCCCCCGAGGTTACAGAATCCACAGACAGCTGGACAGTCAGCAGCAATGACTTCTCTCCATAATGGATCCTTGCACATCTTGTCGGTTATGGTGCTACAACTGATTCTTGGCACTTAAAGTAGCAGGATTAGGAATATATTCTAGGTTTGGGGATCATTTACGTCTAGCGTTATCGCACTTGAAAGCTGAAGATTCACAACAGTATCCACAAGATTTGGGACAAGTTTCGATAGCCAAAGCCTTCAATTCTTCATCAATAGCAGTACCATCCTCGCTCTTAAGAAATATCTGGTTCATATTGGTTTTGAATTTGAACTTACGAAACAGGTTTGAGGTCTGTCGACATCGGCTCCAGCAACCATACCAGCATCTGGTTTGTAGAGTTTTTGGCAAGAAGTATCAGCTTGAATATTGTCGCAGTTGAAAGCTGTGGGTAAGAACTGAAATAAATTGGTTGATGAAGTAATATCATATGAAAAGCTTACGTTGGTACCGTCGGTACAGTTAAGATCAACGATGCCGCCAGCAGAGGCAAAGCCGAGAAGGGCGAAGAAAACGACTTTAGAATACATTGGAATAATGTTGAAGCGACTGTTAATGATGTAGCTAATGATCAGATCAAGCCTTATATATGATCGGGGAGATGCCTCACCATTGTTTCTCAACACATGTATATAATCAGCTGATTAAATAAAATTAGAATAAAAGTTATTGAAACTATAATAGTGCAATGATTGTTATATTTGCTTAAGCAGGTTATGTAACATTATCTATCATGTTGTCAATGCAAAATGATATTTTCCGTTGAATACATGTAATAGCTTCCTTACGGCAGAAGGTGTATTGTATTGTTCCGTTTTTTCAGCTCGATTTGATTAATCCGATGTGTAATGCCAGTCCACAACTATTATTATGGAATATAGCACATAGAAACATCATGAATGCATTTATCGTTATGATTTTTATTCGTCATAATCGATATGGTAAAATCTCGGAAAATCTGGATAACAGCGATACCTATACATTAATCATGATTTTCAGGTTTTATAACACTGTGATGTGCTGACTTTCACAATGGAAAACGATCGTGACTCAATTGCAGTGTTCATAACTTGATAATGGACTCATCTCGTTGACCTTGAATCTATTGCAAGGCAAGTTGCTGACCCTTACCAATCTCTCATTCAGTTAGATTTAACATATTCTCGTATGGAGATACGTTACTAAAATCGTGCGTGTGCACATATCCTTTTTTTCCCTCACGTCATCAAAAGTTCCGGCAATTTCTAGTGCATAAAACTAGTTTTTACGTTAAAAAAATACGATAGGATAGCATTAGCAATATTTCAGTGAAGTCTACTCCATTGACCTGTAATGATAACCTTGATAATAGCCTTGAAAACGTGGAGAACATTGAGGTTTTCTAGCTTTTACTTATCGTTGCGACTTCCTTCATTTATGTTTTGAGTCCGCTGCGGAACGGTTGTGCTATTTCTCACCACAATTACAAACCTCCGCCACTCGTCCACGCTATTAATGATGTAAAGCTTTCTCAATCTATTGCTTCAAAATTTTCGTTTTCTTTTCGAAAATGAAGTTTTAATTTCCCAATTCAATTTATTATTCGAATTTTTAAATAAAAACAAGATTATTCTAATTATGTTGAAATTCATTTTCATTAGCAGCCATTTTATTATAAAATAGAGAATTTTTCTTTTTTAATTGCAGTTTCGTAAATCGTCGACTAAACTATATTTTTTCTCATATTGTGAGCTTCTCTATCGTGGCAAATACAACTACTGTCCAGTGCGTATTTGGCATTTTCAACGGAGCTGAATGGGAACTCAGCCGTTCCTATGACGATTTGTCATGCCAATCAATATTCTAATGAAATTTGAACTCTTTATCTATTCTATGCAATTATATTTTGAATATAATTTCGTTTGATTATAATGTTTTGCTTATATGACAAAAAGAAAGCAATGTGATGTTCGAAATCATTCTAGAATTTTAAATTTTTTTTCTACTTCATGCGTTCTAACTAGTATCGGTCATTAGCCTCCGCGACCAGAGTATAATGCAAAGGGTAACGCGGCGTGGCCAGAGCCTATGTACGAGAGTAATCGATGCAACGCATCGATCATTTGCTTTTCAAACCTTTTTAATTTTACTTAAAGCTTAAATCGAAATCCCTTATTGCCAACTGCGCTTTATCTTGTTTGTGTTTTAAAAATCATACATCAACTATTTTCTATATTATGTATTTAGGTATGAGGAGGGGTATACATTGGCTATTTGTAGCCATATTAATACAAACAGCAACATGCGATGTTGATGATGACAAAGTATGTTTTATTTATCTAATTTTTATTATATTTGATTTTTCATAGGATACTTTCATTCCAACCAAATTTGTGGTTCCTAAACTTTCTGCTACTCCCAATTTGGTAGAATATTTCGGAAGTAAAGATGTTCTCGGCAAAAGATGGGTTAAAAGTATTGCTAAGAAAGACGGAGTAGATAAGGAAATTGCTAAATACAACGGTATTATCGTGCAAAAGCTTTTAACTGACTATCCTCCATTTTAAAGGTGAATGGGCTATCGATGAACCAACTCAAGCTTCAATTGAAGGAGATTTTGGTCTTATTGTAAAAACTAAAGCTCGCCATCATGCTATTTCCAGCAGATTAACAAAACCTTTCGTCTTCGATAATAAGCCACTTGTTATTCAGTGAGTTATAACCCTCATTATTTTTTGACCATTATACATAATCGCTTTTAGGTACCAAGTACAATATGAAGAAGGTCAAGAGTGCGGTGGTGGTTATTTGAAGCTTCTGAGTGAGGGAGCGGAAAAAGATCTCGGTGGATTTACTGTAAATTTTGGTACTATGTATGCTTTTTAAAATTTGTATTTATTCAGGATACCACTCCTTATTCAATAATGTTTGGTCCTGATAAATGCGGTGCTAGTGGAAAAGTTCACCTGATCTTCAGATATAAAAATCCAAAGAACAATACAATTTATGTAAGCTATTTTTCAATCAATGCGTTTCAATTTGCGTTTGTTAGGAGCATCATGCTAAACAACCTTCAAGTCTTGGAATTACCTACTGGGATGATCACAAGCCTCATATGTATACAGCTATTGTTAAACCAGATGGTGAATTCTCTGTTAATGTTGATGACAAAAATATTTTTTACGGTAATATGCTCAAGGTAATTTGCTTTATTATGTTGAAATAAGCTGGAAACTTATTGTTTAAGGATCTTACCCCATCTCTTGTCCCACCTAAGATTATTGACGATCCATCAGATAAGAAGCCACAAGACTGGGATGATAGGTAGTTATCGAGATTTAGTGCAAATAAAATTTTTTGGAAATTTTAGAGCGGAGATTGATGATATGGAAGCTAAAAAGCCTGAAGATTGGGATGAGAGCCAACCACAACAGATTGTTGATGAATCTGCTGTTATTCCTGATGATTGGCTTGAAGATGAAGTAAGTTTCACTTGAGTTGAGTTTGAGATTTTAAACTCTTCCTTATTTTAGCCTGAGTTGATTCCTGACCCAGAAGCTAAAAAGCCTGATGATTGGGATACTGATATGGATGGTGAATGGGAGCCACCTTCAATTGACAACCCAGCTTGCAAGGGTGCTTCCGGATGTGGACCATGGAAGAAGCCTCTAATCGCTAATCCTAAATACAAGGTTGTTTAATGTTGCTAATAACTAAGCCTATTATTAATCTTGTAGGGCAAGTGGATTCGCCCTAAAATAACTAACCCAGCTTACAAGGGTGTATGGAAGCCAAAGCAAGTGGAAAATCCTCACTTCTTTGAGCCTACTGCTTTCGGTGGCCTTCCTACTATTTCTGCTGTAGGTATCGAACTATGGACCATGAGCCAAAATATAATTTTCGGTTAGTCTTTAAGCCTTATACTTGTATTAACTTGTTATTTGTTATTAAGATAACATTCTCATTACTGACTCTGAAGATGTTGCCGCGGAAGTTGCTAAGCAAACCTATTACGTGAGAAAGTCTGAGGATGCCCGCTTAGCTGCAAGCATGGGAGAAGGGGGAGGATTCTTCCAATATTTCATTGATGCTGCCGAGGCAATTTTCCTCTCTAATTCCTGTTATATTGCGAGTTCTTTTTCAGGAAAAGCCATGGCTTTGGGCAGTTTATGTCTTTGGAATTCTTATCCCAACCGTCTTCGTTGGAGTTTTCTGCTTTGGAAGAAAATCCACTCCTCACGATACCTACTCTTATAACAAGAAACACGATGTATTCTTAGAGGATGATGATAAGGTAAGCCGTTCTTGTTTTTAATTATAAGTTAATTTATTCTAAAGATTCCAAATCTTGTTGACGAGGAGGGAAATGAAGTGAAGGATGGCGAGGAAGTAGGTGATGACTCTGAAGACATCGAAGAGCTTGAAGAAGCTGAAGCTGCTATTGAGGTATGAATAAGCCTTTATAATTCTATTTCTAAAAGTTGCATTTTTCAGGAAGCTGAGTTGAAGGAATCACCTAAACCTGCTCCAAAGAATACTAAACCAGTATCTAAAGCCATGACACAAATTGAAGCTGATGATAGTGAAAGTGACGGTGATAGACATGTTGTTGAAAAGAAATCTCCAGTTGTGAATAAGAGAAAAGCTCGTAGACAGGATTAGGTTCCTGAGCTGTTGCTTGATTATAGGTTGTTTTTTAATTAATTCAATAATTAAAAATGATTATCATTCATATTGTTTGGTACGGGTTTTCCGTACTACCTTTGTCATTATGTATGATTGGTTGAACATTTATGAATTTTTTTCTTTATTTTTCCATCTGCAATCCTCGGTCTCGCATCAGTTCTCGATTGCTACTCATGTTACTGTGCTATTTATTATTTTTTTGTCTTATAAAAATCTTTATAATTGACTTCAGTAAACATATACAACAGTATAACGATAATCAACAACTTCCTAGGAAAATCTAATTAATTAACAATTATTTTAGTTGAGAAATCTTCGAATTTGTATAGACATTTCGTTCGAAAACATCTTTGAATCCGTAATATTTGGTATCGAGTTGTTGGGAAAGTTCACGAGCGGACCACTAAAAATGAAATAATGAAGTAACTTCGTTGTAATGGTTAAAAAACGAATCGAACCTGCTTAGTTTCGTCGTGTAACTTCAATTGTTCTTCGGGGATTGGTTCAATATTCTTTGCAACTTCGCATGTTCCATCAGGATGCAACTGAAAATTTTGGCTAAACATTTATAATATTTAAGTAATACGCACTCGAACGCCCTGCACGTCACTCATAGTAGGCTCTCCATTTGGGAACCGAATAGGTTTCAACTCAATCAGGTGTTTGATATGCCACAGCTCTCGATTGACGGCTTCCGTATTCATGAAAACTTCAGCTTTACCAACCTGTTATTAACCAAATATACACAAAAATTAATATAATAATAATAATACCTTCCAATCGGAACCGAAAAGTGTTTCTACTCTTTCTTTGGTCCATTTAGGCTGAGTGGCGAGATCACGATAAACCCAAGCCATCCATAGTTTGGATGGAGCTTCAGTCTAAAATATTCAATAAAGCTGAACGCTAAAAAAACTTAAACTTACACTTTCTTCTTGATGTTCATATCTAAATTCATCCAAAGATCCTTCGGATTGGAAGTCATACTCCTTTATACCGTCATTACGACGAGGCAAATAACGAAGCCATTTGCCTCCTGTTCTATATACCCATCGATCTAAAGATTAAATATTGAAATTTAAGCTCAGCATTAACTACACTCACTTCTGATAACTTTGGCCATCTATGATTAATTTAAAATAGGGCTAAAATTGGATAAGAAAATAAAATAAAATAAAAAATAAAAGCAAGGTAATCAGCGATAGAAACGATAAAAATAAAAATTCTATTAAAATAAATAATTTAGTCAGGCAAATAAGTAACTATTCATTAATTACAAGTGGAGATTCCATAGTACTAAGTGCATCCCAATCAATGGTTTCAAAAAATTGATGCTTTTTTAGCGCTGATTGACCACCCATCTCAGGAACACCTAATCGTTTGGTAGGCTGAAATTCTCGAAAGTTGAAACATGAATTTTTGAATATGAAACTTACGTCTTCAATTAGAATTTTCCGGACCAGATCAGCGGCATCTGCGGGAAAATCTTCCGGTATGGTATAGGAAACACTTTGAATACGTTTGAAGATCAAGTACTCAGACTCGTCATGAAAGCAATGAGACCCTAGAAAGGCTATAATCATACAAGATCGAGAAACAAATATCAAAACCTGTTAATAATTGATAAACTATCACAGCAAAGGACCAAATATCAATAGCTTCGCTAATAGTATCTCCTTTAAGCATCTGAAAAGAAACAAAGCAGAAAATATAGAATTATACAGCAAATTGAACAAACCTCAGGAGGTATATATTGTGCGGTACCAACGAAGGAGAATCGCCTTCTTCTGTCATGCTTCGGAGGCTCAACTGTAGTATCCTGAAGGTCTTTTACACAGCCAAAATCAGATATTAGTACATAACGTTGACTGGTGATTAGTAAATTTTCAGGTTTCAAGTCACGATGTAAAATTGAGAGTGAATGAAGATATTCTTAAAAGAAAATATAAAAACAATGTGTTTTGAAATAAAACTTACGAATTCCGCTTAGTGTTTGAGCTAGTAAAAATTGGGCAACGTTATAAGAGAATTTTTTTTCTTGTTGTTTTAACATAATGTGAAACAGATCTCCATCTGAGAATAAGAATTAGAACTTGATACATTGATAATACACTTACATTCAGCATAAGTAACTACAAAATATAAATGTTCACTATCTTGTAATGTTTGGAATAAAGTAGTTACAAAGGCATTACCAGGAGTAGTAGAAGCTATACGAGCTAAAGCTCGTTTTTCTCGATGAATTTGAGGTACGAGACCTTCTTTGATTAGTTGACGCTTGAAACACATTTTTAAAGCAATTGTACGATTTAGCCCAAATAGTTCTTTGGCAGAATAAACGACACTAAACGAGCCATCCCCAATTTCTTTAATAACCTGTAACAGATGATCGAAATGAAATTTTAACATAGTAATAGCTTCACTTTATAATCTGCTAACGTCTTACTACCCGTTACATTAGTTCTGCTGGTTTCTGGATGTCTTAGATTAGCGGGAATAAGTTGCTCATCTTCATTCATTTTGTTAAATTAGTAAAAATAAAATATATATATATATACAAGAGGAGAACACTAATTCTGTTCGATGTTTAACAGCTTCATCAAGAACTTTGTAAACAGCGTGCGTATTAACCCTGCGTCAGATCTCCAGATCTTCGAGCTTGTTTAAACTTGAATACCTATTAAGTCTTTAACATATTAATGCGGACGCAAATATGAGTAACGTGAAAATTATTTATTAACATGATTAGGTGGAAGAACATGTGTTTTAATGAAATAGTGAGTAAAGTGAATTATTTGTATCACACGATCTTATTTGATCCATCTATAAATATTTAGAAATATAAGGAAATACGATGAAAATTCAAAAACCACATGAATTGGGCATTTTCTATTGAAAAAGAATATTACACTCGTGATCAGGTAATCTGAAACATCTAAGTGTTCTAGGTTCGGAGGTGGCTGAAATAAAATACTGGACCAATAGTATAGATAGAGCTTTTAAATAAGTTACTTGACTTGCAAAACAGTTGATTATTTCTTTGTCCATATTTCTCAATGGGGTTTGCTACGCTAGCTGTTTTTCTCTTCATTCGATTAACTTCATGTTCCTTTTTCGATATAGAGAAGAATTTAAGAGGTACCAAACATCTGTAGATTAAAAATAAACTTTTGAAATTTCAGGTTATGAACAATATATGACCAACTTAGATAGATTAAACAGCAAATTATTTCAAAATTATGATAGTTATGCGGCTCCAATATATACGTTGTGTATGTTTCATATCTGGACTCTTATGTGCTTTTGTCAGATTTCATAATCGAAAATTGAAAAAAATCATTTTGTCTATTGTCTTCGCATGAATCGGTTGTGTTACTGAAAAGTATACGTCGACCTAACTGTTATATTTTCAATTTCAGCCCCATATTCGCGTTGGTCGGATCTGATTGCGAATGGATCATATCCTGATCCTTTTCCCATATCTGTCGAATTTATATATTTATATTTAGTCAAAGTTGTAAGTGTGAAGTGTACAAAGTTCTTTTAAGTTTTGTATCGGCTCTTACTATATGAATTTCAGTCAGAAGTAGAAGAATCTATTGACCTTCTTTTGGATTATAAAATAGTATTATTTTGATTTTATATCTTATTTGAATAATTATTTCATCTTAGGATTGGCAAGATTATCGATTACGATGGGATCCTCGAGATTATGGTGGCTTGTATTCCCATTACTATCAAAGAGATAAAGTTTGGGTTCCGGATATTAGCCCTATGGATGTGTAAATTATTTTTTTAATATATTAGATTTTAAATAGTGTTTGAATAGGCATTCTGTAGGAGATATACGTAGTGATCATCAACAGCTTGTTCTGGTATTACATCATACGATTACATTGTACTTAACACTTCTCACTTAAGGTCTCATATGATGGAACTATGAGCTTTTATTCTACTATACGTACTTCTGCTATTTGTAACTTCAATGTGAGCCTTTGTTCTTATGATATCTCAGCATTGCATTCTTTTTTCAGCTCTCGAGATTTCCATTTGATATCCAAGTGTGTGATGTGCCTATCGAGACTCGTTCATTGTTTCAGCCTTATTTCAATTTATCAATAACTGTATGAATTCGACTTTAGATTTGATTATGTTATCTCTTGTAGTATGGAACATATTCATTGAGGGGTAATGGAGAATGGAATGTAACGGATGTTAACGTCGAGAAGAGAGAATATCTGTTTGATGATCCTGAAAATTCATATACAGAGGTAATTTTATAAATAACATTGCTTTCATGTAATTTCCTTCAGGCTGTTATATCTGTCGTGATTAAGAGACATCCAATTTATTATATTTTAATGTTTATGCTTCCCACATTCGTTATCAATACTATTTCCATTTTCGGGATTTTTCTCCCTCAAGCTGATAGCATGGGAAGAGTAATATAAATCTTTTAAAATTCATTATGAATTTAAATGTTATAGCTTACAGTTGGCTTAACGAACAGTATGAGCATGACATTCTTGTTAGGAGTTTTAAGTGGAATGATTCCTCGGACAAGTGTTTTTCCATTACTTGGTATGAGTAAAGCAATACACAACTTGTACTGCTTTAAATTATTATAGGAATTTTCTTTCTTTCTGAATTAGCTCTCATAACATTGGCTTTAGTACTTGTCACTGTGATTGGTAATCGTAGACTGGGTAAGAAAGAAAGCAAAACTATGTATGTTTGTAAATTCCTTTCCCTAAAATAGATAATGCTGATTTCAGTTGGTCCAAACTCTATTTATACCATTTGTTCAACGTTATGATGCAGTTATGCAATATAATCATCTTCGTCGTTTTTCTATGTAGCTAATTTTAATCTGACGATTACAGTAATCGATTTATTCTCGTAAAATCTGTTAGATTTTCAGTTTTTAACTCTAATTGTACAAAGATGGTTTTGGTTTCAAACACCCGTGTGCCTCATTGGCTCAGGGGCAGAGCGTCTGTCTAGTAAACAGAAGGTCGCTGGTTCGATTCCAGCATGAGGCAGTTTCTTTTACTCTTTTTTAAAAAGTGTGCTGTATCAAGGTACTAAAACATTTAATTCAGTATGTTATTAGTTATACTCTGAAAGATTATCACAAATCTTTATATGTATATAATCTATTTACTGCATTTAAGGAATTACACAACTTGATTTCCTCATTGTTACAGCTTTACTTCAATTTTTTGAAAACAAAATGTGGTTAATCACGCTATAGTAATATTATAATTGAAAAAATGCTTTTCTTTTCCGAAATTAGTTAATGATTCTATTTTAAAATGAAACTAGGCTAAGAATTTCTTTAGTTAAAAAGAATATACGTAATTCAAAAATGGAATATACTACTCTAAATTGTAATTTGAAATACTCAATTATCAATGCATTGAGTTGGAGAAACACAGACAAAGGACTGAAAAAATAATGTTTTAGTTTTTATTGTATTGTTAATATATTGATGATTTGATGAATCATTGTATTTGTATGGATTTACACCAAAATTTGATATTTCTTTCATAATGCTATATGTTGACAAAGCTGCAGCACAGCTCAGGTCACGCGCTCTCTCTCTGTTTTCACAGTAGAAATCTTGACAAACATGAGTATCTGCATCGAAACCAAAAAATATATTGTTTAATAAACTTTATTATGTATTTAGATGTAAAGCAATTGACGAGAGCAACTGTTTTGAACTGAAGCTATACACGATGAGCAGGACTTGAGAGCTGGATGGTTATGATGTAAGTGAAAATTATTGAAAAAAAACGAGTCCTGGCGGAAAAAACTGACGAAAACAGAAAACTGTTATGGAGTAGCAAGTAAAGCAAAAGATAAACGATAACAGAATCTAGAATTAGGACATTGGCCGGGACACAGATCGACTCTCTGGACTCAACAGGGTACAGGAAAGAAGAGAAATATGACTTAAACGGTACAATAGCACCTACTAAAACTCATTGCCACATAGCAAATACCATAATAGGTCAGAAAAAAACGAATTATTAAAATAAATAAATAAAAATTTGATATTCATGAGTTTCAGCTAATGAATATTCGCCGAAAACCATTCATAGATATGGGAAACAGGCTGGCTGCCTACTGCAGGAAATCATCCAAAGCCACCGGAGCATCGGCGAGATATTTGTCACGACAGATACCGCTCACAGGAATCTGTAAGAAAAATAATTTGTTTGCATGTAACACTGTGGCAAAATCTGATAAGAAAAAGCTTGAAAAGCGGTGTACCTGATGAGCTGGACATTTGTCTTCACATTTTTTTACGATGCGTTCGTCAATAATTCGGAGAACTTGTACCTTACCTCCTGGGCAGGGTGAGCCTGGAAAGGACACAATGAGCTTTTTAGTTCAGAATAATTAAAGCAACTTACGTGTCTCAGTCTTTCCGGTTCCAGTAGTTTTACGACTGGTAAGTGTACCAGACGATCCTTCTCCGACAGAGCAGCATTGGTATTTGCGGTTGATGTTATTACGGATGCATCTGTAAAGTCATATATTTAGCAAATTCAATCTGAATTTGAAATCTTACGTGTATCCGGTTGGACACGACTTGGACTTAGTTCCACTGCACTGAACAGGAGTTCCGGTTGATGGGAAAAGAAGAGCAATACCGGCTGGACATCCATAAGCGTCTTTTCCACCAGATGCTGGTGCAGAAGAGCAGCAGTAGTATTTCTAAAATGGTTGAGACATAAGTATCAGTTCAACTTGTTTGAATATTACCTTGGATTTCTTTGAGAATGTGCACTTGAATCCAGCTGGACAAGGGGTTGATGTACATTGTTGTGGTTGTCCATTGACGAGATAAGCACTTCCCTTATCACAGACATTATTTTCAGTAGATTCGCCCTCTTCTGGTTCTTCGGTTTTAGGCTTTAACTGGCTGAATCGCTCAATTGGCTGAGCTGGCTTAGTGGCCTTTGATGCTCCAGCTCCACGCCCACAGCAGATATTCTGTTGTGCAGTTTGAGAGAACTGACAACTGTATCCGCGTGGACAAGTGTTGATACGTTGAGGAGAACAGAATCTAACGCTATCACTGCCACGCTCAACGAATGGCATTTGTCCAGCAACAGGACAAGTCTTCATTGGACGAGAAGCCTTCTTGACACATTCGTCATCAACAACATCTTCTCCTTCAGCACAATCGCAAATGCTGTCTTGGCAAGTAGATCCACCTTGACATTGCTCGTCAACCTCACAAGCAGCAGCGATGGCTGCACGTGGAAGACATGATCCCTTAACTTCAACCTAAAGAAGCAAAATAATTTTTTGCTGTGACAGTTGTGCGAACCTCATCCTCGGTACAAGAAACTTGGCAAACTCCATCAACTTCACGATGACCCTCAGGGCAAGCGCAAGATCCATCCTTGCAAACAGCTGGGCTAGGGCATTGAACTTGGTTAGAACACATTTCTCCAATTGAAACCTTATCAAGGCATACACCATCAACGGCAACTTGTTTGTCGGTACATGCTGAAAAGAAATTTTAATAAAGTTTATAGATGAATATGCTAACTTGGCTCGTTGGTAGTACAACAGAGTTGAGATCCGGAGATGGAGCGTTGACAACTGAATCCACTGGGGCATGTGCTCTGTCCAATAACACAAGATTGTGGCTCTCCAGTCATACCGATGAAAGCAACAGCATCATTAGGACAACCTCCAGACATACCACAACACTAAAATTAAAAAAAGATGAGTTTAACATATGAAGCTGCAAATATTTACTTGGAATTGATTGTTTCCATTAGAGAATTGACAGAAATATCCAGTTGGACAGTTCTGAGATCCAGCAGTACAGATTCTTGGAGAGTTTGTGGCTGGCTCGCGGAAAGCAACCTAAAGAAGAATACGTTACAAGGTTAACTATATCCATGTCACACCTGGTTGTTGGGACATCCAAGGGCAGCAATTGACTTGGGAGTAGTGATTGGAGTAGCTCCGCAGCACTGGTAACGTTGGTTAGCCAAAGACCATTGACAAGAATAGCCGTTTGGACATGGGGCATTAGGTGGATTGAATGGATCACATGGAGCAATAGCATTGTCCTTCATGTAGACATACTCATTAGGAGGACAACCATCTAAAAATTGAAGATATAATTGAAGTAACATTGTGAGATGTAGCTTACCAGAAACACTGGCGACCTCTCCCTTACAACAGTATCCAGTTGTGAATTCGTTTTGAGTACTCTGACAGCTGTAGCCGTTAGGACAAGTGATGAAAGCTCCAACAGTACAACTGCGTGGCATTTGGCTGTTCTCCTCAATATAGAACTCAGCCTTATTTGGACACAGATAGTTGCTCGAACAGCAGTAACCCTGAAAACGGTTAAGATTAAGTTTAGATCAAATCACGGTGATAAAATTACCTGGAAAGCTCCGGGTACGTCCGATTGACAGGAATAACCATTGGGGCATTGGTTGCTGTTGCTGCTGATGGTACAACGAATTGGTCCCTTAGAAGAAGGTTCACGGTAGAGAGCCTTGCCAGCAGGGCACAGATCACCAGTGATAGAAGCACAACAGTAGTAGCGATTCTTGAGAGCGTTGAAACGGCAAAGGTAGTTAGATGGGCATGAGCCTTCAACGTTGATGAGACACTCGCGAACAGACATGTCTACGGCGTTAACATAGGCTTTTTCTCCTTCTGGGCAGACATCTAAACGAGGAAATTAAGATGAACGAAGAAAAAGAGATGAAATGCTTACCCATGTTAGTGGCTCCACAGCAAACGCTGTTTCCACTAAGTTGATCGTAAGTACAACCGAAGTTGGTTGGACAACTGTTGGAGAGAGCAGCATTACATTCATAAGGCAAGTTGGTGTTGGGGTTAACGTAAGCAACATCTCCAGGAGTACAGGCAGCAGACAAGCAGAAGTTGTTACATTGCTCCAAGGTGGCGAAGTTGTTCAAATTTCCACTGCATCCATTGTATGTGAATTGAGTACATTCCTTGGTAACAATGTTGAAGTAGAATCTAGCAGCGGCAGAGCTAGAGCAGGAGCTTCCTTGTTGAGGAGGAAGGGAACATATATAACTGCGAGTTGGGCAACAACGATTGACAACACTGCTTCCAGAGTTAACAGAAGTACATTCGTGGGTGGTTGGGCATACTTGGCTGGCAGAGCAAACCATAAGTTGTCCGAACTCATTGCGTTCAGGAGTTCCTCCATTTGGACATCCTCCGACTCCGCAATATCCTTCACAATCCTCACGGGTAGCGAAGTTGTTACTGTTTCCGTCACATCCGTTGTATTGGTAGCTTTCACATTCTTGAGTCTGAGAGTTGTAGTAGTATCTGAAAGTATAGGTTGGAAAAAATATTTTCTACTAAAGCAAAAACCTGTAGGAAGATCCAGATCCACAAGTAACTCCCTTATGGGGGGATAAAGTACAGGTGTAAGCCTTAGTTGGACAACAACCCCATACGTATCCATCAAAGTAACATTCATAATTGACTGGGCAAGAGTTTCCAGATCCAGAGTTGGAGCATACGTAGTAGTTACCCTGGTAATCCTTGTAAGCGTCTCCTTGTGGACATTGTGGTTCAGCTGAAATCAGGAAATTTGCTTGAGTACAATTTAAGTTTTAACTCACGAATGATATTCTCGCAGGTATTCTGACACTCGAGAAGAGTTTCGAAGTTGTTGTCATTACCCTGGCAACCGGTGTAATCGAAAATCTCACAGGCACGAGTAACGGCATTGTACCAATAACGACGAACAGATTGCTTACAATCTCCAAGACGAAGTGGTTGAGAACAGATAGCTTCTGTAAATTTGATTCATAGTCTCATGGATAGCAGCTTGAAAAACATACGTGGACGAGGACAGCAGACATTGTGATCGCTCTGGCATTCATGAGTACTTGGGCAATCAGCGTTCGTGCTACATCTTTGGTTAGCTAA
This sequence comes from Auanema rhodensis, assembly GCA_964057225.1. Lineage (NCBI taxonomy): Eukaryota > Metazoa > Nematoda > Chromadorea > Rhabditida > Rhabditidae > Auanema > Auanema rhodense. The sequence continues at coordinate 15,286,658 of OZ059895.1, forward strand.
AATAAAAATATCAAAAATTGCTTATAGATGAAGTAAAATTACCAGCTCCGATCTTAAGTGGGGTACCGTACTTGCACTGAAGCTTAGCACAGAACAACTCGCATTCGGCAGATGACTTGAAGTTGTTGTAGTTTCCGAGACCTCCATTATAGGTGAAAGCAATACAACGTCCTTGTTCAGCATCGTAATAATAACGACTTGAGGTAGAATAAGTCAATCCAAAGCTCTTCATCATGGTGACTCCAGCATCGAAGTTGGTAGTTCTGAATGAATATCTCTCATTACCGTATGTCAAAGTTATATTCAAATACCTGAGAAGGTCGATTGGGCGTCCTCCAGAGTTGCTACAGATGCTAGCAACAGTAGGACAGCAAAGCTGCATGGATCCGATGGAAGTACATTCGTAGTTGCTGGTACAACTGCTAGCAGTTTGACAGTTGTTAACAGGTTCATCCTCATTTTGACTTCCTCCGACCAAATATTGTGGTGAACCACGCTTGCAAGCTATAATATTGTTTAGTAATAAAGATCATAAAAGTTGTTTTCAATAAAGTTTTAATTTATAAAGCTTAAAAATATTCAAAAAATGAAAATTCGCGCGTATTTTTTAGTCTAAATATTTCATTTGAATATTTTATGATAAGCGGTTGCATATGTCTCCTGAGCATTATTTCGCAAGGTTAGTTCATTTTTTTTCAACAACTATTGTTAATTAGCTAATTATATGTTGTTTTTGTTATTATATTATATTCTTTATTCTGTAAAGTAGACGAAAAGTTATTCATAATAACATTGAGCCAATGCGCTCATTTCATTCGAGTGTTTTGGATATGTCTTCGTTTCTTTTGTAGTCAGACAACTGAAGTTCTTATTATTATGCTCTCAATTTCAAAGGCTATCTCGCATAGAATTTACTACTAGACACTTCATTTCGGCTTCATCAACCAAGCTCTTCCTTGCTTCTTCGGTTAGCTCACTTCTTTCCGCGTTCTTTCACTGTTGAGCTGTTTGAGCACGAATGCGTCCGATTATCAAGTGTTTACCCTCACTTTGTACCGTCCACCCTATTACAAACACATTCGTCTTTACTTCATTATCCTTCACGTAGCCGTCAGATGTAATATTAGCAGGCAAACTGTCTCCTCTCCTTTGTTCAGCTCATCTAGATATATCTCTCATTCTCATTTTCCTTTTCTTTTCCCCTTTTTCAGTCATATCTTCTCTGTCACTAACTTTCCATCTCATTCAAGAAAAAGGCACGGCTGGAAAGAGTATGAAGAGGTCGGCAGTTTCTCTGACTACTTCAACTTGTACCGGAAAGTGGACAGCACACGATAGTATTGCAACCGCATATAGTCAATACCAAAGGATATTGTGAATTTCTCAATCCCATTATCACTTTGAACATATAAACTTACTGTCTCTACAGTAGGATTCGCAGTGCTCGCGGGTCTTGAAGTTGTTGGGGGATTGCATCTCAGTCTCATCCCAAGGGTCCCACATGAACTGTTCGCAGGTTCCGGTAACGGCATTGTACCACCATCTGAAATGCATATCATAAGTACAATAGTAATAATACAATATTGGACCTTGGTCTAACACCGGCTGGAGCAGAAGAGCCAGAGTCAGCTTCACGCTTGGGTTGAATACAAGTGAAAGCTGAAAATACAGTGGGTCAATAAATATTAATATGACCATTCTCTATCACGAAATCACATGGAGCAGAACGCTTAACGATCGCGAATACATCATGAATTGATCGTTATTTACCAATAAGCTCAATAGATTTCTCACACGTAACGTCATTTTGCGTCGGCCTTCGATTGAAACCGAAAGCCAAATGACTACCGTGCGTAGGTGAATGCATCCGTCGTGTGTCTTACCTCTGTTAGGGCAGCAAATACCGTCAGTGGCTGGGTGAATATCATATACACCTTCCATAGCAGTTTTAACACTGGCAAGAGAGCTGGTAGATGTAACACAGTCGAAGATATCGGCAATGTAGATGCCATTTCCAGATGATGGATCGTTGGAATATACACAAGCTCCACCTGAAATTAAAGAAATTGATGAGGATTCATTGCATTCATAACATTGGGTGTGTGTACTTGCTTCTTGTTTCTCATTTATGTTTTGACTGATTGACCACTACAGCTAAGTGAGTTGCTTTCAAGTGTGACAACAAAGGACAAAAATCAGTAAACGACTTTCTGATTTCACGTTCAATTTAACATAGACAAGACGACGTTGACAACAAAAAGACTGACCACAGGGAACGAAATACAAGAGCAAATGAGCTGAGCAAACATGTATAATGCACTTTTCAATGACCTTTCTCACGAACTGCATATATACAGATAGCAACAGACGAAACAATGTCCAGTTAACTATTTTAGCCAAAGAAACATGAGTAGATTAGTCTAGGTTTCTAATTAATCAAAATTGTTTTTTAATCTATCGATGGTCTTTGCTGATTCAATGAATTTGGTCGCATCATGCAAACAGTAGAAAGCGTTTTGGTCAATCATCATGGCGAGAAAGGAAGGAGAGGCGAGTGGTAAGAGTACGTAATTGAAATACAGAAGCTTATTCTCTCGTATGTTTCGTGTTTGCATCATCATTCTTTTATTTTCTTTTTTTTTTCGAAATAGACGACCCTTTCTAGACTTGTACGACTAATCGCCCAAAATTGCTCTCGTAATGTTGTGATTGGTCTTGTAGTCAAATATTTGATGGTCTAAGGTAGAGAAGAAAAGAGATCGAAGAGCTTTAAAGCTTAGAAAAACATATAGAGGATACTACTTATGATGATGAAACGGACCTAACGATCAACGTGTACGAAGATTTGGTAGATTGAGAAGCTTCTTTAATGATTTTGTTCTCATGAGGTGGCGGCAAAAATGAGAATGAGACAAAGATTTGCTTGCACGAAGTTCGAAAATATTTGAAAACGATGTCAAAACCAAATACAAAAGCTTGCTAGTTGTCAACAACAAAGCAAAATGGCAAAACGGAAATATGAAATGTGAATTACCTCCGTTAGCAACGAATGTAGTGTAATCAGTGGAAGCAGATGAGCAGAATTGAAGTGGATTAACGTGCTCTCCCATGGGAATGTCAGCGTTATCAGGATCAGTCATAGCTGGATTACGGAGCTGAGAGACTGGCATGGTAAGAAGATCGTCATCATATTCAGGAAGTGGACATCTGCAAGATATAGTCAGTGAGAATGATTGTGAACGATACAAGACGTACTTTGGTACTGGATCGCCGTCTTCTCCGGAGTGAAGAACACAAACGACTCCATCTCTGGATTTGGCTTGAACGTAAGGAATTCCGTTAACATCTTCTGGACATTCGCAACGAGACTTTTCGCATCTGAATAAGCAGATTGTGAGCATGGTAAGTTGTACGGAACGGCGTAAGAGTAAACAAGATGGAAAAGGTGTTACCTGGACTCTGGCCAGACAGCAGAACACTGTTCAGCGTATTGACATCCACTCTCTCCTGGATTCTTCTTAAGATAACAGTATCCTTGGATGGCAACAAAGTTGCTCAAGCATGTACATGATCCAGTAGAGCAGAACATACCCTAGAGAGGTTACAGATGAGTTTTTATAGAAGATTCATCATGACTTACAGTGAGACAGTCAGTGTTGAAAGAACAGAAATCTCCAACACGTCCAGATCCGGCAACACCTTGACGCTTGTATCGAACATTTCCAGAACGACACTTGCCATCGATGAAGAACTCTTTGCGAGCGCAAAGCTTGCGTTCAACTTCCTTCTTGATCAAATTACAAACAAGAAAAGCATTCTCGTGCATATCAGTTTTACTGAAAAGTTTAAGAACAAAATAAGAAAATGCTGTTGCAAAGGCTGCAGCTTACTTGGTAGCTTGATCACAGTACAGAGATTCGGCAGTAAATTCTTCATCACATGACATACCGACGTCCAAAAGTGTACAAGAATCGCAGTCATTACCGATTTCACATCGTTTATTGGCTGCGACGCCTCCTGCAACAAACCAAGACTTATTGGACGCAGTAAGTTGAAAAAAGTTTCAAGTTTGAGCATAGGCTGTTACGGAATATGAGTTTCATTTACAAGGCTTTGATTGATTTAGTTAAATAATAGAAAAAAAAAGAACTCAAGTCTTATTTGAAATAAAATTTGAAAAACATAACGGTGCATATGCTCGGTTAAGCTCAAGTTTATGGAAGAAGAAACTGGATTGAAAATGAATATTGTTCTAGAACTTACCTAATAATAGGAGCGTCACTCCAATGAGCCACTTCATGATTGGTCTAAGACCTTTGAAATCCTATCAGTGAATACAGATAATAGCTTGTTGGCGGCAGCAACAGACTAATTTGCAAAAATTGAAAGAGAATTGAAAATTTTCAGATCAAATGTTGACAGCTTCTACTGGAATAATAGTAGTATTCACGATAGTTAGTAGATAAAGAGAGAGAGAAACGAGAGAACAAGATATATCTATATATAAATAGAGAGAGATAGAGAAAGAGAGAGCTAATTGGAGTTGAGTAGCTCGTCTGACTGACCGTCAGTCGTGTGCTGTTGCTGTTGCTCTGAATAGTCTTAAGTTAGAAGAGAAGAACCTCCCACCTCCTAAGATGGTGAAGCCAGCCCCCCTCCGTTAAGCGTCCGACTCCGCCTTGTTGTCTCTCTCTTCGTAATACTATGAATTTTGTTCATTGGCTTAAGGTAAAATGAGGCGAGAGAGAAGATAGAAGAGATGAGAGGGATAGAGAGAGAGAGAGAGAGAGATAGAGGAGGAGGAAATGAGAATAGTGAGGTGTTAGGGAGACGTGAGACAGAGATGGAACGGGAATATAAAAAAGTAAAAGAAAAACTTGATTGAACGCTATCATCTGCTCAAAAAAACGAATTCTTTTTGAAATTCTGACCATAAGAAGTATGATCATTGTGCTCCATTACATGCTCTTGAACTTCATCTTCTATGAATACCTCTCTTTCTCTCTTTCTCTCTCTCTCCCTTTCAAATTTTGTTCATTGTGTTCGTTGCTACTACTATTATAAGAAGAATCCTCAAAAGGATGATAAGGCCAACTTTTTGTAACCGTCTACCACACTTCAGTCAGTTCACGTCGTCAACCTCACATCTCTTCGTTGTCTTTATCTCGGCACTTGACAACAGAAAAATCACTGAACGGTCATCAAAAGCAAACAGATGAGTCGTCGTAAACGTTAGTTAGTTTCCATTGGGATTAGTATGGCGTTTCGTCACGAAGACGGGACGTCGAACACTCTGTTTCTGCAGTTAACCTCGCTCAAAGAGTCTGAAACGCCGACGCATCGATGGTCAGTTTCACTACATCTACACGAGATCGTGGTTTACACAGAAGGCGAGTCAGCAGACAGAAACTAAAAATAGCTGAAGGGAGCATAAAAGGAGAAGTGTGGTTAAAGGTTGAAAATGACAAAAAGCGAATAAATAGCCGTTTTCATCGTATGTATATGCTATAGTTAGCAGTATTATGCTTTCAGATGAGTCTCGAGAATAAAAAAAATCAGAAGAATAGTTGTGAAAATTCATTGAACGAACGAAACAGCACCAACAGCAAGAGCACTAGCTTCAGCAGCAGCAGCAGCAACTGCTGAAGTAGTCATACTGTAGTTTATTGCAAATATAGATATGTATTTATATATTATTTTTAATATATATGATATATATGGTATAAATAGACAAGAAAAACTGGAACAACAGTGTCAAATCAAGTGTAGTGATGGTTGTAGAGAAGAAGAAGAAGAAGGAGAAGGAGAAGAAACACATCGTATAGTATATTGTCATCTGAATTTCAATTATGAAACAGACGTCATAGTCGTAGTTTTGTGATCAAATTGAGAAAATGGGATCTGAAGGAAAAGGAACGTCATGTGAAGTATCAACGAGATTGATGGCAGTAGCAGTACAGTTACCAAAGAAGTAGAACTATCAACGTCGTCGACATTCTACTGAACGAGATCGGTTGCAAGCAGGAGCTGAAAAATAGATATAACTCAAGCTTTCGCTATCAACATGATGAATTTTTTGGTTTTTGCTTTTATGTTCAAATCAAATTCGAATTCTTATTGTGAGAATGGGTTATAACTTACTACATAAGAAGCCATGTTGACTTTCTTCTGTGACGTAACCACGCGGACACATTGGCTGCGCTTGTCGACGACGGCGTCGTCCATCCACGGATGATGCACAGCATTTTTTGCCCAAACATTGGTAGCCTTCTGGACATTGTCGCAATGAGTTGCATGCTAACGGCAGCTGAAACACAATTGTGTTGAAAATGATATGAACAGGTTGAACAGAATACTTACGTCAGTGGAAGGGAAAAGCAGAGGAATGTCTCCGTTCGGACAACGAGCGGCTGAACCGATATTTCGGCCTGGCAGAACACGATTGCTGAAATGCAGCTTGAAGCATTAGAATTGTAACTATCTCAACTTACTTTGTAGGCTTGGCTCTTTCCGTAATTCGACTAGTGTAAGGTACATAAGTTCCCGTCTTTGGTTTATACGCAGTTGTAGTACCACGACCAGCATATGGCACGTATGTTCCAGGTTTCAGATTGTTACTGTTCACGGTGCCACGAACAGCAAGAGGTATGACATTTCCGGACTTCTTCGTAGAACTTATAACACCAGTCAGAGGACGAATCAGCTTCTTGGCATTAATACCACAACAGATATACCGTTTGACAGTCTTTGAGTAAGAGCAGACAGATGTCTTTGGACATGCCAGTGCTCCAACACAGTCTTGAAGATCATAGTCCGTAGTAAGAATAGGAGAACGTCCGATACCGCAGAGATTTGCTGAAAATACATTCGCTCATACACTATCACTATCCGATATCAAGTACAAGTACCTAGACAACGATTCTTGAATGGAGCTAATCCTTCTGGACAATGACAGACGCCCTTCGTAGTGCATTCAGATCCATTTTGACACTGCTCATCGGCTTCACAGTCTTCATTCAATCCTACCATCTTTAAGCATTTTCCATTAACCTTAAACGAATGATATCAGATTATGCAATTCCATCGTCATCACATACGTCAATTTCATCTGATTGACATCCCATCTTCTCACATACACCATCGCGTTCTTCATAGTTTTTGATGCATTGACAAAGCCTATTGATGCATTCAGCTCCAGTATTACATTGAGTTGATAGAATACAAGTAGCTCCCGGTGTTCCACGTAATCTGAACCGTAGAGCATGTAAAACGCAGTTATTTCAAGTTCTATTAATGCTTAAAGCTTGAAGCTCAAGTTCAATGCTATATATGAGATGATCAATCATTATCTTCTTTACTTCCTCATAATCATCTTTTTCGTTTTCATTATCAGCGTCAGCTCACACACTTCGCTTTTTCCTTTTTTTTTGCTGTGACTAAACATACGTACATCTGGCTATCCGTCTATTGACCTTTCAACTCTTAGCAAAACATTGTCTTAAGTACGTCCAACAGATTTTCTTTCATCCTAATTAGTTGTGCAACTTAGCAAAAAATGCTTTAAGCTCACAAAAGGCTTGCGCCGATTATAGAAAAGTACATACTTGCATTTTCCATTTGTCCAGACACTATCTGATGGACACTTGTTTTCAAGCTTTACTGTTGTTTCAGGCTCTTCTGATGTTGTGATCGTCGCGCTAGCATCTGTAGATGTCATTGGGACATCTTTACCTCCCTTAAAGATCATAAGAGTATTTGTTAAAACATCCAAATATGCTGAAAACTTACAATTCGTGGAACTAATGGTCGCTCTTCTGGTGGTGAAGTACAACAGATATTACGACTTGTACGTGTTCTCTGACAACTATAGCCATCAGGGCATGTGGGATTGCGTGGATTACATTCTAATGGTCCTCCAGTTAAGTCAATGAATGCTACTGATTCATTTGGACAGCCTACAGTATCAGTTAGTGATTCACATTCAAGCTTGGAATCGTACCTGCTTTATGACCGCAACATTGAAATTGTTTATTTTTATCAGAAAATTGACAAAAGTATCCTGTTGGACAGCTTTGACCAGAAGCAGTACATATAACTGGTCGATTATCATTAACTAAAGCTACTTGAGATAGTGGACATCCAAGTTCTACAAATAAAATTTTACATGTTAATATAAATTTTTAAATTCAAATTTAAAAAAAAAAGAAGAAGCGCCAAATATGACGTAACACGTGAACGTGAACGCATACCATTTATTGTATTCAGATGTATTGAATTGGTTGATAGAATTTGTTGTTGATATCTAATATCATTTAATGCTTTTCATAATGCTTTAAGTTGCTATTTTGTCTTCTTTTCTCAAACTTTAAGTTTCTTACTTGAAATGCTATGTACATACATATGGTATGTAGACTTTGTGCTCATTCTTTTCAATCATTAGTAAAAACGATTTCACGTAATCTCAAATAAGATTAAGGTTTTCCTTCTAAGCCGTATAACCAAACGAGAAACTTCTTTTGACGAAACGGCTGTTTGCGTATGCTGTTCTCCCATATATAGCAAAGAAGATGTAATGTGTAAGCGCCTTTACTGCCGACAGACAGTGTATAGGAACATACGAAAATGTTCGCAAGTGGAAGGTAGATGAGCGAACGAAAGAGAGATGGTTGAAGGAGTATGGTGAGATGAAGTTATTTAAAGGAGAAAAATGAATAGAAGAAACTAGTAGAGGGGCTAGAGGTAACAGGCTGACAGAGAGAGAGAAAGAAAAAGAGAGAGGGACAGAGAGAAAGAGAGAGAGAGAGAGAGAGAGAATAGAACAGCATCATCAGCGTGAGACAGCGATAGTAAAGTGAGTTCGTAAAGAGTATGAACCGAAAAGGAGTTAGAAGAAGGTGAACAACATGTGGATATTGTTCCGCGTGTGATCGTTCGGAAACACTTTTTCTCTTCATTCGGCTCAACCATCTCTTGTTTTAGGCTATGTTTAACAGTATTAAGTATCATCATTACCCACGACGAAAGACACGCGAGCCAAACAAAGAATTTCCATTTATTTGAAAAAAAAAAGCTGCGGAGCCGTATGAATGGAATGCGAGGGTGGGAAAAACGAGGGAAATTCGAAAAAAATGGCGATTCAACTTCGTTTTTTTAAAAATTTGGTTGAGAAGAACGGTGAGGTTAGAAGCTTACCTTCTTGCTCTATTTCTTCTTCTTCTATTGGATCTTTTCCACAGCATTGATAACGTTGGAAAGCGATGGCAAATTGACATGAATACGTTGTTGGGCAGCCCTGAAAAATGCGGATCGTCAAGTTTTATCTTTTGGAAGAAAAGGATACCTTGTTTTCAAGATTGAACGGATCACATTGGACGATTTCATTTTTCTTAGTGAACGCATATTCATTTGGAGGACATCCTTCTGAAAAGAATTCAGAACTTAGATGATGGAAATTTTCAAAAATTTTGTCAATGAATTGCTGTTGTTGTTGTTGTTGTTGTTGTTGATGATGATGATGATGATGTTGCTGCACGAATGGTAAACGAACCAGATATAGCATTGATTTCTCCTTTACAACAGAATCCGCTGGCTGACGATGGTGAGCTACGATGACAGCGATATCCTGATGGACAGCTGATAAAGGCTCCTGGAGTACAAATCTTTGGCATTTTCGTCTTGTCATCCACTAAGAATTCAGCATCTCCTTTACACACATCTACAACAATGAGCATAAGTATACTGTAATGAATGTTGCCCTAATGCTACTTTTAGCTGAACAGCAATAGCCTTGAAGAACACTCTTGCTTCGACTTTGACATGTATAGCCATCGCTACATGTGTTCGCATGTCCTATCGTACATCTTTGAGGCAAAGTCGTCTTTGGAGCACGAAACAAGGCTCGACCATCTGGACAAACATCTGAAAAAACATATAATTTGCATCATCATGTTCATATTTTGTCATCAAAATGAGCTAAAAGGTAAATGAATTGATGACGATCGGATAGATAGCTGCTACTGTTTGCTCTCTTACGTGATCTAATGAGAAGCAACAACGGTCAACACCACATCGGTCAGGCCGGCCAACATGATGATGAAGAAGAAGAAAAAGAAGTAGCTAGCTCAATGATGAAGATAATCATCGATGTTAATCAGAAAAAGGGAAACTGAATATTTTGCTTCTGCTCATCGTGTTTATCACTCTTACTATATCATATAAATCAGCTCTTTTTCATTATTATTTGTATTAGTAAGTAGACATATACATACAACAGATGCTTCAACTTTTTGATAATTTGAGAGCAAATGAGTGAGGAGTTCCTCTTAATGTTTGCCGCGTTCACGCAAAAAAGCGAGCGAACATCATCTGTCATTCTCGGACCTGGTACAGCTTTGTCGAATGAGGAAGAAGCTTTTCGTTTTATGTTTTAAGATGAAAACCAACGTTTTTCTCGCAGCAGAATGATCGTTTAATTATTTGTTAATACATGTTCTTAACTAAGATTTAATAGAATAGTGGTAAAGCTTAAGTTTGTAAGCGTATCGCCAGGTGTTCTCAACGACGACGATGCTTCTGATGACAGTCTGTGACGTGACAATGAAAATGCTTTTTCGATAGTTCAGGCACGCGAAACATCGTTCTATTCTCAATTGTGTATTTGAACAGTTTCTTCTATTATAACAAAGGAGCGGCATGTGATCTTGGCAGATCTGTATCTCTCTAACCCTATCTTACTTGGGTGTGTATACTACTATACATGATGAGATCTATTTACCTTATATAGGTAGCAACAATCAAACTTTCTAAAGAGAGTTTAGGGAGGTTCAGGAGAGAGAGAGAGAGAGAGGGAGAGAGAGAGAGGGAGTACATCTCTACAGAAAAGAGATATTTCAATATAAAATATGATGACACAGAGAAAATGAGAGAATTCTATTGAGAAGATTGTCTGCAAGCATCAGAAGACGAAGGTATATGTTTCTGACCATGTTTGTATATAATATAAACATATGTATAGTAGCTCTTACACTCCCTCATTGCCTCCCTTTCTCTCTCTCTCTCTCTCTCTCTCTTTCTCTCTCTCTCTCTCTCTCTCTCTCTCTCTCTCTTCATCTCTCTCTCTCTCTCCCTGCTCTTGCTTTAACTCTTCTTGTCATCTTTCTATGTCTTTCTCTTCATTCAATAAACTTCAACTTTAGAATATGATCTTACTTAGATTAGAAGAGGTTAATAGGGACCAAGAATTTTAAAATTCAACTATCAAACAACAGGTAAATTGAACAAACGAAGTTGAGCAATGGGAACGATGAGGTAGTTAGAGAGGGAAGGAGGGAGCCGAGGGGACAAACATCCGTAGTAGAACATACTATAAAGAGAATGACACAACGGAATGAGAGAGAGAGGGTAGTAGCTAGTTGATGTTACATCATACATTATGATTTTTCAAATTTCAATTGTATGAATATTGAACTAACTATCTGTAGTTGGTGCACAGCAGTAGTATCGATTCTTCTGAGCGCTGAATCTGCATAAGAAGTTAGCTGGACAGCTGCCGGGTATGTTGATAGCACATTCTCTTACAGTCTCATCCATGGGATTGATGAATGCACGCTCACCACTTGGGCACACATCTGAAAACAGTGACACATGATTGGCTGAGTTATGTTGTTGTCGAAGAGAAGCAACGTTGTGCTCATCTAGCAGATCGTACCCATGCTCGTAGAGCCACAACACACATATCCTGATGTGAGTGAGTTGAAGCGACAATGGAAATTAGCTGGACAACTGTTCTTCAGCACACTATTACAGTCATAAGCTCGTTTACTATTGATATCCTTATAAGCAACTTCACCAACACCACAGCCTGAATAAAGGTTGAAACATTTTCTAAAACTTGAATGTAAGCATTAAAGCTTACCAACTGATGAGCAGAAGTTGTTGCATTCTCCTTGAGAACCAAAGTTATTCAGATTACCATTACATCCATTATATTGGAATGATGTACAATCTTTTGTTACAATATTAAAGTAATATCTATAAAATTAGAATTTTGAAATAACTATTTTCCCGCCGCAAATGCTCTATGTCACGAACCTTGTTACCGATATTTTGGAGCAATGATTTCCTTGTTGTGGCGGCTGACTACATATATGAGCTGAAATGATGAAACTTGAATTTAGCAGCATGTTTTGAGCATTATGAACCAACCTTTTGTAGGACAACATCTACTAGCTACATTTCCATTCGAAGGAATTGTAATACATTCATGAGTTGATGGACATAGCTTGACGTCTGAACAGGACATCTGACGATTGGAGCCTTCATCTCGCAATGGATTTCCTCCATTTGGACAACCTGAATGAAGTGCTCATCATAGATCCGATCACAACAGATGTTACCTCCAACTCCACAGTACTGCTGACATTCGTCAGAATTCAAGAAGTTATTGCTGTTACCATCACATCCTTCATATTGGAAAGTTTCACATGATTGCTTATTTGAATTGAAGTAATAGCGATATGATCTTCCGGAACCACATTGAACTCCCTTATCCGGATTCAATGAGCAGGTAAATGCTGTAACGAACAAACGAAGATTCAAGAAAATCCATGAGCAACATCTCTCTCTCTCTCTCTCTCTCTCTCTCTCTCTCTCTCTCTTTCCATTTCTTTGCTTGTAATACCTTTAGTTGGACAGCAACCATAGGTTGTTCCATCATACGTACACACATAGTTAACTGGACATTTCGGTCCATTCTGCTTATCCGAGCATTGCTGGTAATTGCCATTACGATCCTTGTAAGCTCGACCATGTGGACATTTTGGTTCCACTGAAACACAGAATATAGATGACGATGTTAAGATGGCAGAAGACATCAGAATCTTACTTGCTATTCCACGACAACGTTGTTGACAATGTACAAGAGAAGCAAAGTTATTATCATTTCCCTGACATCCAGTATAATGGAATAATTCGCATTGTCTTGTTGCAGCATTATACCAATATCTTCGAACAGATGATGTACAATCTCCTAATCGTTTAGGCTGTGTACACAATGATTCTGAAGTTCGTTATATACTATATATATATAGTTAACGAAGAGCTCTATATAGTTAACGAAGAGCACTAGCAACATACGAGGTGTTGGACAGCAGACTTTGTGACTTCCTTGACATGTATGAGATGATGGACAATCATTATTCGTCTCACATCGTTGCCATTCTTCACCAATTCTCAAAGGATTACCATTTTCACAGACTACTGTAAGAATACAAGCATTATGTTTGAACTTTTAAAATCATTTTCAACATTTTGAACAAAAAGCTTCGCATTCCTGTTTTGTCACAAAGTTGTTGTAATTTCCAAGTCCGTTGTACATGAAGTTGACACATCGTCCTTGTTCAGCATCATAGTAATAGCGAATAGTAGACTTTCTGAAGTATTGTAACATCAATAAAGCTTGATGTAACTCCATTATCAACATACTGTCCAGCAATTAATGCTCCTCGATCATAGCTCTCTAATGGCTTTGAAGGATATGCTCGTCCACCAGCAGCACTACAGATATTCGCTAAAATAAAATGTTTTTACATGATTCATGATGAATATACATCATATGAGGGGTTGCTCTTTTGAATGTCGATGTGTAGCCATTGGATGATTCCGAAGGCTCAACGTCTAGATTCAGATTTTCAACATTTCGAACTGGCCGGAGTATGTTAACTAGCTCAATTTCTCAGAATGGATGAAGAAGGAAGCTTTAATTGAAATGACGTCATATCAAAAAGGAAATGATTCGGCTTGCTATTACGTCATCATTCCATTTTGAATTGTTTACACTGGATGAACGGTTGCTCATGGCCAACCTCAAGTACTTACCGGTCGTTGGACAACACATCTGTTGTGATCCCAGAAGAACACAGGTATGTTCAGAACCACATTTGGACATTGAAGCTAAGCAATTGGTCTTTGGAACTTCATCAACAATTGAATGTTTTGAAGCTACAAATTCACTTGTTCCACGTTTACAAGCTGCAATAAAGCATCAGATATAAGATGTTGATGAAGAAACATCATACTATCACGGCAGTACGATTCACAATGTTCAGCTGTTTTGAAGTTGTTGGGTGAAGCTCCTTGTATGGTATCTGGATCCCACATAAACTGTACGCAACTTCCAGTTGCTGAGTTATACCACCAGCGAGGAATTGATGGCTCTGGTCCTGCTTCCATTGGCTGCGTACAGGTGAAAGCTGAAAACGACCAATTCTGAATGATGATGCAACGTGATGGAACAGATACCTCGATTATGACAACAGACTCCATCAACGCTATCAGCATAATCAGGGAAAAGATGCTTACTGACCTAAGGAGAGTTGAAGTTCGAAAAGCTTGTGGAGAAACTTAAATTCAAACCTGAGGGTGTGAAACACAGTTATAGATGTCAGCAATGTAGATGTCATCATCACCATCGGGATAGATACACCAAGTTGAACCATCTCCGCCGTTGGAGTTGAAAACTTCGTTTGAACGTGAGTTACAAAGGACAGGCCTAGAAGAGATTCATGAAGTTGATGAGCACAACGAGAAGTTTTCTTACATATATTCTCCAGGATTCATAGGATGCGTTGTTGGATTGGCTAAGACTGTAGCTGGATTAGGAACTCCATTATGAGCTTCTGGCAAAGGACAGCTGGGTGGAATTCCGGCAGAAACACAAACAGTTCCATCTCTGAAGCGTAACGATCTGATGAGCAGCATTGCTCCGACATAGTTCTAACCTTGTGCGACTGGGTATAGTTTCCTCGGGACATTCACACATTCCAGAAGATGAGCAACGAGCACCAGGCCATACAGCTTCGCACTGTCTTGTTTCAACACAACCAGATTCTCCAGGATTAATTTCTGAAAGAAGTCATGATTTCAGCAATTTTTTAGGAGCTTTTTCTAATTTTACTTGGCCAGCAATGATGAGCAATGGACACGAAATCGGTCAGACATCCACAGATACCTCCTCCACAGAACATTCCACGTTGACAATCAGTATTGAATGAACATGAATCACCAACACGTGAAGATCCTGAAAGATAGTTAGTTATCCATCAGAAGGCTTATCACGACGTCTGTATGGCTATACCAGTTGAGGAACGTTTATGACGATGCCTTGAGAAATCCTCGTAGCTGTGGAAGAAGCTTGACCCTTCTGCTTCGTCCTCATTCTCATTTTCCTCGTTCTCATAATCATCTTCGGCAGGTTGGCATCTTCTGGTTGCCGGATTGAAGAAGCCTGGCATCTTCTCATGTGAGCAATCAAGTACTTTCATCACGAAATCAACACATATCAAGTATTTCGATGAAGAATATCCAACATCCCTAGAAAGATCACCATCTAACATAGCTATCTTATTCAACTAAGGTTGCAGGAAGTTTCATTTCGTTTTTTTTCGAGGAGGTCAGCACGAGACAGGTAAAAGCTGTCAAGTTGATGGCGTAAGCGATGAATGGTCATTTATTTACTTTTCTAATATCATACCGTACAATAGTTAGACATATTCAGAATTGAAAAAAAAATTCATTTCAATCAAATAAGTTTTTAAGTCAAAAGTAGGCTGTTAATTCAAGTTTTTGAAAATGAACTACTCCCCAACCACCCCCGTCAAGTAAGACTTCGATAGGTTGGAACTTTGAGAATTTTCTACCATTTCAAAATTATTTTTTATACGAATAGTTAGCTTGTTGTTGATCATTCATTCCATTCATCGTTATCAAGATTCAGTTGAAGTTTCAAGACACATGGAGAGAGAGAGAGAGAGAGAGAGAGAGAGAGAGAGAGAGAGAGAGAGAGAGAGAGAGATTTGAATTTAAGATTAAACTGACTTTGTTTCATTTCGACAGTAATAGTATGGAAGATGTTCATTTGTATTACATGATTCTCCTGGCGTTATCAAATCACACTCAGAACAGGCTAAACCTTCTTCACAGTAAGCAGATACAGAAGGTGCAAAAGCTAAAAATATCAAAATAGATAAGCTGAAGATAGGAAAAAGGAATGAGAAGGATAAAGTATTAGAAACAAGGTATTAGTACAGTTGAATAGGAAAAAGGAATCTTCTAGATATTAGAGAGAGAGAGAGAGAGAGAGAGAGAGAGAGAGAAAGCTATTATGAGTTGAAGAAGATATTCTGGGTGCAAACTGCCTACCTAATAGTGCTGCCAATACGAAGAGCATTATGCTCGATCACAATATACAGAGAGATTTGATTGTAATCTCTTTATTAAAATAATTTTGAAAATCTAATCTCTATTGTGCGTTTAAGCTTCTTAAATACAAAATATAAAGCTAGATCTTCGATGTAAAATGAAATAATTCAGTTTGAATACTGTTTTAGAGAGAAATAATAGTCAAGCGATTAGATGGAGTAGCTTTAGCTCGGTTTGATTGAGATTAAGATTTCTCTATAACCGTATCGTTTTCTTCCGGAAATGGGTGGGGCTAATATGCTTACCATGTGCGAGAGATATCATTGTACTATGAGGGAAAAGCAGTGCAAGAGTATGATGATTTGCACAGAGTTTACAAGTGAGGTCAGACAGATTGCTTT
Organism: Auanema rhodensis; assembly: GCA_964057225.1. Classification (NCBI taxonomy): domain Eukaryota; kingdom Metazoa; phylum Nematoda; class Chromadorea; order Rhabditida; family Rhabditidae; genus Auanema; species Auanema rhodense. The sequence continues at coordinate 15,303,256 of OZ059895.1, forward strand.
CGAGAGGGAAAGAGATAGGGGCAGAGAGAGAGAGTCAGAAAGAGGGAGAGTGAGTAAGAGAAGAGAGAAGGAAATATAGAAAAAATGGTGAGAAACGAGGTAATGGTCGAGCTGAGGAGCCACGCAGTGACACCTATCTGTTGACACTTTGATGCATTCATCGGATGCAATTACGAGATCTAATAGCGCCAACGGCTTTTATTTGTAACTAATTCAAGACCTACGTAAAGATAAAGATAAAGATACTGTTCCTCATCAACGATACTGAATACTGACACGAATGCCTGGTACGAATCGCCACCCTTCATTTGCACTTGGCACGTTCGCCTGCCAAACTGGATAATGGACCGTTGTTGGACGACGGTGTTCACGGAAGTTCACCGATAGATATCTTATTTCTTTTCTTTTGATAAAACTCTCAAAACTCTTATTGGGATGAAACATCTCTTCTCGTTGAATCCAAGTATTTCCTTGCTTAGTCATATGATCAAGCTAGTTATTAGCTCTGGATTTGGAAAAAGTATTGCGAAAAGCTTAGCAGCCTTTTCAATGATATCAGTGCGTATACTCCATTTCGAGTGTATTTCTATATAAACATGCTCAGCCATTTCATTTACTTTATGAAATCGTTAAGTACTTCAAGCTTTATATCAAAACTATACAAATTCTTTGAATTATGAGCCAAATATGAGAAAAAAAAGTTTTTTAATGAGCCAATGAGCAGCAACCGAATAAGCAGAATTTTCATTTTCAAATTAATGGACGCAATCAGCGGTTGTATTTCGACAAATATTTGAATTTCTTAAATAATCTTTATTATTTTTATTTGTTAAATATGTATTTTTCTTCTATTTAATTCTATTTAATATTCAAATATATTTAATTTTAATTTACAGTTTTGTTCAGCCAATTCTTAGAAAAACTCTAGTTCTTGAAGAAATTGATCAAAGTTGTTGTTGAAGAAAGAGCATAAAACATTTCTTTCTTTTAAAATTTAAAAACATCAATGTATATACAAGTACTTTGCTAATTTGTTTTTTCATTTTCCATAAACTTTAAAGTTCTTGTCATTTAGCCAATAATCTTTAAACTTAGAATATTTATTTGAATTTTATAAGAGAAAAAAATATATTTTTGAATGTAAAATGTAATGATAAATGTAAAATTTATATATATTTCTCTAATAAGTAAGCTTATAAATAGAATTTTGTACATTTTTTTCAAGATATTATAAAGAAAATATGTGTAGGAATATATCTATATGATACTTAAACTCTTGTATTTTTCCGACATGTACAGATAGAACCGGCGTTTTCGAATGAGATGTGAACATGACCAAAAATGGTGCAAAATTAATACAAAAAATGAAAGTTTTTTTTGGAAAGTGCAGTAGAACTTGAATAAGCTGCCATATTTTGAGATCAAAAAGAAAAAAAACAATATTAAGTGTAGAAAGAGAAAGAGAAAGAGAAAGATATAGAGAGAGAAAGAGAGCGCGAGATCGATAAGAATTAAGTTTCTGTTGCCATATACGTGCTGGAGCATTCAACGAATCTGTTGAACTAAAACTTGAAGAGATTTAACATGAGATCTGGCTGCTTGCAGTAGACGCATACAATCATGTCGTTCAGCCATATCTGGAATTTTTTGGAGGCTTAAGCCTGATAAGTTGACAAGCTGATTACCATTAAAGAACTTGATCATATCGGTGAAATCCATATCATTATTGATGATAACATCACGATAATTCGTTACCATTGCCAAGGCAAAGAATAAGGCAAAGTGTTGAGTGAAAGTACGAGAAGCTGACCATATCGTCTCCCAAACACGATAAGTGCTATCGTATGATAATTCTGAAGAGAATATGATTGTAATTCACGTATTCTCTCTCTCTCTCTCTCTCTCTCTCTCTCTCTCTCTATTCAAGCTAAATATACCTCTCTTAAAATCTAATAAGAACCATCGATAACTGAAATATAAATGAGTAAAATCATCTGATGATGTCAATCGAGTATATATAGCGCTGTCTACCACCTGCAAATATTTATAATTCAGTATGATGATGATGATGATGTAAGATTTAAAAACTTCAGAAGCTTATGAAGTACACATTACCTGTAGAAGAGCTCGAAGATTCGATAAACATTGATCCATTCCGTTTCTTTGTGGAAAATTATCTCTAAGTCTTTCCATAATTATTGTGAAACATTCAAGAGATAAAGCTTCTGAAATTTCATTAGAAATTAGCTTTTCAATTCAATTTTTGAATCAAAAAATCACTTACCATCTTCAAAAATGACTAAGAGTGGCGCTAAGATATCACACATACCCTGAATATATCCTTCTTCTAAATTTCTTCGAACATACGTACACATGACTCGTCTGAAAATACAATTCAGAAGATGATGTTGGTTGATGTGTGTGCTGTATGTGCTACGTACCGAAGACTTTCTAGGTTTTCCTTGTTGGAGAAGAAAATAAGATTACGATCACATCGTTCAACATCCTTATCAATTCGATGTAAATTTGTTCCAAATTGAGCTAAAATCACATCTTCTTCTTTAGGTTTCTCCTGAATTATCAGTTGACATATATAGATTACGAAGAAGATGATGTAAACATACTGGCTCGATTTCTTCCGGCTTATCCTCCTCGAACACATCGCTCATAATGGAATCATCCTTAGGAATTGGAGAATTTTTTCGATGACGAGCTTAAGACGAAAATTCATATCCGTCGTTATAACTTCAGATCATACCTGCTATGAAGGCTTCCTCATCGCGTCGTCGTACCTCAGCTTCCAGCACACGCCACTGCTCCACATCCTCTCTACAACCATTTGTCAAACAACGTAATGAGAAAGGAAACGACAACAACAAACCTGTATCTGGCAGTAAATTGGGACGTTTTGGGCTCCGTTGATTCCTGCCAATCAAAGAGTTTGAGTAAATATGGCCAGGCCTGAAAAGAATATTGTAATGAGTTTTCTGGGCTGAGAAATTCGAAAGAGAGACCTGTCTGCGAAGCTCCTTAGGATTTGATCCCTCGATTCCCTTCGAGTAAACACGTAGAAGGAATTCCTCTTCCAATTCCGGCTAAACGACATTCACATTGGGGAGGCAAATTCATTGGATGAAGATGAAGCTAATCAAATGACTTACAGTTCGTTCCGTACGACATACTTTCCAGAAAGCATCATCAACCGGCTGTAACTCCGTGTCATTTTCCATTTGACGAGTATTAACCAAGTAAAGTAAATGCTCACGAATCGTTCGAAGATGTCGACAGTATGTCAACCCTGAAAAACGCTTCCACTACTTAATATTTTATTTTGAGAAGAAATGAAGTGAATTTGAAATCAGCTTCAGTTTTGCATGGAATGCATGGGATTACAAGGGAATGTGAAATGAACAAGTAACTTACAACCAGTAAAAGCTCTTTTCAGAATTTCATGACGCACAGATTGACATGCTCGATCAAGTTGTAAGCTGAAATTAAAGTTTTGAACAGCCGATATAGGAAATGAGTATGAAATTGGAAAAAAGTAAGGATAGATGTTTATAAAGAGAATAATATTGTTAGAACGAACTTGACCAGATTTTCCACGTTGTTCTTGATGTAAGGCGAATTAGGCAATGATTGACTGTAATGTATAACTTCTTGTTCAATTTTTCGATAATTTTCAACAAAATATAACTTAGGAGAAGAAAAAGAGGACAAGTTCAGCAAAAAACAATAACAAACTCTTCACAAACACAGGAAATAAGTACTGACTGAATATATTACACAAGCTTCACGAGTAGCAGTAACGTACCATTCATTTTCTATGAAAGCTGTCGGTGACGGTAATTCTGGTGATGGTATCGGATCTTTTCCAGATGTACGAACTATACGAAATACTAAATCCATGATGGCTACCGGAGCTGTTACTGCTGTCGATCGCTTTCGTAATCTGGGCAGCATTTTTTCTGCAAAAAAAAAAGATGAGAAGAAGAAGAAGAAGACGCAGAAGAAGAAGCAGAAGAAGGAAGTATAATTTGATTATCAGATTAGCTAACTAACCGGATCCGTTTCCTGTCCACAATGGTGGTTCTAAACGAAGTAATGGAGCCAATCCGCTTTCCAGCGACGTCAAGAATGTCAACGCGTGTTGCCCAGCCGGCAGCTGAAGGGGAGGCGACTGCACGCCCTCACAGTCAACAAACGATAACGTACATTCTGAATTTTCATCTGAAATGGAAAGAAAACAGATATGAGAAACAACAACATACATAGAATTGAACAGACAGATAGACAGACAGACAAACAGAATATTGAATCATATGTATTCTTAGATTAAAGAACAACAAAAAGGAAGTTATAAAGAAAATCTTGAATGAATTAACTTTTCCTTTACTTTCACTTTCACTCGCTTCCCCTTCCTCTCTCTCTCTCTCTCTCTCTCTCTCTCTCTCTCTCTCTCTCTCTCTCTCTCTCTCTTTCTTGCTCTCAGCTGTTGGTCCAGTTGCACATGTGTGATGGTAGCTTGATAAGACATATTACTGCTACTAAGTTAATCGTGATTCTATCTGTTTTTCAAATCTCAGATATGTCCAATGCAAATGATTTCAAGCTTAGCTCTTCGAGTTTGCGTATATTCGTGAAAAACTTGATAGCATGTAGAGTTGAAACAATGGAGATACGAATGAGAACATGTTCCCTTTTTTTCAATTTCAATAACATCTTTTGTATAAAATTTTTGAATCGATTTATATTATAACTATATGTATAGTATAGCATATTTACTTATATATATAAGCTGAAACAAGAATAACATCATCATGATCCAATACATGTTAGTAAGCACTGGAAGACAGTACAAGAGAGTTGAAACCATAACTTTCAACTAGACTTTCAACTGTTTTATTTTTCCTTTTCGTATACTAAAGCTAAAATGAAAGTAGAAGCCCATTTTAATACATATTGTTGTATATATGTTCTGAAGATTGCTAACAATATCGTATAAATTACTGAAAAAATGCATAAAAAGATGCTTCTATATCCCTTCTCTTACTCATGATCGAATATTCTACGGAAGATGAAAAGCTTCAGTACGGAACGTTCAAGAATATTAGATGTTGAGGGCAAAATTCAAAAATTGAAAAAGGCACAAGACTACTTCAGCATAAAGACTATTTCGTTTTCTAAGTTTTATTGAGGAATATAAGAAAGAGAGAGAGAGAGAGAGAGAGAGAGAGAGAGAGAGAGAGAGAGAGAGAGAGAAATCTTTAAAACTAAGATTAGTACCTCTTTGATGAAGATGAATGTAAATAATATCATTGATGTCAATGCTAATGGCATGTTTCCACAACCACTGTTCATCTTTATCACGTACAGCAGCTGATGATGGCTGTGAGCTATAATTAATATAAAAAATTATAAAGCTTAACTATATATGTGCTTGAATATAATTGAAAATAAAATGAATGAAAAACAATTATCTTCAACATAGCTCTTACCTGGCATGCATTAGCTGATTTGGTGTCCATTTCAATGATAGTTGTCCATCATGACTCTTATGTAAAGACAAATAACCTATAAATATTCAAAATTTATAATAAAACATATAGTTAAGAAGAATTAATATTAGATGATGCAACCGTTTTTCATAATAATTTCATTGAAAATAAATAAAAATTAGTTTTTCACGTACTCACGTGCCTTGCTTCACGTACTCATGTGCCTTGCTTCACGTACTCACGTGCTTTGCTTCACGTACTCACGTGCTTTGCTTCACGTACTCACGTGCCTTGCTTCACGTACTCATGTGCCTTGCTTCACGTACTCATGTGCCTTGCTTCACGTACTCATGTGCCTTGCTTTACATACTCACGTGCTTTGCTTCACGTACTCACGTGCCTTGCTTTAGGTGTATATGCTAATGCACATTCACGATATTGTTTTCAAATCTGAAGAAGTACTCCAATTCTTCGAATTATTTTGGTAAGATGCCAAGAGTTTCTTGCCTAGCTTGCTTGGTTGCAAAAAATAAAAAAAAACGAATTTGTCGAACAAACAAAAAAATTGCTAAATTGGGAAGGATAACGTGGAGAATATTAAAGTAAAAGCATCATCCGTTATTATGAAAAACACAAAAAATAAAAGTTTTATTTTTGAAATTCAATAGGAGGTTATTAGCCAAATAAAGAAATGATATTCATAGAGGAAGAAGGTGGGGAGGGAGGGAGGAGAGGGAGGGGAAAGAGTGAGGAAAGAGTTTTCTAGGGTATTTCCTATATGTTTAAACTTTTCTTTCTTTTGATTTTTGCAAAAAAAAAAAAGGAGAAGAAGGAGAAGAAAGAAAGACTGACTAATCAAGCAAAAAAAAATTGAATTTTAATGAAGAAAAAATACTTTTTAGCTCTCAAATGCCCAAAAGATATACTAGTCTCTCTCTCTCTCTCTCTCTCTCTCTCTCTCTCTCTCTCTCTCTTTCGATGTGTGTGAGTGTGTGGCTTTCACTTGATGTGGAAGCTAAAAAGCAACAACATAGCCTATTATAAAGCTTTAAATTCAGATAAACTGTGTACGTGTGTGTGTGTGTATGTATGTATATACATCAGATTATATGAGTATCTGAATATGAATGTGTTGTATGCTGAGTATGTAGACGTGAGTGTGTCAGATGTAGGATGAGATGTGTAAAATAAGAAGAAATGAAGCTTCGATATGTATATATGAAGATTCTCAATTAGTCGTCAGTCAGGCAGAAAATTAAGATAATAAGTAGAAGTGAAGGAAAACTCGTTTGATGATGTATGTATGTGTAAGTTGAGTAGAAGCGGTAGTAGTAGTAGTAGTAGTAGTAGTAGTAGTTTGATGTGCTTCATAAGCTTATAACATCAAACAGACGACACATGTATATACTCATGTATGTATATCTTTTTACGCACAAAATTCATTTCAAACAATGATCAAAACCCTAAAATGCTCGTTCATTTGCAGTTGTCAGAATAGAAAAAGCATTACCGAAAAAGCCTTTTAATGCTGCACTTTGAGCTGTTAATGTTTGCTCAAAGTCAAATTAGAATATGACGTTTGGTATCTAAACTTATTCGAATACTTCATGAAGCATACAAGGACAGACACATGTGCTCTTTTAGTCTTTTTCAATCTCTCTTTGTAACTTTTCAACGATTTTAACTTGTTTGAAAATCAAGTCTCGACATACTCGAAGAGAGAGAGAGAGACAGAGAGAGAGGGACAGAGAGAAAGAGGAGAGAGGGAGGAGGGGAGGAGTAAGTGAGTGGGTGAACGAAAATTTTTTTTCCTAATTACAACAGAGAAAAATCCCTGGTGGCAAGACTTTCCAACAAAACATTACGATTCGAAAATGGAAAAAATGGGTTAAAGGCTGGATGATTGATGCTTTGAAACTCGACTTAAAGAAATGCCGGAAGAAAATAAAAGATCTCATATCAGGAATATCAACCGGAAAATCAGGTTGATTCAAATATTCAGAATATGCTCCAACTAATTCAGTAAACTAAAGAAAAGCTCAACGAACCTTTAACTGGAACTTCGTTTTCCTTGCTGGCTAAACAGACGTTATTCTTTCCATATAGAAGAGAAGATTTGAAGTTGTGATGAAGCGAATAGACATAATCTCTGCTACTAACGGATGAGGAACGGTGATCCACTGACGAACCAACTATGCTACTACATTGGCGCTGCATCTAAAGATTGGCTCTAAGCTATATTGGCCAAGTTTAGGATGTAAACCAACCTGAAGGGGAGGGCGAGACGTAGATGTCGACGAACTGCTGGCTATGGAGCTGACAGATGAGATACCACGTCGATCACACATCTCTTCAGCTGATGGCTCACACGGTTCTGCCATCGACATTCTCTTATATGTCACAGCGCATGGACCAACTGTAGATGAATAGATTGAAAAGAAACAGATTCAAAATCTCAATGAAGATGAGGATAAAGGCGAAGAAAAGAAAAGAAATGACTGGCTGGTTGGCTGGCTGGCTGGCTGACTGACTGACTCGCTGGCTAGCCTCCGAAGGAACAAAAGATCATGACAAGACCAAAATTGCTATGACTATCCTTTCTCAACACAACTTGACTTGAGCCTTTTGTCTACGAGCTTCAACACAAAATGATTGTAAGGCTGTGCATACGACGACACGTGGTTTTTGGCCAAGATCTTGGGACAAGTTCAGCATGCATAAGTTTTGAAGTGAAGCTATTTACAGCTTTTTTCAATGAGGTTGGTCAGAGCTAATGAGAATATATCACGCCCCAAAACGAAAATGGGAATCGCACATAGAGAGAGAGAGAGAGAGCGAGAGAGAGAGAGAGATAGACAGAGAAAGAAGAAATAAACAACAGATGAGAGAAATGCAGAGTTGTTGCACATACGACCACCACCACCACCACCGAACACACACACACACATGATCCCGCGAGTAATTTGGAAATCTGACGAGATCTCAATAAGAATTTATAACTCATTCAAAATAAATATCAACAATATGAGTTAGAATTACGAGAGATTGGGGCGAAGAGCAAACGGAAACAGCCTAATCTCCGGTTAGTTTAGGCAGTTTACAACATGAAGATGAGATATGAATTCATGACCAAGAAGCTTGGTGTCGGAGAGAAAGAGGCAGAGAGAGAGTAGGGGAGACAGAGATGGAGAGAGGGAAGGAGAGAGAGAGAGATGGAGAAGACCAAAAAAGGGAGAGAATGAAGAAGTATGAGAGCAAGAATTGAAATATGAAAAAGGAAATTATTTGAATGTTAAACCTGAGACCAACATACGGTCTACTGAAGCACAAACTGGAGAAGCCTGCAGAATAGGAAAGCATTCATTGATGAGATGAAAACGAAAAGACGAAAAAAAGAAAGAAGAGAAACAAGCTATATTAGGTTTTCAATAGACAGCCTAAGCTGCATGTTGTTTGTTGCAGAGTTGTCGAAACATTCACACATATCAACAACAACAACAATAACAAATGAAAAGCCACGTGTGGAAATTGGAAATGAAGAGAAACAAAAACCATTTAGCGAGAGAGAGAGAGAGAGAGAGAGAGAGAGAGGGGGGAGACACACGAAGAAAAAGAAGAGCAAAGACGGAAGGACAACAAGCAGCTCAGAAAATAGAGAGATTGGCTTTTGAAATGGAAATTGTGAATATTTCGACGTTCTCATGGCATTGCAGAAAACAGAGAGCAAATCGGAGAAACTATATCCGGTCAGAAGAGAATGGATTTGAAAAAAAAATGCAAATGAAGGAAAATTGAATAAGAGTAAGAGACATGGGTTGTAAAAGACATTTTAAGGAATCAAATGTGTGAACAAGTTTGACAAAGCTTAAAAGGAAAATAGAATATTCAGAAGGTTTTCTCTCGATTTAATACGAATTCGTTATGAAGTAGCAGATTAATCAGGCTTTTCTCATTCGAAAAATTCAAACACAAAAATGGAATTGGTTGTAATTAACTAAAAAAAGAAAGATAGAAAAAGCAACTACAACAAGAATAAATTACATTTATGAAGAGAGAGATAGAGAGAGAGAGAGAGAGAGAGAGAGAGAGAGAGAGAGAGAGAGAGAGAGAGAGAGAAACGACGGAAGGCTTCGAAAAGAAAGGGGACCAAATCGGAATATTTCAGATCTCATGATGTGGGTCGACTTGGCTGCGCCCATTACTGAAGCCATGATATGGCATTGGGTCTTCGAATAGCCATATTTGGATATGGAATAAATGAAGAAATGAGCGTATTCAGCTTATACAGACAACCTTCTACTCTTGAAACAACTCAGCAGCATGCTCTGCTTCTCCTACGGCTTATTCAGCCTGAAGGGCATTTGTGGTCTCGTATTGATTGGCAGAAGGCCAAACGGAGACGACGGATATAGGAGACGAAAGAGAGAAAGAGAGACTAAAAGAAAGATAGAGGTGGCAAATGAGTGCATATTCTCTCTCTATCGTCTTTCTCCTTTTAGAGTAAACGGAGACTGAGCTCGAAAAATGAATTCTGTTACAAAGTGGACCAACGCTCACAACCATGAGACGATGAGAGATAAAGATATAGAGTGAGAGAGAGAGAGACAGAGAGAGAGAGAGAGAGAGAGAGAGAGAGAGAGAGAGAGAGAGAGAGATTCTTCAAAATTCTTTTTTTTGCTGTTGTTGTCATCTGGAATGATCTCAAAGAGAACTAGCTTCAAGATGATGAAAGTTGTGGGTGATTGTGATGGTGGGAGAATCACACTGGTCATAAGCTGAACGAAGAAAAGCAAGAGAGAGAGAGAGAGAGAGAGAGAGAGTAACTGAAGGGATTTTCTAATCAGTTTTTCAGAGTAACTGCTCCATATCCGTTTCTTTAGTATATCAAAGACCTACAGATTTTAGATGAATGGAAAATTAAAAAATTCGAACAGATTATACTAGCTAGCTTCATCGAAAATTCGGTTTAAAACCGAATGACACAAAGCTCATTACCAGTAAGAATTTAGTTCCTTTTTTTGTATTTGCCTTCAACATCTTCCCTTTCCTCCCTCCTCTCTTTCTCTCTAACTCTTTATTTCACTCTCTCTTTCTCTCTCTCTCTCTCTCTCTCTCTCTCTCTCTCTCTCTCGCTTCCTCTCTTTATTCTTTTTGCGCTCATTTTTAACTCTCAAAGCGATAAACCAACAATAGAATTTGAAGCAAAAAAATTGTCCATGAAGCAAAATACAATATGATTTCGTTATTTGACTCTAGCAGTAGCTGGGCAATGATATGCCAGCTTTAGCCTCTAACGTAGTGCAGGAAGTGAAAATAATTCAGACAGAGAGAGAGAGAGAAAGAAAGAGAGAGCATTCGTTGCTGGACGACAACGTCAACGATGCCAGCAACGTCGACAACGTAAGATGAGGGGTAAGGCGTCATCACAACGTTTGAGTTTCGTTGTCGACGTCGACGACGATGGCAATGACGTCGGCATAAGAGATCAAGTAAAACACATGGCAGATTAAAGGAGTGAAAGTAATAGGATAACATTCATGACAGCAACAAGTTCAAAATTGAAAAATATAAAACTAACGAAGTAAAGCAGCAACCATTCCACCTTTTGATCTATCCATCATCAATGCAGACGGATCATAAAGTCGGCTGACACTGAAAACAATGAATGGCGATTAGGATATATCAAACTGAATAGAACAGTCTCTCTTTCTCTCTCATCTAATCTCTGTCTCTCTCTCTCTCTCTCTCTCTCTCTCTCTCTCTCTCACACACACACACACACACTCCTTCCTTCTCTCTCATCATCATGAGTTTCGAAAACCTTTTATGTGTTGTTAGATATACTACGATATCATGTAGAATACGCATGTGTAGTGCTTCACGAATCCAAGTAAGATGATGTTTAGTGCCCGGCCTACAAAATCCGTTGAAGTTTCTTTTAATTCAGCTTTTCCTTGTCTCAACTTACATTTGAGGATTCAGCTCATTCATTTTAGCTAACACACGTTCAGCCTGAGGGCATTTTTTACTAGCTGTATGAAGAAGAGCGAGAGATGTTTGAGTGCCAAATATTCCGAGAAGCCGACGTCGTAAACCGTCCATCAAACATGATTCGATTGCAGCTGAAATTTCAATAAACGATTATGAAAACAAGGTGAATATGAGATTATAAATAGAAATTGAGTTTGGATAAGATTCATTTTCACTTACGTTTCATCTCCCTTTCTCTCTCTCTCTCTCTCTCTCTCTCTCTCTCTCTCTCTCTCTCTCTCTCTCTCTCTCTCTCTCTCTCTCTCTCTCTCTCTCTCTCTCTCTCTCTCTCTCTCTCTCTCTCTCTCTCTCTCTCTCTCTCTCTCTCTCTCTCTCTCTCTCTCTCTCTCTCTCTCTCTCTCTCTCTCTCTCTCTCTCTCTCTCTCTCTCTCTCTCTCTCTCTCTCTCTCTCTCTCTCTCTCTCTCTCTCTCTCTCTCTCTCTCTCTCTCTATGAGAGCAATAAGGCATAAAATATATTTTTCCCTGTTATAACTATCAATTAGGATATGCCATCAAGAGCTATCATGAAACTCAAAGTCTAAATATCAATTTTGAGATATAATTACGTAATTGATCACATATTAGCATATACTATATCCAACTAATATATGATTCACGTGAAATGCGTGGCACACGTGAAATACGTGGTACACACGTGATATATCGTATTTCCAATTTACGAGAGTACAGTAAGCGGTTGCATTCAAACTTGCCCTCATTTCAAATAATAATAATAATAATAATAATCTGATAATATTAATTAAAAAATAAAATAAAATAAGTTAACTATGCACAATAGTTATTATAGTATAATATTACAGTTTTTGTTTGTGTTAACTATACGTATAACTATATGTATATATTAAAATTTTAAAAAATATTTTTATTATTATTTGTCAATATTTTCTTCTTTTTTTTTTTTTAAATTTAATGATCTGTATGAATTGAAAAGTTGTCTCTTCATACTCACTACCTATAACTATACACATATTTTGATTATAAAAATATAAATATATAGATATATTGCATCAGAATCAATTGTATATTACAAACTAAAAGATGAAAAACAAATTTATATATATATATATTAAGCATATAATTTATAAGAAAAAGATAGATATACTATATAAAGAAAACAAAAAATAATATTTTTCTGATCATAATACATGTATCCATCGCCTCCCTCCTAACCGCCACCCTCCCTTCCTCCCTCCAGCTATTACTCATTACACGATATTCAGCCAAATTTGTAAATTATATGTGATAATGATGATGACGACGATGATGATGACATTCTTTACTTAATTTATTATTTTATAAATATATCAAATATATTTTAAAAATAATCTACGCCACCGCCGTCGTCGTCGTCGTCGTCAACGATGATGATGACGACGACGACAATGACGACGACGACGACGACGATGACGACAATGACGACAACGATGACGAAGTACTGTTTTTCTTAATTTGTAAGCTCAAGCTGCCCAACAACAAGGGTGGCAAGCGGAGAGGCGAGAGGGATGAAAAATGCTATTGTTATATGCTCAAAATTAGTTTCATGCGCTAATTATAGTGGATAGCTTGATAGCGATGATGACATAAGACTTGTGATGTTTTAGCATAAATTTTAATTTTTTTCTTTTTTTAGCCTTTTTCAAGTACCATATATAGAATTTTTTATTTTTTTTTCTTATTTCTAATGAAAGGAAGTTTTTTTTTTGTTTCTCAAAGAAAAGATAATGTAAATTGGAAAATTTGAATACAACTAACCGCATAATGATGTCACATAGGGAGAATTGATATCAATAATACGCTTGGTTACAGCTTCTTCCATAATCACTTTAACCTAAATATGGCAGAATAGGATATATGCTCATTCACACAAACATTATGATTACTTCTCTTTTCAATTTATTAATCAAATCTATTTTGTGCGCCGTATTTTCGTCTGGATCCGGCTCATCCACAGATGTAACGCTGAATTTGTCTGTAGCACGTGTTCGCGGCTCCATTCTGAATTGTTAAAAAAACAAATTATTTTTAATATATTCATCTGAAGTAATAGGAATATGAGGCTAATATGATTTGGATTGAGATGATATCTCTCATACACTGTACATGTTTGCCAGCTTTTGCATGACAAACTCGCTTAAGAACTTGCAGCATGGCCGGAAGCATAAGAGGTTGGAGAGGCGGAAGAACAGATTAAAGATGAGAAGCCGATTCATGGATATCACTGACCTGTCCCACACATCCGGTGGCTTTTGGTTGTTATCTGATAAGCCATTTATCCATTCAATCACACTACTTCGTCGTCGTTGTTCCGTTCCACGCATGAGACGTCTGTTGGTCCGACAGCTAGCAGAGGAAGGAGCTACAGCATCAGCACTAGCATTACGGAAGAACATCTGAAGAATAAAGTCATGAATAACGGAATGAGAGGTTAAATGGACGAGCAAGACGTGAAATATGAGGATAAAGTGGAAGACGATAAACGTTTGAAGGATTAAGAAATCGAAAACGAGAATCAAACAAATAGATTTGAGGTTTGTCAACCAAGCAATATCGAGTATCGTCATTGAAATGAGAGTTGATTCCAAAGAAAATAAAGAAAATCAATTAATTAACGAAGCTTTGCAGCCACAATCATCAGAAGACGTGGGAAATGAGTATGTGAGATTGGTGAAGAGAGAGAAGAGGACGGCCGCAGGGTGATGATTCCTGGCACATCGTCGCCATCTACAGAAAAAGGAGAAGCACAAAAAATCTTACAAGAAGCCAGTTTGCTTATAATATCAGAAAAATACACGAATAAAATGAGAAATAATGCCGAAAACAAGTTGCAAAAGTTAATAAAAAGCTGGATAAGTTGGAAAGGATATAGCCATATGAGGCAACGTCTTTGATGCTTGCAAGTGTAGAAGAGAGGAGAAGAGGGTAAGGATGATAGATATAGACCACAACGAATTCTTAATAATGATGAGAGAACATATAAAGAAAGAGACCGAATGAAGGCGAACGATGACGACGAAAAGCTGAACAAGGCATTCATTCCAGAAACTATGTGTATATCAAGTTATCTGGAATTACAGAAACAAAACGGAGAACTAGAGAGGGATGTGTAGAAAGAGAGAGAGAAAGGGAGAGAGAGAGAGAGAGAGAGAGAGAGAGAGAGAGAGAGAGAGAGAGAGAGAGAGAGAGAGACTTAGAATGACCGTTAGATAAAGCATCATCTTTTAATTCACCAGATGTATGAAGGTTACAAATCAAGAAGGCTAAAACACAAATTTCTGAATTTTCAAGCATAATTGACAAAATACGATTCTGAAGCCTATAACTAGCTACTACTTCTTGAATATGAAACTCATCGAATCTACTTAATTACAGATGATGTCCTCAGTATGCAGCAAGCAACATCTATCAGCTGGAACGAGGATGGCTGTTACTCGTTTTCCAATTGGAGGAAACGAAAATGAAGAGGAAAAGAGGCAAGAATGGGAAGAGCATCAAGACACAAGTAGCTGACCAATCTGCAACTGTCTTCAAATGTTCTTCGATAAGCCACTTGATACTTGGTAACTCAATTGCTTAGACTACAGTAAGTAAGCTGGCAAGACAGGCTGGGATCCAAGAGTGAGAGCATGAGCAGGATTGGATAGGCAAAATGATTTCAACGGGAAAAAACGCAGTTGTGATCAAAGTTGCTAGCAAGGTGGAGCAATTGGTAACATTGCAGATTGCGAATCAGGCATTCGTATTCAGCTATATGATTCAGCTTTGAACTCTTTTATCGCTCAAAGCCAAAATTCTTGAAAGAGTGAGAGAGAGAGGTGAATGAGTAAGTGATCAAACAACTGCACATATTCATTCACTTCATTTGAGTTTAATGTATATTCACATAATTTTCAAATTCATTTCGTGAAAAAAAGAGAAAAAAAAACAAAAAAAAGTTGAAAATCTAGTTAATACATGAATCATAAAGCACATGTTATAAATTAAATAATGAAGTGATATGCTGATAAAATAATAAAATAGTTGAGGAGAAAGAGAGAGAGAGAGAGAGAGAGAGAGAGAGAGAGAGAGAGAGAGAGAGAGAGAGAGAGAGAGAGAGAGAGAGGGAGAGAGAGAGGGAGACAGAGAGAAGGGTGAGATGTTAGGCTTCATTGCCCTTTGCACAATGTGGTACTGACTCAGATGTTGCAAATAAGACGAAAAGGAAGCAAAAGGAAAAGGAATTAGCGTGGAAATTAGACAATTTTTTTGATTAACCTGCAGTGAAAAGAGAAAAAGTTTAATTGAAAAAGTTGCTGAGGCGAAGACATTTAACACTAAAAATCGAGAAGTGAATGAATAGAAGATGACAAGCCATATCCAATGTTGGAATGAATGGTTGCTTGGCTGATGCTTGGTGTTCAAAAAGAAAAAAAGAACGCAGCGATGCTGGCGGAGCCAGCCGACATCATCCCGAGACATGCTACTTACTATAAGGCTGAGAAATCTTGTTGAAACTTGACACACCTAGATCTACTTAATGAACTGATATGGACCTCTGAGAGTGCTGTTTGATGCATTGGCACAATCTTGAAAATGCCGCTGCTACTAGCTGATGCAGCATCAAGCAGAATTAGGTGATAAATTATAAAAGTGGATGGCCAAGGGGCCATGAATAGCATGACATCAGTTGAATGAAGTGTTGCCTCAGGCAACCTCGTCTAAACTCTTTATTTTCTGATCAGACTAAATGTAATAAGCATAATACTAAATATATATTTCAGAATAATGCTATGTGACCAAAATCTTATTGACACTTTCCCAATAAGAGAGAGAGAGAGAGAGAGAGAGAGAGAGAGAGAGAGAGAGAGAGAGAAAGAGAAGGAGGGAGAGCATGAAGAAGAAGGGAAATATGATAAGAACCTAAGAGAATTCAAGTATGTCAGGAAAAGCCATGTGCTCAAACGGATATCAGGCGAATGCTTTCATGTTCAACCGAAATAATCAGCCGAGTGATGAAAACGCATTGCAATGTTGTAAGCTCGCAAAGTTGAACCTGTCAAGCTTGAAAGGTTCAAAACGTTTTCAATGGTTGAATGTTCATGAGAAAAAAAAGAAAAACGAGAAAAAGAATGAATAGAATACATGTGTATGTGTTATATCTTCAATTTAGGAGAACAAGAACATGCATACACACACACACACACACACATGCACAGACATAGACAGACATGGACACAATGAAGCTGTAATATCTTTTCTAAAAATGTTTTTTATAGAAAAATGATGAAAATAAATGATTTATGAAGACATTGTTCGATAAAAACAATTGCTTGTAGCTGAACTTATGATGAAAAAGGTTGAATGAGTACGTGAAAAGCCACGTGAATTATAAGCTTAAGCTTATATGCATGGCCAATTTCATTAAAAAGTAAATCAATACGACCTTAATTCGTGTGCTTTCTTCTATAATTATTTCAAACAAACAATTAGAAAATAGAAAAAAATGGTAAAGAAATCAAAAATCCATAGATTAATCAATTAATTTTGCTTATTATTGCTTCAAATGGCCAGAAAAACAGGAATGAATGGAAAAAAATTAAAAAATTGTAAGGCTTGAGAGAGTAGTAAGCCATGTATAAGCTGATTGATTCGTATACATGTCGATGATTTATGGGTTGTTTCAAGCAAACAGCTGGTAGACATCTACCAGATATAGGTAGAATGAACGTCGACAAGTTAGGAAGTGGTAAAGCTTAGCTCAATGAGCTTATGGGTATGCGTTTGGTGTATGTATGAGTTAGTGAGTGAGTGAGTGTGTGTGTGTGTGTGTGTAGCAGTTAGATGAATGAAGAAGCCTTAAATGGATAGGCAGAACATATAATGAAGACACAGAGATATAGAGAGATAGAGAAAGATAGAGAGAGAGATAGAAACAAACAAACAAAGAGACAGAGAGAGAGATAAAGAAAGAAAGAAAGAAAGAGTGGACCAACGCTGGTAGAAGAAGAGTAAAAGAAAGAGGGAGAGAGAGAGAGAGAGAAAGGTCTTAATGACAAAAAAAGGAATATAGAGTGCAGCTGAGAGGCCGACAAATTCCAGTGCATTAGCTGAATGGCCTTTTCAGTTCACAACTATATGTATATATCTCGTTACTGCCTCCTTTTTATTCATTTACTCATTGCCTTCTGTCTTCAAATTCTCTTTATAATTCTCTGGACCTCTCTCTCCCTCTCTCTTTCTCTTCCTCTCTCAATCTTTCTCTCTCAAATCATCTATCCCCCCCCCCCCTTTCTAATAGAAAAAAGAATAAAACGATATAATGAAAAGGCAGTATGTATTCGCGTCATTGCCATGACGCTTTATGTACCTGAGCCTCATTAGCATAGCAAAGAATAGCATACACGTAAAACGTGGATTGTTATTTTCATTTTAAGCTTTTCCATGAAACGGTTGTAATTTTCTATTTATTTACATTTTTTTGCTCATTTATAATATGAAAAGTAAACATATTTGGGATATTGCAGATCTTCATAATGAGTAACTGGAACTCATTTCTCTCATCTCCCTAAAGCCAAATCACTTGATAGACTGCTTGTTCGGAGTCTACTGCAACTCAGTTTTTCTCTTACTCTCTCTCTCTCTCTCTCTCTCTCTCTCTCTCTCTCTCTTGTTCTTTATAAAGCCGATATAATTGTGTTGAAGAATGCAGTTCAACTTTATCTTCCGTTTTATGGAAAAACACAAAAAGTACAAGATTCAGACAGAACTATTACAAACAAAAGCAATTTATTATAAGAAAAAGATAGGGATATGACAGATTTCTAACGGCTTCTCATATTAAAATGCTTTTATGATATGCAAGTGAAACTTGACAATGAAATTTTTTAGAAATAAGTAAACAGAGGTAAAGTATTTTCGTGAAATAAATGGTGGAAATGGAAATAATGTCTTGCAGGTACTCGTAAAATCAAAACATTTCATGTTGCAAGTTAGCTCAATCGTGATGACAAATGGAAATAAGAGACAATTGTTGCAGCTAATTCGACCTTATTCGATCCGAAGAATTGAATTCGTTGCACAAGTTTTGAAATGAAAAAAAAGTTTCAGTTGTCAGTCATATAGACTACGAGAAATACAAGAAAAAGAGAGAAAGAGAGAGAGAGAGAGAGAGAGAGGGTGGGTGGGGTGGGACGAATGATTGAAACAGAGAAGTACTAAGAAGAGACAACATTGTACTTCGTACTTCATATTATATTTGATTTCATGTATTTTTTGAAGTTAAAGCTGCCGTGTTTCGACGGAGGAAAAGCAAGAAATGAACAAAATATTTTGTCAGCACGATACGGAAGAAATTTTCGAATAAATTTGCGAAGATGAAATAAAGGAAAAGGCGAAGGACGTCAAAAACGATGATAATGAAGTTGTCAGAATTGTTCAGAAATGAAACAATGAAACGGCAAATGATTGATCGTGTGAATAACAGAGAGCAAGAGGCTAGTCTGAGGCATAAAGACGCGAGGACGAGTATGATGAGCATATACGAAGTGGATTGAAGCCGGAAGCTCAGATAGAAGGAAGAGAAGAAATAGACGAGATGATGAGGATGACAACGTCAAGGAACAAGCAGAGAAGAAGAATGCATTTCATTTGAAGGTCCTTATTAGGGTTATGAACGAAAGGACGGCTATCGACAAGGCTGACGTAATGTTAGTCGTTAGCTTCAGCTTTTCCAATCGTTTATTTCAATATAACAATCTAATCTATTAGCATTATTCGGAGAAAAACTTTGTGAGCACATAAGCTTGAGCATGTTATTGCCGCAAAATGGACAAAGTTTATAATAATTAAAAGAACGAGAAGAGTAAACAAGTACACATACATAGTTGTATGATAATATGGACTCAACTAGAAAACACTCATGTTTAATCAGAAGAAATGAAGTTTGTACATATCGACCATGTAAATCCAATAAACGAATTCTTGGAGCTGACGCAGTATGAAGGTAAGAAGCATGACAAGTTGGAAGAAAGGAATGAAAGATGAAAACATTCCTCTAACTGTCGTGTTGCTTTGTTGTTGTGACGGCGATTGTATGCAGCAACAACATATATACATATAGAGAGAGAGGAGAGAGATAGAGAGAGAGAGAGAATCTGAACTCATGGATAGGCCTTTAGGGCATTGAGCCGAATCAACAATTTCATCTTCGGCTGACAGTTTCAATTGAACAGATAACAATCCCTGTCTTCATTCACTCTCCCCTTCACTCCACACGCTTTCATTACAACTTGCTCTCCGTTTCCGTTAGTCGCACCCATTTTATGGCTCTCCCTCTCTCTCTCTCTCTCTCTCTTGTCCCTCTCTGTCTCTCTCTCTCTGTAATATTTCTCTCATATGTTGCTGTATTCTTATTTAGATTCGGAATACACAACACAACACACGCACAAACATATTGAAAGAAAAAGCAAGTTACTTGCTCTAAAACACACGAAATCGTCGTCAATGCATTCAAAAAGCATCTAGACATATGAAACAGGAAGGAACTGAGAGAAAATCACGTTTTTTATGCTTCACAATTTAGAAGAGAGAGAGAGAGAGAGAGAAAAAGTCATTTGGAAAGAAAATTAGTCAAGCAATTGAGGTTTAGGTAACTACTGTTGAAGTAAGCTGTAGAAATATGAAAATGTTCGAAAGAAAGTGGAAGAGAAGAAGTGAAAGATTAAACTTCGTGCCAACCGGATAAGGAGAAGCATTGAAATAGAGGACTCAAAGTTAAAAGAATGCTAGAGAAGTGAAAGTTTAGAGCTTAAAGCAACAAAGCATGATATGAAATGGGAAGGAAAAGCTAAAAAAAGAGAGAGCGAGAGAGAGAGAGAGAGAGAGAGAGAAAGAGAGAGAGAGAAAGTATATGAATGATGAAGTCTCTTTAAGAGTCATATAAAGGCGGTGAATTGTTGTCTATGTATGTATATGTGTGGTTGTGGGGTAGGGTGGGGGGTGTAGATGCACCACACATACACATATACATGTCTCATGTATTTGTGTTCATGTTGATATGAATGTCTGTATGAGATGTTGTGAGTTACAACATACTCAACCAGAGAAATAACAGCTTATGATATGAAGCAGAAGCACGAAAAGGAACGGTAATCATGAAACATTGTGACATGGAAAGTGGATGAGAAGAGTTTTTGGTGATAAAGAGAGAGACTCTCTCTCTTGATCACCAATCACCAGAGAGAGAGGGTGAAGAACATCTATTTCTCACACACTTTCTTCTCAAACAAGTGGCAGCCACACAGAATTATCATCCTTAGATGCTGCAGTCTGGAGCAGCATAGATGAGATGACGAGAAGACGGAACAAGAAGATTTGCTTCCGAAAAAAAAAACATGCAAAGTGATTGAAAAGCCGTCAAATGGTTTTGATTCTTATTCGAATTGTTATTTCGAAATTTCCGTTTATGGGCAGGAAAAAATGGATTCACACACATATATGAACACAATAATAATGAGAAGATTTGAAACATTCAGCTACTTCTGGTGATAGCCAGCATGTAGCAAACTACTACAAAGCATATTTCAAATATACGGATATGAAATGAAAAACCTTCTTATAAAACGGAATATATTCTCGTACAACTAGAAGAAATAAAAAAAAATAGTTAAAAAACATTTTTCGGCAAAATAATTTCATAAATAAGCAGAGAGAGAGAGAGAAAGGAGGGGGAAAGTATGAAGAGAAAATGAAGCTTATGAGCATAAAGTGGCAAGGTGCTCAAACGGAGACGGGCCAAAAAGATAACGACGACGAAGACGACGACGAAGATGACGACGAGATGAAGCCGCCGCCGCCAACGAAGGCGAGGATGACGATAAAAAAATGATAATGGCATGTTTCGAAAAACATCGATGACGCTAACAACGATTTCGGGATTCTGAATATATATACAGCTGTAGGTGTTTGAGAGAGAGAGAGAGAGAGAGAGAGATCTAGCTGAAGCAAGCACCCTGTTTCATTCTATCAGGCAAAATGTATCCGATTTTTGATCAGAATTCGCCACAAAAATTGAAAAATGACAAATTCTTTTAAATTAATTATGCATGTAAATTATAAGCATAAACTTGGTTCAAAAACTTAAATGGAAACCCATTAATCAAAACTTAAAAGAAAACATTGGTTGTTCGTGAGAGATAAGAAAACAAAAAACATGAAAACAAACAATTTCGTCTGAGAATTTCTTACAAAGTTTGCAGTTTATGAGATAAAATGTTGGACGAAACAGGAAATGGAACTGAACGGAAGTGCTGCGTGAGGAACTTTGACCATTTAGATTGAAATTATGAAAAAACGAAAAGAAAGAAGAAGAAAAAAAGAAAAACCGACGATCGTTCTGCCTAGCCACATCGATCCGTTTTGCTTCAGATGATGCTTGAAGCATATTCAAAAATGCTGGAAAACTTGATTCATGCTCACCATTTCCTGCTCCAGAAAGATGAGAAAAATAAATTTCATAACGATATACATATCAACAGATGAGAAAGTAGTATCACTTACATCTCTGAGAGAATTAGAATCTGATGACGGACGAGTTCGCTGAGAACGAGTTAACTGAGATAGATGCATACATGTGTGGGCTGGAAGAATGAGTAAGGAAAAAGGAAAACAGCAGACATGTGCTCAAATTTGAGCTTTTCAACAAAATTATGAGGTTATTCAAGCAATGACAAGCTATAGGATATTCAGAGCAATTTGACAAAAATGTTTTTTGACTTGATTACTTGCTCATTATCAAAAAATCAATGAATATAGAGTAAGTTGTAATTCATTTTGTAGAGATTTTTTGAACTTTATTGGTCAATACACGAAAATCGCTCAAACTTGAATGAGATGAATAGCAGATCCTTCTCTCAATGTGAATATTGTGCTAAAAGGTCAGTGATGTCATGAGGAAATGCTACTGAAAAGGAAGTTGTTTTGCTTCTTAAAAAGACAAAAAATGGAGGAAATGAAGATATGCAGCTGATTCTAGTTCGTGTGATAAGCGCTCACGAAAATCAAAAAATCTGAAGCTTTTGAACCACATAGCTCAATGGAAATAGGGGACACGAAAGGACTGGATTCTGTGGGTTCTGAAACGAAATCTGTGGCAGTTTTGTATACTGAAGCTGATGCTTAACTACAGCCATAGCTAACGTTTACTTCTTAACAATTTATATCAGCAAAGCTTTTTAGCAATTCCCGCTTAGAGTAGGGAGTTATCTTGATACCAATTGAAATCACACGCACACTCCTCGTACGTATAGCCAGCCAAAGGCTACCGTACCCTGTTTTGATCCGCTCTACTATGACATCGTGATCGTTGTCAGGCACTTGTGAAGTACTACATACACACATACATACATACATACAACGAATAGGACAGAACACTCTCTTCTTTTCAAAATGATGAGAACAAAATGATTTGTGAGCGATATTAGTTGATTAGCTTGATAGTCTCATTAGAGGAGCTGCCCTATTTCTTTTTTCAAGATACAATAGGGAAAGGAGGAGAAAGGAGAAAGAGAGAAAAAGAGGTAGAGAGAGAGGGGGAAGAGAAATAGAGATTTGAAAATATATGAAAAACATAGCAAATGGAAGAAAATAGGAAGCGCAACAAGATAGATGAAGGGGAAAACCATTTCAAAGATCTTTCTTATACCTTTTAATGTCAGATTTCAATTGCATGAAACCAATAAAAGTCAGAAATTATGGATTATTACATCATGGTTTGGAATAACATTTAACTTATCCAAGATGGTCTTCTTCCGCCTTTCTTCCCGAGGCATTTGAGAGCAGTATTTGGGAAAACAAAAACGAAAAAATGCATCTATCCATGATATTTGGGGTCTTTTTCAATTGTCTCTCTCATCTCATCTCCATATCCATCTCCTTCTTGTGAACTATCATGCTTTTCAGTAAGTTTCTCACACATGATAGTTCATGAAAATAAGGAAATAGAAGAAGAAGAAGAAAGTAAATGAAATATAGGATGATTTGACTCTGGTTAAACTCGCATAAGTTCTGAGCGCGAGGTTTGTAACTAAAGTTTTCGAAAAAGATCGTTAGTAGTAGGGTTGAAGAAGCCGACAAACTCGAGAACTTGGCTAAGAGATAAAGCCTTCAGAATTTAATTACAGAATACTTATCTCGTATGTGATAGAATCGAAAAAAGGTGGACATGTAAGAGATGGAGCAAGATGTGTACGTCTATGTGTGTGTGTGTGTGTGCATGTGATTCACGTAGAAGAGTTGCAAAAGATTCTCTCACAAGCTTAATCGGTAAAACAGATGTAACTTAACAGATGTAAACTCAAGCATCGCATCCTTTTAATCAAAATGCGGTAAATAAAATCGAAAGAAAAGTCTGAAAATATAAATAAGAATGGAGCACGATGCTACAACAAGAAAACATATAATTAACTTGAGCTTGCTTTTAAGCTGACCGAAAAGAAAAAAATAAAAAATAAAATACACATACAGACAAAAAGAGAGTAAAGAAGCGGAAATGCGGGAAGGAGGAGAAAGAAAAAAACAACAAAACAGAGATGTAATGATCGCAGACACAGCAAGATTCAAGCTGGAACAACAGAGTTTAAGACAATCCCAAAGTAAGAGAATGATGTTTTTCCGCTCAATCACAATAACAAGTGATATCAGTTGAAAGTACAGAAGTGGCTAATTAGCGATTTCAAACCTGAAGATTTTGAAGACCAATGGAGTAAATAGCGCGTAAAGGAAGGAGGGAGGGAGGAACGAGAGTGAGCAACCGAGACGAGAGAGAAAAGAAGGAGGCACAATAGGCATCTTCTTCAGATAATAATAGAGTAGCGATAAGATAAATGAATAGGCGAAGCATTAACATGACACCCGGACCGAGAGCCGCCATCTAAATCGCAGATCTAGCTATATGTTTCGCTTAAATGGAGACTTCATCCATGGAAAGCATATGCTAGCTCATGATCACATGAAGAATAGAGGACGGAGAAAAGGCAATGACACCACATGAAAACAAATGAGAAAGCAAGAAAAATGATGAAACATGAGATATATAGTAATATATTCGTTCAGACTACAAGATCAACATTGAGAAAAATAACATGAAAATTAATAAATTTTCAAGGCGTTTTGCTATTTAGACGGAATATATTAAAATGAAAAAAGTCAAATAATAATATAAAAACATAATAATATTAGGAAAAATCGTGATTAGTTCAAATGCCAATGGGCAGATGAACCCTGGCGACTAACGTGGCCCAATGTCGAAAACTGAAAAAATGCTAATTTTGAAGTTGACCAATCTATTTTTGAATTTGGGATCCAACAGAACGGTTGACTGATTAATTTCCTCAATAATAGTAATATAAGAGTACGTTGTGTTTAAATGAGATGGGAAGTAACTTTGGGAGGGCGTTTATTGAAAATATTCTGCTTGAATGAGCCCTAGTAAGAAAGTATAGGTGAAATATTCATAGCACATAAACAGATTCTAACTAAAAGTATAAAATTTATTCAGAAGGCAGTTACGTATAATGGACAATGAAATAAGAATAAAAGCATGGTAGAAAATAGAGAAACAAGGAGTCTTAAAGATTTTTTTGTTCAAAAGTGCTCAAAACACTCTATCATTCAAACATCAACAAGCACAGACATCAATGTCTATATACACCAGACCTTTTTACTCAGCTTATTGGTGACTTGAATCTAATATTCAGCTCTCATGGGAGTGTATATGTATACGGTGCATATTACAAGGTAAATCATATTCATATGTAGAAAACTCTTGATTTCAAAAACATTCACTTAGCAAAACAGAAAATTTCTTCTATTTCCAGCGTTCTAGAGATTGAGAGAGGTAGGATGAAGGTGGATAGGAAAGTAAAGGAAAGATAGAGAGAGATAGAGAGAGCGAAAAAGAGAGAAAATATGGAAAACTTAAAGGTTCAACATTACGATAACATAAATTTAAATATCTGATTAACTTTCAATATAACACTTAGTTGCATTAATAACAATATTGGTTCAACGAGGTAGCGAATACATACATACATACATGTATATATATAAATATAAATTAAGATTTACAGGTACTATAAGAAGGTATATCTTCACCATAAATCGATTTGAGAAGATTATAAGCTTTTAAGGCATTTAAACCTTGATTGAAATTCAGCTTTAGACAGTTACGCACGTGTTGCTTGTCAAAAGCCATTTCAGAAAACAAGAGCAAAAACGAAATTAAACGTGAAAAAAAAAGATTTTTTTTATAATTTAAATTTAAAACAATTTTTTAAATATAATTTTGAATTTGGTTAATGCTAATTTTCAAATTCAAAATATTTATTCGAATTTAAATGTGGGTGGCTAGAAACTTTTGCGCACACCTAATATATGATATTTAAACAGAGAACATATTAAATAATCTCATATCAAATTATGAAAACAAGAGATAAATGGTCTACAAATGCTTACACTTCAGAGATCAGAGGAGAATTACGACTATCGATACTTACAACTCTTCGTCATATTCTTCATCATCATCATCGGCACTAGTTGCAGAAACACTATTCAGAGGTTTATCTTCGCCTCGAATCGCTTGCTCAGCTAAGATACTTAGTGGATCTTTGTCCGCATCATCATAACTTTTATCCAATCGCGAACTACGCCGTTGACCAACGCGGAAAATTTTCTCTTTTTTCGCGGGTGGCTCTCCGGAATGGGATGTGTGAACTGGAGTGGGAGCTGGGACAGAAACTGAAGCGGAAGAAGTCGGAGCGGAAGAAGTCGGAGCAGAAGCCAGCACTGAACTTTGAGCTTGTGATGAAGGTGCTAGAATCGTAGGATTCAATGCTCTTGCTGGTGCAACAGTAGGGATTGAGGGTCTGGTGACAATCGTGATCGGTCTGGGTGGAGCAGACGAAGAAAACGTTGGCTTAGGTAAAGATGTGGTTGGAACAAGAAGAGATGATCCAGCTAGCGGCGTCGAGGTAGCCAGGGGATTAGGTATGCATTCCTAAACATGAAAATTAACTTTTGAATCAAAAAATTTCAGTTTACATTCATTGGAGGAGAGAATTTGCTTCTATTTTCCAAATGTGATGTTGAAGAATTTGCCTAAAAGTCAAAAAATAAGAAATATTTGCTGATTTTTGGTAATTACCACTACAAATTTGGTAGGTGCAGGTAATGCTGTTGGCACAACGGGGCGAATGTTATGCTTGATGAGACGATGAGGTGGGAGACGTGATGCTTCCTGAATAATGCAATATTATTTGTGAATTACACATTTTATATAAAAATACATCTGCTCTAGATGGAAGTAAGCCAGTTGGGCGCATGGGGTTTGGAGCAGAAGGTGCTGGCAACTTGCTCATAGTCGATGATGAAATATACGAAGTTGTCCCGGAAGAGGATGAAACATTTATAGGCTCCGGTATCAGCTTAGGGGGACTATTAAGCACAGAACGACCCTGAAATATAAATTAAGAGCCAGTGTCTATATAAAACCTCACCTGATACTGCATTTTCAAAACTTCTCCTAAAGGTTTGTCCTGAATACTAGGAGGCAGTTGTGAAAGATCGAGAGTTCCTGTAGGAATTCCTACAGTACGACGGTTTGTAGACATACTATCTGGAAATCAACTGATTACATCTAAATCTCTAAGCTATAAAACATACAATTTCTTTGAATCCCCCCTCTTACTGACACTGTTTGAGAACGTGCAACACCAGGTTGTCCCAGAGGAGCAAAGCTTGCAATTCGTTTTGGATCATTGATGGCCATACCACGATACACCGTTCTCTGTTGTGGAATAGCAGTTCCAGGTGCTAACGTAGAGTAAGTAGTTCTCACGGGCATTCTGGAGATTTAATAAATAAGTACCATATTCTATGAAAAACATACATAGACGATCTCGAAGGTGGAGGGATACGACTTCCGGTTACAAATCTTTGGTTCGGAGGCAATGTTGAGTGTGGTTGAGTCATCGGACTAGGTTCCCGATCTTCAACTAACTCTTCTTCAATTTTATCCTAGAAAGAACATTATAAAATCATTTGAAATATAAAGCCTTACATCCAGTATACTAGCAGCAGCCTTCTGATCTTCCTCAATCTGTTTTCTCTGTAGTAGTGTTGTTTCCCTTGGAACATGAGCTCTGGGGTTGTAGGCAGTCATGTTGGGCATGTTCTAAAAAAACAGAATTTCGACTATAATTCCCGATCATGTTGCTTACATAAGTTCTCGGAGAAGGCTGAGGTCTAGGAGGTTGCTGCGTAGTGAACAAGGGTCGCATCTGTTGAGTGGGTGCTGAAGGAGGTCCTGGTCTTTTCATGGCTTCATACGTTCTTGCTTTCATCTATTAAAGTAAATATGAAAAGAAAAGAAACCAATTGAACTACCGGCATTGGGTTAAAGGGTAAAGATGGACGAACAGGCCTTGATAGACACATCGTTGGAGTTCGGCTGACGGCAGATCGATGAGTCTTCTCGGGGAAGTTTTCTCTATTGAATGGACGACACCTAAACATAACAACAATATGAATGGAATTGGAACAGAAATCCTACCTAGCAGCCCGATAAGTATCAACTTCACGCAATCTCTGAAAAGAAACATTCATACTCAATTTTAAGGTGGACTAAACTCACACTTTGAACGGCGGTACTGCTCTGAGTAGTTGGCGACATGACCATTCCAGGGATTTTAGGATTCGGATAAGGAGAATGGCGAATTCGACCCCTTCCAGCACGAATAGCACTCTGCAATTTAGAACATTAACAAGGTCAAAACTCTTTAAACCTACGATATCAAAGTTCTGGCGAATTTCGTTAGTTAGATCATCATCACTATCATAATCGAAAAAGTACTGAAACGATATAAGTAAATGACACGCATACAGATATAAGGACATACCGGACTTGGAGACACATCCGATGTTGGCTGAGAACCTAAAGAACAGAATTAAAGATGAGACAAACAGATTGTAAGAAAGCGGAAATACCTCTTGTAGAAAACCCGCCAATACTGATCGATAGCGGATAGCGATGAGATGCTTTATAAGCTGAAACAGGAAAACATTTTAGTGTTTTTTAACTGGGAATACTATATACCATGAACAGCACACAGATTCTTGGTGGGATCATTGGTGTTCAACACCACATTATCACACGAATCACATTTATTGAAGAAAGAATTTTTCCGCTGTGCAGAATAATCTAAAGCACAACAGTGATAAGAAAAACTATTTTAAACTTACGGAATGTACAGAAAGAAGACCCAGGAAGAGCAAATTTCAAACATCTCATACTATTTTCCATTTTTATTGGGATAAAATCATCTTCCGCTACTGATGAAATAAGCTTGCCCATAACATCACTGATAGCTGCGGCGTCATCTGACTCCGCATAAGAACAGTAAGCTGCTTGCTAAACAAGAATTTTATAAATTACAAAATAAAAGCTGTTTCTTACGGAAATTATATGTTTCTTCATGGCTTTCAAGCGTTTAGTCATAACTGTCTGTTTATTATATGATCGTTTGGCTAAATAGTCTTTCAATTGAGCATTATCCAAACTAGCTCCTAATTTCAAATAATTAGAGAAGAAATCTATAATATAATCTTACTCTTTTTCTTAGCTTTTGTTGGCTCTAGACTACATTCAGCAGTTCTTCTTGCATTTTCTATCGTCATTTCACGGTAATTCTCAAGATGCTTGATTTCTCTTTGCAACAAAGATATGCGAGCTCTTAATACTTCTTTATCCGTAAAAACACCGGCATTTCTAAATGAAAAAAGTAATAATAGAAAACTCCGAAATAAAAACTAACGTTATAGGAAGCTGTGTATCATCTTCCGCGGATAAGAAGAATACACTATCTTGTTTGGGAATAGCCCAGTGACTACATGGACGTAAGAAATCATCTTCATCACTTAAGCATAATAAAAGTTAAAATAGAAGCAATCGAATAGTGATACCTGACGACTTCTTCAGTTTGAAGAACTTTTCTATATTTTTTCTTTTGACCTTCTAATGATAAACGAGATTTTTCTTTCAAGTAACGACGTTTCAAAGTACAGGACAATTTTGTGTGCTAACAACAGATAAATTACTAAAATATTTTTAAAGCACACTCACAAGTTCACATTGTCCTGCATTTGAAGCCAATTCTTCTTTCCTTCTCACTTGACGACATTTAATCAAAGTTCGATTACCAATATAGGCACATTCAGCGTAAACATTTCGATCATATTCATTCGGAACTAAGCATGCTAAAGTTCCAGATGATGCTAGATATTGATCGGGAGGTCGCGATTGTTGATTGGTGGATACAACCATTCTGAAGAATGAGGAGTTTAAAAACAGAGATGAAGCACATTAGAGAAAAAGAGAATTAATAATTACGTCAAAACATTTGTCAAATTGTTGAATATTGAATATATCAATAAGTATAAATTTTCTTGTAGTCATTGTTTAAAATATATTTATGCGAAATCCACAATAGAAATAAAAATATTTGTAACAAGTTATATGTATAATTAAACCTTAATTAATAACATATTCAAATTAATTTCAAAATTCAAGAATTACACCAAACAAGCGTCAGCCCAAAAATAAATGCGCAAGCTTGGGCGCGTGTTGTTTGCTTCTTAATAGTTACTGAATGTCCGGCTTCGTTGAACGGTTTTGTGAATATGAATAGAATTTTTTCTTTGTAGAATACACATTCAATAAACAAATAAGTTGAAACTTCATTTTGATGAACATAAACATAACATGGTTACATTGGAAATATATATATATATATATATATATATATAGAGATATATACATACATGAATATATACAAAAAACTATCAAAACACTACGAAAAACAAAATAATTAACACGTTTACTGATTTTTATGTGTGAATGGCGAAAAAGGCTGTATTTCTTAATTTCATATGATTAGAAAAAAAGAAAAAAGTCAACTTCTTAAGAGAAATAGAGCTGAAAGAAATAAATAAAAAATTTTTTTATTCTAGGAAAAACGACGCACTCAAAGATGACAAAAATATATTAAAGCATGGACAAGGGGTACAGTCTGCATGCTGTCAACAAGCATAAACTTCATGGCAGAAGAGATAAAAGAAATGAATATTCTACCTTTAACTCTTTCAAGTCCTGGCTCTTTTCCTGGATCTAGTTGTCATAGTGGTCGTTGGTGGAGTAGCAGGTGGTGCGACAGCGCGACTGAAAATAAAAAATTTAGTTTTTCATGAAATATGGTCAAAAACATACGATTTACTCGTGCTTTTTCGTACAGGACTTTTAACAGGACTTTTAACAGGGCTTTTAACTGCAGTTTTAGCAGCAGTTTTACCAGCAGATCTAACAGCAGTTTTGACAGCAGTTTTGACAGTAGTTTTGGCAGTAGTTTTGGAAGTAGCTTTGACAGTATTTTTAACAGGAGTTTTGACAGGAGTTTTGATAGGCTTTGCTGGGCTGCTAACTTTTCTTTTCCTTCTAGGTCTTTCTGGAGTGACTTCCATTTCATCGTCGCTTTCTTTCTCCTCCTGTTCTTCTTCCTCCTCTTGTTCCTGCTCTTGCTCTTGCTGCTCTTCTTGTTCTTCCTCGTCGTCGTCATCATCATCATCACCATCATCATCATCAATATCATCTTCACCGCTCTCCTCATCACTGCTCACCGCCTTTCCTCTTCTAGTAGCTCTTCCATTTTTGGTAGTTTTTTCTTGTTTAGCAGTTTTATCTTGATTATTTGCCTTCCCTCTTTTGCTGCCCTTTCGCGAAACATTCTTTTCTTGTTGGTTCTCCTTGTTCTTAGTTGCATTGCTGACTTTTGTCTGATTATTAGCTTTTCCAGGCTTGCTTTGACCAGGATATTTCACTTTGGTAGGTAATCTACCCTTTCTTTTCTTTTCATCTTCAATCAAGCTTTCAGGGGCGTAAACCTTAAAAAAATAAATTTTAGCAGGAAATGATGAAAAGAATCTAACCTTGTTATCGGATTTTTTCAATGTTCCAAAATAATATCTCGGTAACAATGGCTTCAAAGCATCGTTCTTTGTTTGAATCTTTCCCCTGTACACTAACATAATGATGGCAAGATCAGTTAAAGCCCACAATTTCTAAAAAACATAGAATTTAAAATTAATTTTGAAAGCAAACTAAAAACCTTGTTCAATTGGTCATATTCTTCTTTTGTTATTTTCCCTTCTTTATATCTAGATTCAGCACACGAATCTGTTGATAGTCTGAGCTTTTCTAAACTTCGGAAGATGAGTTCGAAATTGAAAAATGTCTTGTTTGCTATATAACGATCCATGATGTACCAAACACATCTATAAATATATTAATTCACTTTAGCATACATATGAGGTAAACTGACTCTTGCATATAAGCTAAAGCTTCAACGTCATCATACGTTGTAAGGAGTGAATTTTGAGCAAGAAGAAGTAAAGAATAAGCAAGTGCATATTCAGGTTGGTAATATGGTAGAACGTCTTGGAAGGAAATATTATTAATAATAAGAAAATATAATTTTCTTACTTTCATTTAAGCCAACAGAGGTAATCATTCTAATACGACCAACAAGAGCAAGGCCTAAACTGGTCTGAGAAACCTTTCGGAATCTAAAAGCAATAGTAAATAGGATGAAAATATTTTTTAAAAAATATATACTTTTCCACTTTTTCATCATCTGAATTTTCAGTTGCCAGCAAAGCATATAAAGCGTAAAATTCGTTTGGTAATCGATGTCTTCTAAGACCTTTCATGAGGTGCTGCTCGAAATAGACCCTAACACACAGTGTTGAATCCTGAAAACAGTATAATAGCCACTTGTTCAAGTTAAAAAACCTACAATAATCAAACTTCCAAGAATTGCTAATCTATCTGTTCCTAAAAGCCTGCTATATTTCAAGCGATAACACAATTGTAGAAGAGCTGTACCCGAAACAGCTCGAAGGAGGGCTTTTTCAATATTACTGAAAAAAAAAATCTTATTGTAAAGTAATTTAAACACAATTTACCTTATTCTATCATTTTCAGTATGTATTTCTCCTCCATTTTGAATACAACCAATAAGCATTCCTATAGTTTTATTGGCTAAAACATCGAGATCTGCATCACCATTCAGAAATCGACACAACAGCTTCAAAGCATAAATCTATAAAAAGGAACAAGTGTCAAAGAAAAGCAATGGGTTTTCCTAACCTTAGTTAAGGTATATTTGGGCATTTTCTGGTTTTTTAGGCTCAGATCAGGATCCAGTTCCATTGGATCATCAGGATCAGAGGCATTGCTAAGGATTAACTGAAATATAATAGATATAGTAACTTCGGGAACATTAACGAGTAACCTTAAGTATAGTTTCTGGAATGAGATATTTAATCGTTTCGGAAACGTCGGCAGGTGAAATATCGGAACTAATATATGATAAAACTCGAAGAGAATTTATACAAGCAGGATTTGTAATATCGAGTCTTTCAGTCAAAGTCTAGAAACACGAAAACAAGAATCAAATTAGTTTTGTTAAAGAGCACATACCGGAATGATTCCCATAAAACGGCCCTCAGGGCCAGTCAAAACTTCTTTGGTATCAATTCTACACATCAGTTTACAAGCCAGCTTGGAAACATGATGAAATGCGGGATCTTCAGAAGTAACGAAACTCCAGGTTTGCTGTAAGATTAAAGTTAAGTTAAAGTTTAAAACAAACAAAATCTTACTTCTCCAACAGAAGAAAAGCATTTCATTTCTTTAACTTTATCACTATATTTAGTAAAAATAATGAACAAAATCTTCAAACTAGCTTCAACTGAAAAATGGAAAAAATAAGAAAAAAACTTCTAGTATGATATGGGCTTACTAGTATAAGTATTAGAGGAATGAAGTAACTTTTCGAGAAGAGTGATAGATTCATTTGTTGCAAAAAGGTGAGTATAAGCATCAACCCAGCCATGAAGAAGAGTAATTGCTGAGCGCATCTTTTCCTCGCCGTCTGCCTTACCACAAGATGAATCCAAATCCCATTTGATCATATTACGAATAAGTTCCTAGAAAAATTAATTTGTGATTCGAAATTCTAGAGAAATATCTTACTGTTGCAGATTCATTATCCATTATAAAGCACATAAATCTTTCAATGAAATAACGAATAGTTTTCGTTTGTTCCTTAGGTATATGACGACTTATGATCAAATTTAGGAGATCTTTCTATACAGGAAACAATAAAAATACTACTGAAAAATAGAAAACTTACTCCATTCTTCTCTAATTCTTCTGTTGTATACTCTATTCCAACTATATAATTTACTAAATCAAAAGACCGGGGATCAGTAGCTAAAATATTTGTAAACTGGCGCATAGCCGTAGTAAACTGTAAAGCATTATTATATTTATGTTTTTAGAATAAAGCTTACAGCATTATTATCAGTTTGTACGGAAGCTATCTTCGCGATTTTAGATTCAATTTCTTGAGCTTTGTTAACGCCTTCTCCTTCTCTTGAGATAATATCTAAAATTTCGATCATGATCCTTCGATACGCTGCATTACGAGTGAGGATGTTGATAAATGCTCTGAAGGAAGTCATGAGAAGAACAAAGAAAAAAAACAATTCTTACTCTTTCGAAAACTGATTCAACTTGTAAAATAAGTCCATCATGAAAGGAATCCTTTTCTTCGTATTCATACTTTTAGGAATGATTAAACCATGGAAATATCGCTCCAACATTGCTCTGTAAGTTGGAACAAAACTGATAAAACAAAAAAATAATATCATACCCTTCTTCTTTATATTCCGTCATACGAGATGTTGTATACTTGAGGTATAGACACAGAGCTTTCTGAGGAATAATAGACACAACTTGACGATCCGACGCTGTATATTCATCACCACAAACTACTTTACAATGAAGCCCTAGCAATTTTAAAAACGCTTCCTGGCGAATTGCAGCCTGAAAAGGAAGATATTGAGCAAGGTCTCCAAGGAAGTTAAAACCTTCTTATCTAATAAGCGCTGACAGCACACTAAAATGAGATTTTCGTTAATTGCTTCAAGCTTGGTGCGTGCAGTAAGTATAACATTAGTCAAAGCAGAGAGACGAACATCATCATCTGGATCTTTCAATAATCGGAATAGGCAATCTGAAATTGAACATATTAGACAACATTCCAAACTTAAATAGGAACATACGACTTAGATCTCCTCTAACTTGGCAATGATTAAGTAATATCTTACAAGCTTGTTTAGCGAATTCTTCACGAATATCACGGAATGTGTCTTTGTGTCTAATAAATCAAATACTTTATTAAGAAATTAATATAAAACTATTACCTGTCTAAGAAAGTTTTCCATACATCTGGTTGTGTATCGAAAATATCACATTTAGGATGCTTGAGCAAACAACTCATAGTTTTCGTTGCAAATAATCGAGCTTGAGGATCTTCATCCTGAAGATAATTTAAATTACTTTCTGCCAAATAAGCTGTTTAACTAACTATTAAGAATCCACTTAATTGAGGAATGACAGGATTGATAAGTTCAGGAGCTACCATATGAAGCTCAATAATAACCTCGTGAAGTTTCCTTTTACAATTACCAACTAATTCACATTCCATAGGCAAGCCGCCAACGACCAATGATTTAATTAGCAACTAAAGTAATAAAAACAAAATAAAATAAAAAACTTATAGGGCTTACTCGCTCAATAGGAGATTCTAAGGCAGTATGAGATTGAAAAATAGATCTAACTACGTTATAAGGCTCACGGAAGTTAGACTGAAGAAATAAAATAAAACTTTAAATGTTCATACAACTAACTAACCTTTTGCGGGTTGATTAAATAAAAAAATAAAACATCAAGCACTGTATTTCCAACGTGATCAAGCTCAGATAAAAGCTTCGTACTGATTTGAACAAAAATTTGAACCATCTTAAGAAACAGAATAAAGCTTTTGCAATGTCTTTTATGATAACCTTCTCTTTTCTTCCTTGCGCGTCATCATTATCGTCATCTCTTCCCTCTTCATCTAGTTCCATTGATCTCTCTCTCTGTGGTGCCCAATGCTGAAAATGATTGAATATTAATGAGTTCAGCATAAATACACCTACTTTGCTTTTCATAATTTCGAGACAGGTTTTAATGAAATGACGAGCAACACTATTTGCATCTTCACTGGGTAATTCGTTATACAAGTGTAAGGTATTTAGAGAAGAAATATTCTGAAAATAAACAATTTCCTCTTATAAACATATATTTTTAGGGATAGTCATGCCTCTAGTAAGTAGAAACATTTACGGAACGTTGGACCTGACGGGTCAGCTAAACCTTGTAAACTACTGATTATAAATAATAATACATTCTATAAAACGAATTATAAAATTTAAAAATTAGAAAACATTGAAAACCTGTAATGTAGAAGTTTCACACGAGGGAACATTTGGAGCAAATATACGAAACAAATCAGCAATGCAACATGCAAGATATACACGGACATCATTTTTGTCACAATTTAAAAATCTTTAAGAAAAATTTTTCAAAGTAAATCTACATCAAATACTTACTCAGTATTACATAAATGTCGAAAAAGTGATTGATATCTGTTTGGGTTACCCACTTCTTCATTACTATCTGCGTCTGAAAGCGCTTCACTGAGGGTCTGTAAGGCGGAAATTATGCGACGCTTGTTATAGTTTAATTTTCAACCTTAAGGTTTTTGGCTAATTCACTTCCTTTTTTAGTAAATTCTATCGGTGAAACATTAGCTGGATATTCCACATCGGACATAACGCTGAGAGAATTAAATTTTAAAAAGTAATCTATATTTTGAAATTAAAGCAATCGCATAAGTACAAGGAAATTTGAATTTAAAATAATCTTCTCTGTAAGACCACCATATGTTAATAAACAACAAAATGTGAACAAACATTTCGAAATTATAAATTTCTATTAAATATTCATTTAATCAAAAAATCTTAATATGAAAATTAGATACAAAAGTAAGGTGCATTAAGCATGCCATAAATCTACCAACTTTTCGTCGGCAAGATATATACGCTTGTAAACAGCATGCGGACTATGGCAAAGTCTATGCTTCATAATCAACACCTTATATGTTTCTTATCTCATTATTAGAATTCTGAGTTTATTTATCAATTTGGAATTATTAATCTTATTCTCATTACAATGAATTGCTAAATAATAATTATAATTTTGTTTTCTATGTTGTTCTATTTGTCATATAAGCTACTGTGTCCATGATGAATATAAACAACTCTTGGTTATTTGAATGTCTTTAATCAGAACTAATAAAATAAAAAAATATAATAGCCATAATATTGAAAACAAACATAAGGAAAAGTGAAATCTAAGAAAGTGGATGAATTAATTTAACATATGCCTTTTGCCACTTATATCATACCCTTATAAGTTTAAGAAATATTTATTATTTATGATTGGTATGGAACACCGGTACTAATTAAGCCGTAAACGCAAAAAAAAAATACATCTTTTCCCTACTGTTAGAATTCAAAATTACGGAATGCATATCACATTTGGTGAAGCAATGGCAACTTCTGGCTATTCTAAATGACCTCCTAGTGATGCACATCCTCTGGATGATTTTTCTCGTGAAGCAACCTATGCTGCTTAGCGATTGGGTCTTCAATGATATGTAGATAGTGGTGATTGACAAGTCTTGATAACTACAAAATACAAAACCGTTATATAGATAGAAATGAAGAAAAAACCTGGGTTGTTTGGGCTGTAAAGTTTGTAAGATGACAAGCAAAAAGTAAGAGATTTCTGGGTTGTACGTGCCAGGCAAATCTGAAAACGCTTATTTGTATTCAGAAAATAATAAAATTGTGACCTCATGAATACTGAAGAATATATACAAAGAGCACTTGTCATAGGACCACTGATCATATCGGGGCTTTTCTAAACAAAAAATTACATGTTAAAAAGTAATAAAATGATAATAAGTACATGCAAATAAAAACAAAATATAAAAACATTACCTCTAAATCAACTAAGGCGGCCAGTGGAAGTCCCCAATTCGCTACAGGCCCCCAGAAATGAGTACTCATGAAGTACGAACGCCATTCGGCAGCTGTGTGTCTTTTGAAGTATGCAACTACATGACCCGCGACTTTAGACATCTGCAAAATACCAAACTTTAATTCAGCTTCCACACTACTAATTAAAGAAGAATACGAAAAAGAAATAAAACATCAAAAGCGAAACAACGAAAATGGTATCATGCCATCATACGATCGGAAATACGAGAAAGGTATAAAGGAAGGAACATTTTGGTCTCAAAACGATTTGAACCAAATATATTTTAATGCCTGGTCCTGTTGATTCTTTCGAACTCCTGCTTCGAGGTTAATTGTTATTCGTTAATTATATAAAAATGAGTTATAATATAAATAATGATCCCGATATGCAACCTGGTCCTCAGCGAGGTAGCTTCAATCAACGTAGTAACTGGAGGCCTGCAAAGCAAGGTCAGTAGAATTTATTTTATTTTATTTTGTTTTATCTGTCTGAAACAGTTGTTCTCAAAATTATTTTAGGTTGGGTTAATAGAGGACGTGGTGGAGGTGGTGGAGCACGTGGGGGAGCACAATTCGCTAGCCCTTATGAACAAGAAGCTCGAGGTCCCCAAGATAATCAGCGGAACAATAACTATAACCACAGGGGACAGCGCGGCGGTCGATGGAACAACCGGTGAGATATTTTCTGATGCCATATTCTTTCGTAATTTCCATGTTACAGTGGTGAATTCCGAGGTAGAAATTTTTCTCGTGGAGGAGGTTACAGAGGGCGCGGTGGCAACAGCGGGTATGGGGGTCGAGGTGGCTTTAAAAACCAATCTTATCCTGAGGTTAGCTTTTTTTCAAGATTTCACCGTTCTCTTTCTGAATAGACTACATGGTAACTTTCAGCATACCGAAGAACAATTCAATCCGAAACATTATGTTATTCCGGCTATGATGGGGAACCCCTGGGCCAAATTAGAGCAGCATCATGAGAAGGAGAAACAAAGTCAATGAATGGACTCTATGACTCAAACATAGCATATTACTAGTTTGCTCCGAAATTGACTTATTCTGATTATTTTTATCGTTTTCATACGGGACTTTGTAAATAACACAATAAAGCTATTTGTATATTACAGCGCTTGAATAAAACAATGATAAAACGACCAATATTCTTAGATATACCTGTAGCGATCGGAAGCAATCACAATAGAACGACAAAGCTCAATAAGTTTTAAATAGTTTGTAACGTTCCTCATATATATTAATTAAAAGAATAATGGACTTTTTCGATAACTTGGCGTGAACATATCTATCCTGAAACACAGATATAAACCTAATTCTGCTAAAATTGACAAAATGCAATTGCCGTGCGCGCAGCGTGTTACAATTCGAAAAAATCCGACCGTGCACACGTAAACTTCTGAGACGAATAGCATATTCGCGCATACGTGACGTGAACCACGTTACTCGTTTGCTAATTACAATATGAAAAACTTACCGGCATAATATGACTTGTGGCCAGTGTCCGGAAGCTGAATCCATTGAACTGCACTTCGGGTTACTTCGAATCGTGTGGTCAATTTACATTTATATTACACCGTAACATAAACAAAACAAGAAAAATAAAACATGAACGACAAAAAAAAACAATATAAGAGAAGAAGAAACACATAGCAGTAATTCACCTTTGCGTTACAAGTTATGAATGGATTAGTGTATATGTACCTTAAAACGGTCAGAAAACGTTTGACGTACTACAAAGAAAATCGGCTAAAAGGAGAGGAGCTGAGTAGGGATATGTGGAATTTGAACCCATATCATACCAGTACTAATTAAAAGAAATTTCATAGCTATTTTTTACTCTTACTTGCATGAAATAACTTCTTAGATCTTGAAATGTGAAAAACTTCAGACAAACATTTGCTTTGTGAAAATGAGAAAAATGGATGGGACCCGATTATAGTTAAAACCCAAAGACATTCATGTCCACTCTTGTAAGATGATTATGTCATATCCTTGATTCTTTATTACAACTCTGTAAGCAATACCATAAATGTATATTTGACAGAATATATATATTTTTTTTTCTAATATTCATATAAAGAAGCAGTACCGAGGAAAATTAAAGAAAAGAACATGCCTGAGTAAATGTATTGTTGTCCCATCCAGTTCACTTGAAGCTTTCATTTAAACCATAAAACTTTAAAAGGCGTTCAAACTAAAAGATTGAAGGAATTCCAAAAACTTTCTATTCTTTTTCTCACCTCTACATAACACTGCTCAAAGCTCATCTAACACCAACACCAAGTTTTAGCGGCATTTTTAAAACCTATATAAGGTTAGTAAATCATATTTAATCTCATTTATATTTGTATAAATCTAATGTTAAATAAATCAATCATCAGGACGAAATTATCAATTGTAGGATTTACCTAATAAGAAGACCGAATTCCATACAAAGTTCAGTAGTTTGGGAACATCCAACTCAACACCAGAAAACTGCAAAGAAAAGACAATATAGCAGTGAAATAAAATTGTTTTAACACTTTCATACTATCACATTCTAACACAAATTCACACCCTCTCGACCCAAAATAAAGATTTCCGAACAGAATTTGTAGTGGAAAAACGAAGTTGGGCATAATATGGCTAAGATCTTGATATCACCACAGCACAGGAAGGAAAGAAAAAAATGCAGATGCTATGCTATTAAGAAATAGCACTACGGATAGCAGCCTTATCTTCTACGAGCAATAGCTTCCGGCATGAAATCCGACTCTGTGAGTGTTGTAACTCTGATTCAACTCCAATTCTGGATTCGGTTGCACACCCCCATTGAAAACAAGCCCCATAAATAAGGTTTCGAAGTGTCCTAAATTGCGGTGCTGTTTCAGCAAAAATAAGAACACAAATATAAAGTCACTAAGGATATGTTAAAACCCTTAATCTAACAAAATAAATCGAAAAAACAAAAGAATGACACTCAAACAAAGAAACAACTAAGGTTAACAAATCCCAGAATTTATCAAGATTCGATTTGGCTGGTAATGACTGAGTATTAATGGTTACAACAGAAAATTAGAAAAATCATCCAATTTCAATAAAAGTATGTATTTCTACTCAGAAAATATAGAGAATACGATAAAATATAAAAATAATATAACTAAAATATAATAAATTTACAATCTTGACACTGGTTGTTATCTTTCATATGGAATAAGAGTACACTAAGTCGTCAGCTCCTCTACTTACCTGCTAATGAATCCAGAAGCGACAAAATTTGTTCTTTAGCTGATTGACCCGCGGTGAAGGAAGAAGTATCACCGATAGCGCCCTATTTATAATTTATGAAAACGCTGTAAGTGCTGGAACTATTGTACCTTAAGCTGGTTTAATACTTCAAGACACGAGCTTTCTGGCAAATTTTGTAAAATGGCCCGAAGAGGAGAACTATCTGCTTGGTTACGCAAAACTCTAGCTACGGCGTCATTAATTGTAACCGCTTAAAACTTTCCTATTCCAAAAAGCTGAATAATGAAGAACTTACCTGCAGAACCTGGAAGATGGGGATTCGAACGATCTGAAGGATGCATTGGAAGTGCGGGGGCACTTTGTAAGTTAGGAGGAGGTATGCCACACCTTCTTTCCTTCCTCTGCTTCTTACTCCATAACTCATGACAATCCTAGAGTTGAACACAATGAATAAATTTATAACAAACATGATTCTCACTTGATTACGCGGAAGACATAATCGAGGTACTTGTGTGGGATCAATATGTTTCACCCAACTGTGCTTCAAAGCATCTGAAGCGGAAACACGTCGTTTGGGGTCAAGAACAAGCATTTTATCAAGCAAATCAAGAGCCCCAGCAGGCATCAAGCTGAAAATGAAAAAAAAATAACTTTGAATAATTAATAAAAGTATTACGATCCAAATTCCTCGCGCAACACACGTCTATATAACTTCTTAGGACGTAGTGTATGATATAGAGGTAAACTTTCAACGTCTGCCCAAACATCGGGCGTTGGAGATCCACAAGTTTTGGAAATAAAGTCTAATTGAACAGGTTCGTTACTACCCATGAATATAGCCTTCTTTGTGAAAAATTCGGCCAGTATACATCTTAAAATAGTTTACATTACACAAAATAAATGAACACAAAACATACCCTACACTCCATACATCTACTTGGGGTCCATAATGTTCTTCACCCAAAAGAAGTTCAGGAGGTCGATACCATAAAGTAATAACTCTATTTGTATATAATCTTTTTTGATCTTCATAATAAAGACGGGCAAGACCGAAGTCAGCAATTTTCAGTTCACCCCTAAATTAAAAGAAAATTAATTACAAAAGAAAAAAAATTGAAATACCTATTATTAACAAGTATATTGCTGCATTTAATATCACGATGTAAAAAATTAGCGGAATGACAATACTCTAACCCCTAGAAAAAATAAATAATAATTTAATTACTGATTTAGGTTTTACTTGTAATAACTGCTTGAACATTCCTGCGATTTGATCAGATGTAAATGCAGGTATCAAACTATTAGCAGAAGCCTCAAGAAGGCCAGTTAGATCGTGATCAACGTACTCGAACACGAGATAGAAATTAACTGAAAAAAAGTTTAGTGAGGATATATGATATAGCTCATACCTTTATCACATCGAAGATCTGACGTAGTTTGCTTATCAGTAACAATATCAACAAGCTTTACGATATTTGGATGATTAAGTTGTCGTAGAATTTTGATTTCTCGTACAGCGGTGATTGGGAACCCTTCTTTCTCATTTTCCAATCGTACCTTTTTCAAAGCTACTCTTTCTTCTTAAACGTTTCATCATAAATACAACATTAAATTAAAAAATATTATACCTGTAGATTTATCCTTAGCTTTGTACACCTGACCGTATGTTCCTTCACCAACTTGCTCCACGATGTCATACTTTTCAACGAAACCACTGCCCCAATCACTGGATAAATCAATTTCTCGTCTTTCCTTATTTAAAACCCTGAAACAAATTATATAAAGGCAAATAAAAAGAGTTAGTAATAAATGCAACTTACACTGGTTGTTCATAACTTCGTTTCAAAGCTTTGGGAAGAGACCTGGACGTTGATGCTGATGACAGAGTCGGAGTCTGCTCAACTTTAACTGGTGGAATGAGTGTTGCACTTGAGAATATATTAAGAGGCGGTAGAACACCTATTGGAGGTACAACGCCTGGTGGAACTCCAGGACAAGTGAAGGGAGGGGGAGGCATAGTGAAATTTTGGCCCTAAATTCAGAAAAAATGTGAATGAATTTTTTTTTTAATTCACCGGTAAGCCTGGAGGTGGAGGAGGAGGTACTGGAGCGAAAAATGGTGGCATTGACATTTGAGAAGGTGCAGGAGGAGGCTGGGGAACCGGCATGACCATACCCTAAAGAAGAGAGATTAAATTTAGCTAATAATTATACAAACCGTATTATAATAACTAAAAGAAGGATGTTGCGGTAATGTGCTTGTAGGTACACCAGCGTTTGAAGTACTTGGTTTAGAAGATTTCTAGAAAAAATATTGTTCACTGATTTAAGCTGCAACACTGGATACCTTCAAATCATCACTACTCGTGCTTGAAGAAGAACTATCTCTTCTGCGCTTATGACTTTTCTTTTTAGATTTTGATTTTTTTGGTTCGCTTTGCGTAAATAAAGAAGACAGTTTTCCTCCATGCTTGAGGCTGAAACGAAGCTTGATTACAGTTTCATTACTAATTTGCTCACTCTGTGAAGTCGCAACTTGACTCAGATGTTGTTGATCGCCGTCTTCGTCTTCGCTCTTGCTTTCCTCGAGATCTAGAGTTATGCGGTGATCGTGAACGCGTTCGAGAACGAGTGCGGGATCGTCTTTA
Organism: Auanema rhodensis; assembly: GCA_964057225.1. Taxonomy (NCBI): domain Eukaryota; kingdom Metazoa; phylum Nematoda; class Chromadorea; order Rhabditida; family Rhabditidae; genus Auanema; species Auanema rhodense. Next base: position 15,346,770 of record OZ059895.1, read on the forward strand.
ATGGGATTATAAGTACTGTTAATAACTTAACGAGATGCCTGGATTTTCTGTCCCGTTTCCGGTCTGATTCCCTTCTTCGATCAAATTCCCTTCTACTACCTTCCCTGCTCTCCCTGCCACTTTTGTTATCTCTATCTCTACGAGAAAATTCCCGATCCCGAGATCGCGAACGCCTTGAAAACTATTGATTAACGCATGTTTCGAGTAAAAACGTACCTTTTAGGTGAAGAAGAGCGCTCCCTCTTCTTCTTCTTGTTGCTTTTGTGACGGGGACTTAAATCATGGCTTTTGTTGCGAGAGTTTCTACCGGAAGAACTGGGAGTTATACCTCCTGATTCTAAATTGAGACATAAAATTTAATTTCCATATAAATCACTAACCTTTGGATTGTGTTCTTCCATTGGCAATACTCGGGGCCTCTGCGGAATTTGACTCTTCGCTGACCGAGTCAAAGCTCATTTCAGCCTATTAAAAATATATGGTCAAAAATTAATGTTTGAATTAAACATACCCTGGATATGTTATCCACTTTGATATTTTTGTATCGTATTGGCCACCGGAGAAACTGCAAATTTAAGAATTAATCAAATTGAATATATAAAATTAAAGCTTTTTCAAGCAGGCAACAATATATAGCGGTATTGATGACGAATTGGCGTTATTGAGGTGGCCCTTGTAATGCGTCAAGTGTTGCGCGATTTACGCTGGCGCATTTCGCTCCCAAGCTCTGGATAAAAGCATGGACTTTCAATTTTAATGTTTATGCAAAGTTTAGTAAAAGTTTTTGTTTCGTAGTACTTCGGAAAGTAAACGTTTAGTTGAAAATTTGAAAGTTCATTCCAAAAGCTCATTCATTTCCAGCATCAGAACAATTTTTTACTATCCGGCATACAGTAAGCCATTTAAATTTACCTGGTATCAAATAAATAATGTATAAGCTGGTTTACCGTAATGCAATCATCTTTAAACTAATTTTCAATAAAAATAATAATCCACTAACACAAACAATTGAATTGCTTTAAATGATTTCATCGTGTAAAAGTCATCCTGTTTTTTACCTGTACAAATTTTTACGGGAATATTCACCAGAAAGTTGGCTGAATCATAATAATACTTTTTACTTAAATTTTCCTGCTGGCATGTTATATATATATCAAACAACTTCCACGCGAATGAATCATTATTGCCCACTTTTGTTCGCGCGGTGTTGAATTCTTATACTTTTGCGATTTTTTAACAAAAAAGCTGATGTCAATTGTGCTTGCCAGTGCACCAAAGCAGAATCATTCTTCAATTAGCTGCTGCTCTCCCATCATTTCCCAGTCAGCTGTTGCGGCTCTCTCATTGTCTCTCGTTGTGATAGTGTCCATCGCCTCCGTGAAATGCTATCCTTTCGATTTCTTGCGCATTCTTGCGATCATTCTTCGCCCTTACTATATGCTATATTATTAGATTGTTTCATCACTTTTATTCGTCTTCTACAACAGAGGATATGTCTTTGTCATTGTTTCAAGTCTTGTTTGTTTGAATTTACGACTGTTTCTATGATTCATGTAGCTTGTTCCGCTTTTTATTTTCCGTAACCTTTCTTAAACATTCTTAACCTTTACAGGCCGTTCAGAGATGAGCGCTAAAAAGTGTGCTCGTGAAGAGTGCGGTAAATCCGTGTATCCCATAGAAGAACTGAAATGTTTAGATAAGGTTTGTCTGAAATGTTTTCTACTATATATATGTATATCAGCTTTAATGATATTCCAATCAGTTCTTATTCTTCGTTATCTTCAGGTCTGGCACAAACAATGTTTCAAGTGTACTGTATGTGGTATGACATTAAGCATGAAAAACTACAAAGGTTATGACAAGAAACCCTACTGTGAGCCGTACGTCTGTCTTTAAATTTCTGTGTATTCTTGTTTTGTTGTTTAGTCACTACCCAAAAACAGTTGCTTCGTCTGTTGCTGACACTCCTGAAATGAGAAGAATTGCGGAGAACACTAAGATTCAGAGTCAGGTTTGTAAGATTTCTCTCAATCTTTATGGCCGTTTTAACCATCTGCTGAATATTACATAAATTTAGGTGAAATACCATGCAGAATATGAAAAGATGAGAGGAACTAAAATTGAAATTGCCGATGATCCAGAAGTAACTCGTCACCTGAAAAATACGGCGGTATGCTGTGATATTCATAAAATGAAACAGGTTTATGGAGGTTCATTTTAGGCCCAATCACAGCTGGCCTATACGGGAGAGATCGAGAAAAGAAAGAAAATGGAAGAGGTGCGACCCACCGAAATGAGCGCCACAGATGGTTCAGGTGGGACAAGTTTAGATGAAGCGAAATATGCCGTTAAAGTTACCGTTTACAACAAAGCGTAGATATAGATAGATATATAGAGCCAATTACTAGTAAAATTTGAGTTTTAACTAGGCACTGCTTCTTAGTTTTTGTTAGTTTGGTAATGCGGAATGTCCTAGTAGAAAGGATGTCCAAATGTGCTCTTGACAGGTTATTATTGTTTTCTTTCGAATTTTCTCCAGACGATTTTGTGATGCACTTCTTCTTTCTATACTCTCTTAGTTGTATGCACAATGAACGCGCTTCCATAAAGTTTTCTATCGACCAGTGTGAGATTACAACGAGTGATCTTGGGAGTCTATTGAAACTAATGTTGTCTGCCATTCAATTCACAAATCGAAAGAAACACATTAACTATTAGAAAATATTAAACTAGATAGAACAACTTTTTAGTTCAAGTGTGAAGAATTAACGTTGCAGGATTAGGTAGAATAGTATCAACTCCATTAGAACACTGTTATAATGAGCCGGCTGTCGTACCAGAAGTTCAGAGCAATACACGAGTACCAGAACAGCCATCAGCATTAATTTATTCATCAGATAAAGGAGGAGTAGGCATGTTTATAATAATGTTTTATTTGATTTTCTTTATTACTAATATTTTCATAAATTTTTACAAAATAAGTTGAAATTTAACGTTGGATTATACTTTGTACTATTTCAGTCAATCAAAATCCATCCAGACATGTTGGAAGCATTGCTGATTATGATCCTCTCAACGGTCAATGGGGCTCGGTTAACCAGAACAAGACAAGTGAGTTTGAGTGATATAATGATGCGTGGGAATTTCATCTTGTTGTCTTTCTTAGAGGACACATAATATTTTTTTTATCATTATTAAAAGCAGATGAAAAATTAATGTTGTGTGCCAGTTTGCATAGAGTGCTGTGTTTTAGAAGAAGAAGCTCGGTATTGCGTGGATTTTGCAGAAGAAATTGCTCAGAGAAGGGACTCCACTGGCAGTATTACATCCGCTCCTAACGCAAAACAAGTTGGATTCGCTGTAAAGGCTCTTTATGATTACTCAGCAGCAGACAAAGATGAGGTTATCACAACAAAACTTCTTTAGTTATATAAAGTTGATGATTTAGGTTTCATTCTTGGAAGGTGACATCATCGTCAATTGCGAAAAAGTTGACGAAGGATGGATGACTGGAACTGTTCAAAGAACTCTACAATGGGGAATGCTACCTGCCAACTATGTGCAGTCATATAAATTGCCCACCGGACTCCACAGAATTAAATAGTGCATTTGACGTCAAAGCGAAAATGCGTCTTCCCCACCCAGATCAGTCCGATTGTTTCGAAAATCATTCAATATTCTTACTTTGATTATGCTTCAATGTGCTGCTGGTTTTATAGCATTTACTTACTTAATTATAATTATAATAATTTTTTTTACATAATATTTTTGACCCTACTGCTGCCTAAGACACTACTGTGAAGTTTCCATTATTTTTTATCCACTTGAAATAACTCTATAATTCCTTTAATTAATTTGTCTTACTATTTTATTGTCGATAATATTATATATGCTTGCTATTGTTTCACGCCGGGTTTAAATTTATCTTTGTAAAGCTAATTTATATCAATTTATGAATTGAAGCAATGCGTGATATTCTATATTTTGCTTTGAATTGGTTTCATGTGCCTTGGCGTCTATGCTCTCCTTCGAGATAAATTATATATTAAATGTTTATAATATAAAAAGAAATTTCGCATTACATAAAATTATTATATATCGTTGTGTTTCGTTTTTTTAAACATGTTGTTAAACTACAACTAATACACATTTTTTAGATGTCTTCGTCTGATGATAAAGAGCAGGTTTCTGAACTGGCTGTCAAGCCTGTCAAGTCAAAAACTAACGAAAATAATAAGGTTGGGTCGATTAGTAGGGAACGGCAAAGTAGAAATAATTTTCTTCAGCAATTAAGCTTGAAATCTGGAGATATACAACCTAAACGAGTACCTAGAACAATTCTGACTGAAGAAGACTATTTGGACAAGTTAGACAAAATCATAACAAAGAACTACTTTCCTGAAGTTCCAAAAATGAAGGTAGATTTATTCGTTTTACGAAATTTACAAATTTATAGAATTTCTAGGCCCAAATAGAATATATTGAAGCAGTTTCCAAGAACGACATCACAAAAATGCGAGAACTACAAGCTCGTTTTAATACACAACGACGAACGGAAAGAAGGTTTTTTTTTAAATTTTTTTTCAAGTTTATTTCATAATTTTATACAGAACTTCTCCATCTATACGACGAGAAACTTCGCCAGGAGTAGCTGCAACTTCACCTATGCATTTCGATCCCGATACTCCTGGTCCTAGTAGAAATTCAAGCTCTCCCTTGAGATATAGTAATACTGAAGGAGATAATGAAGTAACACTTGATGCGAATTTCCCAATAATTTCAAATTTACAGAAATATATAGATAAAGATAAAGTGAAGCCTACCAAGAACTTACCAGAAAACATGTCCATTGACGGTTGGTTTTATCTCAAACTCTGCCATGCTTTATCACTAATATTTAAGGTTTTCTTAGTAAATATACTTCCGAAGACAATGCGTCTTTTGAAGAATTAGCTGCACTGGTTCATACAAGGGACCTAGTAAAGAATAAATGGCTCTATGATGCCGCTGAAAAACACAATAGAGAATTGGTAGTGCAACAATCTATTGCTGCTGATGCAGATGTTCAATTAGTTTTGAAATACAAAGTTGAAGCTAAAAATGGTAATTTTTTTCTTTTCATTTATTATTATATATGTTTATTAATAGAAAAACCCCTGGCACTTGATAATTGGGAATACAAAGCTCGTAACTCAGTTCTCTTTTATCCCGAGGGTGCTGCTTTAACTAGTGAAGAAAAAATCGACGCTGCGAAAAGAAATCAAAGAATTATCAACAAAGAAGCTACTCGATTCCCAGAAGAACTAAAGAGAGCCAACCAGCCTTCTGCGAATCGGGCTGCAATTATTCAATCTGCACTTAACCCTGGAAAAGTAGATATTACTGGAAGAGAGGCTGTTACTGGCCAAAACCTTGGTGTATTAGCGACTCCCACTCCAGCTCCAGGAATTGATGACACCCCATTGATGACTTGGGGAGAAATTGACGGTACTCCTTTCCGTCTTGATGCTACAGATATGGCTTGCCCGCCCGATAATGCACCAGCATTTAAGGTAAAAACCTGATATAAACCTCTTTTACTAAAATTTTGTTTAGATGCCTGAGGTACCCCAACGAGAGATGCTAGCTCAAGGAATAACAGATCAAATCTCGAAACGATCTAGAGACAAGAAGCAAGCTGCTATGAAAGTTGCTGAGAGAACTTAGTAAGTATTCTATGTAAAATCCAATCTTATTCAAACGCTTAAGTAAAACACCAACGTTTTCATCTGCTCGCTCTACCCATGGAGGCATTTTCTCACCTGCTGCTAAAAAGCTCTCAAACCAACTAGGAATTCGGTTGGGATCCAGTAGTTCTTTCTTAAAATCTGGAACACCTACGCCAAAGTACAAATTCGTATTATAAATTTTATATAATTATATATTTTAGAACAAAAACGCCTGGTTCAAGCAGATCATCTGTTCAATCTTCTCCGAACATTTCAGCTATGATCAGACAAAGAGATCATTCGAAGAAACTATCCATTACGGATAATCTTATGAATGTATGATAAGATTTAACCCTGATAATCGTTAATATATTCCTAATTTCAGATCACAGGAAATGAAGACACAGGGTCCGGATCCCGACCTAAAGCTAGTGATTTCTTCTAGATGCCATCACATACATATAATATAGGATTATGCTTTAAAAAAACTATTTTAATAAAAATCACAGAATATAACTTATGTATATGACAAGCTTATTAAGGAATGGTATGCTAAAACGTTCTATAAATGTGGAAGTTATAACAATAAAAATATAAAATTAAGCAGAAGCAGCGGCTTTAGCTTCTTCTCTTTGTTTCTTCCAACTTGATCCATCTAAGTTAATCCACTCTAACCAATCATCAACAATGGTTCTCATATTCTTAAGTTTTTGTAGTTCTTAATTGGAAAATAAACAAAAATACTTACCTTATCATAAACAATTCCACTTAAAGCCATTAAAGCTTTATCGTCTTTAATACAGAATCCATTTCCAAGGAAAGCATCTATCTGAGCAAGAAGACCTACATAATTTCCTTCTTTAGTGAATCTCATAAAACGACCCGATTTATCCATGATAACTACATCATCTTCATAGCTAAATGAAGGATATTTACATGTGCACAAAAAGGTTAAACATACAGTTGAATGCTACGAGGGAAGAAAATTTTGTCTCCTTCTTTCCCGCCAGAGCTAAAGCTTTTAACAATGCTTCCGTTAGTAATGTCAATTATAGCAATGCGTTGGCTACAAAATACGTTTTAACTATTATTACTCTAAAGGTATATATACATACGCTGAACTCATGCTAACTGGTCTGGAAGCCAGTGATACCATAATCTTGGTATCGTCCAACGCACACATAGTTTGGAAACATTCAGTCTCTTCAATAGTATTAACAACTTCCCAATCAATTGGACAATCAAAGCTTGTTCTTTAAAAAAGGAATCAATGAAGCATAAGAGTAATATCAAAATCTTACTTGTAGATTGAAGATTTCGGTCCTTGAGGCTGCTTACTTACGCAAATGTCACCACTTGAAGTAACTGTCATCGAGAAAACTAAAAAAATAGTATATAAAGCTCTTTTGATGTTAATGAAGAAACTTACAGATACCATCAACCAATTGTTCATGTTTTAATTCTCCTTCAAGACTATAAAATCTTAGTTCGGTAGATTTTAAATTATCCTCGGCACAACTATATATAATCTTAAATTTCAGTTTTGGTTGCACTATATGTTATCAGCTCAATCATACCGTATCCTTATAGCATACAACTTGAGAAAAGCCAGCCATTTTTTTAGGGAAAGGATTCTTGTTCTCCCAGAGTGTTGTTCTTCTTTCAGAATCAAATTTGAACAGTCCTCCTTTACTGGCAACCCAGATGTTACCTTCAGGATCATGGCATACAGCATAAGGAATAGTGGCTCCTCTGGGTGTGAGATGAAGGAACATCTCGTCAAATCTCTGCATATCAGAGGTATCAGATGCTGGCTCAACCATTTTCTGAAAGTATGCTTGTATTAGACTCAGAAAATAGCATATAGTTATAACAGAAGAATACATAGCAAAGTTCAAAATTTGGTCCCGTCCTACGACCACCGCGCGATCTATGTGTACCGTACCCCTGTTATTAGAAACAAATTGGATATTTGGAATGCAAACTTTCAGATACATTAAGAAAAATAAAAATCAGTCTTTTTCTGGATATCTGATGTGATCTATGGGTTGATTCGTGAAATATAACATCTTTTTGAAAAAAAAACATTCTTACATACTACGGGAAAGACCTTACTGTGTTTTTTCAATTCGCCTAATTATAATACAATATTGCAAAACTATATAGCGATATAATTAAGAAATTAGCGATAGGGCTCAATCAACAGTATATATTCAATAAAATAATAAACCTAAACTCGATGATTAATCCATTAATAGGTTGGAAACGATGCTGTAGGAAATTGAAAGTGCGAGAGTGTTCCCGAAAATACAAATGCAACCGCATCCAAACTCGTAACCAGGTAGAATTATAGGATTTGATTCACGTGGGGATGAACGCTTACATTATTTTATGAAAATTGAAGCAAGGCAGTGGTTGTATTCCGTTAGCAAACTTCAAAAAAAAATTTAAGAATTAGTGTTCAGTAAAATTAAAGTATCGTACTTCACTACAGCCAAGGAATAACACATTGAAATTGTTAAGCGAACCCGGTTATATTGGGAACTCCTCATTCCACTAATTCCTTCCGAAAATCCTGACATGGATTACTATTATAAAAAAATCCAAAACAATCAGATATTTACAGCATATTAAAAGAAATACATATGTATGTATAATGTATAAAGAGAAAAGATATCCTTTCACCTTCTTCACTTCAATTTCAAACTTAATTTCTTTAAATGTGCCGTAAATGCAAAATGACATTGCGTATATGTTTTATTGCGTATTTTTGAGTTCTTAGAATGAAATATTTTTGTTTGTAGTTTTTATTTTCTATTTAAATTATTTTTTGTATGTAAATCTTTGAAATAATCTTCTAAATAACGTATTTCTTTTTAGGGATAGTTTCTACCATGTTTGTAAGAGCTGCACGCTTTCCTTCTTTATTAACGGTATTTTTTGTTGTAATTAAGCTTATTACTGATCACTAAATAATAGGTTAACTCTATTCGCCATAAAGCTACTGGTATCAAGATTGAGAATGTTTCTGCAGATGTTCTCCCATACAAAGGAAAGCCTGCTAGCAACAAATCTATGAAAGTCGAGCTTTCGGCTGGAAAATCTTATGCTTGGTGTTCCTGCGGACTTAGCACTAAACAGCCATTCTGTGATGGAACACATAAGCTCAATGGCGTTACTGATGTTAAGCCAGTTAACTTCCAAGTAAGTTGCATTCTTTTCTAACAATTTTTTTCATTAACGCTGTTCAGGTCGAAAAGAGCGGAACTTACAAGTTATGTAATTGCAAGCAAACTGATTCCAGACCACTTTGTGATGGAAATCATAAGCAGGTAATCATTATTATTAGTTGATTTATATGTATCTTGATTGTTCACAGACTTCTCCCATTCCTGGATATGCAAATGCTACCAGGATGGTTGCTTTCGGAGATTCTAATTCCCCCGTTTACAATGGAGTTGCCCATAAGCTTGGGTATAAGCCTAAGAACGGAGGATTTCAGTAAATTTAATTGATTTGGACACAGTATAGATAAAAGTTTTTTGAAAAAATTATTCTATTTTATTGTCTATAGCCGTTAGTTAGGTTTAATGAATTTACTATGAAAATGTAGTACACATTTTATTTTCATACATACATTACCAGTGTGAATGACCACTGGGATTAAGAATATAAATATATATAAGCTTTGGTTCTTCCTATTTGTCCTTGAGTGCTTTTTGATATTCTTCTTTATATATTTTCGAGTATTTTTCCAATTTCTTCTCCAAATGCAAGTTTCGATACTTTTCCTCTGCTGTTGCTGCACCTCGTACTATAGCTTTAGCTGCAGCTTTTACGGGGGCACTTTCTGATAGCTGGAAGATATTTTTACTTTCAAAAATGGAATCACATACAAACCTCTTGAATAACTTTCTCATTATTCAAAAGCTGTCTGACGATTCTCCAAACCATTCAAAATCTAAAAATACAATACGCTTTCTTTGACTTCCATCAAAATAAAAAGTTTTGTTAGAATAATAACATCAATGTTTCAATGATTTTACCTTTCAACACACGATTCCTTTACAATTCAAGTTCTCAAATTCCACTACTTAATAAAATTCTGATAAATTAAGAAAAGAGTAGTTTATAGTTCAATAATTAATGGATCAACCTCTAGTAAAGGCTGGAAGTGTTCAAACTCTAAATTTATTTGGCAACAAGTAATGAAGTATGACTTAGAAATCGGTGACAGAAAATATGATTATAAATAAATAATAATACATTACTATTTGCATAGGCATTGAACATGGCATTAGAATTCTGCGAGGCAGATTAGAAATAATCACAAACATGACCCTTTCGAGAAAAAAGTTTGATATTTTGTACTGATGATACGTTACAAGTGAAGTAGGGAATCAATGATTTGGAGTCTCAAGCTTCTTTTCCAAATAGTATTCGACAAGAGCTCCAACATTCAAGCGGAAATTATCCAGGTGAGATTCAATGTGTCCTATACAAACATCATCAAGATTTTCTCTACCTAAGGCTACAGCTTTCAAAATAGTCTTTCTGTATGGAGCAGCATGAATTACAACCTAAGATACGAAAAACTTGTCATCTTTTCATCAGTGTGATGTGTACCTTGAACAGCTGTTTAGAGACAAATCCATGATGCCTTTTAAGAGTTGTTTCATAAGCTTTATTAATAGCATTACTCAAGCTTTCCGTTCTGCTTTTGTCTTCAAACATTCTGTATTCTGTTACCATAAGAGTTAACAATTGCAACATAAATTCCAGTCCCCTAGAATCGTAGAGATAATACAGATGAATGATAAGATAGGCTGATACCTTTTCAACCAGAGCAACCCTTCCGTAGCGATTCCCAATTTCCCACCATTTTCAGCCAAATCACTATCAATCAATTGTTGTAAATAAGTCTGGGCTAAATAGCAAATCATAGTTTCAAATGAGAAAATCAAAAGATCCTTACATTCCTTATTTTTTTCGAAACGAGTACGCACTTTATTTACATTTCCCTGAATATCACTTTTAACAGGAGCAAAAGCTGTACCAAGAAATCCTACAAGAAAAAATAACTAGCTCATAGAGGGTACTGAAAAGAAACCAACCGACAAAATCAGCAATGCCCTGACATGCGCTTAAAAATTGTTCGGTAGGAATGTTACCAGCTTCTAAGTGTGGGAAAAGGTGCTCCTTCTTGGAAAAATAAGTTTCAACTTCATTAGGGTCTACACTTGTCATTACTTTAAGTAGCTGTTGCTAAAAAGTTTGATATGACTTTCAAATTGAAAAGAATAAAGAAGTTTATCAAATAATCTTTAATTTTATTGGCAACCAGCCCATTAACAATCAAAACTACCGTAATTTTTTTCGTTGTGGGAACCTCAACCATTCTCTGTCTGTGTAGGTCGCATAGACAACGGGCGGTTTAGCATGTAAAGATTGCCATTCGTCTCAGTGTGAGTTAGTTTTAGGGTTTATTCCATTGTCTTGAGCCTTCAAGTATTATATAGTTCCTCAAAAAGTTTTTTTGATGAATGATATAGTTCTTATCAGTAGTTATTTAATTATTTCTTGCTGTTCTCTATGTTTTTTTGACATTTCCTCAACATTTGAAGATTTAAACTTCAATTTTTAAGTTTTCCAGGTCAATCAACCATGTACTGCCAGCGCCTCGCTGTTCCCCTCGCCCGCTCCATCGTTGTAAGTTTTTAATTACTTTGAGAGCTCTTCCTTGTAAATTACGAGATTTTTACCCTTTTTGTTCAGGCCCAGAGAGTTCCATCCGCTCTCCGTGCTGAGAGTGCCTTGGCTGCTCGCTGCCTCCACACCACCGTTGCCCGCAAGGACATTGACAGTGCTGCCAAGTACATCGGAGCTGGAGCCGCCACCGTCGGAGTAGCTGGATCTGGAGCTGGTATCGGAAACGTCTTCGGAGCTCTCGTCATCGGATACGCTCGTAACCCATCCCTCAAGCAGCAATTGTTCTCCTACGCTATTCTTGGATTCGCTCTCTCCGAGGCTATGGGACTTTTCTGTCTTACTATGGGTTTCATGATCTTGTTCGCCCTCTAAGTGTTTAGTTTGATTGTTTATGAACTCCTTTATGTCTTCTATGTTTTATAGTAAGTGCGAGGGGCAGACTGGTTGTTCATTACGATAGTTTCAGATAAATAATTTTGAGAATTAGTTTTAGACAATGAAATTATTTATAGAATTACAGTTCTTTATAACAGCGTATAAACTTAAATATCTTACAAACATTGAAATATAAAAATATATAATCAAATCATTTACAACCCGTTTATTGGTACAATTGGCTCTATAATATGTACAAAGACCCGTATTAGCTTATTTGCTGGATTGAGTTCCGCTTATTGATCACATCAAGAGGAAAGTGTGCTGACGGCTCGTTCGAGTCTCTTCTTCTCTCGAAACTACTCACTATACCACGAACTGCGACAGTTGGTGGACGTGGTTGCGTAGACCTACAGGAAGCTGAGTGAGCTCTAGGCAATCTTCCATTGAACTGAGGTGAGTGTCTATAGCGAGATGCTTCTAGAGCTCCATGGAACATCCGTAATTGATCGATAAAACCCTAAAAGATAGGTACTGATCTTAGTTTGCAGAACAGGACACACCTTGTTGGGCGTTATACAATTTCGGCATTTCTTAACGTGTTCAAGAGCTTTCTCTAGGCCCCAACCATATTCCTTCATAGCAAAAGCTATCACAGTTGACGAACTACGACTTATTCCTTTTTTGCAGTGAACTAGACATACTTTCCCTGATTCTCTTAAAATACAGGATTCAGTTATGATAAAAGGATATTGGACTTACTTTGCTTTTTTGATGAAAGCCCAAGTCATATTCCAATGATTCAATAGTTGGGTATTGGCTTCATCAGTAACCCATATCTTTCTATATTCAAAGTGCTGTGGAAAGAAATTATCCACTTCTCTCGTCATATTAAGGATATAACCAACACTGTAGCCAAAAATATATGTTCATATTTCTTTGAAAACATACTTATTTGCTTTTAATTCTTCCCAGTTAGAAGCATTCCATTCTGTACCAAGAAGAAGGTAGGGAAAAATGATACTAGGTTTATCCAATTGTCCCAAAATTACCAGCATTTCTTTATCAATAAACTCCTAAAATACAAAATTTTGAAGAAAAAAGATAAGAACAGTCGTACTTTGTGATTTTTCACTTTTCCGAATCGTTTACTTAAAGATTCTCTAATATCTTTACTAGTAACTGAGTCTAAATCTACAGATTGCATAATCTGTCTTAATTCTTTTCGCAATATTGCTTCCTTAAATAAAAAAAATTCTAATTCGATTAGGGTACGCAAGTTAAAACCTTTGCTTGTATGCCTTCGTCAACAGTATGATCTCTCACGGTATCAGCTTTTAAGCCGTAATCCTCATCAACATCTAATGGGGATTGCTGCCTGAATGAGAAAGAACTATTAAATATATTTTTTAAACTAGTAATTACCATTGAGCACAGAGAAAATCTTCTGAAGTTATGCGATCCATGTAGTGTTGAGTTCCAACTGCAGGTTCTTTTAATCCACGTTTCGGAGAGTTTTGACGAGTGAACTCTAGTTCTTTATGAAGAGATTGGAACACAAACCTTGAACAATAAACATTTTCTAGAATTATCATGCGACAATTTACCACATTGCTTGGACAGAAATTGGTCGAAATAGTATGGCATTATCGGCTTTACTACAAGATTGGGAAGAACCATGAACAGTAACACCTCCATCCATAGAAAGCTCCACCCTACTACACCATAAAAGAGGTAAAACAACGCCAATGCTTAATAAGCAAGATATTGTACGGTACATTGAAATAAAGAAATACCTCATTTGGCCTTTATAAAAATCCATGCCTAACAGAAGAACCCGGCGATCAGAATCATATGACGAAACAACGGCTAAATACCGAATATGCTCTACTACCTTAACATGTAGATATATATAACATTAACATAATAGAATAGAATAGAATATACCTGTGTTTGAAGCCTTACAGCCATATTCAAAATATCTTGAGGTCTGAGTAGTCTGAGCATAAGCTGTAAATGCATTTCGATTTCCGTAGCTTCAGCAGAACTATGAGAACATGAAGGCGAATTTTCACTAAAGCAAGAAAGAAGAATAATAGAATATGTATTATAATATAATTTACTCAAGAAAACGATGAGGTAATATCACAGCAGCGCTTTTTACTGCAAAATAGCATTCAGATAGAGTTCTATTACGAGAAGAGCAGCGAGACTCATCCAAATCCTGAAAATCAAGAATTAAGAGTTTATCAATAAGAAGAGATGTTGAGCTGAATGAACACGCATTAGGATTGAGCTTATAATATGTATTCAATAGCCGAGCTTATTAGAATATTGATTAAACACCTGACCAGCACGCCACGTGGTTTAATTTTTCACGTGAAATGCAATGTAAGCAATTGACAATGAATACAAAAATATAAAGAAAATATAAAGAAAATTGAAAAAAAATTAAAAACTTACCAAACTCTCGCTTTCATCTCCGATGGATGGAGTTGGCGACCTTTGAACTTGGACTAACGACATTATGCCGTAATACTTGAACAATAAATTGGATTAATGAAAAAAAATTAAAATCAACATACATTAAATAGTTCAGAGTCTCACAACTCGGCAACAGTTGCGCACCCAATTATAAATTGTTTTCGCAGGATTCTGAAGTCATAAAACGGTTAAGGCTTGGATTAAAAACAAACGTTCTAGCACAATTAAAAGATTTTAAAAGTATACTAAAAAAGCTGTACATAGAAGGAACGGAGAAATATAAATAGAATAGCATTGTTAGAAAAAAAGGAAAGTACGCAATGAGTACATTTTGAATATATGGAGATTAATAGTTTTTTAAGACTAAGCCACACAAGATAATATATTATAAAGGATGAGCCGTGATGCATAAACTAATTAAACATAATAATAGAAATAAAAAATACTACCTTAGATCAAAATATTTTCATAAATTTCATGACAAATACTTAGGTTTATGAATTCTTAATCTGAAATAGTCAACATATCGAACTTGCTATATTTTAAAGTTCAATATATAGTAGGAAAAACCAGATGAATACCAAAAAAGGTAAAATGAAATAATTTTCATTTGGTTAGTACATGAATAGAGAGTGAAAAATAATGAAAAAGAAGAAAGGAAATACTGCTCATGAACCGAAACTGATAAAAAGTATAAACATAGTTGTTTTTCAGTGCGTTTTCATCCGAAATAAACGAAGACTACATGATTAAAGCGAAGCAGAATAACTAGGAAATAGAATTTTGGGTATGACTATGATCCAATCAGCTGAATTAAAGTAAATTATAAATTATAATTCTAATATATGTCATCATACAAAGGAGATTGCGAAGGGAAAGCAACAATCAATACGGGTGGGGGACGTCTCGCGCACGCTATTTGCGATTTGGGCCAGCTGGTCGGTCGCTGTTATTATTATTCTGCACTCTGTTGGTCTGTGTTATGTTTGTGATCTAAACAAATAGCAAAATAGAATTTGAATGAAGTATCGCTTGAACTTCCTAAGTTCTTTTATGAGTTTTTGGACATGAAAACGGTGACAAACAACTACACGAGAAGGGTAGCGAGGCTGTTCCATATGGGTCTTGTTGATTCAGTAGGGCTGTAAAAGATGGGAGAGCAGGAAGAGTAAAATGAGTAATTCGTGAATTTCAAAAACATATACCCTCCGAAAGGAAAATAAGACATGAATGGTTTTCCGTTGAGGCTAAAGTTAAATTAAAATTTTGAACAATATCTACAATGATGGTGGTAGTTGCGGTATAGAGGGTAGTGATGATGATGATGATGATGAGGAGGATGATGATGATGATGATGGTGGCGGTAGAGAGAGTAGTGATGATGATGAATAATTCTCAATGACAAACTATGTCGATGAGACAATATTGGTGCTATTGTGGCGACAAAATTGTTCTTGAATCGTCATACTGTTATATACAAACTAGGTTGATATAATTGTTCATGTATGAGTGAGAAGAAAATCTGATATGTGCAACAGGCTGAGGAACTGGTCCAAAATGCTTGTAAATTAAAAAAAAATGAATAAACGCGAGACGACTGTAAATGGAACGCAGAGGATGAGGTTAAAAAGAGAGATTTCACAAAGTTTTAAAAATATATAACCGAAATAGACATCATAAAAACGACACTAATATATTTATTCATATAGAAGTTTGATTACTCAAAACATTTTCCAGATCATTCAGTGTGATGCAGTTGACATTCGATGACGGTAAGCAGCCAATAGGATTGCTGACGATAATACCTATGTTTGGATTTCTACATAAGAGTACAATGAATTTGAGAATCTCACCAGCTACTGTAGCCGTTGCAAAGCATGAGAGGATTCCAGATATAAGAGCTCTAACCACTAACTAAAATGAAATCAAAGATATTCAGGGTGAACCTTGAACTGTCTCTTGAGTGAACTACTAACCTCAGCCAATAATCGTTTTCGCTCTGGAACTAATTGTCCCAATGTTCCCAACATTGATCCAATCATGGAGATGTTCGAAAATCCACAACAAGCAAAAGTAGCAATCATACGTGCCCGATTCTAGACAATTATTTTTGTGGTAAAAGTAGTTGATGGGTACTCACACCAACAAGCTTTCCACTAGATATTAGAAAAGCTAAATGTTTATAAGCGAGGAACTCGTTCAAAACAGTCTTAATTCCCATTAATTCGGCTACATACATTGTTTCTGCCGTTGCAACCTTCAGAATAAATGTGAATTATGGAAAAAAATGTATATTTACATCCGGATTAGGATCGTCAGAAGCTCCCATCATATACGCAATTGGATAAAAAGCCCATCCTATGATTTTCTAAGGAAAAACAAACTATACAACACTTCAACATTTCTCTTGTACAAACGTTTAGAGATAAGCCCTGATAACCAACTAGCTCTGCAGAATAGGCAATTAAACGATTCGAAGCTTCTAATAATGCCAAGAAAACCAAAAGGTTCGACCCTACAGCCATTACTAATCGAGCAGACTTTGTGGCACCGACTGACACACATTCCAAAATATTTGAATGATGACTATGAAATTAAGAATGCTATTCATATTCAGGAATAGTCACCATACCTTTTAGCAAAATCGAATTCTTTGTCCTTTGATTCTTCCGTTTCCGGACAAATTATTTTCGAAAATGCCAATGAGACGCAAGCTGACATCAAAGTTGCGGTAAGAAGATAAGAAGGGCATGCCTAAAATAAGAAAGTAAATAAACATCTACGAAAAAGGAAACAATTATCTGACAAATTATAAATTGACCAAAACATATACCAATTATGTTTATTTCCGTCTGTAGGACAGTGCATCTGTTTATAAGCAGATGATTATCTTTCATAAATTATATTAAGCTTCATTGACATTGCTAATAATAACAGGAAACGTTCATACAATTAAAAAACAAAAAAATGAAGATATTTCGTAAATCTTTTAAAATGTGTTAAAAGCTTGTCCAACGTTTTACTGTAAATTTATTGATTTAAACGTTTCGCGCCGAGATTTAGTGCATATGCATATTAGCATAATAATGTTTTTTTGCGTCACGTAAAATCCATTTAAAATTGTTTTGTGTTCGCGGAGCGGTTGCTTTTCTGTTTTTTCCTACTCAATATACCGATAATAAATTATATTAAGATCTTTAAAAAACTTACCCCAAAAGCTATAAAGGCACTAAACAATGATCCAGCTATACATGAAAACCCTGTTGTCATTACTGTATGTATTTCACTGGCTGTAAGACGACCTAACGATTCTCCAACTAATAATGCTGCCTCTGTCTGTAAAAAGTCTTCAAACTAATACTAAAACGTTTAGTTCACAGCACTTGTCCAACGAAAATACAAGCAGCTGCATTCAGAGATTCTGATCCTGTAGTTCCAACTGAATGAGACATAGCCCAAGCCAATATTTTAAGAACTTTTTGAATGATTCCCAGATAATATAGTAATTCAACAACTGCTCCAAAGAAAATAAGAATTTGAAGAGCCTGTCATTAATATCCTAATTTATACAGCATGAAGTGATCTCATAAACTCACAGTAAATACAAAAACATAACTGAAATCACATATGGGAGGTGGCTGTGTTGCAAATCCATAAACAAATGTTGAACCTCGATAAGTCAAATCAAGGAATCCTACCACCTGTAACAATTCAAATTGGAAAACAGATACTGAGTTTTCTTGCCTTCTCGACTAGCCACTGTAAGCCTTGGTTGCCGTGGGTCCATTTCAAAAAAACAGTACCACATACAAATTGGAGTGTTATTCCACCAATAACCGGTCGCCAAGAAATCTGAATTTTAATGCAAAATATGGTGTTCATGGTAACTATTCATACATTAGAAATATTGCGAGAACACAATGTAGCAATGCCGATCAGTAGAAAAAGACCTGCGACTCCTCGAAGTCGGGCAGGCTGATCAAGTATTTCCGTTAATATCCACGAATAAAATGCTGCTAGAGCAACAAATATAAGAATTCTACAAAACAGTCATGTTAACTATAGCAACGAATATAAGCAAACTACTTGTACAATTCTATACCAAGCACAGGAGACGTCAAGAATTCTTTTAAAAACTTCAAAATAGGATCAATTTTAGAATGTATCCATTCTTTTTTAGCATTATAAATAGCATGGAAAACTATAAAAGAATAAATTTTATATTGTATAGCGAATAATAATAGAGATTTTGATGGATTTCTGTATAAGACATAGCAGGAAAAAAGAAAAAATAATATTCCTATTCCACCTTTAACAGTACAGACTTTTCTTAAAATATTCTCATTAACCTCGAAGTTTTAAAAGAAAAAACAAATGAAAAACACTTACTTTATGCAGGAGGACACCTTTGCATTCATATGTATAGAATGGAACAACTCATCAATATGATTATCGACAGATGAAATTCATGTTATGGAACCAGACCTAGAGATCACCTAGACTATCAATACGCCAATTTTTGTTTTTTTTTCTCTTCTCACTTCTTTATTGTTAAAACTATTTGTTTTGGACAAACAAATACAACTCAATATAAGAATTTAGAAGTTTATAAATAAGGAAAATATACATAAATCGATAATAATCTCAAATCAAACTTATCTGAGGTATGTATGTATTGATGAGTGATCTCATAATCTTTCACATTTCACCACACATCACATCTCATCATATCAGTCTTTTTTGGAATATTTTGTGTTTTTTATCGGTTTTTTTGCTGGTTTCGTTCAATTGTTGTATTAATTGTTTGCCTTCTATGCTGTAGATTTTTCATTTAATTTTAAAAAACCAGTTACTTTCCATATAAGTATGTATGTATGTATGTATGTATGGACATATAGAGATGTCGACTCTAACTATATATTATTATTATTATACTAGATTGGATGAGCGTCCTTTACTGTAATTGAAAAAAAAAAAAAAACTTAAAAGTTTGTTCGGATAAATGTTCATCAAACTTTCATTTTTAAAAAGAAATATATCTTTTCTATATAATACTATATACTATATACGTCATAACACGATTTCACATAATCTAATCATGTTCAGCACAATTTTCAGAGATGAAGCCGCAGCATTCCAATTGAAATTCATATTTCAATAATTTCTGGTGTAGTTCACCATACGCTGACATACTCTAACTACTGACCTTAGATTATATTTATAAATTTTGTCGTAACCATTCCACACTTCGATTGCATTCGATAAACTGTTTTTGGGGCTAAGCAAGTTGTTTATGGCTTATGTATTCTCTGTCATATTACTTTACATTCTTCTTTAGATTAGAGATACGGTTGGCACATTATCTCAAATGAATATAGAGAGGATAGCCTCTGTATGCTTAAGTGCTATTTTGGCCTTCATCATATTGGTTTTCGCATTTCCTTTTACACAAATCTCCTCTTGTTCCTATATATGCGCTTCTTCTGTATATTATCTTTTCTTTCCATTTCCTTTCTCGCGCTTCTGCATCACCCTGTTCGTCAACTCCGTTCATTCTGTCCTTTCTTCTTCTAACCGCTGTCGTTTTTTCTCTCTCTCTCACTCACTCTCTCTCATTTGCCCTCTCTCTCTTCTTTTGCTCCCTATCCAGTCAGCTTCCTCTACCTTCTTTTGTCTGTTTGCTCCTCCTCTGATGATTCTGGGAGGCAGGTAGCCGTCACTTCTTCTGTCAGCATCATTTCCGTTTTTTGTTGTTTAAATGAAAATTCACTTAACGACTTTCTTTGTAGTAAACGATCTTGAAAAGAGCTATTCGGTCCGCCTACCATCATCATGACATCAGAATCATAACAGTCTCAGCTGTGGCTGTCCTACTAGTTTTTTTTGCAGCTTGTCTCTTATCCAACGAAACTTTACAATGTAAGCCGTTTTTCAATTTTTTGTTGGATTACCAGAAATCAACTTGAATCTCTGACGTTCATTCCTCTTCTTTCTTGAAGTTTCTCTCTCTTGTTCCTAATTGATCGTTCTGCTGTCTCTTTATATTACACGAAATCTCTAATTGTCGTTGCAACCTACCGCAAAGTTGCTGATCTTCATGTCATCATGTTGCATCTTGATGTATTGCCTAAACTCAGCGTATCAATTCATTATTAACAACCAGCTTCAATATTTCGTAAACAATTTTTGTAAAAATCTATATTCACAGATGAACATGGCACTGCTACTATTGCTTTTGACCAGTTTCGCACCTCTATTTACCGGTTACATCCATTACAACATTTCCTAATCAGCTCACCTTTTGCATATTTCTCATTATTTTTGTTGTTTTAGATCCTGACTAATCAGCTTCGTAGTCTGACGATGTCCGGTTTCTGTTTTTAATTTTGTTTGTTCCCTCTGTTCTTAAGCCTATCCTTCTCTAGTTGATTTTGTCTAGCTTCAATCTCGTTTTGTTAAGCATTCTACTAAGCCCTAGTAGAGGTGTATTCTTATCTTAAGATGAATTTTGCAATTTTTCTAAATTTATCTGCACTTAAGCTTTCGTCGTGGTTCGGAAGCAACCGCTTTGAGCGCTTGTGGAAGAGTAAATGAACAAGCTGTGACATTGACGTTGACGTACGATTGTTGGATAAAAAGTGGCGTCTCCGGGCTTCGTCATTCGCTTCATTAGTTTGTAGCTACTTCGATACTTTTAATTGTATCAATTTTCAATACATTAACCTTTTTGCACTTCTAATAGCATGCTCTCATCTGGGTCAAGTTCTGAGACGAAGTTGCAGCTCTTCAACTAATTGTAAACATACTTCTAACTCAATATTTGGATAGTATCCTCTAGCTCATTTCAATGCTACTTTTACCTCGTTGGACCTTATCGTATGTATAATTGAATGCTGATACTTCTCACTACTTGCTCTACTTGATCTACTTGGTCTAAGAACAGATTCATGATTTCAACTTTCTTTTTTTCTTTTTTTTTGACTGAACCGATCGTTTAGCAAACGATTCCCTGTCCCAAAACAATGTTTCTCGACGTTCGTGCATACATATCCATGTACCAATTTAGTTGTTCCGAAATCGTTCTGGAATGTAATCACTGGCTTGTCCACATCTTTTCTACAGTTACGATGATCTGTCGCCAGCATTCCAGATAGTCTGCTGACCTTATACGATCTGAATAGATGAAAACACATCATCGACCTTCCCTGTATTCAATGGAACAAATGTCTAGACTTAAACCATTCCCTTCTTTTCATAAAAAAAGATTTTGATAATCTTGAATGAATGTGATTATTGCTGGAATTCATGTCAACTGTCTGTGCATGTCAGCTCTTCAGCATGTCCATTACACGAAAACAAATATTTTGATGTTTTTCGTTATTCAAAATTTCTTCCATATTTACCGTTTATACTAATTTTGTTACTATAAAATGAAATGATTCATACATTTCGTCTATTCTCATTCCAGTTTGTTCTCTCACTCTTCATCTTCTTCTTTTTCTTCTCTCGTATGCTTCCCTATCATTTCGTTTGATATCTGATTCTTCTACATTCCACTCAGTTCAATTGTCTACTTCAGTCAAATCGAATCCTTTCTAACTCTATCTCTTCCAAATACAACCAAAAGATTCCCATGATCTTCTTTGATCGTATTTGAAGATTTATGAGAATTTTTCTCTGTATTTCCTTCATTTTTTAAAAGATATGCTTATTAACCAAATAGTTGCTCTTCCCACGATATCTTCATACTTGAACTCATATCTATTCTGACATATTGTCATCTTAAAACCTCTCTGTCATTTCTCTGCACTTTACATGCTTTACTGTCGATTTTATCTTTCAATCTCAATAATCGAATGTTTTCGTCATTGATTTGTAGCTGTAGGCTTGATATGTAAGAAGATTTTAAAGGACATCCCTTTTTAGAGTTCATCGTTTACCTTGAGATCATTGTCATTCATTTTTCTGAATTGAAATGTATAATAACGTAAGGAAACTGCTAAACAACTTACTTTGCTTCTATTTCTAAATATTGTAGCCGCGGCCTAGTTGTAGTAAAGAGACAATCACAATAGATACTGCAATTCCATTTCACCAGCATAAGCCACCACATGTTCCAGCTGGGTATGGAATTCCAAAAGATACTGTCAATCCGGAGATCAAAGCTCGGTAAAAAAAACATATATATGAAAGCTGTTTATACGTTTTTTTAAAAAACAATTTTCAGTCTCGATTATGCTCCACCCAGAGTAAATTCTCTGAACTTTCCACCACGTAACAGCTTACTGCCATCTCCAACAAATAGTTTTAATTCTTGGGCTGGTAAGCCAACATCATTCAATGAATTGCAATTCACACCACGCATCGTAATCAGGTAAGAATCATAGTCAGTGATCTATTTTTAATTTTTAAGGAGTTACAGTCCTCCCGTTGATTCGGAAACTATTTTGCCTTTACCACCAAGAAGAACCCATCGAAAGAGCTTATGTACCGCAATCGCCTTAGCAGCAGTTATAACATCTATTGTGACAATATTAATAGCTCTGCTCATATTCAGCGAGTGATCACATTAATTACTTCAAAATCATCATTACATATACCGGATTTCATGTTTTTCTTTTTGACAAAATAAATTCATTGCAACAGCACGTAACTTGATTAATCGAAAACGAGAAATACTAAAAGCCACACAACATACAACCGCTCTTGACGCGTCATCCGAAAAGAAATAGTTCTCATATGCAAATTTTCGGCGCACAAAGCTAAGTGTCCAAGAATTGTCATATATTCGCATTTCCGCTTTCATTTTTGATATTAATGTTTTGAAGTGCAATTAAAGTACAATCAATTAATTTAGTCAGGATGTTGCGAGTATGGGGGCGCATAATCAAGTTAAATATATGACTTTGTATTGCGGATTGTAAAATTAAAATTCAAAAGAGCGAGGATTTTATAAATTTCCAGGGTAATTTTATTCATATTCCCATCATGACAGCACAAAATACCAACAATTCTCCGGAAATCTTATTAATTTTGATATGGAATCTCTTATTTACAGTATGAGACACGTATAGTTTCATCGTCTTCGCTGTCGCTACTGTCGTATTTGGTGGCAAATTCAGCGAAAATAGCATCGAAAATAGACTGAGGTGGTTTCTCCACATTCTCTTCGAGTTTTTCCTTTTCCTCAACTACTTTTTCTTCTTCAACAGGAATTGGATTTCGTCTTCTGAAGCAGGATAAGTAATATAAGAAAGATATCTTGAATGTACCTATGGAATACTTCCATAGTAGTATTTGGTAATCCTAGATTGACAAGACTGTCACTCTTGGCAACCTTCTGAAGATGAGGACAACCAACAATAGTAGATCCAGGATACGGATGCGGAACATTAAATCTCTTCGCTAGTAAACTGTCCGGATGCCAGTCATAGGTGTTTCTCGTTTTTTCACCGAACATTCCGATTTTAACAGCAGCCAATTTATCTTCGTCTTTACGTCCAATCTGAAATACTCAAACGTATTCTCTTTAGGAGGAGAATGACCACACATTTCCACTAGATCCCGTTTCTTTGGTAAATTTATTCTGGAGTAATTCTAGAATAGGTAATGCTAATGAAGACTTTGCAAGTGGTTTAGATCGTGATCGAACTTCTGGCAGCATGCCTCGTTCCTCACTCGTTAATTGAGCTTCGAAATCCTTTTTTTCTGCTTCCCATTCCCAAACGGACATCTCAGCCGGTTGGGTATAAGGTAAACCTGGAAAAAAATGTTTTTCAATCAACCAAAAAGCACCTGCCTCTTCGTAAGTATTTCAAAAATTCTTTAAAGCGCCGTTGCTTCATTGGTTCATGAGGGAAAGCTATTCTATTCTGAAATTATACTTTTTTCATCCGAACATTACATGTTTGCAGTCATACCATGTCACCACTACTCTTCTCTTCACTTTGTATAAGCTCTTCATCGGTCATATCCCAACGACTTCGATGTTTTTCTTTCGATCTGTGTTTCGATGACTCAAGGTTTTTACGATCTTTACTTCCAACTAGTTCCATAACTGTTGTACGATCTTCACCCAATAATCTGAATCTTTTGTTTAATGGAATGAAACAGTTAAATGACGTACCTAGCCCTCTGAACAACACTTAGTTGTTTCATAGCATTTTGAATATTCTGGGGAAGTTTCGCTGTATCTATTGCCTCTACCTTATGATGTGCCCTGAAGTTAGGTGGAAGTTTGGGAGCAGGATAGAACTTCCTTGAATTTAATCTCTAAAACACAGAACAATCTAATAAATATAGTGAACTGAAAAAAACTATACACTAGGCATTTCTTGGAAAGATGCATCAACCTCAGGAGCATCAACATTTTGAGCTGGACCCCCGATAGCAAAGTCATATTGAGTTAAATCACAATTTGTATAAACACTCTCATCGTCCTTTTCGAAGACACCAACCCCAAAAGCCTATATAAAACGATTTCAAAGTCTTTAATTTAGTATAAACTTCACACCTGTCCTCTGATTCCTTTTGATTTAGATTTCAATTTTAAACTTGCTTCTAACTTTCCGTATCTAAGCAAATTCATGAATGATTTTCAAAGTTGGTAATATCTTACCCTTCGTCAAGAACAGTGGTTTCTCTCAAACCTTTATATCCCAAACCAGATTGACCTTCCATTGGTTTGAGATGCTGCACCAATTCATCCTCTAATGCTAACTGATAACCAGGGGCGACCTTAGAAGCTTGTTGTCGATCAAACTCAGCTTCCTTGGTTGTTCCTCCTAAAGAAAAATTATATCATAAAATTTACTTCATCCTATGATTTACCGCGTTCTCTGATCTGACGATTAGTTGCTAAACCGACTCCTCGACCTTCTCTCCAACCCATAGCTTTTAGCATTCGAATTCCAATTGATTCCCTATGATTCATTTTTTATTGTCGCCAATTCACATTTCAACTAACTGAGTAGGTCGAACCATCGTCTCAATATGATCAGTCAGAGACGCCACTGTGCTAGGCTCATGTTCCCATGCAAAACGTCTTTTCTGATTTGTAGAGGGTGCAGAGGAAGAAGAAGCTCCACCAAAATCTCGAGACTTCTGGATTTTACGAGCGGAGAAACCGAATTCACCCAAATCCTCTTCGTCCATAATATCTTCCGGTCTCATCTGATTCATCATAGATCTTTCGCCCCGGGACGATCTGAATTCTTGTGGAGTCCATCCTTAAAACCAATGTTCAGAGATAAGCCTATTGAAGGAGTTATATAAACCTTCTTTAGTTCCTACAGTATTGAAATAACCAGCAGAGAATCCTCCAGTGAAAGCTCCATGAAATCTACGTCTACCGTTATCATCGGTAGCTATTTGGTCTTGTATGGCCGTAGGTTTTCGTGGAACACCAACTTCATTCAATAAATATGTATTATATCAAAGATAATAGTTCTTACTTGTGTCTTCATCTAAAGCCTCAAATTCTGTACCATATAAGGCAAGACTTGACATCTAAAACTTTCATACTTGTTGTCATATACTTTAAATTTTCAAAATATTCTAATAGGGACAAAACCATATAAGAGTTGAACTGCATTGATTTAGATATTTACTTATCGAATACACATAACTTTAATCCTACATGACTATAAATAAAAATTTGAACCGTTTGAATATTTTATCTACTTGTTAACTTTGTTGAAGTATTCCTTGCTGGAAGCAACACCAGGCTTGATAGTTGGAGCATCATCCTTCCAGTCAGCAGGGCACACTTCTCCATGCTTTTCAAAGTATTGGAATGCTTTAAGAACACGTAAAGTTTCATCAACAGAACGTCCGACAGGCAAGTCGTTGCAAGTTGTATGTCTAACAACACCATTTGGATCGATGATGAACAATCCGCGGTAAGAAAGACCAGCTTCCTTTAAGGCGAAAAGGTAATTTAACGAGTTTGTGAAAAACTGTGCAAACCTGATCTAATACTCCAAAACTCTCAGCAATCTTCTTGTTGAAATCAGCAAGAACTGGGATGTTCATGTCACCTAATCCTCCATCTTTACGTGGAGTTTGGGTCCATGCCAAATGGGAGAAGTGGGAATCACAAGAGCAGGCAACAATTTCGCATCCAAGCTTCTTGAACTCCTCAGCTCTATCGCTGAAGGCGATAATCTCGGTTGGGCATACAAAGGTGAAATCCAAAGGATAGAAGAAGAAAACGAGCCACTTTCCCTTGTAATCAGCAGCAGAGATACCCTATACCATTTTAATTTAACTCCATTAAATTACCTTAACACACCTTGAAGTCACCATCAACAACGGCGGTTCCCTTGAAGTCTGGAAGAGCGCTCTTTGGTCCAAGAGGACGAAGTTGAGCCAAGGCTGGAGTTTTTGAAATTTGACGAACAGCGGTTACAGCGTGAGCTGATTGGCTTACGGCACGAAGAGCACTACGAAGCATTCTGAATCGTTCTTAGTAAAAACGAGAAATTGCTTCATAAAACTGATAATAAGGCGTTAAACGCAAAGAAACTTCAAAAACATATAGAATAGTCCCTTATTCGTGAAAAAGACAAGTACAATCTTGTGATACTTCATGAGGGAGGATCAATGAGAACATCAACGATTAAATTAAGTTTAACAGTATGAATAACGAAAACAGGTGATGGTTGAACTGTGGAAACACTCCAGGCGGAGAAGATCAAAGTTGGGTAAAATATATAAATTTAAATGATCCTGGTATGTCGGTACATGGAATAGATTTTTAACGCTTTCCGGCCTTCTTGGGTGGTTTGACGAAGCACCAGCTGACGGCGATTTCTTGACCGAGAAGGTCAGAGTTGTTCAAATTTTCAATAGCCGCAGAAGCTTCCTGTAAATTTATTTAGTGAAGAATATTAAAAAACATTTAAAAAAAATAAAAACAATACCTTCTGAGTTTCGTACTCTACAAGGGCATATCCCTTCAAGTAACCAGTTCGTCTATCCAAGTTGAGATGAATACTCTTGATCTCTCCAAAATCGGCAAACTTATCATGGAGATCCTCTTCAGTGGCTTCTTCATGGATATTGGTAACAAATACGATCCATCCCTAATAAAAAAGTTAGGACACACATTAGAAATAACAAATACCTCAACAGATCTCATTGGTCCTGATCCAGCTGAATCAGCTCCTTCTACAACATCATAAATGATCCTATCAGCTCTAGCACGAGGTTGTCCTAATCCACGACCCTTCGACTTGGAAGCACCAGCGGCGATGTTGTCGTCATTTTCCATCTCAATATCGACATCAATAGACTCAGCCATGGTACTGATCTGAAATTTTCATTTATTTACACATCGATAATGAGAAAATCAAAAAATGCAAAGCCACATGCCCTTAGAAGGGAGGGCTCTACCGAGATACAAGAACTGCGAATACACAAGAAAATATACAAATTCAATAAATATGAACAGTGAGTAAGACCGGTAACAAAATTTAAAAATTAAATCCTCCTCCGACAAGACGTCGCATTCGACGAGTATTACGATCTTGGTCACGCATTTTCTTTTCAATTTCAGCGTCAGTTAATGTTTCAAGGAACGGTCCCCACTGATCAGATTCCGCAGGATTTCTAAAACATGTTCATGATTTTAATTTTGAATTGACAATCTCAAAACTGACCTAAATGGGCACTCAACAGTTGGTTGTGGGCTTTCTGAAAAAGCATAGGTTCGTTGGTTCCATTGAAGCTGTCCACGTATAGAGTATGCAATAGCAGAGGCGAATTCTCCACCTAAACCAAGTTCACTACAGATCGACCTGGCAAAGTCTTCAGGATTATTATTAGGTTCAGACATATCCCATCTAAATAGAAACAAATAGTTAGCTTTGCATGGTTAAGGGAAACATACTCGAACTGATCTACTAAACTTTGATTTCCAACATTAATATTGAGCTTAAGAATTGCCCGTTGGTCAGAAACATTATTGTCGAGTGGTGGAGCTTCAGTGGCAGCTTCGAGCTTAAATAATATTGGTAATAAACAGTAATCTTTTGATTGAAAACCTGCTGATGTATGGCGGCAGCAATGGCAGGTTGGAAATTATTGGAAGGCAAATCGAGATCTTCACAAAGAATTTCAGCAACCTTGAGAAGAAAAAACAATAAATAAACAAACAAAGGTTAGTAATGAACCTGATCAGGAGTAATAAGCTTTTCGTTTCTATTGATACAAAAGGTATCTCTTAACTTAACACCTTCCAGTTCCATATCCAAGCGAATAGGAACGAGATCTTCTGGATTATCAGCGTTTTCGGCAACACTGAACAAACGATAACAAAATTTAAAAAAAAAGAAAATATTACCGCTTAGCCAATTCTAAATCTTCAGCACTATATGCCACATCTCTAAGTTTAACGCGACCTCTGGAATGTGCAAGCGGGTAAGAGCATGGAACAGATTCCAAATGATGTGATCCACTGGTGACCTATATATGGTTTAGCATGTATATATTGACTAATAATGACATACCTGCTGCCCTGCCCAAGCTCCACCTTGTTGTGGTTTTCCACCCTTTGCGGGAGTTTGATCAACGCGAGGTTGAGAAGGAGCGGCTCCAGCAGCTCTATATTTTTCCTCTTGTCCGTTTAACAGTTCATCAATTTCGTGAGCTTTAACAAGCCTAACAATAGAAACAAATTTAAAATAAAAACAAAAAAGCAATAATACATGATATTCGTATGCATAAAAGCCTGAGACAACGCCAACTGCTTGAGTTTCTCTTTGTCTTCTTGAGTAGCTACTTTCCTCCATAACACGGGATATTTTTTATATAGAGTTCCTCTATGAAGTTTGAGATAAGCTCCTATCTCCGCTCCTACAAGATGAAGAAATAAGTTTTAATACACATGATGAAAATTTACCTATGTAATAACGTTCTCCTGAATCTTCCAGAGTAAAAGAATGTGGCCGAGGGCCATAGGTAGGTCCAACAACAGTCATTCTATAATCCGACACAAGATATACAACAAATTATACAAATCAGGATAAATCTGGATGTTTCTAATAAAACACAAGCAGAAACAATACTATATGAACAAAAAGAGCAAGCAAATACTTATATATCGTTGAAATTATAGCAAAAATTACAAGAAAAAATTGAAAATCTAATTTTCGAAACAAAAATCTATCTCAAAAACCCAATGACGCGCAATACTTTAACCAAGCGAGGCGGTCAGCGGGAATTTGAACAAATTTCGCATTGGAGCGCGTTATGAACTAGACCGTGACAATCATAATAGATATTAGAGTTTATTTTATATTGTAACAAATAACAAAAACAGTAAACAATAGATTTTCGTTAATTCTATGAAAATCAACGATTTAGCAGTTACGTAAACGCAAAAGCATCTTTCAAAAAATCTTCCATAGCCGTCCTTGATGTTAATTCATTAAATACTCTTCTTTGAGTTGGAGAAAATTGATATCGGGTCATATATATAAGGTGCTGATGGAATAACTGAGTAGAAAGCCCTAATTTTGATGTAATATCAATCTGAAACAATTTAGAACATTACCAAATTTCGATTTTAACATACGAAATCATTCACACATTCTGCAGGAGTATGGTCAAACCCGGCAAATAATGCTGGATTATATAAAAGTCCATTGGCCGACATTAGTCCTACGATTACTTTTGAATATGTCATTTTAAATTGAAACAAACCATCAACTCCGGTTCTTTCGGCGATTTCTAAAGCTTGGCTCCTAGTTGTTATGTCTCCATTCGCAATGATGGGAACACTGACAGAATCCTTTAATATTGTTTCTGGTTAAATTAAATAAACTGAGACCTAAGCATACTTTCACTATTCGAATAGCATCATAATCTACGGGTTCGGCTCTCTGATGCGGTGTGCGACCATGAACAGTTAAATGAGTAACTCCAGCCTTTTCAGCCTACAAATAACCTAATATGAATATGAAAAACGTAGAAGTAATTACTTTTCTACAAAGATCAATTGTTCTCTCAAGAGGGTACTGAACACGAATTTTTAAAGACACCTGTGAAAAAAAGAAATAAAAAATATTAATTATTAATTACAAACTGAATAATTTGGATCATTAACAGCCTCTTTGGTTTGTCTAACAATATCAGCTAGTAATTCGGGTTTATTGAGTAAAAAACTACCAAATCCTCTGGCTCGAACATCCCCTTTCGGACATCCACAATTTAGATCTACACCAGTGGAATGTCTTTAAGAATATTTTCAATTTGAGTACTATTTCAATAGACAAACTTGTAAACTACTTGAGCTGCAGAAGCAAAAATGAATGGATCATCAGCAGCAAACTGTACAATTAGTGGTTTGTCACCTTAAAAAAATTAAAATACGACACATCTTATGAATTTTTAATAAAGAAGTTTGCCACGTTTCAATTTACTTCGTCTATGACTTGTTATGTTTTATTGTTAAAATTACAAGAATGCAACCGCTCCAAATCAAAGAGAAAAAAGAAAGAAATTTCAAACTTTTATCAACATTATTACGTCAAGTTATCTAAGTTGAAAGACTGAACTATTTCAAAAAAGATAAGAAATTTATGATATAACTAACTTGGAATTGTTGTGAATTCGCTTTTTCTACAATAATCTGATTCTAAAAAATTTTTGGCATAAATCATAGGTGTATAACAACAATCAACATCATACTTGCGAACTAATTCTCGGAATGGTAGTCTATTGAATTAAAAATAAAGTAATAATAATATATATTGAACTTACTTTGAATATCGAACCATGGGAGCTAAATAAAATAATGGCCTATCCTTTATTTCTTTTATGGATTTATCGCACACATCTTTAACATCTGAGCTATCCATATTGAATATAAATATGGCTTTAAGGCAAAATGATTTAATAGCCGAAGGCAAAAGTCTGAAGATTAAACAGGTACTGTATAGAAGTTCGAGTTTTTTTGCGTACTTCACGTATTTGACTTTTACTTTCTGAATTAAGGTCTTGTATATTATGAATAATTCGCTAATTTAATCTAATAAAAGCCAAAAATAGAAATAAAAACATCAAAAAACTTATCGGAGGCATCAGTTTTATGATTTTTCTCTTACAGTTTTGAATGTGATAGCATTATTACGCTGTTAGCCGCTTGCAAATTTTTCTCTGTTTCTCTCGAACAAATCTTATTTCATTCTGCAAATTTGAACACCTTTGTGCTTTCGAAATCTTTGCCGACTATTCGAACTACTACCATCTCACTTGTTGTAATCTTTCCATCTGCATCTCATGACCAAAGGGCTTGGCTTTTGTAGGGGCATAAAACGTCTTTTCTCCGAAGAATCCTGTTCGGATCCTAATGTAATCGATTGTATGGATTCTGGACTGTTTCTGTCTTGTTTATAGCTGTTTCCTAGATATTCTCTCCTGGTATATTTCATCGAAAGAAAGCATTTGTCCAGTCTCCGGAAGCTTAATATTCCTAAGTTTACTATTAGCCTAGCTAAATCATTTTAATAACTGTTAATTAATGATTTCTTTTCTATTTTGTTCAATTATAAGACAGAGACCTCCTTCTTGAAGATTCACAGTTTTTATAACCAGACCCTACATGTAGTGATGTCGTTCTTTCACCATGACCCCAAAATTGGACAAATGCGACGTTGTCTTACCTTTGATCGATTTTTCTTTAATTGTATACAGTTACTATTAATTCATTATAATATTAACTTCAAAGCAATTGAACTATCAATAACATGATACAGTTTCTTTTAATTTTTTCAAATTTACTTTCTCGTGTTTATATTTACTTTATAATTATCTTATTAAGTGGTACCAGTTCATGTGACCATCATCATCATGATGTTGATGATAATATGTTAAACCTTGTCACTTATCTAAGTGTTGAATGATCATTTTTTTGAATGTTCAGACATTCTTTTGCAATAGATTTCAATATTCTTAATGGATGACAAGTCTTTTTCGAAGTCATTACGCATGTTTCTTTATCTATGCAACTTTTCTTCCGAATTTCGCAAGGCTGCGACGATGACGATCTATCCATCTTAGCATATCCCAACGTTCTAGATAATTCTCCCTTTTCGCATACGTGTCTCTAGCATAAGCGACCTTTTTTATATTCAGTTCCGATACGCAGTTTGGCTCTAATTCAGAAGCGGGTTTCATTCATCCAATCACAGTTAGGTGACAAGACTTCTGAAGAGAGAATATGAATTCGTGAGAGAAAAGTAAGGGGTCATCTTGAAAAATGAATGCGCAATCGCGCTACTTACAACCCCACAACCACCTTCCTACTTCGGGCTAGAAATCGATCGAGGATCTTTCCATATATCGTCAAACCGGAATTCTTTTTCATCTTTTGGTGCATACATTTACGTTGTTTCGGGTTCATCACTCATGCTCATCCTCATGTTTCCAGAAATATAAACGAGTATGGTATGTGTTAGTTTTTTTAGTAGTTTCAACAGACAACCCACCTTAGCATCACTTTGATATAAACTCCGGTCAACTGTCATTGTCTAGTTCATGACAATCAGTGATCTCTCCCATTTTATACTTATACTACTTGTTTTTGTCTTTTCATGAGTTCGTTTCGACTTTCGATGTTTTTTTTTGGAAAATTGCGCACTCAATAAGGTAATTCCTTATCTCTATCCATCGTGATTCTTATTCATTCTCACCTATTTTAAAATTGTTATCAGTTCATTCATTTATTAAGCTTTTCACATATTCTTTCATAAATTGGAAAGGTTATATCATATATTTAACCAAGTTTCTTTTCTAACATATTCTTTACAATATTTTCAAAAAAAAAACAAAACAACAACAACAACAAAAGAAATATTGGCATCGGGAAAAATTGAAACATGTTATCAGATTTTTTTTTATAATTTCAATATTGTTAGTTGAAGAAGGTAGAGTGTGTAAATTCGTTTTTTTTACAATTGTTGAGTCCATTGATTGTCTCGTGCCTTGATTACACCTGTTTTCAACTTTTATTTTTGATAATTGAAGTTTTATTTA
The DNA here is from genome assembly GCA_964057225.1 of Auanema rhodensis. NCBI lineage: Eukaryota > Metazoa > Nematoda > Chromadorea > Rhabditida > Rhabditidae > Auanema > Auanema rhodense. The sequence goes on from OZ059895.1 coordinate 15,380,084, forward strand.
GATTAATGAAGAGACTATTATCATATTCCGTTTGTTAGAATGCTAATACTAAGAATATTAATAAGTGTTTGTTTATTCAATCGACCTCTCTCCGTTTCCGGATCTGCTATTGAGCACAAGGTTGGACTCTCTGTACTTTATCCGGAATTTCAAATTTTGATCTTTTCTTTTAGTGGGTGTCTTGGGATGGAACAGGTGATTCTCTTGAAGATCTTCCCGTATTACACACGGCATTTGTTCAAACAGGTTTGTTGTCTTTTGTCAAACAATTACCGAAAACCGTTTGCGTCATGTTGTTATTTCATTCCGTCTCGAGATCATCTGTAAATTTCGGAATTTAGGGGAAGAGCTTCATTACTTTAGCGAATCCACTAGATATGAAGCTGATCTCTTCGTGGGACATCGTGCTCAAGAAGGGGATCCTGGACAATCTCAGTAATATTCTTTCGATATCACCGCTAAAACCTCGTTATAAATTTCAGTTACAAAGAAAGAATATTCACAGTCCGAAAGTTGGCGGGGGAAGATTCTATGCCTCTAGAGTTCGATCCGCCATTTATGTATTTCGGTGAAAGGTACGTAGTACAGTAATCACATTCACAAATCTTCGGAAGCCAATTAAACGATTTCTTTTGCAGCGCAGTCGGTGTTCCCTTACGAAGACGCGTATATCTTCGGAGCAAATTGAATAAGGTTGTGGTGCTTGATACGGTTATGGGTGAAACTGTGGATTTTCACGCTAGCTTCTTCGATGTTATGGTGAGATGACAAGTAGAGATATACTCAAAACATCGTCTCGCTTTCAGGAATTAGAACCTTTGGGTACGACCTCTTTCGAAGTAGCATTCTTACCTCGAGAAGAGGGCAAAGTTACAGCAACATTATCAATTCATACTTCTGCTGGCTTGTATATCTATGAAGTCAGCGGATATGCATCATCCAACCCATACAGAATAACGCCCTTTGTGGGTAATCGTATACCCTACAATGGAACTGTTGTAAAGGAAATCACTTTGCATAATCCCCATCCAAAAACATTCCGTGTTAAAGAAGTTAGTTCGAACTGCGTATAATGTGCTCAACAATAATCTCTTTCAGCTTATGTCATCGGGTGGGCATGTACATGCTGAACTTGCATATGATATTGACCCTCTGGTAGCAGGAGAGCCAGTTCAATATTGGGTTAGGATTATAAGCTTTTCTGACTTATCTGCGTTTTTTCAGGACATACGACCTTATCAAACGAAAACTGTAGGTAAAGCAGTTGTTGTAGGACATTTGCTTGAGAATAACACGGCTTTTGTCAGAGTTAACGGAGTTTTACTTGATGATAAAGGGTAAGACAGAAATTCTTTTAAATTTTAAAATTATTCTCCTATCCTCAGAAATGAAAGCAATATCAGTAATTTGGTATTCCCTATACCATATGAAGTCACAAAGAAAAAGGGCGTTTTTACTACGAAAGATATTCTAGATTTTGGACTTCTGAAGTAAGATCTTCGGTCTCCTCATAATTAATTGCAATATACTCTTTGTTGCAGGCGAGGCGTCCGTTCTCAACCTCAGTTCTTCTCTGTTTACCATTATGGTTTTGATGGCCGGTTAGAATTTGAGGTATTAATGACTTCAGTATTCGTTCTTTGAATCCTTACATGTCTCAGACTCTATACGTAGAAAAGGGAGATGCTACTGGTATTTATATGGAATTTGCATCGAACCCGCCTATTGCTGTACATCCTGGAAAGCATCCTAACGAACCAGGTTTTATTTTTGTTTCAATTCCTTTAACTTCCGCCTTTTTGCAGGAAAACCGGTTAATCTGGTGAAAGTGCTTTTCGACGCATCACGAATAACGTTTGAGACTAAGGAGCCCAAAGTTAAGACTTTTACAGGAAGAATTATTGCTGTTAGTCGTGGCGGTAATTACAACGTCACTATTCCATTCCGGGCATCGGTTTTTCAAGGGTGCGACAAGCATAACAGTTGTATTTTTATTGAAACTAGACTTATAGGGGCTTATCTGCTGTAGGAAATGATCTTGCGATTCGTGAGGATGTTAAACCTCCTTACAAGAGGGGAATTCGGTTGAAGAACAAGTTACCCTTTGGTGTGGCTGTTTGGAATATTACCTTATCAGCTGATGCGTTACCGTATTTCACTGTGAGTTTAAGACCTGTTTTCAAGTTTTCAACACTTTTTCATTTTCAGGTGAGACTCTTTGATAGTACCACAGTTATTCCACGAGGCGAAGAGAGATCAGTCTTCTTATTGAAATATAATAAAAAAATTCCGGATGATTTTGGAGTTTCTTTCATTTATGTTGAAACAAATGTGACTCGTTTTAGTGTCCAACTTCAACGATACACTGGTAGAATTAAGGTAAAAACTATTATTTCCTTTTTATTCACTTAATTTTTTAAATTTCAAGGTTGATTTGTTCTCGATTGAACAGGACGCCTTTGACTTTGGCTTGATCTCTCGGAATGATACAAGAACTGTTAGGGTATGCTAATCCAATTAGACTTTTAATCAGTTTTTTTTAACTTTTCAAGTTTGCTATTCGTAATCCTAATTGTGCAACAACAACAGTGCGTAATTTGCAAGTTCCTAATTTGTCAATTTTCCGCCTCTACTTTGTGAATATGTTACCTCTGAATTCTCAAGGTGAACAACTTCCAGCACTTAGTTATCGAGAATGGGAACAGGTAATCATCGAGCGAGTTATGAATATTATTGACCAAACAAAATGCTTAGGGAAATGATCTAGAGATACCACCTGATCAGTCTGCTCTCTTTGATTTGGAATTAAGAGCACCGTTTGATGGTGTAGAGCATAAAGGAGACATGGTCATATCAACGGATTTAGAAAGTAAATTGTTTCCAGTAGTTTATGAAATCGGGGAAGGAAAGCTATTTACCTTCCCTGATGTTCTATCTTTTGGACCCACTCATCCTGGACGAGTAGTTTATCGTAATATTCATGTATGTGTACTAGTATCTCTTGATAATCTTTAAATTTATGAAATTCAGATTTTCAACTCGTTTACCGAAGATATGAATGTGACTAGATTATCAACATTATCCAAAGATTCCAATGCTTTCTTCGAAACATTAGATTCCACTAATCCCCCTCTTCTGCGATCTGGCAGACTCACCAACTTAGGTATGTGTACAAATGGCTGAAACAATTGTATGCCTCAATTTAGGTCGTATAATGTATATGCCTGAAGCTCCTTGCTCTCACCCATATTGCTATTTAGGATTAGACTTGAAATCTACAGGTATTTTATTTTACTTTCTCGTATTTCACGTTTATGCTAATAGTGCGTGGCGTAAAGCCATATTTTATTTTATTTTAAGTTGCACTTCAACGCTAAGCGGTTGTTTTCATTCTGGTCTGCAACCGGTTTTATCTTTTTTGTTTCAGATGGTCAATGGTTTGTTCACGGTTTAACTTTGCCTGCAAATTTGGCTGAAGTTGACAGCTATCTCTACAAGAAGCAAAGAGGGAAGTTCGATAGCTTAGTTAAAGAAGGCAAAAACATCATCAACACTACAATAGTAGTTGATACGGATAAAGCAAAAAATATCAAGGTTTTTTTGAATTATTTAACATGTTTATATTTGAAATAATGATAGATCGCTGCAACAGCGGAAATGGTTTGGCCTCGCTTGTTAACTCGCAACTCGGTACACTTTCCATTGACAGCTTTAGGGAATTTTACAGTATATTACATATGAGCATGATAATTAAATAATATTTAACCATTTAGATTGTTAATTTAACTCTGTCAAATCCTACGGCTCTACCAATTGCTGTTCAAGTTATACCCCTTGTAATTTATCCAGACGCTGAAGCTGCCGTGGAATTTTTCAAGGATCACCTGCTTACGCCTTTAACATCAAATGTATTGTTTTATTGGTACAATTTTGAATTTCAAAATGATTTTTAAGGTTGAAATGAATGAAACATTGATGTTTTCATTACGAGATACCGAACTTTTCACTTTGAAAAAAGATAGTCCTGTGCCCAAGTTACGAGAAGAATTGGAAGCAGTTGTAGGCCAGAATGTTCCTAGGTACCCCGATTTATCATTTCAGGAAATAATTAACGTTTTATAGATTCACTCTTTCGTTATTGCTCAAACCTCATCAAAAAGTTCGCTTACGCTTAGGTTTTCTACCAACTGATTATGTACTTCGATCTTCTCTTCTGTTAATAAGGTGAATATAATCATATTTTATCTGTTTTTATATTTAATATTTCAGAAATAATTTAACTATTATTGAACCTGTTGTGCTATATGGTCGAGGAGCTAGAATTGATATGAAAATAGAAGATATAGAATCTCGATCTAAAAAGCCTTTGCTATTTGAAATTCGTCATGACCATCTGTCTGACTGTAATAATCCTAAACGTGAGTACCATAAAATACTTCTAAAAATATTTTTTGTTTTTGTTCAGGGCTAATGCATAAGCTCAGCTCAACATTAACGGTACGTCGTCCGTTTTCCGTGTCCAACACAGGGGAAGTACCATTTACTGTTGTCAGTATGAGCATTAATGGAATTCCATGTGAAAACCGTGGGTTCCGGATTCTCAACTGTTATCCATTCCGGTTACAGCCCAATGAATCCTATGCTCTGGAAGTAGCGTACGTTATAATTTTTTTTCCTTCTTTATTTATTCTCATTTAAGGTATACACCTGATTTTCTAACTACAACGAATGAAGCTGATCTCCAGCTCTATATGCACATGAACGGAAGCTCCTGGTCATTCCCATTAGCTGCTACGGTTCCTAGCGATATGATGTCACGTTGTCATCGAGCTCTTCCTCGTCCACCTTTCGAAAATCTGATGTATTATAGCTGCGTTACTGCTCTAATGTAAGTTTACACTTCTTAATGATGCTTTACATCTGTATGCTTTGCAGATTCTGTCTTGTATGTGTACTTGCGTGTGCATACTTGGAAGGTGATCGAGCTATAACTTGTGCCATTCGTGAACAACACACAAGAACTGTCGTTTTCGATTTACGCGGTGTTGATCGCCCTAAACCGAAAGAACAAAGAACATTTGGTAGGATAAGATTTTTTTTGATCATTGGTGATTTAAAAAATGTTCCAGACTTCTATGACTATGCTTGGCCTTCACAAATAACACCATCGCCTAATGCTTCAGTGTTTACACATGCATTCTTTGGAATTGCCAATGTAATAGTTATGTGTCTTCACTACTTCAGAAGGTCTTTCTTAGCATTGAAAATGGATAATCATCTTCGAACAGCTATGGTACGTGCTGTAATACAATTTTTGGTCAACTGCCTTTTATTTTCAGAAGAGTAGGGAGATGAACAGAGAGCAGAATCTTCAAAAGATCAGAGGTAATAAGAAAGGTGGTCACGATAATGATAAGTCTAATCCTGATCATAATAAGGACAAAGGAAAGGATAAGAAAGGTAAATCCTAAGCTCTAGCATTAGGCTTAACTTGTAATTCATATACAGATCAAGATAAATCAGCCAAAAATAAAACTGGCTCTCAGCTTCAATCACAACAATCGCAACAGCAATCTTCTAGTGCTCAACTGCCGAAAAGGACCCAGAACAATAACAAACTTACGTAAGATGAAGCATAATATTTCCGTATTTCATATTTTTTCTAATATTTAGTGCCAAGCTTTCTGTTTCTCCCAAGCCCGTTCTAGTTAATAAGACAAATCAGACAAAGGGAGTGAATAAGGAGAAGGAGCCTCAACGAAAGAAGAGTTCAGCCAACTCCGATAATGAGAGAAGAATCCTTAAGACTGAACAGCTTATGGATGGAACAGCTGGCCCTGACCGTAAGCGAGAGAATGTAGCTACTAAGAAACAAGCACAGAAAAGTATTACTTATTAATCACTTGCTGATTACAAAATTAAAATTTCAGATACTCGCTTACAAAATGCGAAGGCTAAAAACTTGCCACCTCTGGAAATTCCTTCTGCGGAAGCTCATTCATCCATCTCAGTTTCTATACCAGATTCATTCGATGTTGCACAACAAGAATCGTTGTCACCTGATTCTCTCCAACCAACAACCCCAACTCCATCACTTGCGTCAACATTCAGCAGAAGCTACTTACCTGTAAGTTTTTCTTTTTTTTGTGGCATTCATTTTTTTATATTCAGCATCATTCATCATCAACTAGCACTGCTACTAGCCGAGATCATTCGGTGTCACGTCCAACTGCTGGCAGAGTCAGAAGTCCCAGTGAAGGAGAGATGAGTATCGCCAGTGAATTCAGCGAAGCTCCCGTCTGGATGGATGAAAGTGTTGATATTGGTATGTTATCATGTCATATTTTCTTTAAAATGCTTGATTTATAGCCAACGGTGATGAGGACTTCAGCGCATTTGGAGCTGCTTCAAATATGCTCACCAGCGGCTCCGAACTCAACGACGCACCTTCTCTGCAAGATCGAAAGAAGAAAAAGAAGAAACGCGCTGAAAAGGAAAAAGAACCGAAACCTCAAGTTCCAAGCGATCCCATACCTCAAGCTTATCTACCTCCATTCCAACCTGGAGTATCCCCTGTTGCAATTGATCCACAGCTTATGCAACAGCTGAGTGCCGACTATCAAGCCTTAGTTGATAGTCAAAAGATAGCTCCTTTGGATTTCAATCTCTTAGAGCCATTCTATGGTCACCTAATGCCTAATGCTTCAACTGTATGTCATTGTTTTATTCTTTATTATCCTTATATTCTATTTACAGACATCTGATCCATGGAATCTAGGTGCGCCTGGTAGCTCATCTTGGACGACTCCAACTACTAACTGGCTGGATTTAACATCTCTGATGGGCAGTTCGATATCTACAACTCCATCTACCAATACTGGGCCATCTACATCCACGGCCGGACTTCCAACTGCTGAACCTCTCCTTGATCCTGTGACCGAGTCTTCATATAATCCTCTAACTTGGGAAGCTCCTGGAGCTAACCCATTTTTGAGTGGATCTATGTTTTCCGGTAGTGACTTCAACCTCTGGTCATCTGTCTCAAATACTGTTCCTGAAAACAATTCCAACTGGGGATACGAACACCTAGACGATGATGATGACGAAAATGACAACAAAACACCAGAAGAATCAAATTAGAACTGTTTTTTTTTTACAAAAATTCAAAATCATCTTTCGTATCTCACATTGGTCAATCAATCAATCACCTAACCTAGCTTAGCCTTTTAAGGTATTTATGAAATCCTGTGATTGAAGATTTTTAACATCTCAAGTCACTTATTCCATCCCGGCCATAGTTTCCTTGTTGTTATATTAAATCTGTTATTTGAAAAAACATTTCTTATTCTAGAAAGAGAATTATTTTTGTTGAAGAAGTCAAAGTTGAAACATGGTTGGCTTCTTCAAATATGAATTTTAACGTAAATATATTGTCATAATTGAGAAAAAAAATGAAAAATTTAAGATTTAACATCAACATTTGATGTTAATGAAGATCAAATATAATACTGGACTTCTTTCTTTTTTAAAACAACACGAACATACACATGAATTCTAATAATGAAAACGATAAAAGTCTTCTCTGGCAAACAGTGAGTAATCAGGATTCTTAACGAATGTGTCGTATCCTAAGACAGAATATATTCTAATGCAGTTATACTCATATACAAACCTAGCGCATCCATTATGGGGGCAAACTTCTGAATGTAATCCAGAAAATCCTTGGAGTAAAAGTCAAACCAGGCTGTTAATGCTGTTAAGTAGATGGGTTGTTTTACTTGTGAAGCAGAAAACTCTTTTCTAAATAGAAAATCTTGAATGGAGAGGTTAATAAAACGTACGGATTCACTATAACTTCCTTGCCAATGAGATCTTCATGATGTAAAACTGTTTCAGAAAAAGGAACTTTCAAGAAATTTAAGATTCTTGCAGCTTCTGATTCAGGCTTCTGGACCAGCCTTTCATAATAAACCTAAAGTTTACATATCCAAGCATGTATTTTTGATTAGAATGATTACCATTAAGCAGGCATCTGCGACATTTCGACACTGCAAAAACATATGTCGAAACTGAGATTCCCACTTCTCAATCATACTATATGGATCTGATAGATTGAATCCAGCTACCGGTACATTGCGTGTTATCATTGAATGTATAACAGCTCGTGGATCTCGAATCATGAAAATGAATCTATAATGATTGAAAAACAGATTGAAATACTAAACTCATTGTGAATTACTTAGCATTGGGGAAAAGTTCTAAAAGGTAAGAGGTATGCATCAACTGGTATGGATCCTTGTTACATATTCTTGAAGCCATTTCGCCATTTTTTGTTATTAACTGCAATAAATGTTTATAATAATAGAACAAGCTTTAAAACAACCGTACATATGTTCATATTAATAGAAAATGAACGCTTTACCAAGGCACGTGGAAATTATGTTTATTTCACGTGGAATAGTTCACGTGGAAAATTAGGCGGGAACACGTCACGCATGCATTACCTCTGTTATGAAAGCGGAAACAGCATCATTGACAGCATGTTTCTTTAACGTGGAGTTTGTTAAGTCACGTGTAGCAGTAGCATGAGCATTTAGCAGTAAAGGTATAAGCATTGTTTCATCACCACTCAAATAAATTTCATAAATTTCATTTCGTAATTTGGACTAACCAACGAATATCTTCATGTGAATCCAGCATAACCCTCATTAATGTTGTTCCTGAGCGTGGCATTCCACCTAATATAGAAGCATTTATCGCCGTAGTGTCACAAAGCCTCACCAACAAAAATGAAATTTTCTGTATCGTTCAAGATACGACGCCCCCATCGACTTGCTTGTTCCTCATTTTGATGTTCTATCTCATTCTTCCATACAGTTAAACGCAATTGTACAAGTTGCTCGAACAGCTTATTTCTGCAAAATCATTGTAATCATCGAAGCTTCTGGTTTTCAGGTTTCAAACTTTCAAAGCGAACATACATCTCAAGTAACAAACCTTTGATATAGTAGATGAACTGAGAATATAACAAAGAATAAAGTAAGAATAACATTGATGGTATAGGTATTGAACCGCATTATCAAATGGAAATGTGAAAAGTCGAACTCATATCGTTTGGTTTCTATTATCTGCTGCTGCTGCTTCAATATTTGAAAATGCTAATTCAATCTCAATTCCAACAGAACTGATTAAAATTCTTTTAAGCATGTTGAACTTGAAAATAAATATTTGTAAAGTATGCGCCAGTGTTTAGACTTTGGATGTCCATAGCTATATTATTGCTTAGAGCTTCTTCTGCTAGTGTGAGCAATAGAGCATTTTGAAGTTGAGTAAGCTTAAGATGAATGCCTTGATTGATAGTTTTCTTGTTTATTCTTATTGAATTCTATGTATTTCCAAGTTTTTAATAAGTTTTTATAATATAATCTAAATGCAAATTGTATTCATGTTGATACATAAGGCGTATACTAAACTATAGTTTAAGCTTTACCTCTATTCAATGTATATGAAAATATGAGTAAAAAAAACATAAACTTTACTATATCCGTATATGATCAAAGCAATTATTATAAATTCGAGATGCAATTTGAAGCAAATTTTTTGTAAAAAAAAAGAATAAAAGAAGAAAATTCAAGAAAAACAAATTTTACAAATGTATATGTATATATGTATCATTAGAATATTGTATATTATAGCAAATATTATATATGAAATATCTATGAATTTATTTGAAAAAACTAGAAAAAGATGACGAATTTGGTATTTTGGTTGACGAATAGTATGAACATCATGTTATGCCAGTATTCAAGTATCATGCTTTTGATTTTGAACAAATTTTGAGATAATGAAGGAGATTGAACGAGAATCTTAGAAACATATTCTGATAAAAGTGAGATGAACAGTTACAATTTGATGTTTTGAGAAATGATTTAACTATTTAAAATCTGGTCAGCCGTTAGTGGATATATTGCTCCGGGCATATTGAAACCGTCCATAGTTGAAGGAATGAGATGTATTGGTCCACTGGATACGGATGAGCGACCACCTAAGGAATTTGTGCGTACTTTTACTGATTTCAATGATCCTGCCTTGTTGTCCAGGCTAGGAAGTACCTACAAAATGGATATTTTTGCACATTACGATGTAATCGTCAGAGAGGGTTTCATGTGCATGAATACCGTCTGCTGAAACTAACATTTTCTGGCATTATTATCGAATAAAGACTATAGCTATGTATGTAGTGTTTAGCGTGAAATACTGCGTGAAAATACAATCAAACACACGGATGGTGAAGCAGGTGTAAGACAGGCCACATTAGACGACTCTCATGTTCTTGCCATCGGAACCATGTGCAACATTATCCACCGAACCCATTTTGGAGCTAGGTGTCGTATATTCGTATTTCTCATCAAATATCTGAAAACGGCGATAAAGCTTAAGAAGTATTTAGTCATGATTCCTAGTGTCAATGGAAGGCAGATTCGTATATAAAGACCTGTAAAGCCAGGACTTGAACGACAACTAAATGCATTAGTTGACTTTAATCTTATATGTATATATATGAATTGTATGAAAAGTAAAGAAGTTGAGAAAAAGAGAGAAAGAGAGAGAAAAAAGAGATAAAAAGAGAGGGTGGGGAGGGGGGGGGGAGACAGATCCAACAAATGCTATTCGAGATTAATGAAAGCGAGATGGTTCAACTAGAATATTTAGACTTGATGCCATCAAATATATCTTATTCACGTTGGCTACTGTATCATTCATTCAGTCAAGTTTAAAAATAAGATGAGCTAAAACGGAAAAAAAAGAAGTTTGTGCTGGAACGATTGTGAATAATAGAAGATTTGAAAAGAACTTGACGATGTTCGTGTAAATGACATAACACCCACACAACCGTTCTGTTCGTCTGTTCCAACGTGTTTTTGTCAATTAATTTCCTCAAATAGAAGATAAACTACCTGTGTAACGTAAAATGAATTAATGAAAAATAATACGAAAACAGTAATCAGACTATCTATTTCAGAATGGCAGAAGAGGATGAGAGAGTTGAGTGAGTAGTACACGATGAGCTTAGCCATGATATAGCAATCACCTGAATATTTCCTCCACCGGGTTGATGACCGATATTATCTTTTGAGCCGACTTTACTTGTAGCATTCCATTCTAGTTTTTCGTGCAAAACCTGCAAAGCAGCAAAAGCTGGTGTGATCAGTGAGATTTCAAACAATAAATTTTAGAAAAATCTATCGTCAAAGTCATAATAAGCTGAAGTGCATAATGACAATCAAAACATAAGAGAATGGGTTGATACACACAATTCACAGTCACTCAACAATCTCAGAACGAGTGTGATAGCCGTGATATATGGTATAGTTAATTATCAAATCATCATATAGTTTATAAAAAACATAAAACGTTCACACGTCATTGTTACCTTCACATTTCCACCGCCAGGCTTATGCTTAGCATTGTCTAACGATCCTACTTTAGATTGAGCACTCCAATTTAATTTTTGATTAGGAATCTGAATATTATTGATGTGAATCAACATGAAATAGAGCAATTCAATAATACTTTCTTATCTGAAAGCTTAGGAGCATGATCAGATTTCGCATCCACACGAGACTTAGCTGTTTCTTTGAAATTTGTTTTGATAGTTTCAATTTTCACATTTCCACCGCCTAAATTAGGTTATGCTGAGAAGGAGTACAAGGATTCAGTGTTCTTATTGTTTATATATATATACATATCATATATTTATGTTATGAATATTTAATTATTTGGAATATAAAACTCTTACCTGGCACGTGATTTGCCTTATCCAAAGATCCAACTTTTGAGGTGGCGTTGTATGTCTTCTTCTCATGAAATATCTCTACATTACCTCCAGTTGGCTTATGAGCAGTAATTGAACCAACTTTACTATAATTATAAATAAATATAGTTAATATAGTTAAATACAGTTCATAGAAGTGAAATACATTTCAATAAATTACCTTTGAACATTTGCATATTTCTTATTTACTTTTGGAGTCGAAGGTAAGCTTCCTATGGCACCTACAATGAATTATCAAAGCTAAATCTGCCCTGTTGACTTTAGTATTACCTGCTTTAGAAACTGAAAACGTACTTGTAGCCGGACTACGTTGCACTGATCGAGCACGTGTTGAGCTATTCGAGACAGGTGGCTTACCGGCAATCCTAATAGATGTTGTGGTCGCCGCAGGCTTGGGCATGGCCCTACAAGTACATACATATGATAAGAAGACACATAGTCTTTGAAATTTCTTTTATTTGTGCGGGAAAGTTATTGAAAAAAAAAGAAAATCTGGATTTCAAATGAAAAAATATTAGAATGAGTTATGGCTGCATCCAAAGTGTTCTTGAAGCTCAAAAATAGAGTATTCACAACGAATCAATAGAGAGCATGAGGCGTGAGAAGACGATGTATCCAAGAAGAATACGGCTTTACGCGCAAAAATGAGAGAAAAGCGTGGCATAAAGAAAGGAAAACGGAAAGATGGAGAAAAGGAAAGAGGCAATAATATTGAAGATGGATGATACCTTGATAACTTGACATTGCGACATGCTTTGACTGCTGTTTCTACAGCCTTTGATGATTTATATAAATACGAAAGAGAGAGAATAGCAAGTGTGAGATAAATATGCGAGCTAGAGGCCCATTAGCAAACGTACGGCTTAAAACTTCAACGTCGAAACAAAATATCGACAGATAATGAGCAGGAAATGGAGCTCAGCATAATAGAGAGGTTCACAAGACGAAGCAGGAAAATGCTTTAGAAAAATTGAAAGAGATTGTGAAAAGGATGAAAAAGGACGACGAAGGTGGGTTTGCAAAAATCTGCTAAACGACTTAAACCATATGAAGCATATGGAGATTTTCTCAAGGCATTGAGTGGTGATGACGAGTTCTACAGCTGAACATAATATGATTTGGCAAGGAAAAGCATCAGCTGCATGTTCAGCTTCAAAAATCATCAAGCATGAGGAAGAGAAAACGTCAAACTGGCTATTCACTATGGGCTGAATCATAGGAAGTACTAATTAGGATGACAAGTAGTCGGGAAGCATCTTCAACCACAAGAAATAGCAAAACAGTTCTAGGAATAATAAAAATAATAATAACATGGAGCGAAATGTCAAAATTTATGTATTGGTGAACCAGCATGACTAGAGCTTATTCTCGATTCTGGATGTGCTACACTTTTCAGTGAATATATGACGAGATAGAGAAAGAGAAAGAGATGCAGATGCAGATTGGATGAGAAAGAGCTATAGAAGGTACATGAATTCAAATGTGAATTAGAGATAAATAGAAAATGAGTTGTCTAACAAGTAAAAGTAATAAAACATGATGTGAACTAATGACAAGCTGTCACCCCTGTGTATACATCAGGTGAACATCCGACGGATCTGCGTGTCAATGCTTTAACTTTCTACGCAATCCAAGTTTCTTATCTATGTATTAATCGTTGTGTGTGACCACCACATGAATCAGCTCTAAGCAATTGCTTGAACACCAGCAACAACAACAAATTGCTTTTCCAACTTACGTCGTTCTTCCTGCGCTTGCTCTAGCTGCTGGAGTTCTTGAGGCTGTGCTTACTTTCGTAGCTGTTGGCATGCTGTAAAAGGTGAAAAATAAATAAAATAATGTTATAAGATCAAATACTATAAAATAAATATTATGTTATTCATGTATATTTCATATATAAAAGGATTTACGGAGAAAAAAATTCGAAAGAATGCTAAGAAGAGCATACTGCGTACACTACGTGCCTGATGTGTATATTCAGCTGTCATTCTTGAAACATGCATTACTATTCAAATCAATTGTTATATAAAATAATTAATTATGCATGAATATATTATATGAAATAATTATTATTTCATAAAGATGTTATAAATTTAATTATTTAACTTATTCTCACTATAGCATATTTAAAAAGTCTATGAAATAATTTAACTCACGGTGGAATAGTCTTTTTGGTTGGCGCTTGCATCTTTGTTGCTCCAATAGGACGAGCAGCTACGGAGCTTGTTTTCTGAAATATTCAATTTAAAAAAATGAAAGCTTAATTTTAATTTTGTGTAATGGCAATGCAACCTGTTTAATGCTGATTGTTGGGCAAAAAAAAAGCTAAATCAACACGGCCACGTGACAACGTGGAATAAACTACACGTATGCAAATTTTGATGTCATTTGAAATTGAAAGTGAAATACTCTTATATGTATGCTAATGAGTGAGATAAGCGTATAACCTTTACAGAAGCTGATTTTGCAGCTGATACAACTGGAGCAGCTTCTGGATTCTCAGATGGATCGGCAGGAGGTTCAAAAGCTGATTCAATTTTGTTTTCCTTAGAATACAGAATTACTACAGCGAGTTAGAATGCTAATCAAATACCTCTGAGCAGGATGTTTGAGTTGGGAACGGAGTTGGTTCTTCGGGCAGTGGTTCCTGCAAGTTGTCGTCGACAGCGGACGTCGGAGTATTCAATCCGTGCTCGGAGCCAGCTTCCGTTTGCTCTCTTGTGTCGTTTGCATCATCAGTAGATCGATCAGTTGGTTCAGATATCAAATCAGATTGCACATGATCATCTGACAAGTCTCGTGTTTGATGAGCATCTTCATTGTCTGCATCAAAATGACTTTCGGCATTCTGCTCAATTTCACGTTCCATCTGCTCAAAAAGCAGAATTTCGTTTTTCTCATTGTGCCCCATGCTGCCAGTATTGGATGTTTCAAATGCTGTAGTCATTATTTCGCTGGAAATATTCAAACTTTCGCTTCCTGGATCAGCAGCGAGTGATGATGAATGTGATGATAAGGATAATAGATCTGCACGATGATCAGATTCTAATGCAGTTTCAAGCTGAAAATATTAGATGAAATGCTGATGTAGAGTAGCACAAAACAATAGATCAAAGAGATATTTGGACGATTGGTCAGCAAGAAAATGAGAAAAATTCCAAAATAACATGATTGTAGTGATGAATACAAGGTTGACAGTCTAGCCAACTAATTTTATAACTACGATGTTCATACATACATACCTTTCTGGTGGATCGTCTTCCTCTCTCTCCCTCTCTCTCTCTCTCTCTCTCTCTCTCTCTCTCTCTCTCTCTCTCTCTCAATTAATATTCTCTTCATGTTAATCTCTATTTCTATTTAGGTTTTTTCAGTATATAAAACCATGCTGAGTCCAATTATACTTGACCGAGTTTTCCGGATGAAGAATAGACAACGCCGCAAAAACACAATCAAACCTTCCAGCCCTCCCATTAACAATTAAAATTTCATCATTGGACATGGATTTTTGAGGAGAAGAGGAAGGAAAGAACATGGAAAATGGAGACTAAGCGCATATGAATGAGAATAAACTTACATTTGAAGAAATGGACTGTTTGTCAACGTGTTCGTCTTCGTCTTTTTGATCTAAAAAATGGAAATGGAAATAGAAATTGTTCACAAGCATATACAATACTATGCTGTTTTTCATATAAATGTGTGAAATATTTATAAAAAAAAAAGAATTTAAACAAAGTTTTTCGTTTGATTTGCTTTTTACGTAACATAAAATCTATTTTCTTTCTTTGTTTGTATAAAAATATTGAAACATACCGATGCTTGAATCAGCTGCAGTGTAGTGTTTGTGATCCGACGGCTCGTCTGTCTCCACCTCTTCGACGTCGGAATTGCAAATTGATGACCTTTTTAGGTTTCCACAATCAGCAGATTCAACGATGGCTTCTTCTTCTTCGCCTTCGCCTTCGAATGAATTACGCTCTTCCTCGTATACGTAGTCGTCGTCGTTTCCAGAAGAATGAGATATTGACTGGATATCTTCTCTGTTTTTCTTCTGCAAGTCCTCCTCCTCGTCGTCTATCTTTGTCTCTTCGATCTCTTCTTGTTCGTCTTTTTCCTGTTCTTCTGGAGCTGAAACATAGAAATAGGTCTATGTATCATCTGATACTCATTGAAATCTAACGATGTCAATCAAAATATAAAATGAAAAAAAGTAATTTTATATGAATGATAATGGGAAATATGATGAGCTAATGTCACATCTGTACTCATTCACACAAATAGGTTTGTAGTATTTTTTTCGAAGTTCTTAACTTTAAAAGAAGAAAAAGAGAGGAAGAGAGAGAGAGGGGAGAGAGAGAGAGAGAGAGAGAGAGAGAGAGAGAGAGAGAGAATGGAGAGAAAGAAAGAGAGAGAGAAGGACAGATCCTACTTCCTCTAAAGTTAAAAAGAAAAATGGAAGATGTAACAGCTAAAAAGGAAGTATAGAAGACAACTACTAACTTATACCATAACAGTTAAGAAATAAAATATAGAAAACATTTTAAGAGAAGGCTTTCTCTTTCTTCTGACTCCCAAAACTTTGTTAAAAAAAGATTTGAAAAATAAACATTTGGTGATTGAGGATGAGAAGATAATAGAGATAGGCATAGTTCAAAAATGAAGAGAAAAAGCAAAAGAGAGAGGGGCAAAGTGAAAAGACTGAGTGAGGAAAGGGAAAGGGGGGGGAAGAAGCATAACGAGGGTAAGATGGAGAAACAAATTGAACAACACTGAAAATAAAGAAGAACTTTGAGAAGACAAACATCAATTCTTCTGTGTATATTGTATGATTTTCTTCATAAAAAATGATTCAAACAAAAGGAAGAACCGTCAGAAGAGAGAGAGAGAGAGAGAGAGAGAATATGAATTTCTTGATATTATCATGAAAATTATGCAAAATATTCATAATATTGCATGTGTTAATCAATGAAGAAATGTTTTTTTATTTAGAAAAAACAAAGATTATCCTCAAAAATGCTTTTTCCTTCATTCCGTTTTCCTTTAAAAAGAAACGAAAAATAGCAAAACAGCGAAGTATTATGCGCATAAAGCTGAAGCAAGTTGATGTCTTGGAAATATCAATTTCCATCTAAGAGCTTTGATAGTTATTTGGAAAAACTGTTATGTTTAACAAACAAAAATGATTTTCATTCAACGTTCAAATGGGTTTTGAGGTTATTGAATGAAAGACGAAACTCCTCCCTTGTTCCTCAATCCTTCTCTCTCTCTCTCTCTCTCTCTCTCTCTCTCTCTCTCTCTCTCTCTCCATTCCCTCCTCCCAAATATGGTGAAAGGGGATATGAATAGGTGGTGAATGAACGATGAAACAGAATAGCAACATACCGTTATTGACTTCTAATGTCTGCTGCTCTGCTATGTAGCTGTCGTGAGATTCAGCTGGCTGTTCGGTAGTAGTTGCGTTGGGCTCTGCGGCGTCGTCGAGCGTGCTCTCTGCCTCAGGCGTCAGAGGGTAATCTTGAGTGGTAGGTACGGATTGCTCGGATTGCTATAAAACATACGGATTATAAACATACATGTGTGGAAATACGTGTGAAAGACGGAACATCAGCAGTGGCTGACCCTTCTCCCCTTCAAAAATGAGCAGAGAATAGCAAAGGGAAACGAAAAAAATGGAAATATTTGATTGAAAAGTTATAATGTTTATGTTAATATTCATATTTGTTTTTGAGTTAAACTAGACTGATTGCGTAAGGATGCTTTATAGGATTAAACATCTAGTTCTTCTTCTAGCTAATATCAGAGAAAATGGAGAAGAAAAGCATAATATGATGAAAAGTGGGTTAAGGCAGAAGCAGAAGCACAAGAGATAGTACATGTGAAGTTATTTCATAGTCTTTCCCAGAGCAATTTCCAAAAAAAGATGAGAAATCATAAAAAAATATGAAACATCGTCTATAAAGCTTAAGCAATACATCTTCTAGACGACGTTTCAAACGAGCAAATCACATAAGTTATGTTGAAATGTCACAAAAGAGCAAAAAAGTGGAATACGGGGCACAAATTTTCCATAGCAGATCAATGACGGAAAAGCTCTTTGTCGAGAAAAAAACAGAAAGGAGAGAGAGGGGCTGACGACAAAAACACACAAAAACACATGAATAGACATCAGGTTTGACGAACGAGGAATAAAGTGAAAGCTTCTGAGCAGTCGCATCTCATGTGGTTTAGATCATACAACTTGGCTTTTCACAGTTTAAGAGAAGAAAAATGCATAATAAACAGTAAGAAGTTGAAATTTATTTCTCATCTCACGGTCATAGTGTTACTGAAGAAATACTCAATGTTATTTATTGAAAAGCTAAAAAACAAGAAGAGGACGAATAGAGAGAGAAAGAGAAAGAGAGAGAGAGAGAGAGAGAAGAGAGTAGGGCAGTGGTTGGAGAACACCTCAAAAAGGTTCTGTCTGGCCAGCAAACAAACATCAAAACAAATTGGCTCAAGTACTGAAAAAGCAAAAATAAACTGTCAAATGTAGCTTTTCCTGTGAAGAAAATGAAATATAATTCAATCGAGACTCAATTGCAGTTATATTTGGAAATGAAAATGAAAATAGAAATCAGAGGGTGAGTAATAACAGTCAAAGACTACTACGACATGCTGAAGGACAATTATAAGAAAAGAGAGGGAGGAGAGAGGGAGAGAGAGAGAAGGAGAAAGAGACACAGAGAGAGGGAGAGAGAGATTAGAAGAAAGAAAATTTGTGAAATAAATCTAGTAATAACATAAAGCTCAAAAGGATAATTTGCAAAAGATAATATCTGAAGCTGAAAAAGAGCCGAAGCAAGGCTCGTTCATGAACTACACACGAAGGCTGATACATGCCATATGGGTTGGATATGACCAACTGAGGGACAGATGTCGTTATTTAAACATAAGCTGAGAACAGAAACGGAAATGAGCAGCAGGAAAAGGAACTAAATAAAAAAATTTTCTGACTCTTAGTATATCGTGAAGAAGAAAAGATCTTCCTTTCTTCAATTCAAAAGATTCGTCTTTGTTCATTCAAAACCTCTGACTGTGTATGGATGAGGGTAGTGAGAGTAATGCTTAATGTCGTAAAACATGGCAAAATGAAGTAGAAGAAGGTATAAGACAACGACGATAACGACGACAATGACGATGACGATGACGAAAAGGAAGTAGAAAGCAACGACAACGACAAATGAATGTATTATTTCCATTTGAAACCGATGAACTTGCCTCAAATCTCAATAGAAATCATCAAAATTATAAAGAGTATGATAATGAAATGCTAATTCTAATAGAAGAAACGACAATGCGTGCACATCTAATGGCCTCCGTCATGTAAGAGATGGCTTATAGGCCAATGATGAGTGCAGAGTGACGGAAAAAAGAAAGAAAGTAAGGACGTAAATTGTCTATTTTGCCTATCAATTTCTCTTTCTTTTCTCTACGAAGAAAACAAAAAAATATTCGACAGTATGATCATAGAACCTATTTCCAAGTTTGAAAACTACAAAATATAACGAATAGGCGAAAAACAATTGGCATGTTAAGGAACAAAACTGCAAGTTTTAAGTTATTTTTCTTAAATTCTAAGCCGAGTTAAGTATTAGGCTATTAACTTCGCTTGACGCTCCACTTAACAAATAAGACAACAGCAACAGTCGGCAGAAATGATTGTGAAGTTTTACTCGAAATCTCACTCCCTCGCACTTGTTTCTATCTCTAATTCTCTTGCCATTTCATAATCATTTATCTTTTCTCTCTTTCTTTTTTGATTTGACCAACAATCATTCGACTTTTTAATCTTCTTCATAGGAATGTTTAGTAGTCACAGCAGAAGCAGCTGACCTTCTTCTACAAATCATTCAGTATTATAATGATAATTATAAGCTAAAACAAGATATTTATATGTATAATTAGTTATAAAATTTTTGAACATGATAAACTAGATATCGTATCATTAATTAGCTAATTATAAATACTCTATAGATATTGAAGATATTGATAGAAATTAATTAAAACACAACCGCTCTCTGCGGGCAATTTCTTAGAAATGATTTACATGTCCGACAGCGTTCAACACTTTTTCACGTAAAACACGTTTGAATTCAAATTGTATGTATGAGATATCATGAGGAGAGTTAGTTAGTTTTTCCTTCCTTGTTCAGAAAGCCATGTAAAAGGTATTCATGATCCAAACATGAAAATACTATAATTCAACAATAGTAGAGATCAAGCAATATAAGATTTGGGAATGAACAAGAGTATTGGTAAACACTCAATCGCATTTTATGAAAAGTATAATATATAAATAGTATATAGTCAAGCTTTCAGGAGAAGAGCAACATGAGACATAATCTAGACGAGAAATAGGAGAGAGGGAGAGAGAGAGAGAGAATTTGTGTATGTACTAACATACTATATGATAGCCGATGTGCTTAAAAATCCATTTTAAGCTTATTCTTTTACTATTTGTGTGAATGATTTCAAGCTGACCTTTCTCGTCCAAAGCACGTATTCCATTTCAAAGATCTTACAATAACCAATAATATCAATATCAACAGTATATTTCAAGATATAAGGTAATCAATTATTGATTAAAATGAGTATATGGTATTTGATATCATAACCTTTACCAGGTGGATAGGAAGAATCAGTCAATAAACCAAAGGTAAGAAGTTGTTCTGCGAAAAGAGAGGAAAAGAGGGCCGGAGAGAGGGAGAGAGAATGGAAGAAGAGGGGAGGCAAGATTTGCTTGAAGGAAATATTATTTTGCTTTTCAGCTAGCTAAAAAAGTTCATAACAGAAGTTGGTAAAGGAAGTGTTGAAAATAAAAAAAATGTTAGAAAACACATTAAGCTTTCCGAAAGATTAAACACTCACCTGTTCACTCATGATTTCATCGGCCAGATGCATGTCCTCAGTTGATGTCGAGTCCATAATTGGAAATTCTATCTAGAAGATATATGATATACAGAACTATGGGAAGGTTTAGTGAGATATGAATAACAATCTGGGTGAATGTAAACGGTGGGGAGATGTTAAACAGGTAGAAGAAATCTTGTCATATACATGTGTAACTCTAGAGATTCCTTATATTGCGCTGATGGCTGAAATGCTTAGTCGTTGGGGATGATGGTCTATCGGTTACTCACTCATTTGCTTTACTTCTCTCTCTCTCTCTCCCTTTGTATCTCTCAAAATCTCGTTCTCGCACTTGAGTTCAGTTAATCTACACTTCTTCTCATTGCTTAGATGAGTCAATTAATCATCAATTCAAAAGATATTAGGCTGTCACCCAAGCCTAATTGGTTAGAGCTTACAGCGTACACTGAGAAACAGTTTCTTTGGGTCATTGAAGCATTCGACTAATCGAAATCATGTCATCAAACCTCTTTTCACATATCTCTTTACCCCTAACTTCATCGCTCTCTCTCACACTTAATAGCATTCACTCATTTCATATTTCTTCATAGAATCTCACTGTTCCGCTCACTTGCATCTGTCAGTTACAGAGCCTATGTTGATGTTCTACCAGTCGATCATCTTTCTACTGATGTCTCACAATGCGGATATGTGAAGAGCTATTTAAAGAGCGGAAAGAAATAACAAAGATATATAAAAGCAATGAAAAACAACTTAAACAAAACTCAAGTTAATGAACCAACTACGAGCTTAAATTTCAGAAAACTTACCAAATTATGTTCTCCGAGTATAACTTGGTCTACGCTGATGTGTTGTTATGGATGCTTATAGTTCCCAGATAGCCATTAACCAATGCTTGTCAAATGCATTTTTGCCGATCTTTCTTGCTTCTCTTGCCTTTTCAGTTCATTTGTTTTGCATAGGAAGCTCGTGTTGGAATGTAAACTCGATTGGTCATGAATGAGTGGTGAGATATGTTACTTGATGTATGTTCTTGTATGCTTCTCTTCTCAACTTTTTAGCTTCATCAACTCATTTTAGTTTTAAAAGAATTTATCACCTAAAACAAGCCAACAACAAAATCAATAAATTATTAAGTTAAGATATCACAATAGTCCAGTGAAGCAGAGGACACAAGGGATCAAATACATTCTACAACCCAGAAGGGGACCAGAAATAGTATGAGAACTCGGTAACCCGAGGAAAATACATGTACTGAAACTAGATAATAAATAAGTAGCCCCACTTAGAAGAAGAACAGATGCACAAGATATGGGGGGTGAACTGGGAGCAAACATGAAACATAGAACATGATAACAAATCATTTAGGGTGTGGCCTTGACAACAGTGGGCTTGTTTTTGAATACACCCTTCTTGTTCTTTCCCTAAAACGATCAAAAGTTAGCTAACATTTAGAGACCAGAACTTCTTACCTTGCTAGCAGATTTCTTGCCAGCCTTGATTTTACGGTCAGTGCTCTTAAGAGTTGGACGGTTTGGAAGATCCTTAACCTTGTAAATTCTAACGAGCCAGTTTTCGGTGGTGTAAGCTTCTTCGATATATTCGAGAGTAACGTCCTGAAACAAAAGAATAAATTGAAGACTCGGTTAATACGTTCATCATACCTTCTTTCCAATAACGTATCCTCTAGTTCTATCAAAACCTCCAGCTTGATTGTATCCGACTCTGGTCTCACCGAAGCGATAATAACTCATTTTGTACATAAGGCAGTTCAACATAGTCTCAGATGCTTGAGCTCCTACACTGTATTCTCCAGATTCAGTGAAATAGTTAGCTTCCTAAACAAAAAGCAAAAATTCACAATATAGTATATCATTACATACTCTAATTTCCTTTGGATGCTCTCCTTCAGCAATTCTGACCATCCACAAGAATTTGTTAATATCATCTCCAGAATATCCAATAACTCCTCCGAAGATTACAAGAATGTAATCTACATCGAGTTCCTTCATGATTTCATAAGCAGCAGATTCGTTAGAAGACATAGCCTTTCCGACCTAATATTGAAGCTTGTTAAACACATGCATGTTTTCACACTCATACCAAAGCGATGTGGGAATTGTTCCAGGTGTTGTTATCAACAAGAGTAGTTCTGTTGGCCATTCCAGCGATTTGGTAACCGTAATCCCACCAGGACATGATTCTAGCATCATCAGCAGTATTTTCACGAAGCCAGTGATAGGCCTCACGGAAATCATCCATAATGATTCTATCTCTGAACAAATATTTATGAAATGCATTAGATCATGAGAAACAAACCCATCATGAGTAGAACTCTGGAGTACAACAGAAGGGTGAGAGTAAGCATTGCTGGTAACATAAGTACAATGAACAACGAACATCATCAAAAGAAGGGAAAGAACAACACAGACGATAGATTTGGCGTTAAGTCCAACAGCCTCCTCGGCAGTTTCACTTCCAGTGGTAGTCTATAACACATCATTGAACAATCGTGTAAAAAATATTATAAAGTCATGCATTAACATATATAACAAGAAATGAACTAAGTAAACATAGGACAGGACACTCACAACGCCACCAACTACCTTTTTCTTGCTTGGCTTATCATATTGAACCTTCTCGGATTCTGGCTTAGATGGAACACGTTCCTCGTCTCTCAAGTACCTGAAATGGTTGGATGAAAACTGCATAGTAAATAATTTACTTACTTTTCGAAGATATGAGAGAAAGCTATACCAGCAAGAACACAAACGGCAGGAGTTAATGTTAACATTAAACGGACCATAACTCCGGCGAAATAGACGGAAAAGACAGCATAGAGAATGACTGTAAAATTAATGTTTTAAAAATTGGAGTTTTTAATCTTACTGAAGACTCTTTCGTCGTTAACTTTCTTGACACAGAACCATAAACCAGCTGGGAAGATAGCGGCGGTAATGTGAAGATCGAAGAAGAAAGCAACCCAGGTAGTAGGTTGATGCTCAGAAACAGAAGCGATGATAGGAATGTGAATCTATAACCAGGCGTTCATTTATGGCAAAAAGATGAATATAATACTTTAGCATATCCAGTATCCCAGAGAGAGTAGAAACGTCCAGAGAATGGAGCAACATATCCACCCCAAACGAGAGCAAAGTAGACGATGAAAGCAAGACCAAAAGTGATGGCCAATCCTCCTCCGAAGATAGTTACGAATTGCTGACGGGTGACACGAGGTCTAAGGTATTGAAGAGCAGCAACGATCTATAGGAAACAAATTCTTATATAATTTATTTTTAAAAAAAATGATCATACCTGCAAAAGACCGAAAACTCCAAAGGCTGGCATATGCTCAGAAGTGCGGACAGGTTGGAATCCAACAAATGGAATTTGCATGGATAAAACAGTGGCAAGGCAGTAGAATGTAGTGTATGCAACAAAAAGACGAGATGAATAACGTCCTGCAAAAGATAAATATTCTGAGTTTTCAAAGCTCAAATCTTACCCATAACAATGAGAGCTACGACGTGTAATGGGATCAAGTTAATGATGAAGACATATCCTCCCCAAGCAGAAACCATGTAAAAGTAAGAAAGAGCACAAAGCGAGGCCCACATAACGGATCCAGTTTTCAATGATTTAACCCAGAGGAAATAAGTGAACTTAATAAATAACATAATAGGAAAAAACAAACTAATTGCTTACCTGAAGAGCAAAAATAGCAATACCTTCGTTATCGTAAGATCCAGCAACAGAACGACTGGTGTAACCGGGAGAGATAGCGATGAAACAAGCAGCGAAAAGACCAGCTCCAACACTCCATAACTCTTTAGTCAAGAAGTAAGTTGCAATAGCAGTTAATCCAGAGAAAGTAGGAGCAAGGAAAACACAGATATCTCTGTAAAAACATGATAAATAACTGAAAATGTTCCCCAAACTTTACCTGATATGAGCCTGGAAGTTCAAGGTCTCGAGAATCCAGTGAATCAATCCAGAAGTAACCATCAATCCAGGATAGACCTAAAATGAAAAAGAATAAAATATTCAGATTATTTTCCTTACAGTTCCTCCGACGATTCTACCGAGTGGGTACCAAGCACGTTCATCGAACCAATTCAAGAAGCTATAGAACCCATTTTGTACCATATTGTGAGTTGCACGATAGTTGAACCTAAGAAACAACGTTACTGATTATAATTTATTTTTTATACTTACCATGGATCGAATTCGTGGATGATGGATTCAAAACGTACAATAGCAAACAATCGAGAAGCAAAACCAACCATCCATGCTAATGATAGAATAGCGAAAGTAAGTAAGGATGTGATACCAAGCGAGTTGCCTCGCAAGAGGCTGGCTTGTCCTGTCATTACCTGTAAAAAAAATTGTTAAAAAGTTCAAAAAAACAAGCTCAAAGGTGTTAAATGAAGCATTCTGATACGTCACGTATTATAGAGAAATTATGCGTGGCATTCGAATGACACGAAGGGTTGGCCGTGCTAGGACCATTAGCGATATATTGCAAACTGTGCGTCCTTTGCGTAGTGGACACGCCCATCTTTATAAGTACATGTGTTGTACTGAGCTTCTGGTGTTTCTTAAGGCTGGATTACCTTTCAGTTATCGCATGTTTACCGTATTCCACTCAATATCAATCGATTAGCTTCACGCTTTCAATGATGCGAATGCTGCATGTTTCTTAGAAAAGGCTTTGCTAGTTGTTTTTGTGTATGCGATTATCATAAAACTGTATTTCGAATCGATTGAATGAGGTATGATATTCAAAGAATATCTGTTAATTTCCATTGTCTTTGTATATAAGTCTTGATTATACAATTTACTTTTTATTACTCGCATTTTCACCGTTTCATTTTTATTTTATTTTTTATTTAGACCGGTATAACGGATCATCATTTATGATATTCGTGTAGTAATTACTGCAAAGTGGGTTCAGCCTCGCTAATATGGGAGTCACGGGTATCTGGGATCATATGCAGAAATATGCTGAAATTGTTGATATATCTAAACTGAGAAATACAGTCTTAACGATAGGTTTTGTTTTGTTTCTTTTTGTTTATACTCTCTTCTCTTTTAGATGGTCATATATGGCTATATGAATCAGCCAAAGGATGTCAGGCTCATGGTGTTTCTAATGCATCCTATTTAGTCACCTTTTACAATAGGTGTCGTAGACTTCGAGAGCATGGAATTGAACCTATAATAGTTTTTGATAATATTTCTTTCAATACGCTGGAGGCATCAGTAAGATTTTGTTTAAAGTTGTTCACTGATCAAAACTTTCAGCAAGCCCTGGCCGACAATGTCCGTAGGAAAAGATCCAAACGTTTTGCCAGCAATGGTTGGAGCCCCGAGATTTGTGCTCAAATTTCTTTAAAGATTTCAAAAGTCCAGGTGAGATATTTGGCTATGTTACATAATTATTACGAAATACCATTGCAGACTTTACTTGAGCAGATGGGGGTTCCTTGTATATTTGCTGGTTCCGATGGAGAAGCTCAATGTGCCCAACTCGAAAAGGCTGGAATTTCTCATGGATGTGTCACTACAGACTTCGACTATTTTCTTTTTGGCGGTTTAAATCTCTATAAGGTTACGATGCGGACAGTTTCATTATTAACTTTTTAATTTAGATAGAATTTATTAATGGAGGAAGATCTATAAAGCCAACCGTAACTTATTTTTCTATGAAAGTCTTCGAACGCACATTAAGTATACATAACAACCTTCAGTGTTTCAAAATAATAAATGCATTCTTTCAGGCCTTAATCGTAATCGCTTAATTGCTCTTGCCATGCTTTTAGGATGTGATTACTTGGAAGGAGGTGTAGGTGGTGTTGGTATTGTTACTGCACTGGAAATTCTTTCCGAATTTACTGTACATGAAGATGATCACATAATATCTATACTTGACCGATTTGCGTAAGTATTTCGTTTTTATTCAAATTTACAATATTATGCTTAGATCATACTGTAAACAAGAATTACCACAGCGTGAATCTGATTCAGCTGTTAAAGTTAAATTTCGTTCAAATAAGTTCAAAATTCCATATGGCTTTCCTAATACTGAGGAATATTGGTTTGTGAATTTTGATTTAAGATTTAGGTAATCTAATGATTTATAGCGAAGCTGCTTCTATATATTTAATACCTAATGTTGTTGATTTGAAAAGATCTAGTGTTCCTTTGCCAAGAGATATGAATAATCGAACTGTTGCTGTAAGTTTTCGACAAGTTTTATTTATTTAAAATTAATTTCAGAGCTTGTTATTGAAAGAATGTAATTGGAGTGTTTCTAAATTTAATAAAGAACTTTCTAAAAGTCAACGAAAAGAATTAGCTGTTAACAATCACGTTGTAAGCTTTAACATATCGCACACCTACCCTGAATTTATAATTTTTAGATTCAAACTAAAATTCTCGATTATTTTCCTACATCTCGCAGGCGTTCTGTTATTAAGCCTGTAGTTGAAGCTTGCACTGATGAAGAGAGACGCAAGTGCAGTCAAAGAGAATGGGCTGCAATTGAACGTTTAAGAAATCGTGCAAGCTTGTACGACGTTGTTGTGAGTTTTAGTAGGAGCATTATCACCTCCCGACTCAGATATTTCAGCTTCAAAGCCAAATAGTTCCTCCGAAGAGGGCTGGACCACCAATTGATTCCAAAGATTCGCCTGCTAAGAGAAGTAGCCCACTGTGAGTAGTTAGATGGAGGTTCTCGTTAGCAATCTTGTATTTTCCAGAATCATAAGTGACGATACAACTCCTACTACTTCTACTCAGCAACAAAATTTGAAAGTATGTGAAGATGGGGAAACGTTCAGTGCCGGAGCTTCTGTAATACTTCTGGCCTAATAAATGAAGCAAACTGTTATTGCTTCTTCTACTTCCACTTTCAAATTCAAAATATAATTTCTTAATACTCATCTAGATATTACCGTCATCTGTATACATGCACCGAATCCACATTGTATTTATGCCTAGAAGTTTCAATAATTTTGATATTTACAATTTTGCTCATTCCCCTTTTCATTTTTTTTGTGATAACACCAAATCTTTCTTTTGTTTCAGAGCAATGTTTTCATTTTTTATCAAGGACGATGTTTATATTTATACTCCTCTATACATATATGTACGTACAATATGTTCATAGTCGCTTCATAGATTTAATTTTTTTTTACTTTCAAAGGTTTTACATTTGTATTGTCTTCTTCGCTTTTGTGTGCGTTAAGCCATTTATGAGCATTTTATTCATTTGATGCCTAAACTTTTTTGAAAAAAAAATATTTTAATCTTTTATTCCGTATATTGGTATATTTACCTGTCAAGTAGTATCTGAAACCAAATGTTTAATTTTGAAACTATTTCCTTTTCTCAGATGTCTGCTCCGGTTCTTGCTCTTACGGGTCCTGGTGGTGTTAATCAAGATGATCAAGTTCTTGTAGATGCATTACCTTATTTGGATACTGATTACAATGAGCAAGATCGACAGCTTGCTTTGAAACTTATTGAACAAGAGTGCAAAGTTTGTTCTTTTATAATTGTCAAGCATTATAAGTTTGTGCTTCAGATTTTCCGACCAACAAAAAATTATTTGAAACACTTAGCTGTTCCGGATTTTGATATATTCTTATCCCCATGCATGCTCAAAGAACATGCTCGTATGGCTAAGAAGCAGGTGGGAATTTGTTGTTGCACCGAAATTCAATTCTTTTTTTTTTCTAGGATATGCCAAAGTTAGACATGACACGATGTGAAATTCCTTCACCAGCAGGCACGTCTCGAGCTACTGATCGTGATTCTTGGAAGAAGGTAGCCAATTCATTTTCTACATTTGCTTAAGTTTTGTCCTTTTAGAGCATTAAGAACGCAAAAACCCAAAATGAACATTTGGTCATGAGACAAATTAATTTGGAGTTAATGAATGATTATGCTGGAGAATGCTATCTTCGAAGAAACAAGACTTTAGAGGAAGAACTGACTCAAGCTGAAACAATTCTGCGTCATCATAAAGAACAAGTAATTTCATTTTTGGCATTTTCTTCTAAAATTCAGTTTTATTAGATTATGGAGGTCCACGCTCATCGTAAACGGTCACAATTAGACGCTGGAAGATTACTAAAAGAGAAAGAGCAAAACTGGGTATCTATGGTTACAAATAATTATAGGTAAATATCATAATTCCTTATTCTTCAAGTAATTTTAAACTTTTTTAGGATGGAAATGGCTATTAATGATTTACAACTGTCGACAGCTGAAGATGCTAAGCGTTTAAAGTTGGATGACTCTCACTTCCAACAGAAACAGTTATCTTAAGTCATCGTTGTTATTTTCAAGATTTACCGTTGTTGTTACCGACTGATCATCTTTTTCATCCCGGGCAATTGCTTGAAACGATCTCTGATTGATTTTACTGCCCAAATATGCAATTTAAACTATTCCCATACAAATAAATTCCAAGAATCAAACTATGCTTTTCTCTTTCTCATATTAACATGCAAGTATAATCGCGTTTACAGAGGGTGTTGACGGGTGGAATTTAATCTGAGCAGTAAGTGAGCCAGTTCGTGATATTTCTCTCTAGTGTACATGAAAAACGGAAATGATGTGAAATAAATGAAAGTTGAAACATTCAATTCGAAGGTGTAAAGTGTTTGTCTGATGGTTGTCTAACTGACATGTATTGCTGAGAGATAGCTGTGTCACATTGCTTTTGGTTAAGCTAACGCTTTTCCCATGTTTTCGATGTCTTGGCATGCCAATAGATGTAGGAACTTCCTCTCATTCAATGAAACAGCTGTTATTCTGTATGAAAACAGCTTCACTTTCAAACTTGGTCCCGGAATTCGTAAATAAGACATTAGTGCCGTTCAGTTTTCTTTATCTTATCCTCTCCTCTTTCTGCTGTTCTTGTCTGTTAAACACTGAAAGGTGTTCAAATTTATTTCAGTCTTATACTCGCTTGAGAGCACGAAGATTATGGTTATAAGATTAGAAGAAGAAGAAGGGACGCGTTATCTGAAGCATCTTTTTCAGCCACTAGCTCTTAGAAACTGTTTGTCTTAGTCGTACTGAGTTTTCGCCCTTTTAATCAACATACCTGATAGAAATAACTAGCATAAATAGCTAATTAGTCATATTTTCTTGTAAAATTTCTGTTCTTTTCTTTCCCAATTACTCATATTCCATTATTTGAAAAGCAATTAGTCAGAAATGCATGTTTTCATCATACCACTATTCCATACTTCCTCATCTAATTCTCGCCCAATCTTCATTTTCCCGTTTATTTCTTCAATTTTCGAAATATTATAAGAATTGATTATTTCATATAAACATACAAAAATAGTTTTACCTTTCACTAAGAGAGACGAACAAGATTTTTAGCAGAATAAGTTGTAATAACTGGTTCTCAACCATCTCTTTTTTTCCTTTTTTATCAACAAATTGTGCCCTTTACTCTTTGATATCGCTGTCTTTATGTTCTGGAGTAGCACATGCTTATCACCAATTAACTACATTCATAACACACTATCCATATATATGTTTAGGAAATTTGACCTCTTGCACTGCTAGTTAGAATTCAACTCTTAATATTTTAGAAAAATCAGACCTTTTCAAGATGATAATGCTGCTTTTACAGCTTTTACGTGATTTTCCTATGCATATAAAACATCAAATAATTAATATTTATTGTTTTTATAATGATTCTATCGTTGAACAGTTACGGAGAGAGGATAGATAGATAGATGATTGCTGAAGGTCATCAAGCCTGGTGATCTTTCGCTCTCTATCTATCTATCTCTCTCTCTCTCTCTCTCTATGTATTTCAGCTCGGAAACTGATCATTCTTTAGCTAAGCAGCATCTCCTATATTGTCACACTAAATTTGTATCACTTTTTTCATGTTTAAATACAATTATTTTCTATTTTAATGACTAATTTAAGCATTGTCTCGGTTATTTCTATGCTATTTCAAAATATTCTTACATCTCCGCACACTAAGTATTTTACTATTCATATTCTTTAATCCCCGATGTTACAACCAATAAGCACAAATTGTGATCAATGCCTTTCTTCAAAAATTCATGAACGTCCAAACACCTCGATGTATTCATTGTTTTCAGATCCCAGAAATTGGCCATGAATGGCCCTACTGGCCAACAGCAGAATCCGAAAGGTGAATTTTTTTACAAACTAATAATTTTTGATTTGTTTGAAAACTAATTATTGAAAATCAAGAAAGATAGTAAGTGAACTATCCTGACACTAATCCACAATATATGAAAAAACCAACCGCTCATTGCATACAGAACGTGGAAAATGAAACATTGTTGTCCCTTTTTTCTTTATTTTATCGGCACTTTTCGGTTTTAGTGATAACTCACAAAGATAAAATAAATGAATAACTAAGCAAAAATAGAAGAATATGCGAGTGTTTAACTAATCCTAACTAACGCCAGCTGAAGAAAGAAGCCTAAGTTGCCATAGGAAATATTTTTTAAAAATAATCGATTTTCTTGTCGTTTTCTTCAAAAGCAACGAAATGAATTTGAATTAAAACTTAAACGTCAAGTTTTCATTCTAAGTTTCGCCTCTATTCTTGACCTTAAAAACATTTTAACAGCATTCTGGTCAAGAACAACATGAAACGACGCCTATCGAATGAGGGGAGCGTATGATAGAGTCAGAGAAATAGACTTATCGGATGAAGGCAGAGAACTAGAGCAATGTAACTCATGGAAATGAACCATTGAGGCAGTTCGACTTTTCATGCTTTGCTTTATTTTTCTTTTCATTCCATGTAATTTCTTCCTTTTCAAACATTCCAATCATTATTACATCAATTTTCAAATTTTCTCTAGAGGTTTAGTAGTCGGCCGTTGTAAATATTTGAAAACTTAACACAAAAATCTAAATAGTTATGTATATCTATTGTTATTATTTTGGAAATAGATTGCTTTAATGCCACAAAAACTCTTTTGTAAATGATATTCATCACGCCTACAGGTGTTATATGATAGCTTTGGTCAAATTATACGCTTTAAATCTTCTTTTTCTACCTTGTTTATTTTAATTTTCGTTGTTTTCAAGTGTTTCAGAATTAAATTAATGTTTTTATTTTATAAAATTTGTGGTTATTTCATAAAGGAAGCATTTAAGCTCTTTTTCTTTGAATACTATTGAATAAGTTTTTCGTACCTCATATTACTATTGATTCATTTAGTCAGTTTCTACTCTCAGCGATAACAGGTGTGTTATCTATGAAAATTGTTTTTTTCCGAGTATTTGAAGAGACACAAGTTTATTGTGAACTATGATGAGTTTCCTCACATTCACAGATGAAAAACTGTGTGAAATGTACTTTTCTTCTTTAATACCAACGCATTGTTGACATTCTGTAGTGCTCATTGCCTTTAGCATCTTTGCAACTTATAGAATAGCCATCCTACCAGCTGTTTGAACAACGACTGTTTCAGCTCACGCTGTCTCTTTTTTTTTCAAAAAAAGAGGAGCCAAAAGTTGGATAGTCAATTCCTTTCTTTTTATTCACAGAATCCGCCTTTACGCTGCCTTTCATCATCAGTCATTTTGTTTTCTGTTCAGCATCTTCTTCGTATTCTATCCCTCCTCATAGAACAATATGTTTCATTGCAATATGCGCTGTCGTTATTCTGGCTCCTAAAGCTTTTTTGAAAGATACTACTTGAAATGCATGTCCCAATACTCAGTTTTCGCTTATCGCTCACAAGCATTTCCACAAACTCATCTTTACTCAATTTTTTTTCAATCTCAATGGCTTCTTCAAGATATAGCCGTTTCTATGGACATTAAAACTGCCACAATTTGTCCTGTTGAAAGTGAAGGCATTGGTTTATGGAAGCACGCTGTGGGATTTCAAATTGGATATATGTCCATATTGTGCATTATCAGACATTTCCAATCATATTCTGCCTCTTCCATATGCTGTATTATATATTTTCCAAAAGGCCTCGCCATCATTCACTAATATCTTTAATATTTCTTGCTCCCATATCACTCATTTTATTGAATTATGCTTGCGTTGATTTACTTCAGAAAACAATTATTACCTATTTACACACAAATATCGCCATTTTTATTTAGAAATGTATAGCTTTTAAAATTTTCTTGTTCCAGGACCCGTGAAGGACAACATGGGTGTTGAGTCTTACGTCGTATCTGTCGTAAGCTCGGCCATCGTTGTCTTTCTGAGCTATTTCCTAGGCTTATTTGGATATTCATGGCTATGGATTTGGATAATAGTGGGCCTTAATTTGGGCAAAAATTACCTATGGAAGAAGAGGGAGAAACAGTAAAAAATAGTAAAATCCGTTTTAAAACAGTTTAATGTTATAGTTTGATGTCTCTCCGTGCTACTTCTCTCCGAGAACGTGAAGTTATCATGGCTCAACTTCAAGATCTACCAGCTTGGGTTCAATTTCCGGATACTGAGAGAGTCGAATGGATGAATAAAGTTCTTATTTTCTTAAATTCTTTTAACATCTACGGAATTGCAGGTTATACTTCAGCTTTGGCCATATATTGGAGAGTATGCTAAAGTTTTCATGACTGATTTCATAATACCACAAGTGAAAGTAGGTTTTTTTGCTTGTTTTTCCTTTTCTGAATGCAACCGCTGATTTTGATTTGATGAGTTAAAATGTCGTCACGGCTCACGTCACGCTTAATTTGAAGCCAGCTTGCATCTGGTATATTATGCTAATTTTCTTTGTATAGCATATAATTATAGTACGATTTTTCAAAAATAGAAATCTATATATTCTCGATTTTTCGTCTTTTTTATTATATTTCTCTTTATAGGCTCAAATGCCAGCCATGTTTAAAAATTTTAAGTTCACTAAAATGGATATGGGTGATATTCCATGTAGAGTTGGTGGTATTAAGGTAATTCCATGTTATTCATGTTTTTCATTCTACAAGAAATTTTCAACATACAGGTCTATACCCATAATGTTGGAAGAGATAGAATTATTGTGGATATGGATGTAGCTTATGCTGGGGATGCTGACTTTTCAGTGTCATGCTGTGGATTTACCGGAGGAATGAATAATCTTCAGGTTTTTATAGCGTTTGAGCAGATAATGGAGTGAATTATATTCAGTTTTCTGGAAAATTACGAGCTGTTCTAAAGCCATTACTTCCATATCCACCAATGGTTGGTGGTGTATCTGGATCTTTCTTGGAGATGCCTGTAGGTTATCATAATCCTTGATATTGGATGCTTCGTTTTTTAAGAAAATAGATTTTAATCTCACTGGTATGGGTGAAATGGTCGAATTGCCTGGACTGATGAATGCTATTAGGACTGTTGTGAATAGCCAGGTATAGTCTTCTACATATCATTGAGATCTTATTGATTGTGTTAAGGTTGCTGCTCTGTGTGTTCTTCCTAATGAAATCGTGGTTCCATTAGCGCCTGATGTTGATGTTACTCGTTTATTCTTCCCTGAACCTGATGGTGTCATCCGTCTTAGAATAATTGAAGCCAAGAACTTGGAAAATCTTGATATTACTTTGTTCAAAAAAGGAAAGAGTGACCCATATTGTGAGATTCAAGGTGAGGATTATTCATTTAACTCATTTTCATGACTTTCTTTTGTAGTTGGATCACAATTCATGAAAACAAAAACAATTGATAACAACTTAAATCCTATTTGGAATGAGTATTTCGAAGCTGTCGTTGATCAAGCAGACGGTCAGAAACTTCGCATTGAGGTATTCGATGAAGATCAAGGAAAGGACGAAGAATTAGGTCGCTTAAGTTTGGAACTCAGCAAGATCCGCAAATATGGTTCAATCGATCAGGTTATTTCCAATATTTCTGAACTGTTCTGACCTTTCTAGTATTTTAGTGGTATGCACTTGAGGGATGTAAACACGGAGATATTCACATTCGAGCCACATGGATGAATTTATCAACTGTAAAAATATACAAATATACTTAAAATAACTTTAGTTTATTTATTTTTGCAGGATCTTCGTCACTTAGAAATTCGTGAGCCGGAATACTTACAATCCGACAAGCCTGTTCATCCAGCTTTGTTGATGGTCTTCATAGACTCAGTATCTGAATTGCCCGTAAGTGATGTTTATAAGAAATTGGTTTGATTGATAAATAATGTCTTCAGTATCCAAAATCAAAATTAGAGCCATCACCTTTCGTTGAGGTGACATTAGGAAAAGAAATTCAAAGAACTCCAGTTAAGGTTTGTGTTTTTAACATTCTTCTCACAATATATTTAAATTTTCTATATTTATTCAATCTTTTAATCTCTTTCCATCTCTCTTATTCCAGGTAAAAACTGTAAATCCCTTATATCAGTCAAAGTTTATGTTCTTCGTGCGTAATCCCGAAGGTCAAGATCTGAAGTTTGAGGTGATTCATCAAATCATTGTGAAGCAGACACATTAATATCTGCTAAATCTCCTTCATTGTTTTAGTTTGAAACAACAGTTTTTGCTTTTCTTGATTGTTTTACAACTATTTACGCTGAATACGAATATCACTTTTTCAGGCTTTTGACGATGGCACTCGGCGTAGTTTAGGAGCTTTGACGATTGGCTTGAACAGCTTGATGAAAGAACCTTCTTTGGAATTCTATCAACAAACTTTCATGTTGACACACGGTGTACACCAAAGTCCCATCGTGGTTACCGTCAGATTAAGGGTTCGTTTTGAATTCCCATTGTATACATTTCACTCAACGTTTCTGAAATTTCTTATAATTCACGAATAATTTGTCAACACAACTTCTTGCCACTCCATTCTATGCCTGTATTTGCAACATTTAGAGTTTACCAAATAAGTTTTTCACAGCATTTGAAAGTTGAGAGCAAAGAGCTCAATGGCTAGCACGTGAATATAAACTTTGAAAAACTTTTTCAAGTTCAAAACGAGAGCAGACCATTTATTGAGAAGCATGTTTGCACGTGTATCATTCGAATTTTATTGCAAATTGTTTTGTTTTGTAAGCTTTGATCAGTGAAGGTATCATGCAGTTAAGTGGGTGTGGCAGAAGTGAAGTTTAAGTTCACAGAAGGAGTTGTTTAACAGGTTTCTATGAAAACGGCATTTTTCAATGTTCGGTTTTAATTAGAATTTTTTGAGATGATGAACTTTAGACACTACAAAGCTATTTAAGAGCTTTACAGCTCTGAATCCCTCTCTCTTTATAGGGTCTGGCGGCTGTTGATCCCAGCAAGACTTTTCTGACTGCTGACAAACCGCCTAAGGTAGTAGATTTGCATCCCGTTGAGAGTGTTATAGCAACTCACATATTGTCTCCTGAACGCAGTTATGAGAACAAAGAACTGGAGTTTGATTCGAAAGAAATAACAATTGATGAAGTCGCTGAATCTTCGTCGTCTACTATTGTTCAGCCAGATATCTCGAGTGCAGTGATTCCAGATGATATAGCTCTAGCGGTTGCTGAGCCTGCTCAGCCGCGTCAACGTATTCGACCAACAGCAGACGATATTGTCGAGATTGCTTATTAGAATCTGTGTATCTAACATTGCTAACATGCTGAATTTCCATGCTGCTTGCCGTTTGCTCATGCGATTCTCACCTGATTTTGCCTAGTCGACATGGCTTTTCTTTTTCTACCAAAGTCTGCTTCGGGTTCTACAAGCTACGGCTTCTTACTACGTCATCTATTTTTCCATTTATTCATTTACGGTGTTATTCTTTCTTTCTTTCGGGCCATAGGATGTTTTCTGAGCTTTTTAGTTGCTACATCGGTGTTATTGATTTATGAAATAAGATGATAGTTAATATAAGTTATTGATAAATGTCACTAATTTTACGTTGTTGTGTGATTCTGTTGATGTAGGCATTAGTATAGAACGTTAGTATCACTCTCAAATCTCACGTGTTCAGGCACTAGCACGAGGACAACGACATAATAACAAGGGAGGAGTGTTGGACGATGAAACTCTGCGTCATTACGGCAACGGTAAGCTTCTATTCAGAACAGCAGTAGTAAGTCTATTACGTATTTAGCTTCTCATATTGAACGAGCGAATAATTCACGAATCTCAAAGAACGGAGACGTTACAGCTGTTGAACCATCAAAAACTATCAATCCACACCCGGCCCCTAATGAGCCAGAAACTAAGTTTAACGTCGATGACATCAATGTAACTTTTCTCATTTCTGTCTGCTTAACCTTTCTTCTGTTTCTTTCAGATTCTTAGATCAGATTCCGTGAACTCATTGAACACTAGTTCCGGACGATCCAGTCGCTTGGGACGAATGTTCAAGCAGAAACATTTGAAAGATAAGCCTAGGTTGCTGATAGACTAATGATCTTTAGTTCACCCTCATATGTTTAGGGCTGATGTTCCACGAGGTGATGTTGAAATGGCTGTTCGCTATTCTCCGGAAACTCATAAAATGGTTGTTGTTGTTACTAGAGCTAGGGATCTATTACCATATGATGCAAAGGGAACTTGTAATCCATACTGTAATGTAAGCTTTCGAAAGATTTTAGATCATCGAACGAACTGAAAATATTTTCAGATAAAACTGCTAGATGTTTCCAATAATAAGGAGATTGCTAAGAGGAAAACATCTACTATTAAGTCAACCCTGTCTCCGGAATTCGATAACCAGTATGTTTTGAAAATACAATTATTGGGAAATTTCTCATCTTCCAATATTACAGTTTTGAGTTTGATATGGAGCCTTCTGACATTCTCAATTACAAGCTGCACCTCGCTGTCAAAGATGATACCAACTATGGAACATTCTCGTCCAAACCTGTTATAGGAATCGTGAGTTCATATTCATGTTGTGCTTAAACTATTTGAATCAACTTTACAGATCGAGATTAGGTTGGATTCTCTACATGACAAGCAACTGCCACAACAATGGGTACAGTTACAGCCGGAAAGGAAGTAATCTCGGTGCTTTCCTAAATGATTTAGCTCAAAAGCTTTTCCAATTTTTTATTGTATGTATTTGTATTATCATCTACTTTCAATTTTAAATATACAATCAATTTTTGTAAACTGAAAATTTCGAAAACTATGGAGCCTTCTCATACCGGTAATCTTTCATCATCATCATCATCAGTTAGTCTTCCTTTTCTTCTTCTTTCCATCCAAAAAAATAGTGAATGGCATAGCCAATTGAGTAATACTTAATCTTCTTATATATAATTTGTTATAATATTATAAATATTTCTTTTTTTTTGTATTGAATACATCGAATGAAGAGTTCTAAATCATATATGTTTCTATTAGTATTATTTGTTCTCGTCTTCCTCAACTAACTATTCATGTTTTTCGGATGCAAATGAATCTAATAATAATTTGAGAAACAGTATATATTTATTCTTTTGAGATATTTCAATTGGAAACTGTGTTATGGATTATAATGCGTGAATATTTGTACAATTCTGAATAGCTTAAAGCCTTGTTATAATTGGCTCATCTGTACTGCTGCTGCTGCGAACCATGCCACGAATATTGGAGACAGCATTATTGAATTGAGCAGAAAAGTAATCCGAAAGGGACTATAAGACAATGAAAATTAAGAAAACCAGAGAAAACAAGTCGTCTTACCTGGTCATATTCGTATTGGTTGATGTACATGTGAGTTTTGAATTGCTCATCATTTAGTGCTCCACTTTTGTAGTCATCAATTGTTTTTTGGTTAGCATCTTTGAAGGTTTGACGAAGAGTATCGTATTGGCCATCAGAAGAGCTATCGAACTTATTCTATAATGGATAACTTTAGAAGATTCAAGATGATTAAAATGAGGTGTAAGCTTGAAGCCTCAGAAAATAACATACTCCGTAAGCAGGCCAATTGTCATCTCCATCACGGTATTGGTTTTGATTTTGGTACTGGTTTTGGTATTGCTTTTGCTTAGGATAAGCTGAAGCTGCGACAACTATAGCCAATATGAAGCTGACAGAGAATACAGAATTCATTGTTGAATGCAAAAGAAAAGTGTTGAAACTGAGTTTTCAGAAGATTGACTGATGGTATTTATAGTGTTTTGGCAGGGGTGCGATTGGCAAATTGGCAGAACTGTTTGCACTGTCAAAAAGACTTCGCAAGCTGATTGTTAAGATGGCAAATAGTCTTTGACTTGTACATTCCTCTTAATTTCAATGATCTCTCGAAAGTTTTTCTTTCTTTTCCATAGTTAAACTTCTCTTTTCATCATGAATAAAGCACAGAAGGACGTCGAGCGATCAATTACTCATCGGACATCAGATGTTCTTTAGAATTTGCACTTACTGCTCTTTCTTAATCTCTCACATGCTTGAGAGATAATATATAGAAGTTTAATTAATGAATATCTATTGAATCATTTTTAAATTTCAGAATATGAGGTAATTCAGTAAAATCATTTTACTTGATCATTTTCGAACATAATATCTTTAGATGATGTAATGAAAATTGTAAATTTGTTCTATAACTTGCTGGGTAAATATAGTTAAGTTGAACAACATTCAATACGAAACTAGACTTTTTATATAAGAATTTATTAATAAGAAACTGTATTTTTGCTGGAATGATGACTATGATTGGCTAAATTCAAGCGTTCAACTTTGGAGCTTGGTTACTGTACACTGGAGCAGCAGCAGCAGCAGACGTCAATAGGTTCTGTTTTGCCTGTAAGAATCAGGAGATATATATTTATTGAAAACTTGCAACTTCTGCTATACCTGCTTATAGTTTTGCTCATTAGCTCTCTTCTGTTCTCTGTATTGTTGCTCAGTTATAGCTCCAGTTCTGTATTCGAACTTCGTCTGATCTTTTACAGATTTGTATTGAGCTTTAAGTTCTTGCATAGGTTGATGCAAGGCGTAGTTGTATTTATCCTGAATCTTTAAGTGTAATAGTGATTAGTTAACTAGGTACTTACATTATCTTCAAATGAGTCGGAATCATCCAGCTCTCCGGGAAGAAGCTGAACTGAAACAGCAAGAAGAGAAGCAATCATGCAGAAGCTTATAAGAATGAGAGTATTCATAATGGAGTATTATGTCAGAGTTAAACTTGAGTGTGTGTTCGTATAGCCATCTTAACCTTCTTATATAGTTCATATTGAACTTCAATTGATCTTACCAAGTAACAAATGTTAATTATTCCTGATTTAGAATTGAACTCAAATATTACGGAAGAGAAGTTAGTTTAAGATCAGACAGCAATCTATGACTCAGATTGCGAGGTTTTGCGCGCAAACTTCCTTTCTTACTCACTCTTGTGGACATTGCCTAGAAGTAAGAATGCTTGAAGTAAAACACGAACATCAACGGCCAATTCTGAGTAAATATTATCTGTATACATTTATTATTTCTTTTAACTTCTTCGGTAAGATATTTATAAAAGATTGCCAATATACAAAGTTCATTTTATAAAATATTTATCGATTGAATAATTAGCATAACAGCTGATGAGCACTTCACGTGCAGACGTGCATACCGTTATTTCATTTCAGCTTTGCACACTTTCAAGTTTTGTTCACGACACGATAAAGCATATAGGTAAGTGCTTGCTTCTAGTTGATGTCGAAAATCGTTTTTGTTAAGCTTTTACTTGAACATCTTCTACATGTAATAGCACACTATAGCACAGATTATAGTTAGAGTTTACATCAGATATGATGTGCATGTCTCACGACGTGGCGTATACTCACGCAATACTTCATTGCTTCTTGCTGTTAGCGTGCTTAGTGGTTGCATTCCATTTTCTTTTTTTTCTTTTTGTTGTTGAAAACTTCAAATTTAACTTCATATTAACAACATACTAAAATAGAATATTGTTTTGAATTGGCAGGAAAAGCAAAATTAGAATTTTGAAAGTAAAAAAAATAAATTTGTAACTTCATTATAACAACTGAGATCAACCTGAATGTAGTATGTTTCATCCATCACTACTGATCTAAGAAATTGCATTTACGTAATGATATTATGGCAGAAACTATAAGAATATCTACTCAAATACTGCTGATTTGCATTCTTTAATTTTTAATCAAATTAACGTTCAATAATCAAAATGACAAAGTACAAAAGTAGTGTTGTGGACTTTTTTCTTATATGAAAAGTTCAAAGTTTTATAGAAATGCTGCTGTATATAGTTAAGCTGCAGATGCTTTGAGATTTACAAGGAAATTACTATAAATAGTATGCATAATACTGTTACACTATATAGAAAGACATCTGAAATCAAAGTTTTCAAGCTTAAAGATCTATTTCAAAACTTTATTTTTAGCATAAAAAGTATTTTTTCAAATTACTGCAAATAGAAACGTTGTTGGTTGAAAAGATTTGTGTGTGTTCATTTCAATGTTATCTAACTTAGTTTAAACAAACAATATGACATTGAAATTATACAAAAAAAAACAAAAGAAAATGCTGAACCTGATCATCAATGCTACACTAAGGCTTTTTTTCCAAAAACATGTGCTCCAGAATGATGAAACGATAAATATCCATCAAACAATTTCTATTTCAGTGTTGAAAAGCTAATGTTATTCAAAAACAGGAATCGTCAAAGCTCAGAATTCATTTCTAAGTAAGAGAAGAGAGAACAACGGATTTAGTTGAGTTTCAATTATTTCATGCAAATCTGATCTGTAACTATAATGCTGTAATTATCAATCTATTATCAACACCATCAGCAGCATCTGCAGCATCATCATCGGAGGAAACACAACGAATTCCATTGCTAAAAGAATGAAAGAATATATTTATAATTTGCGAATTTCAGCCTGATATATCCATTCATAATGACGTTTCTGTAGAAAGTTTTCATTTCCTATGCGCCAGGTTTGTGTGTACCATTGTTGCATTTTAAAGCTTGAATTTGATTTTCAAAAATATTATTTTCATGACACTTCTTCAACAAATTTTATATTTGAAGATGTTAGTAATAGTGTAATTCAATTTTCACAAATTATGTTGGTAATATGAGCAGGTGAACTTTTATGATTTAATCATAATAACTATTTTACCGTGGTTTAAATACTCAGTTACTGAAATCATACCATACTTATAGAGCATTTTACCACTATTAGCCTCTCTCTCTCTTCCTTTTCTAAGTTTTTTCGAGGTTCCCCACCACTTCCACTTGTTTTTTTGTTTGTTAAAAAACTATTATTTTTGTAAAAGTTGCAACTATGGAACGTCTTATCAGATATGGAACTATCACTGATGATCCTCTCTATAACTGCAGGTTTGATCTCTCCTTGTTTCTTCACCAAAGCCTCTTTCAAGTGCTCGAACTCCCGAAATGATTGAGAAGACATATGCTGATCCTGATCCCATCTACGGCAGTTGTAGCTTCGCATTAGGTGTAATCAACTTGGTATTCCCATTTTTCTGAGCTCTTTTCAATGTTTTTTCTTTCGATCGTCTTCATGCTCTGCGTCAAGGTCATGCTCGAACCAGCTCATTTCGTCTATCCAGCTTATAAGATTATGATTGCCATATCATGTTGTGATATGATTGGAACTGCTTACAACAGTCTCATATTCGGTATGAAGTTGCTCATTTTCTGTTTTACCAACTTGTTCAAGGCGTTGTCTACTATGCTGGACTGAATTTTTGTGATTCACCTGATTTCATCTACATTGCTGGAACATTTGGAGCAAGTAATATTCAGAATAAGCTTACATCGGCTGAATCCAATTTGTGTTACAGGTGCTTGGGTTACCGGCTCGATGCTATCGTCTGTCTTGATAATCAATCGAACGGTTGAGCTGAATTGCACCAGGTAAGAACTCATACCTCTCTCTCTCTCTCTATCTCTCTCTCTCTCTCTCTATCTCTTCAATGAAATTTTATAGGAACAAGCTATTAGTGAATGTCTTCAATGGAAAACATACACCATTTGTAATACTCTTTCTAGTATCAGCAGGTTTATATTTTGTTCTTTATGAGCCAACCATTATACTTGATCGAAAAAGTGGATTAGCGTTTTGGGATCCTCTAATTTATGACAATGCTTCATCTAAAGTAGGTTTCATCAAGCATTATTAAACTTTACGTTTCGTTTTAGTATTTTAGTAAATCGATTACATTCAACAACACCGTTGTTGTATCATTTAACAGCATCTCAAGCATTATTCTCTGTTTCAGCATCTCCAAACATTTGAAGGAAAATTTTGGTTCAATGATAGATCGACGTCGTCAACTGACGGTATGTAGCATGACGTCAGCCTGGCTATTCAACTTCATCCTTTTCAGCTTTTCTTCCAATGTTTAGCTGTAGTTAGTTTGTGTAACATAGGAGCATCAATATATCTCTTCAATTACTTGTTCTTCTCTGAATCTCCACAAGTTCTAAAAAGAATGGCTGGTGTTATTTATCAGCTCTGTACATGTATCTTCTAAACTTTGATAACATCAATGATTTTATGCCTAATTTCAGGTCTACCTCCATACATCTATATGATTCTTAATCATTCAATCCGTCATGGAATTATCAAAATGTTCACAAGATACAATGCAAAACCATTTTTTTCAACCAGTAATTTCGACATAAATCATTCAAAACTCTAATAATGCTCATTCAGGCGCTAGAACAACCACACATGCAAGTTGCTCCACTACACAAGTACAACGAAAATCTAGCATATCTCCTGTAATTTTGCCAATAACTAATAATGATATTTAGCCTCAACTTAATTATAAATAATAAGCTTATTCATGTTTTTTTAAAAATTTATTTGCATAATTTCAAGTCACGTACGTAAGAATGTACGTACGACTGTACGTAGGATTTCATTTTTTGTAATTTTAAGCTGTAAAGCGGTTGTTTTTTAGTCTTTATATGTTTTACTAAGAATTTTATAATTCATATATAAAATCAATTTTAAATTAAAATTTATATATAATTACATTAAAAAATTATTTTATTAAATAGTATGAATGTATTTCTTATACTATATCAATTAATGAAAAATGTTTGATGTAATTATGAATTATTTGTTTCAAATAACTAATATTTCAATTGACCATCTACTGATAATTAATTATTTTAGTTAATTATCAGTAGATTGTCAATTTAAATGTTAGTTTAATATGATATAAATAGCCGAGAATGAGGATAAATCGTGTTAACCATAAGCTGATCAGATCAAAAATCATATTTAAATATACTTGCTTCTGACATATGTGCGTGTGTGAAACAACGCAATCACCGACAATTGTATCAATCAAAATTATTATTGAAGCTGTTTTATATTCAAATTGAAAAAAATCTAAATGTTGTTAGTTTTTCTTTATTATTTATGTTTAATATCCCCCTTTATTTACTGCAATTAGCATTACAAATGCTAATGAGAATACTGCTAATACAATAAATACAGGAAAGGAAGGCGAAGAGTTGGACATGAAGACGGAGAAGAAGAGAAGATTCTCTCGGTAATTTGTATCTTTAATGTAAGCTTTTGTATCTCAATTACTATTTTGATGTTATGTACTTTTGACTGTCCTTTAAACAGAATAAAATGCCATTTGTCTTCAATTACCAATGATTACATGCCATTTACACTTGAATGTAGGGTATGAGAAATACCGCTTCAAGTTGGCAAAGTTGGTAGGATGACGATATTTACAATGATTTCAACAGATATAATACTTATAAACTTTTCGAAGAATACTATATGTTATAATTATATTTAAGAAAAACATAAATTTATAAATGGTAATGCTACAACTGTTCTATTGTAATAATTTCAAGTTGTATTTTTGTAC
The DNA here is from genome assembly GCA_964057225.1 of Auanema rhodensis. Lineage (NCBI taxonomy): Eukaryota > Metazoa > Nematoda > Chromadorea > Rhabditida > Rhabditidae > Auanema > Auanema rhodense. The sequence goes on from OZ059895.1 coordinate 15,424,608, forward strand.
TCAATCCTCAATTTCCAAATAGCATGATCAGTTCTTATGCTGAGCCATAAATAGTATATATTTGACTAATTATTTAGTTATTTTGTCTGTTAAATTAAAGCAAAATCTGAACATATAGTTAGCATATTCAATATAATTTTCTTTCCTTTAATTGCTTTTCTTTCTCTATCTATACAGTTCAATCAGTATTCTGATTTCCACTACGAAATCTCAACATTTTGTAAAAGTTGTGACTATGGAACGTCTTATCAGATATGGAACTATCACTGATGATCCTCTCTATAACTGCAGGTTTGATCTCTCCTCTCTCCTTGTTCCTTCATCAAATCCTCTTTCAAGTGCTCGAACTGCAGAAATGATTGCAAAAGCTTTAACGGAACCTGCTCCTATTTATGGTAGTGGCTCTTGTATAATTGGTTTGTTCAATCTTGTAAGTGATTTTCCACACTTGTTAGCCTTACGACATATTATATTTAGATTCTCTTCATGCTCTGTATCAAAGTCATGCTAGAGCCTCCTCACATAGAACATCCAGCTTACAAGATTATGATTGCTATTTCATGTTGTGATATGACTGGTGTTGTTTGTAACAGCATATTATTAGGTATAAGTTGCAAAATTTAAAAATTTTAATAAATCAATATACTGTAGGCATGGTTTGTTATCAAGGAATAAGCTTCTGTGATTCTCCTAACTTCATCTACATTGCTGGGATGATAGGTACCAGTGCTTGGGTTACAGGCTCAATGTTATCATCTGTCTTGATAATCAATCGAATGGTTGAATTGAAATGTACCCAGTAAGGACTCATACCTCTCTCTCTCTCTCTCTCTCTCTCTCTCTCTCTCTCTCTCTCTCTCTCTCCCCCTCTCTGAACAAAATATTTCAGAAACAAGCTCATAGTGAACATCTTCAATGGGAGTTACATATATCTTACAATTTTGTTTGTTATATTATTCGGATTATACTCTTTGATGTTTCAATCAGCTCTTATATTTGAACCAAAAAGCGGTGTAGCATTTTGGGATCCTCTAATTTATGAAAATGCTTCATCTAAAGTAGACTTCAACACCTGAAATCATCGTTAATTGAATGTATCATTTCAGTATTTCTCTCCTATTCTCTTCTTCAATAATACCATCGTTGTATCATTCAACAGCATCCTAAGTATCGTTCTATGTTTCAGAATTTCAAAGCAATTACAGCAGAACATTGGCTCAGTACTATATCGACGTCGTCAAGCAATGGTGAATTACACCAGTCTGAGCTTCAACCCTCTAACATACTATTTTCAGCTTTTCCTTCAATGTTTAGCTATAGTTAGTTTATGTAATTTTGTGGGTTTAGTTTATGATATCATATATATGTTTGATTGTCCACTGATTATTCAACAAATAGCTGGAAACTTTTACCATTTATCAACAAGTAGCATGATTCATCCAGCATTCCTCATCTTTTAATCTTTTGTTTAGGCTTACCTCCATATATATATTTGATTCTTAATCGTTCAATCCGTCTTGGAGTTATCAAAATGTTTTCAATATTCAAACCAACAACTATTTTTCCATTAAGTACTTGTATAATTCTATAAGTTTTATGATGATCCTTATTCAGATAATAAGACAACCTCAGTTTGGTCTAACCAACGTCCCCAAACAAATATTGAAAGAAATCATTTGAGTACAATTCTGTCAACTTCTAATAATAGAAATTACTCATGAATCTATAGCAATTATATTAACTAGTAATTTGAATATATGGATATACTTGTACACGTGCAATCTCATCACGTCAAACTTTTCATTTTGAAGATATGAAATGACGTAAAGCGGTTGGTTATTGAAATATTCATTTTATAACTTTTATTACAAAAAAAAGAAATTAATAATTCAAAAATTTTCATTTTTTTCTTTCAGAAAACTGAAAAGTTATAAGCCGAACGAAGTTCTAATGAAAGAAAACTCAACTAATCAAAGTGACAATCAATACTACAGCGAATGCGAAAGGATCAACCCTTCTTCAAATGTTATTTTTGGAAAAACAACAGAATATTTTAATTTTCATTGTTTACTAATTTTGTTTATTTGTAATTTTTTTAAAAATAAAATAAAAACATTATGTTGAACTCAAATCTTATAAATATTAGATTAGTAGTGATTTGTGGAACTGTTATATCATATATACAAAAATATTTCTATTTATATATAATATCATGATGAGTTGAAAGTAAAAATAAATTTAAATTAATAAAAATGTATTTATAATTGTTATTTTCATACGTAAATATCAAAAATTCTAGTAGATAGACCCTAACTCAAAACAGGATATGATGAAGGTGGCAGAGGGTGGGGTAGACGGCGCTATATATACGCACAGCCATCAGAACTTATGCTCTATTGTTTTTGTGATAATATGCTTTTGATATTATCAAATACTAATCTATTTATTGAAAATATAACCTTGTTTTATATTTCTTGTAGCCATATAATACAAAAAGCTGTAGAATATTGTATGAGAACTAGCATACTCTACAAGGATTCATGACCATAAAACCAAACTTGAGTTGTATAAATAGTCAAATTCAACTTATTTCAGTTCATAATTTCAATTACAAATTAGAAATACCTATGTGGCAAGCAATATAATTAATGATCTCTGTTATATTATTTTAACTATTACGCTTTATTCACATAATTTCTCTTTCTCCTTCTCCTTCTTCTTCATCTTCTTCCTTTTTTACAAAATCTTTCACAGAATGGAACGTCTTATCAGATATGGAACTATCACTGATGATCCTCTCTATAACTGCAGGTTTGATCTCTCCTCTCTCCTTGTTCTTCATCAAAGCTTTTTTCAAGTGCTCAAACTGCAGAAATGATTGAGAAGACATATACTGATCCTGACCCCATCTACGGTAGTTGCTGCTTCGGATTTGGTGTAATCAACCTGGTATTCCTCTCTCGTTTCTTGGTTTTTCCATTCAAATGACCTTCTCAGATTCTCTTCATGCTCTGTATCAAAGTCATGTTAGAACCAACTCACTTCATCTATCCAGCTTATAAGATTATGATTGCCATTTCATGTTGTGATATGCTTGGTATCGTCTACAACTGTCTTTCATTCGGTTAAGAGTTAACTCAAGTTTATCACTAAAATGTTTTTTTGAAGGTGTTATCTACTACTATGGATTAAGCTTCTGTGATTCTCCTAACTTCATCTACATATCTGGGATAATAGGTACCAGTGCTTGGGTTACAGGGGCGATGTTATCATCTCTCTTGATAATCAATCGAATGGTTGAATTGAAATGTACCCAGTAAGGGCTCATAACCTTTTCTCTCTCTCTATTTTTCTCTCTTCCGCTTCTAACAACATACAATTACAGAAATAAGCTGTTACTAAAAATCTTCAATGGAGAGTACACTTCAATTGCTATTTTGCTGATTCTATTACCTGGCATATACTATTTTGTCTGTGAATCTTCTATGATACTTGATCGAAAAAGTGGATTAGCATTTTGGGATCCTCTAATTTATGAAAATGCTTCATCTAAAGTAGGTTTCATCATCATAAACTTGACAACCAATGTATATCAAACACCTTTTAGTATTCAAGTTCAATGCTTGTGTTCAATAACACTGTAGTACTTTCCTGTAACAGCATATTGAGCATTATTCTCTGTTTCAACATCTCCAAACATTTGAAGGAAAATTTTGGTTCAATGATAGATCGACGTCGTCAACTGACGGTATGTATCATGACGTCAGCCTGGCTATTCAGCTTCTTCCTTTTCAGCTTTTCTTTCAATGTCTAGCCATAGTCAGTCTATGCAATATCTCAGCTTTAATATATGTATTTCATTTTTTCTTTGAATGTCCCTTCATCATCCAGAAAATAGCAGGAATGTTATATCATCTAGCTACTAGTAAAATGATTTCTCTTTCACATTCTATCTATAAATCCTTTTTGCAGATCTACCTCCATACATCTATTTGATTCTTAATCATTCGATCCGTCAAGGAATTTGCAAAATGATCGCAAGAAATGGTCCAAAATTCTATTTTTCAACCAGTAATTTTGACATCAATCATTCAAAACTCTAATAATGCTCTTTAAGGCTCAAAAATATCTTCAACTATGTCAAGCGGACATCTTTGAACAAATCCTATATCAATAAACTTTGATACGATCTTCCTAAAATGAAAATGTAATATTAACCAATATTAAGCTAATATTTCATAAATAAATGGTTTTTCTAATATTTTTTATAACGATAAACTGACTCATATATACTGTTTCTGTATTACGGTATACACAAATTTTGTATTTTTACAGTTAGGATACAGTACAACTACAGTACAACTACAGTAAAATACAGTTACGGTATGCCATCCGCGCATTATCATTGGAGCGCGATTCTCAATCTAAAGTCATTCCAAAGATTACAGAGCAAACATCAAATATTGTAATTTATAAGAATTATTTAAAAGAACATATGGTTTTGATTATGAGATTTAGATTAATTAATAAATAAATAAATAGTTAAAAGAAAGAAATTGTATAGTGTTTCAATGGTATATCGAATGTAATGTGTACAAGCTTCACGAATCTGAAGAAGCTCACTTGAAGATAATTCTGCAATCTCTTTCCTATTATTTGAAAAAAGTTCATTTTTTTTACAATATCAATATATCAAATATCATATGCTAGTTAATTATATGAAAATTATAATGAATTATGGAAATTTCGTAAATACATTAAAGCCAATTTTCAAATCTCATTTCATTCTTAAATTAATAGTTAAAAAAAAATTTTTTAAGCTTTTAATCTCAATAAATCGTTTAAATTATTATGATGATAAGGATGTAATTAGTATTGTTCCCTTGTGTCTGCAAAGATACACTTCATTATATTTTCAAATGATAGCTTCTAGTTAGCTTATATTCTCACATCTATATACTTCAGAAATCATTTATAATATTTAAATTAAATATTCTTTCTTTCTTTCTAATTCTTTTGTTATACTTTGCTTTTTCTATTTTAAATTTTTCTTTTTTTTTTTATTCAAATAGATAAAACAAAATTTTTTTTTGGAGATACTTCTCTGAATGGAACGACTACTCTCATACGGAAATATTTTGAAACATCCTCTGTATAACTGCAGGTTTGATCTCTCCGTTCTACCTTTGTCAACCTTTCACAATGCTTTCAAGTGCCCGTACTCCGGAAATTATTGAGAAGACATATACTGATCCTGATCCCACGTACGGCAGTTGCTGGTTTGTATTGGGTTTCTTCAACCTGGTACTCCTCTCTCGTTTCTTCGTTTTTCCATTCAAATGACCTTCTCAGATTCTCTTCATGCTCTGCGTCAAAGTCATGCTCGAACCAGCTCATTTCGTCTATCCAGCTTATAAGATTATGATTGTTATATCTCTCTATGATATGATTGGAACTGTTTACAATAGTCTCATATTCGGTATGAAGTTGCTCACTTTCTGTTTTACCAACTTGTTTAAGGCGTTGTTTACTATTACGGTATAATCTTTTGTGATTTTCCAAACTTAATCTATATTGCTGGAGCTGTAGGCACATGTGCTTGGGTAACCAGCTCAATGCTTTCTTCCATTCTGATAATCAATCGAATGGTTGAATTGAAATGTACCCAGTAAGGAGTCATTCCTCACTAATTTACCTGAGCTAAAACCATTCAGAAATAGACTGTGTGTCAACTTTTTTAATGGAAAATGCATCTATTTTACAATTTCATTAGTATTATCGGCTGGCCTGTACTCACTGGTTTACCATCCACCCACATTACTTAATCCAAAAAGTGGCTTAGCATTCTGGGATCCACTAATTTATAACAATTTTTCGAATGAAGTAGGAAACATCGTTAGAAAGTCTAATTCAATATCACTTCAGTATATCAATCCTATGCTTGTATTCAACAACACCGTTGTTGTATCATTTAACAGCATATTGAGCATTGTTCTCTGTTTTTACTTATCCAAAAAACTTGAACAAAACTTTGGTTCAATGATAGATCGACGTCGTCAACTGACGGTATGTAGCATGACGTCAGCCTGGCTATTCAACTTCATCCTTTTCAGCTTTTCTTCCAATGTCTAGCCATAGTCAGTTTATGCAATATTGGAGCTATACTATACTTCATAAACTATTTCTTTCCATGTTATATCTTTGAGAAAATGGGTGAAATCATGTACCGACTCTGCACTAGTGAATTGATTCTTTTAAAAGTCGTTCATTCTTTGATAATGCTTACAGATCTACCTCCATATATATATCTGATTCTTAATCGTTCAATTAGACAAGGAATCATCAAAATGTTAATAAAATATCCAAAATCATATCTTATGACAAGTATTTAACCTTATACTATTCAAAGAAATCCATAAACATATTAATTTAGCCACTAAAACAACCTCAACATGGTCAACCGGAGGTCTACAGACGCATCCGAGATCATCTCGTGTTAGTACGATTGCCCAAGATTATTCAGAAGAACCCAGAACGAGTAATTAAAAGAAAATTTCATTTTCATTGTTAAGTTCGTTCCAATTTTTTTCAGGTGAACATGTAACTTGAAAAACCTATGTGGATATGTTACTTGAACGATCATTCTACGTGATTACGTGATCATTTCACGTGAAACTATTACGTGAACATTCCACGTGCGTGGATATGCAACGTGTTCATTTCACATGAAATCTTTCAAATTTCTTTATGAATATACGCAATAACATAAAACGGTTGATTTTCTTGCCTAAAAAACACACAAAGATCGCTGATATGCTTAAACAATTTAAAATATTTCAGTTCATTTGTTAAATAAATTGATTGTAAAAAAATGAGACTTAAGCTTACTTTGCCAAAAGAAAGATAGAATCGAAAATAAAAAAAAACGTGACTTGATATATAACAACTGACAATTAACTATACATAGTAGACATAAACTAAATAAAAAAATTAAATTATTTAAAAATTATTTTGAAGCTTATAGCTCTTATATTTTAAATTCCCGCAAATTTTGCATTCGAGCGCATATATTCTCATCCTGGTGTTCATACTTCATCCGTAATGATATGAAAATAACATTAGTATATTTGAGAAAACAAAGCTGTATTGGAACAGGAGTTATCTTTATAATAATTTTTAAAAAAGTTTATAAATGTAGGAAAACTTGAATAATTCGTTTATAGTATGACAAGAAAAATTATATGTGTTACTTCAGAGTAACAGTTTTCGTGTTGTTCTTATTGAAATACAATTTTTATAGCACGCCGAACTAGGAATTCCATTATAATTTCTCATCATTCCATTGCAATAACAATCTAATTTGTGGTCGCCCGTCCACTTTATCTATTTCTCTTATAATATTAATTAAAAAAACTATTATTTTTGTAAAAGTTGTGACTATGGAACGTCTTATCAGATATGGAACTATCACTGATGATCCTCTCTATAACTGCAGGTTTGATCTCTCCATTCTCCTTGTTCCTTCATCAAAGCCTCTTTCAAGTGCTCAAACTCCGGAAATGATTGCAAAAGCGTTAACGGAACCTGCTCCTATTTATGGTACTATACGAAGTATCATTGGAGCAATAGATCTGGTTGCTTTAGTATAATAATATTTTAAATAGTTTTGCTGTTCAGATTCTCTTCATGCTCTGCGTCAAGGTCATGCTCGAACCAGCTCATTTCGTCTATCCAGCTTATAAGATTATGATTGTTATATCTCTCTATGATATGATTGGAACTGTTTACAATAGTCTCATATTCGGTATGAAGTTGCTCATTTTCTGTTTTACCAACTTGTTTAAGGCGTTGTTTACTATTACGGTATAATCTTTTGTGATTTTCCAAACTTCATCTATATTGCTGGAGCTGTAGGCACTAGTAACTCAAAGCATTAGTTCAAAGATATAAGATATACTCTTTCAGGTTCCTTTGTGACAAGCTCAATGCTCTCTTCCATTCTGATAATCAATCGAATGGTTGAATTGAAATGTACCCAGTAAGGAGTCATACCTCTCTTTCTCTCTCTCTCTCTCTCTCTCTCTCTCTATCTCTCTCTCTTCCTCTCTCTGAACAAAATATTTCAGAAACAAGCTCATAGTGAACATCTTCAATGGAAATTACATATATCTTACAGTTCTGTTTGTTATATTATTCGGATTATACTCTTTGATGTTTCATCATCCAACTCTACTTGATCCAAAGAGTGGTTTAACTTTCTGGGATCCACAAATTTTTCAAAATGCTGCATCTCAAGTAGGATTCTAAAGTTGAAACTTCAACTTAACACCATTTCAGTACCTTAACCCTATGCTTGTATTCAACAACACCATTGTTGTATCATTTAACAGCATTCTGAGCATTATTCTCTGTTTCAGCATCTCCAAACATTTGAAGGAAAACTTTGGCTCCATGATAGATCGACGTCGTCAACTGACGGTATGTAGCATGACGTCAACCTGGCTATTCAACTTCATCCTTTTCAGCTTTTTCTTCAATGTTTAGCTCTTGTTAGTTTAAGCAATATAGGATCTATATCATATGTTTTATATCATTTCTTTGAACAATATCCCTTTCAAACTATAGGTGAAATTGCATATCCATTATATACAAGTAGGTTTTAGTTTTCTTATTCATTACACATTCAGAACTATAGATCTACCTCCATACATCTATTTGATTCTTAATCATTCGATCCGTCAAGGAATTTGCAAAATGTTCACAAGAAATAGTCCAAAAGTCTATTTTTCAACCAGTAATCTTACTATTCTACAAAATATATTATTTGACTGATCATTTTAGCCATTAAAACAACCTCAACATGGTCAAGCGGACGTCTACAGACGCATCCGAGATCTTCTGTTCTTAGTTCGGTTGCCCAAGATTATGTAGTAGAACCCAGAATGAATAATTAAAAGAAAATTCCATTTTCATTATTAAGTTCGTTTAAATTTTTTTCATGCGAACTTGCAACTTGAACATGCAACTTGAAAATGTAACTTGAAAATGTAACTTGAAAATGCTATGTGGATATGTTACTTGAACGAACATTCCACGTGAAACTATTACGTGAACATTCCACGTGCGTGGATATGCAACGTGTTCATTTCACATGAAATCTTTCAAATTTCTTTATGAATATACGCAATAACATAAAACGGTTGATTTTCTTAATTTTTTTATTTATTTATTTCAATTCAAAAGTAATTCAAAATATTTTCAGAAATCTATTGCTTGAGCTGTGATATGAATTTTGTAGCTGAAATAGTCGGAACCTTACTCTTAAACCAATTGACATGATAATATAATGAACACACGCCTAATACTGCTTTTCATCCGTTTGTGAAGGGAATTTCCTGTTGTGTAGAATATTCCAAATTGTTTTTAATAAATTCAGGTTAAAACCCAACAGGATATACAAATTTTTTATTTAATTGGTATGAAGCTAGAAATGAAAGTAATAGTATTAAAGATTATTTTATTGGTTTTTATTAATTTGTTTCATAAAGAAAGTCTTTTCTGTCTTATGTAAATTTGATTTAAATAACAAAATGAAGAGATGTTATAACTTGATGATGATGTAATGTTAAGAAGAAGTCACGCCTCTTTCGATTCTGTGCTTTCCATACCTCTTCACCTCTCCCTCCCCCTCCCTCCATTTTATCCAGAAATAACTATGTATTGTATTTATAATTATAAGAAAATTATAATTTTTGTATAAAAATTTATAATTATTATATGTATTATTATTATTATATTATACTTTATGTAGTTTTATATATATAATTTTCATTTCTTACTATATTTGTCTACAACAAAGCTATGAGAAATCTTAACAGTAAATTTTAGTTCATTACATATGTTAAAAATAGTAATTTGATTATAATACTCTGATTATATAATTTTATAAAATTTAAAAAAAAAGAAAGAAAAGAAATTAAAGAGAAAGAAAAATTTTTTATCAAATTTTCACATCTGCAGCCTAATATGTAAAATTGATACTGTTTTTTAGTTAGTTCATGTATTCGTTATCCGAAACAAACTTTTAAATTTATAGTTGTACTAATTCCCTTTCATATCTCTATATCTCTTTCCATCTCTTGCTCTCTCTTTCTCTCGCTCTCTCTCTTTCTCTCTTTCTCTCTCTCTTTCTCTGCTTCCTCCATTCTCTTTTCGTCATTCTTTCATTATACTAGTCCAAAAAAATTATTTTTGTAAAAGTTACGACTATGGAACGTCTTATCAGATATGGAACTATCACTGATGATCCTCTCTATAACTGCAGGTTTGATCTCTCCTCTCTCCTTGTTCCTTTATCAAAGCCTCTTTCAAGTGCTCGAACTCCGGAAATGATTGAGAAGACATATGCTGATCCTGATCCCATCTACGGGAGTTGCTGCTTCGGATTTGGTGCAATCAACTTGGTATTCCTCTCTCGTTTCTTGGTTTTTCCATTCAAATGACCTTCTCAGATTCTCTTCATGCTCTGTATCAAAGTCATGTTAGAACCAACTCACTTCATCTATCCAGCTTATAAGATTATGATTGCTATTTCATGTTGTGATATGCTTGGTATCGTCTACAACAGCTTATCTTTCGGTTAAGAGTTAACTCAACTTATTTATAAATAATTTGTATTATTTAAGGAATTGCCTACTATTTTGGGATGAGCTTCTGTGATGCTCCAAATTTCATTTACATTGCTGGAGCTGTAGGCACAAGTAGCTTGACTATCAAGATGCAGTTATCTAGATAACATACTTTTCAGGTACATGGATAACAGGTTCACTGCTCTCTTCTATCTTGATAATCAATCGTCTGGTTGAGCTGAAATCTGCTGAGTATGGCTTCATCTACTTTTCATCAAATTTCCATTCTTTTCATCAAATAATTCTTTCAGAAACAAGCTAATAGTAAATATCTTTAATGGTCAGTATACATCTCTTGTAATGCTTGTTGCTATTACATTTGGTATATACTGTTTCATTTACCATCCACCAACACTACTTGATCCGAAGAGTGGTTTAACTTTCTGGGATCCACAAATCTTTAAAAATGCTGCATCTCAAGTAAGCTTTTCAAGCTGCACACGTTGATGATTATTGAATTCAATTCTATTTCAGTACTTCAATACAATGCTTTTGTTTAACAATACCATTGTTGTATCATTTAACAGCATATTGAGCATTGTTCTCTGTTTTTACTTATCCAAACAACTTGAACAAAACTTTGGTTCTATGATAGATCGACGTCGTCAACTGACGGTATGTAGCATGACGTCAGTTCCCCCCTGTTATTCAGCTTCTTCCATTTCAGCTTTTCTTTCAATGTCTAGCCATCGTCACTCTGTGCAATATTGCTGCTTTAATGTATGATTTTAACTTTTTCTTCTTCACTCAATGTCCTCCTTTACTTCAAAAAATTGCTGGAAATCTGTATCAACTGTGCACAAGTACATTCTTACATCATCTTTCAATGAATTCTTAGAAATTGCTTACAGATCTACCTCCATATATATATTTAATTCTTAATCGTTCAATTCGACAAGGTATCATCAAAATGATCACAAGATACAATCCAAAACCATATTTTACGACAAGTAATATCAATATGCTTCTAATGAATCCTAGTGCTTATTCAGGTGTCAAAACAACCTCACAAGCTACTTGGTTTAGTGGTGGACGTCCCGAAGCAAGCATGACCACATCTCCAGCCCGAATGAATATGCAAATTAATTCTGTTACAACTCAATCCCAATATTTACAAGAAAACTTTAATTGATTTAACCCTATGAACATCACCTAATGCAATGTTTGTTCATTTGAATTTCAGTAAATATAAAGCATATCTGTTTACGATCTCATAAGTTTTTAGCATTTGTTTATCCTAAATACTTATAGTTTTTTAACTTTATTTTAGTTTTTATAGATATTATTAGCAAAATAATATTTAGAAATATACAAAAAAAATGTTTTTTTATAAGCTAAGTAAACATTTTATTCAAATTATTATTATTCTAATAAACTTTATTCTTAAAATCTTATTTCGTTTCAAGATGTATCATGAATTCAGGAAAATATTACATGAAGAAACTCTTTTCGATGTTATAACTTGATGATGATGCAATCCTTAAGAAGAAGTCACGCCTCATTCGATTCTGTGCTTTCCATACCTCTTCACCTCTCCTCACTCTTGTCTTCCCCTCCCCCTCCCTCCATTTTATCCAGAAATAACTATGTATTGTATTTATAATTATAAGAAAATTATAATTTTTGTATAAAAATTTATAATTATTATATGTATTATTATTATTATTATATTATACTTTATGTAGTTTTATATAAATTATATAAAATTTATATAAGAATAATGTCTCATATAAATTATAATTTGCATAAATAGTTTAAGTATAGGTTAGGTGGACAGCTCTATCTAACAACGCAATTAGATGCTGAGTTCACGTGAAAAACGTCAAAATTATTTTAAAAACAATTTTTCATCAACTCGGTGGTATGTATTCATTCAAACTAGGTAAGTGTATATATAATTATATATACTATATAATCAATATAACTATATATATATAATATAATATAATATAGATAATATAACAAATACAATAGAATTAACTGTCTCATCATCACCAAAATTATCAATAACAGCTGATAATGAAGGAAAATATCATGGATATATAACATCTATACAAGGTATTATTCTTATATTTATAATAATAATTATTATTATATTATTATATTATATATTATATATTATATATTATATCTTATTTTCGTTCATCTAGCATAATTAAGATATTAAACGATTATACGTGGCAGAAGATTATGCTGAAATTCAAAAAATGAATGCCATGACATCATTATCGAAACGTAAACCATTAGCTGATGATGCGAAAAATGGTTAATGCAATATTATTTTATAGCTATACTATACATATAGTTACAATTCAAAAAATATATTGATGTATTTCAGGTGATTTTGCAGTTGTTAAACTTCTTGATACATATGCTCGTGCTATAATTGAAGATGTGAATAGTGCAAATAGGACAGCAGTATGTTTATTCTCTTTTATATATTTCTAGCTATAACTATATGTGATATAGTTAGTTAATTCGATTCTATTTAGATTCGTTTGCTAGATACAGGTGATGCATTAAGGGTTGATAAGAAGAATTTATTTGATATGCATGAACATCTACGAGCCATACGACGTGAGAGCTTAATAACTATATTTAAATTATGCTAATTATGCTAATTATATTTATCTATATATAACATCAAATATCATATTGTAGCATTAGCATTCCCAATAGATGTAGATCATAAAGAAATATACCCGGAAGCAATAACTAGACAGCTAAACCATCTAATTGGACATAAAATTACATTCAACCTAGGTAATTAGACTAACTATACAATATATATATATATATAAATTAAAGCTTTATTTTTTTCAGATTATAATGCAACACAATCAACAACAACAACAACAACTCTTCAAACAAATAATTTAATGGTCTTTAATCAATATATGACTAACTATATACCATATTTTACATCAATTATGTATAAACAATTATTTAATAACAAGTAAGTTTATATAGTTAAATATATTATATTAACTATATATATATATATAATCCTATTTATTATTATTATTAGTTATAATAAGACAACAATATTTTCGAATACAATACGTGAAACAATGATAGTTGAAAGAAATTTCATTGCTACTCAATCTACTTCTTCATCTAAAAGTATATACTTTATCTTTATTCTTTTGTTTATTAAGTTTCAAAACAACAACAACAACAACAATAAGTAAACAAACAACAAACATATAATTTTTGTTTATTTTCAGTTCATAATATATCAATGATTGTTCCATTTATTGTTATGTTAATGATATTTGGATCAATAGCACTAATTGTTGGAAAGTTGATATCTGACCGTCGACGAGCAGCTAGTCAAGCTGCAACTACAATAATTCGAGTAAATGATGAATATGATCAACATCAACAACAACAACAACAACAACAACAACAACAACATACCATAATGTAAGAATATATATATACATATCTAATAATAAATTAATAATTAAAGAAAAAATGAAAGAAAGAAGCCGATTGATCCATTATCATCAAATATTTCATTTATGAAAACATTATCATCTGTCAGCGAATGTACAACACAACCGACAACGGATTCATCGACTACTAATTCTATGTAAATTTCAGAATATCGATTGAAAATTATTGATTTTAGAATTAAAATTTTTAAGATCTTCTAAGAATCTTCGACACACAGCTACAACGCAACGAGCTTCTCTATTAGCTTCACAGCCAAATATGATGTCATTAACTTCAACATCCCGCGGTTCAACATCAAAGTACATACAAGACTATGCATCGATTATATGATATAGTTAATATAATTGTAGTGAGCTTAGTCGATTAGAAGGAGGAATTAGTATGATATCTTCAATTGCTCCAGAATCATATGATCAGATTCGATACTATAGTAGCTCATCGGATATAACATTCTCAAATCCACAAAGGCGGATAGACAGAAAGAAGCGATCAACACCGAAATCATTTCCAAAGGTATATTTATCATAATATTTATTAACTATACGATATAAATTAATATATTTAAGAGATCAACACCAATTCATAATCAGACAATCAATTCTGAATTATCTGAAACGGAAGATATAGCCGACAAACACACGTCATCCATCTATGCAGTAGAAGATGTAACACAAGAATCGATATCAATCAGAAGAAAATCAGCTTTAGGATGTACAATAAAGGTTTGTATACAAGCATAGTATAAAGCTTATGCTCATAATGCTGCTTGTATATATATGTATTCCAGATTCCATACTTAGTTGAAGAAGCTTCATCATCAAATGATTTGAATAATCGATTAGGATCAAAAGAAATGAATGATAATGATGAATCGTACTATAGTATTCGTAGTACTTAATAATTCGTTTTTTCCTAGTTTATCTTATATAATATTAATAAATATAATAAATATAATATATATATATAGTTTGTACATATTTCAAATATTTCGTCGTCAAGCTCGAAACAGCTTTTTGAACTTCAAGCCAAAGTGTATTCGGTGGTTTGAATACGGCTTGCTAGTTCAACTGTTCAAAAGGTATTATTGTTGTGTTGTTTCATTGGGATAGAGAAGAAGGTAAGAACGGTAGACGATTATGAGAGAACGAGGTGGGGAGAGGGGAGGGGGAGAAATGATTAGATTAAGCTTCTAGAATTGAAAACACTGTTTAACAAACTGACAACATTCACGGCTTTTAGACATATGTTTACTTTGAATAGATGAGAGAACATGGTATAGAGAATGAGAGAGAGAGAGAGAGAGAGAGAGAAAGGGAATGACCTGTGCCGCAGCTTAATCCGCAGCAGATGAATAAAGTTGAAACACGAAGTGAGAATCTTTAATTGTTTCCTTTCTTGTAGACATCACCTGTACTTTCTCTCTCTCTCTTTCTCTCTCTCTCTCTCTCTCTCTCTCTCTCTCTCTCTCTCTCTCTCTCTCGTAGTTCTTCCGTTTCTTGCTGTATGATTCAAATAATAAGCAAAAATAGGAACATTAGAATTTGAAAAATATCCTATAACAAAACAAGAAAATGCTGCCTCGCTTTGAAACATATAGAGAAAGTGCACTCAAATACTTGAATTCTGGACTCATTTTAGATATTTTTCGCATCCTTTTCACTAGTTTTACTTGCTCTTCTTCAATTTCTTTTTCTTTAATTTGACTTCATTTGTTCTTTTTTTTGTGTTTCTTCGGAGGTCAAAAGATGCTGGACAATGGAGGAAGATGCTTAACGTTGTCATCAGCGGTCATCCGCCGTCGTCTTCTTCGTTCAAAGTCGGCTGACGACGGTCAGGCGACGAGTTAGACGCCTCATCATATCTTATATAGATATAGCTTATAGCACTTTCCTCTCTCTCTCTTTCTCTCTCTCTCTCTCTCTCTCTCTCTCTCTCTCTCTCTCTCTCTCTCTCTCTTTCCCTTCCTTTCTCTCTCCTTTTCGTCTCGTCATCTCTTCTTCATTCTGCTTCTTTTCACCATATTGTCTACATATTCTCATTTTTCCTTTGAGACTGTTTGCATTTCAAGCTGGTCATTTAGGACTCTGAATGCGACAAGACGACCAAGGTGAAGAAGAAGAAGAAGAAGAATCTTTCTTCTGACGATCCCAACAGATTGTCTAGAAGATGAAGTCGAAGAACAACTAAACCTAAGTCGAATAACCATAATCCTTCACGGAACGAGCATAACATTGCTTCTTGTAGTATCTATCTATCTATCTATCTTCTTCCCTCATTCACTTCTCCAACTTCTTCATCTAACACCATATTTCATTTGAATTTTTTAGTTTTCTCAAACGTTCGTATCAATGTTCTTTCAATGAATTCTTTAAAATATTATATAATTTACTCGTTTATTTCAGAATATTCTTGGAAAAGTTTCTTTACAAGCATTACAAGCCTTATAGCTTCTCCATCTATTTCTCATCGAACCAACTATTTCAATTCTATTTATTCTTATAGTAACTTTTGAATAAATAAAAGAAAATAGTATAGTTATAACCGACTAACAGTAAGTTTTACTTCATTTTATATTTCATCATATTTTTTTAATTTCAGTTTGATCTCCATTATAGTCAAATGATTTTATTTTTAATATTTCTATTAATTCCACTATACTCTACTCTTGATTTCCGTTCACAAGCTTATAAGAATGTGAATTCTTATGTAAATCAGGGATTATCATCATCTGTATCGTCTCAAAATTCATATTTAAATAATCAAAATCATAATCCATATATGCAATTTGCTAATATTAATCAACCACAAACTATACCATATATTGCGGATCATCAGACTTACAGTAATCCTGATATTATTCAATCACCAGCATCTGCTTCATCAACAAATCAATATGTTTCTGATAATAATAATTCAAAAACATCATATACAGCTCCATTACTATCATCATCATCAGCCGGTACAGGCGCAATATCTGCATCATCATCATCCGCAGCAGCAGCAGCAGCATCATCATCTTCCGGTTCAGCTTCATCATCTGACTACTCTAATTTGTATAATCAACTAACATCAGCAGCATTATCAGTTGCTTCACAACCATCTTTCCCAATTGCTGGAATATTACCATCTGTTGTATCTGCTGCTCAGCCACATGTTGCATCATTCAACAAGGTAAGGCTAAGCAACATGTTTATTATGCCAATCAAAAAAATGTTTGAAAATGAGTTCTCGAGAATGGCTACTACGAGCCTACTCTGAGTTATACAGTTCTCTCTCTCTCTCTCTCTCTCTCTCTCTCTCTCTCTCTCTCTCTCTTTGGCTCTCTGTCTTTTTCTCTTTCTTTCTCTCTCTGCTAATCAAAATTATAATGTTTCCGTTTTATTTTCTTCTTTTTTTTTCAAATATAATCTTCGAAAATCAAATTAACACGACGCTCGTTCAAGAAAAAAAAAAGAAAGAAAAAGAGAAAAAACTATTTATTGACATGTGTCTATATCGACTTCAACAAACATTTTTCTTTTTCTTTCAAACAAATTTTTTGTTCTTTCTTCTAATGAACTCTAATTTCTATTTCTTCATTTACTATATTTGGTTAGCGGATTGTGAGAAGAAGAAGAAGAAGAAAAAAAACATTTTGGTCGGACTTTAACTGAACACCTTTAATACCTTTTAAACGACAAAATGTACATCTAATCTTTCCATTTTTTGTCTTTCAAACTATTTCTTAAGCATCTCTCTCTCTATCTCTCTATCTCTCTCTATCTCTCTATTTCTCTTTCTTCTATAAACTCTCTCTTAACTTTCCCTGTATACACCTTCTACCTACCCATCTCTTGCTTATTTCGTATTCGCTTACCCTTTCAGCTATAAAAAGCAGTTGTCACGTTTTCATGCTGCTCAAGCTTGTAAATGGGAAAACTTGAAAGAAATATAAGAAAAATTTTAAATCTTTTTTGGAATAAATAAATTATTATTATTATTATAATTAATATAATTAATGATATAATTTAGAATATTGCTTCCCCATCACATAATACTGATTGGAATAGCCTAAGGGCAAATGAATCATATAACTCATTTCTTAGTTGGTCAACTACGTCCCAAGTAAATTATCACATAATTTATATAATTTATATATATAATACTTAGAATATACCATCAACATTTCCATATACTAGTACTTCATCACCTACATCAGCTACACCTCCACCTGTAATATGGACAACCAATAAGCCGACAACAAAAATTGTTGCAAAAATGAGTAAACTATCAAGGTTAACTATATTTTTACTTATAAATCATAATCAATTGAAATATATACATATAGTTAATTTCATTTTAGTTTTGAAACTTAAAAATTAGAATATTCTCCTTATCTCACGTCACGTCTGCTCACGCATTTCACGTCACTTCTGTTCATTTAATTTGAAAATTTTGTGAGATGCGGTTGAATCAAATATTTAAAATATTTAATTATATCATATAATGAATATATATTGTATATTTAGACCATTGAAAAAAGAGGAAAAGAACTCAGCTGCTCAAGTTATTGTTCCAAGTCATCGTCTTTTGAATGATATTCTTGTATTACCATCAACTAGACGTCTATATATTCTAGCTTTATTACCAATTCATGAATCATATGATAATAAGGTAATAATTTATATTAATTATTATATTTTATATATAAATTATATAAATTATGTGAATTTTGAAGGGATTTGAATGTGGTAAAGTTGATGTTAATGGCTTTATTCGTTTAGCTGCTTTTATGGAAGCACTTGAACAGGTATATTTCATCATTTTCTAACTAAATAATTATAATTATATTAATTTATAATATTGTATAATATTATATTTATTATAAAAATCATTATATAGGTAAATGCTCAATCCATTTTGCGTGATGCTGGACTAGGAATCGGTGCTGTCATCGTTGATTCATGCTCATCTGATTTACGAACCGTCGCTGATCTATATGAATTATTATCCGGAACTAATATACAAAAGTAATAATTAATTATTATTATCGTTTGAAGACTATTTTATTAAATTTAGATCAGATCTAATAGCTATGGTACGAGATGATGGTTCACACTTACCGAATGTTGATGATTTTGCAAAACATTTGAAAATTCCTGTTATTAATACATTCTTTTCATCTCGAGAACAGGTAATTAGCATATATAATTTAACTTATATTAACTATATGATATAATCAAATGAATCTGTTGTTATAGTTTATGACAACTGGTACATTGCCTTCAATTCATAGTCCACTCGATACAATTATCAGCTTGCTATCACATACACAGAGTGATTGTGTCAGCTTAATCTATGACGATTTATATGAAGAGTTAGTTATAATATTTAACTATATTAACTATATGTATTCTTTTTAAGTTCGATCGGAATTTTGAATGAACTATCAATGTCACGAGGAGTCTGTATTGAGCAGAAGCTAAGTTTAAAAGGAAATTCATTACCGATTGCTGAGACAGCTGTACGACGGTATAATATACATATAATTAATAAGCTAACTATATCATATATATAATATAGTTTATTACTAACTGAAGCACGATTGGTCGTTGTACTGCTCGGTGAAGGCTCATGGATTCAATTGATCAAAGCATTACGAACAGAAATGGTAATTTGGAAATATGAACAAGCTCTTCTTTCATCTATTTACTATATCATATAGTTAAAATATATATTTTATAGGTTATTGCTGGACGATTCATTATGATAACAATACAACATCCACGTTGGTTTACATCTCAATCGTTCGTTGAAATGTGGCCACACTTTGATCAGCTACTCCTTACGGTATGGAATTATAACTAACTATATTTAACTATATTTAACTATATTTAACTATATAATTATAGGTTTCAAATAAAAAGCCAAAACAAGTCTTGGAACTTCAGCATTTAACTTCACGCTTTCCATCATTTCCATTTCCTCAACATTGGATGCGTCAATTCTGGTCAACAGCATTCCATTGCCATATTGAAGGAGAAACTGAAAATGGACAGCAATTTTCAAAGTAACAACATGTTTTAGTCTGAATCAAGTGTTTAGTTAAAACTTGAGCCCTCAGGGCATTTTGAGATTAATATAGAACCGTTAGATGGAGATAGATTTCATGCTTTATCAGCAAGTAAAAGCCACATCATGTTTCAGAGAATGTTCTGATAAGCAGTTACTAAACTTAACAGCTGTAGCACCAGATATTGATATTGCTCCAATAACATTAGCTGTTCATAGTATTGCTCAAGCTACACGAAAGCTTGTTGATAACGTTTGTCCAGGTTTGTTCATTTACAACCTTAAAGCTTAATATGATCATCATAACTTGAAGGAGCATTAGTACAAAGCTTGAATGATTGTCTGAATGATCCACAAGAGTCACTATTCGCATCCATAATATCTCTTCGTTTTACTAATCCATTAGCATCAGGAGGTTTTATTTCATTTTATAATTATTTATATTATGCTAATTATGCTAATTATATTGTTATTTTTATATTAATTCAGATGTGTATTTCAATGAAACGTCTGGATTCCGAGATTCGCCAATGATTGTCAACCGTATCATCTATGATTCGCAGATTGAAGTTGAAGAATTAGCACATTGGGATACGGTAAGTCATAGCTAACTATATGAAAATAGTTATAATCCTTATAATACATGTGTATATCTTATAGGTTAGTGGATTTACATACACAGCTCCAATGGATTTAGTGATGGAAGAACGAGATGGTGCACGTGTTCCACTACGAAGTACATGCCCAAAGTAATTTTGTTTCAGCTTAGCTTAACTATACCGCTATAACCATGCACTCATTAGTTAATTATGCAAACAAATACATTTCAGATCTGCCTGCTCAGCTGAATTAGCTAAGCGAAGTTTATCAGGTGTTAAGCCATCGTTCCGTGACTCTCTGAGTAATACATATCTTCTTATCTATACTATATGTGCAGGTATGTTAACCATGCTAACTATATAATGTTTTTGATAACTTATTTTGTTCCTTTTTTTACAGTATTAGCATTCTTCATCTGTATGCTATGTATGTATCATCAGATTGTCTGTTCACGTGATGATCATTATAGTATTTGTACTATTATTATGTTTGCTGGTTAGCTATGCCATCATACAATCTATACATATAGTTAACATATTCCAGGTTTATCACTATTATGCTTAGTATCAGTCTTCTTTATAATGAAACCAAATTCAATCAGTTGTATCAGTCGTCGGATCGCTTTCTCCATCTCATTAGCTGTTGTGTTTGCTCCAGTTCTTGTTAAGGTATTATTGAATTTTCCGAAAATAAACAAACAAACAAACAAACAAATAAACAAACAACTTCTTTCAGACATTAGCTGTGTGGCGATTGGAATTAGGCTTAGGTCGAAGTAAGGGGCCAGGCGCTGAACCATTACGTCCAAATCAGCATGTTCTATTTTGGATTATTGTCGGCCTTGTTGTAATTCAAGCTGGTAATTCAAGTTTCTCATACAAAAACATGTTTATATTGAATTTGAAGTCATTTCTTCTGAATGGTCCTTATTTGAATCACCAATTGAAGTTACATTCACATCAACTATACAGCATGGACATCAATGGCGTTGTTCTCCTGGTGATCAGGTATATAGTAGAATCTCTGTATAAACAACAACAACAACAACAACAACATTCAACAAAACAATTTGAAACAAGTAGTGTACGTGAACTTTTCACGTACGCTGCTTAAAAGTTCACGTATTTACCATATGACATAACATGTGATTCAAATTATTATAAACATCAGATTATGCTAATTATGCTAATTATGCTGACAGTTTTTAACAAACTTTATATTTACAGTTTGAACAACGGTTATTACATTCATGTAGCTTAATCGGATTGATGATTATCATCTCATTAGTGTGTTCTATCTTATCTGTTCGTCATATTGAATGTCGTCAGAATATCCTCATTACCGTAATACTTTAATCGTTTTAAGATAATATTAATTTTATATTTAGATAATTGGTGGTGCTACAGCAGTTGGTCTCTATCTAGGTCTTCCACTAATTCCATATAAATTACGTGATCAGATAATTGCCGGAGGTCATTATGTTTAGTAATCGTCTTCAGCCCCCCCCCCTTACCTTTCTCTCTCTCTCTCTCTCTCTCTCTCTCTCTCTCTCTCTCTCTCTCTCTCTTTTTCAGTCTTTCTTACATATTCATTCTTTTCAGTATTACTCGTATATTCATTCCTTGTAATCCTTATTACATACTGTCGTAGAGCATTCAGTAAAGAGGATGATGATTCAAATAAGTCTTTAGTTGGTAAAAGTACTTTAGATCGTTCAGAAAAGGTTATGCAAGTAAGAATATTCTTCATTTTGTCGTCAATCTTCAACATTTTCAGAATCCATATTGGCTTGATAATCTTGTTTTATCACCCCGAGGCCAAAATACAATGTCACTTCAACGTAATTATCATCATGTTCATACATTACCTCAACAACATAGTGTTGGAATGGAGAAATATGGTTCGTTTCAAGTATCATTTCATTTGCATCACATCCCTCCTCGCCCCTTTCTTTAAAAAAATCAAATCAAAGCTTGAACAAGCTTTGTGATCATTTCTTGAGAAGTAATGATTGACGGGTACAGCATCTTGTTCCGTCATTCCAGATCATTGTGAGATAGCTTGAGGGCGACTATATTCTAATCTCATTTTCGAATTTAAAGTTTCAGCAATGGAAGGTTATACTGCTCCACCTAGAATCAGTTCAACACTTCCACATCCAAGTCGTATAGGTAAACAAGAATTTCAAAATAATTCGTACAACATGTTTGTTGTAGAAAATAAAGGAAATATTCCACGTGTAGCACCATTTACAACAATATCAACAACAACACTTCAACGACCTCAATCACAACATGCTTTACCAGCTCGTTATGGTGTAGAACGTTATGGTTAGTTAGTTCATTAGTTATATACTATATTATAAATTATATAAATACATATAAATATAATAAATAATATTTAGAATTACCTCCATCATCACCAAATCACCAAATTCAATATCAATCTCATCCAACTTTGCCATCCGGTGGCAAATATGGTAATCAAGAATATGGTTAGTTCAATTAACTATATACATATAGTTATATTCTATTTGATTCTATACTATATGCTTATTTTAGTCTTAGAAAATGAAGATGATGATGAAGGAACAAATTGCCGGTTATAACTTATAAGCTCAAACTCTTAAAAAGACTTTGAGAAGATACTCCAATATGTGATAATTCTCGGAAGTACGGTAATGCACTACGATGATGATATTCAATTAGTAAATTATATTAATTATATTAATTTATATATAAAGAATAGAAAAGAATAATTTATATATTTTAATATAATAGAATATTGCTCATATGCCATATTAATACTCAGTTTATTATAATATTATATTTCTTTTTTTTTCTTTTTTTTTTGAATAATTTTATATAATTTATTAATAAAATTATTTAAATTTAATTATTTTTACATCGAACAGTAAACAGTAAACATGATAACAACCTGACATTCAAGCTTATCAGTGCTGGACTTCATCACATTACATCTCAACTGCATTGCATCGCATTTTCAGAAACTTTTTAAAAACTTTAAAAATTTCCGGAGCGTACTGACTAACAAGTACATGAGTCATTTTTAGTGAAAATCTATATATGAATCTAATTCATATCCAAAAATTCAGGAAAAGATTCTGATTATCCGGATAGTATCCTTATCGCGTTCTCCCTTCCTTCTTGTACTACCGATCAAATCCGGATACATCCTCGTACAGCGGATCTACACAGATGAGAGAGAGAGTGAGGGGTTCCAAAAGAAAAAAGTTGTTCAAGTTCTTTAAGCATTTCATTCAAAGTTCTAAGAATATTAAAAAATATTTTTTTATTGTTGAAAATATGGAAAAATGGACGGAAAATGCTTTATCGGAACTGGATTTAAGAAGATTTTAGTATAGAGAGAACAAAGTAGTATGAATGAATTCCCACTCAACCTTCTCCCCCCCCCCTTCCAATCATCACACTCCGGAGGTAGGATATCATGTATCGTGAGGTTACTGTCTCACATTATTCCGATATTGCTAATCCCTGTGACTGTCTTGGCTAATCCGACAGCAGCAGATTGTCCTCATTTCTCAATAATTTCACTTCAAAATGAAATAGAAAGATCATAAATGAAAATTTTACTCACATTTACTCCTACTTTTCTTCCAATTCCATCAACTTTACGATCATTCATTCATCTAAAACTGCTGTACTTTACTAAGTCTTATTCAACTTTTTTTAACGTTTACACATTTTTTTCTAATTTTATTGGTTTTCTTTAATAAAAATTTGTACTAAAATTAATTCTAAGCAGTTTTGTGATAATTTTGAAAAAAGCAAAAATGTCTGCACGGAGTGGGATTTGAACCCACGCCCTCATTCGAGGACCAGAACACCCAACTGCTATCACGCAGCAAGCAATGCTTGAGTCTGGCGCCTTAGACCGCTCGGCCATCCGTGCTTATAGACTGGCACAATCGTTACAATTCTAGTTCGCACACTACCACATACTAACATCGCGGTTGATTTCGATTATTTGTCAAAGCAATTCATCAATGATTAGTAGCATACGATGATTTATTTTCAGAAATATAAATGTTATTCCTTCTGCTCATATCATTGCCAATAAGTTCAATTGCTTTTCTTTTTCCGTCAACATCTGACAGTTGTTGTTCCTCATCATGCTCATGCCCATCAATACCAGCATGTCCACCAATTCCTCGATGTCCACAGCCAATAGTAATCAATCAGAAAACTCACTCAAAAACATTAATAAGTTCATGTTATAGCCTGTTACACCGTGTTGTTCCACATGTACTTCCTGTAAAAAGCGTACAAAACGAGAAATTGAGTTTATAAGTAATTCAACCTACATAGTTAATGATGATGTTAAACTTAATAAAGCTTTACAAGTAGGTTTTGGCGCCAATTTTGGGATTTCAAATTTGATTTTTGTTGAAGAACGAAGAGAAGAGACATCGGCGTGATGCATTAGATGATATAGTTCATGTTGATGCTAAATGCAATAGTGAACATCTACGAGAAATCATAATTCAGGTTTCGATTTGAACTTTTTCTTGGAATTTTGCCAAAAAAACAAATTTATCTTACAGAATATTGACCGTGTTACATCAATAGCAAAGAAGAAGATTCAAGAACAAGCAGAAACTCAACTACAAGGCAGGTATGTACTCGATGATGATTCGGATGCACACATGTGTGCGAGTGAATGGATAAGAGAAGCATCATATACTTATGATATAAGCCTGTAAGCAGAGACGTATGTATCTGTGTGTAAGCGTAGTATGATGCATAGTATGCTTATGCTGTAAGTCTATGTGTACACCTCTCTCTGTAGGTTGGTGTATGTGTGTGTGTGTGTGTGTGAGTATGCATGTGGGTGTGGATGCGTGTTGCTTCTCATCATTAAGCTTCGTCCCTTTTCCCTTTTTTTGTAGGAAAACTAAATGATTTTTTTATTTTATTTTCAGATTTAACGTTATATGTGCCCGAGGCGATTTTTCATATATAACCAACACAGAAATATTTTGTCAACAAACAGTTGGTGATGTAACTTGTTATGTATTTAAACAATTATCATCTGTAGTACGTAAACGATTGTCTTAACATCATGTTATGTGTGTAAATGTGTTATGAAGGAAGAGGAGGTGTAAAGAGAGAGAGAGAGAGAGAGAGAGAGAGAGAGAGAGAGAGAGAGAGAGAGAGAGAGAGAAAGAGAGAGAGAATAGGTTAATGACGTCACATATAAAACATACATAAAGCCTATTATATGAAAATGAAGTAAAAGAAAAGAAAAATCATTTTTATGAACATAAAAGATTGTTTATTATTTTTATTTTTCTTGTTTCTTCACCTCTCGCTCCGTCTCATCTGCCTCTGCTTCACCTATTGTCTCTTCTTATTGTCTTTTCGATATAAGTTAAATAAATATTTGAATAGTTAGTATTATTATAAGTTTATAATATTATTTATATTTTAATTAATAAAATATCAAAAGATAATATAAGAAATGATGACATTATAACTTAGATATGTGCGAGTGAGTGTGTGTGTGTATGTGTGTGTAGGTGTGGGTGGAGGTAGGTAGATATCTAAGTGTGTGTATAGAGAACTTCTATTATATATATTATAACATATAAATAAATAAATAATATTGTTTTTATTCTAATTTTTATAGTTTTTAATATATTTATCTCTCTCATATTTGCTTTTGTTGTTGTTGTTGTTGTTGTTTTCTTACATCTATATACATACATACATTTCAACCAAACTGTTTTTCTTATTTCATATCTCTTCATCTTTCTCTATCTCTCTCTCTCTCTTCTTTTCTCTCTTTCAATTCAAAAAGGAAAGACTAAAGAAGAAAAGAAAGATCCACTTGAAATAAAATGTGAAAAGCTTGACTTTTTCTTCTTAAATCTATATTATACCATATAGTATACTCTCTCTCTCTCTCTCTCTCTCTCTCTCTCTCTCTCTCTCTATACTTATTTAACATTTCTTGAAACTTGATAATCCCTTCTTATTCTCTTTACCTAGTATTTCTCC
Organism: Auanema rhodensis; assembly: GCA_964057225.1. Classification (NCBI taxonomy): domain Eukaryota; kingdom Metazoa; phylum Nematoda; class Chromadorea; order Rhabditida; family Rhabditidae; genus Auanema; species Auanema rhodense. The sequence continues at coordinate 15,451,447 of OZ059895.1, forward strand.
CCCCCCCCCTCTCTCTCAATCTCTCTCTTTCAATCTCGTGTGCTACTCCTCCTTCCTCTTCATTCCCATCTCTTTTAAAAAAAAAAAAAATTATTTTTCAACAAATCTTTTTTATCTCTAATTTCTTAATTATAAATCATAAATCATTATATAACTTCATTTCATTGTATTGTTTTCTAAAAATATTTGAAAAAGATCCGGAAGTCATGATCATAGATGATATATATTTGAGAAATCATACATACATTTCATACAAATTAATGATTTCTTACATGTTTTTCAATGAAAAATCATTTTCTTTTTAACAAAAAAAGAAGAAGAAAAGAAATGACATACATGTACTATATACTATACATAGATATCTTATAGTAATATGATTAATCAGAAAATACATTTTGATCGATCAATTCAATGAATTAACAAAAACTTTTTATAAACTATATGTATATTACATAGTATAAGTAAGTTAAATAGTTTCTAAGAAGTTATATATATAATACATTTATTTATAATATAATGATATATATATATATTAACTATACATATATAGTTAATAGATATAATAATCTATTAAAACATATAAACATCTGTTTCTAATATTCTCTTTTTCTTCTTTTTTTCTTTTTTGAATTATCAACATACAAATGAATTTGATTTGATAAAATATGAATAGAAAGAGAGAGAATCAATTCAAGTGAGAAATCAAAAATCACATAACTTTATTTGTTTTTTCTTTTTCTTTTTTCTTTTCAAAACTAAAAGTTTATTTATAATAATATTATATTAACTATACATATAATATAATATAATATATAGATAACTATATATAGACAACCGTTCATCATCACGTATGTATATTCAAATGATTTTTAATCAACATATTCTAATATGATGCTGTCTCTTCACGTGATATTCACGTGAATATACGTGTAAATGACGTTAAACGTTTATAAAATATCAACAAAAAAAAACATATTATCTATCTATATATGAATATACTATACATATAATTAATATAGTATACTATATAGTATATTTGAATATATATATATAAGTATAATAAATTTATTTATAGTAATATCTATTGATAAATATTTGAAATATAAAGAAATGATAATATTATACTATATATAGATATGTAGATATACTCTAATATACTATATATAGTATAATATAGTATATATAGTATAACAACATAATTTAAATTTTAATCTAATATTATTTATTATACAATAATAATAATAAATATTATAATATTATAATAAATTTACTTATATATATAGTATATATAGTAACTATTCATATATTATATTACTATACTATATGCATATAGTTAGTTTATTTCTATAATTATTTTCTTTTTTTTTCTTTTTTTTTTTGGATATAAATTAATAGTTAGCAGATATACATATAAGGATTTATTTAAACTATTTTCATTATAATTAGATGCAAAAGATGAAATGATAATGAATATGAGATGAATTGACGACACACGGTTTCGATCTTTCCAAAGACTATGACGTCATTGTCCTGTATATCCTATTTTCATATATTTCATTATGCATAATTTGGTTGTGACTTTTTCATATATATATATGTATATCTTAACATCTATATCAGTCTCTCTCTCTCTCTCTCTCTCTCTCTCTCTCTCTCTCTCTCTCTCTCTCTCTCTCTCTCTCTCTCTCTCTCTTTATCTTGAGACGATTAACTATAACACATTTTCTCATACAATATACTACCGGAAACAGTTTTATTCAAAGTCACCCAAGTCCCGCCTAATCTTACTCCCCCACTGTTTCTCTTCTCTCTCTCTCCCTCTCTCTCCCTCTCTCTCTCTATGTAAAGAGGAGAAAATCTAAGAAATTTTCATTTATTGTATTGTATATATAGTTTTTCTTATAAACTTAACTATATATTTATTTATTATTATTAAATATTTTTGTATTCAATGTCGTTGTGCTTTCATATGAAATTTCAACACAAATCCACCAAGTTTTAAGTTTAATGAAGACTTTTTTTGGATTCTTTTTCTATTTATTTGTTTGTTTTTCTTTCTTTTTCATCATTATTTCTCTTTTGCTCTCTCTCTCTTTCTTACGTTTTCTTTCTAAATTTCTCACACTCTCGTTATCTTGAGCTTTTGCGAACTTCTGAATCTGGTCGTTCACTTCTGGTTGTCAGTGCATGTCTTTGCCGTTTTTTTCTTTTTTTCTTCTTCACTCACTTAGGTCCCGGAAATTCCATTCAGTCAGTTGGATGTTGAAAATGGTTTTGGGAGGAAAATATGATTTTGAACGTACATACTGTACTGTAGAAACAATCCACAGTAATCGGGTCGAAGCTGTTAAGAGAGAGCGCGACAGAGAGAGAAAGAGAGAGAGAGAGAGAGAGAGAGAGAGAGAGAGAGAGAGGAAGAGAAAGAAAGAGGGAATCACTTGAAGGTATATTCTCATGCATGAAATCTTTACTATTCATATATGATTGAAGCTATTTGAAGCAATGAATGTGTTCGTCCCTCTCTCTGTTTACTGTTTACTCCAGCATATCCCCCCTTCTCTCTCTCTATTTCTCTCTTTCATTTTTTATGGTTTCATCCTCTTCACTTATCCCCCCCCTCCCCTGTTAACCTTTTATTGAACTTTTGGAGAGAAGAAGAAGAAGACAAAATTATTTTTCCATAAACATTCTAGAAAAAAAAAATAATTGTAGTCTTTAAAAATTGAAATATTAATAATCATTATCCCTTTTCAATTTCTAATCTTCATGTTTCATCTTGTTTTTGCTTTCCATTTTAATTGGCCAATCTAAGAAGCATCATCATCATCATCATGTTATCATGTTTCAACACACTCTCACTTCCATATATGGATATGAATCATTGATTTGAAACCAAAAAAAAAAGAAAAAAAATTCTTTTCATTTCTCAGATTTTCCATAATACATCTTCCGGCAGCTTTTACCTGCTTCTCTTTTCATCTTTGAATGACTTTCGTTTTCATAAAAACTTCTTTCACATACAATCTCATCAGAATGATCATGTTAACCGTAATGTTCCATCATCAGTTGCACATGGGCAAATACGGAAAAAGCAAATATTTTCAATTTTTCTTCCTTTTTACTTTTCCTTCTCCTCCTCCTCCTCTTCCTTCTTCTTCTCTTCTTCTTCTTCTTCTTTTTTTCATTTCTTCACTCTTAATGCTTTCTATCCTTTTCATTCGAGTTTGATTCATCTCCGTAGTTCCGGTTCAGTTAAGTTCTCCAGAAACTCTAATTCTTCTATTTGAGTCTTTGGAGTAACTGAGACGATTACACATCCAGCTGGTTCAGCTGAAAACAGAACGACTTGTGAGTGAGCCAAGTATTCCTTTAGAATGATGAGCAAGAGAGAGAGAGAGAGAGAGAGAGAGAGAGAGAGAGAGAGAGAGAGAGAGAGAGAGAGAGAGAGAGAGAGAGAGAGAGAGAGAGAGAGAGAGAGAGAGAGAGAGAGAGAGAGAGAGAGAGAGAGAGAGAGAGAGAGAGAGAGAGAGAGAGAGAGAGAGAGAGAGAGAGAGAGAGAGAGAGAGAGAGAGAGAGAGAGAGAGAGAGAGAGAGAGAGAGAGAGAGAGAGAGAGAGAGAGAGAGAGAGAGAGAGAGAGAGAGAGAGAGAGAGAGAGAGAGAGAGAGAGAGAGAGAGAGAGAGAGAGAGAGAGAGACTAGTACTGTCAAGTATGAGCTACTTCTAAAACTTCAGTCGTCAATTCAAATGCTAGTAAACTGTTCAGTGGTCTACCATGTATATAGTATGTTATATGGCCATTTGATTAGCTGAAAAACGAACATTAAAGCTTAAAGCATGATGCTGTTCAAGCTGTAAAAGCTATATATTGAGTAGTGTATGTAATCATTGTCGTTGATCACATGATAAGCATCTGATGTTGATTAAATCAACGCTTTTCATCTGAATATCTTGTTTAGAAAGAGTTAATAGTCATTGGTTATTTCAATATTTCATATTTGGCGAAGAAAATCTTATATCTCATAATCCATTTAATGTGTTATCTCTTCTTTTCTCTTATGCAAATCTTATTATTATTCTTCATCTTCACGCTTTTCTCTATATTGTCGTATCCCTCTCTCTCTCTCTCTCTCTCTTTCTCTCTTATTATCCCTCTCTCTCTATATATATTTATCGTTTTCTCTCTCTTTCTGTCTCTCCTGATAGCCTCAGGTGGTTCCAGTTTTCAACACCCTTTCTTCTGTACACGTCGTCTATATTGGTGCCGAAGATGTGATGATGATGGCGACGTCGTGCATAGTGCTGCTGAATGATAATGATAGTCTACAACCATCCGGTAGAGATGCGAATTTCAGCACTATCAGCATGATTCTCGTCATTAGCATCATCTTCAGCTCAATGTTGTCGTTGTCGTCGTTCTCATCTCAAAATGTGCCAAATAGCGTGACCCACACAAGCATCACAACGTTGTCAGAATATCGAAAGGCTCTATTTACAGTCAGCGACGACAAACCTGCTCTGGCTTCAATCAAAGCAAACACTGACGTCACATCCCGGTCGCTACCGGCCGATTAAACACAGGATTATTGCCTTCTAGGCGAACAGCCTTCTGCATCATTTTATACAGCCGTTTAAGAATATTATCTTACAGCTTCGTGCTAGATGATGAAGATGGGTTAGACGTAAACTGTTCTTCTGATGTCTGAGCACGGCTCTCTGGAAGAGAAGGCTAGATTTACGTGTCTGACAACAGGTGCTCATACGGCTTCTGATGCTTCTCGCAGTCAAATATCAACAATAGTAAGGAGCTCTTTGATTGCTGTCAAGTTTGAAATGATCTTTTGGCTAATTTTCACGTGTTTCGTCAACCAGCCGGCATCCCTTGTTTTCTAGTTTCCGGTCCGGCTTCCGGTTTCACGTGCAACTGACTTAGTGCCTCGGACACAATGACGAAAAGCTCCGACGACGAGACACGAGCGACGACGACGACCACAATTCCGGATAGCTGGATGGATGGTCGTTGAATTCTCGTCTAATCGTTTCGTTTTCTCTCCTTTAATACATGTCTTCAGATTTTTTGTATTTTCTCTGAGCAAAGTGAAGTCGAAGAAGAGCTTCCGGCGAATTAAGGAGAAAAGAAGTCAGAAGCTCTAGTCGATAGTTTCTCATTTCGGTTCTGCTCCTTCATCACATGCTTCATACATAGAGTGGTTGAACTTGGGAACTATTGCTAACTTTCGATCCGTATTCGTTCTATCTCTCTATCTCTCTCTCTCTATCTCTCTCTCTCTCTCTCTCTCTCTCTCTCTCTCTCTCTCTCTTTGGTATTCCCTCACTTCCCTATGTCTGTTATCCATCTTTCCACCTTTGATTTCATAGCCTTTTCATATATTTTTTTTTATTCCTTAATGAATTTATCGCTTTAAAACCCTTTTCTATTAAACATTTTTGATATTTAACTGTTCAAGTTGCTGTAGTATTCATTCATTTCACACCTCTCCCCCTTCATTTCCCCCCTTCTTCAAGAACTGGATTCATAGTCTGTTTCCATTCTGAAAAAGTAAACCATAATTCAACTTCACATTCAATTTCACTTCTTCATCTTCGTCATCTTCTTCTTCATCTTCTTCTGCGCTTTCGTGGTCTTCAATCCTCACCACATCTTGTTATTCACCTCTCATGTTCGTCGTCGTCGTCGTCATCAGCCTCCTCGCGCATCTCATCGTTGTTCACCTGCTGTCGCCATGGTTATACATTCTTCTTCTTCTTCTCCTCCTCCTCCTCCTCTTCCTCATCCGTCTCATCTCGTTCAGCCTTGTCTCATCTTCAGCATCATTTCGTCGTTATTGTCTCAGACTGATTTCCTGTATTTACGTGAAGATCCATCAGCACAATATCAGAAACCCACTTCACACTCTTCAACACACTCACGCATTCATAAGTTTTACATACATCGTTGCTGTTGTTGTTTCCTGTTTTTGTTGTTCCAAACATGATCGTTTAAACTGATTTTCATGTATATTGGGGCTAATTTCCTGCACCTCGCCACTGACTCTTCCACTCTATTCTCTCTCTCCCTCTCTCCCTCTCTCCCTCTCTCTCTCTCTCTCTCTGTCTAATTCCCTCTCCTTCTCTTTCAATTGTCTCTTCTATATCTGCCATTTAAAATAGCAACACGTTGTTTGAGTACAAATGTCCCAAAAGCATTTATAGCTTGTTTCGTCTCATCAGCACCAGCCGCCATAGATGTTATCTACCTATAAGTCCTTGTTCTTTCTTCTTCATCCATTTTCTTTTAAATTCTCTCTACTTTACAACAATAATCGTACTTCCTCTCCTTCTCCATGCATGCATCCAATCCATTCATTCATCCTTTCATCATACCTCTCTCCTACTGCCTTCATTCCGTACTTACATCTGTGCATTCATGTGTCTGTACTTCATTCAAATTCACCTCTTCATGTTATTTCTCAAGAAATTTCATCGTCTTCTCATATCTTTTCTTAACTATATCGTATACGTAACTACCACATACCGTATTCAAACTATCTGTTCTTTAGTGCGTTCAAAGTCTTTCTGCTCACATGCTTTACCTTCTGACCATATATGCTCTTCCAATCTAGACAAGCATGACCTCTAACTATGCTTTGACGATCATGACTGATCAAAGAACATCTTTACTAGTTTTAGGTATAATATACTCTGTTATCTAACTATATAATCAAATTTATAATGAATTCGTCTTTAATTCTTTCTAGTACACCTCTCATCCTCATCATCATCATCATCTTCATAACTTCCTCCTTCAACTTCAATTATAAACAGATTTTGGGTCATCTTTTCTTATAATTAACAACTAATTTTATTCAATAATTATTATTATTTAGCTTATTAATTACATATCTTATTTTTATTTTATATATATTACTTCAAGTATACGCATAATTAGCATATTTAACTTTATTCTTGTATGCTAATTTGGCCCTCACATACAGTTACACCACACTTCATACGCACATGAACACATCATCATTTGAATTCATGTACAGATGAAGAACGGTTGTTTCTCCCTCTCTCTCTCTCTCTCTCTCTCTCTCTCTCTCTCTCTTTCTCTCTCTCTCTCTCTCTCTCTCTCTCTTTCTCTCTCTCTCTCTCTCTCTCTCTCTCTCTCTCTGAATATCAATATCTCCTTTTCATTTTCGTTCTTCCAAGTTAACGCAAACAATTCTGGAACTTTGGACTGAATAGTCAGGTTTTCGTATTTATCATTTAAAAGCTTGATAATAATCATTTCCATCATGATGATCATCGTTATGGGATATTCTATTCTATGCTGTGATGTTCATTCCGTGTAACCCCCCCCCCCCCCCCCTCTCTCTCTCTCTCTCTCCTAATATCCATCACCATTTATCTATATACAATATATTTATGTTTGTATCTATGTTATGTCTACGTATTACTTAGCTTCCACCCACTCATTTCTCCATCTTCCTTTTCTCTCTCTCTCTCTCTCTCTCTCTCTCGTTCTCTATCTCTCTCTCTTGTTCTCTCTCTATCTCTTTCTCTCTCTTGTTTATAACTGTTTCTCATAATAATAAACAAAAATAGATTAGATAATAATCATCTTCGTTTTTTCTTTTTTTTTCTTTTCTACCATCACAATTAACCATAGAAATCTTTCTTTAAACATTGAAATAGTTCAAAATGATATATCATGCTCGTTCATTCATATCTCATAAACCTTTTCTTCATTAATCTTTTATTATTATTTTAAATTTCATTTGTTTATGTAATCTCTCTTTCATGTTCTTCCTTTTTCTCTCTTCATATTCATATTCCCCCCCCTCTCTCTCTCTCTCTCTCTCTCTCTCTCTCTCTCTGTGTAATTCCTTCTACTTTCTCTCAATGTTTACCTCATTTACCTTGTCCTCTTAACTCTTCTATTCTTGAACTTTTCTCTTTTAATTTTAAAGAAAAAGGTCATAAAACATTATATATTAACTATACAATATTTATAATTTACAAATTGAATATGTGTATATTTCAATGTATGTGCCATAGCTCATTTCTCTATGTTTTCTGTCTTTAGGCTATCTAATTCTAAAATCTTTTGAATGTTGCCGTTCAGAATTCATTTGTCAATGTCCTATTACGATATTCTTCTGAACTTCGTTCACCTTTCCCTTTCCTCGTCCTTCTCTCTCTTTCTCTTCCTCTCTCTCTCTCTTTTTCTTTTCCTTGCCATTTGAATTTTTATGATCAGAATATTTCGAAAATCAGCTTATCGTCCCAGCTTTTTTCCTTTTTTTGCCAATAATTTCAAAAATCTTCTCGATTTTCAAACCAAGTCAAAGCACTTTTTCTATTAATTTCCTCTCTTTTACCTTCTTATCTTATTCTCTTTCTCTCTCTCTTTTAGTCTCTCTATATGTTTCAAATCCCCTCTTATACTGTTGGTATGCTACGATATGATTCTGAGGTTACGACGACGTCATCATCTCCTACGTTTGCTTGTTTTCGAACTTCTCATTTCCAGACGTTGTCAACGTCCTCCCCATTATTCATACACACACACACACACACATACAAACAGTCTTCATTCAGTTAGAATCTACTGTTGCCAAATCTGAGATGCTGTTGTTCTTCTTCCTTCACATCTTCTAAGACAATCATTTTTTCGTAAATATTCGAAATTCTCTCTGTAAATTCTGAATTTCAAAGCTGATATCAGTGTGTCTCCTGTTACGAAAGTGGAAGTGATTTACTATTTTCTCTAGGAAATCCTCTCTCTTCCCCCCCCCCCTCTCTTTTCTCTCCGCGGACAGTCGAGGACGAGGTTGATCTTAATGGGTGCGAATGGGTGCAAAGAGAACTAAACTATACAGAGAGAGAGAGAGAGAGAGAGAGAGAGAAGGACAGAAAGCCGAAAATGCGGAAAGTCTTGTCATCTGAAAAACGACAAGAAAACTGCGTTTCTATGTCTTCATAGCCAGTTTTATCCCGACGGCAATTCAACATGGTTAATGAGCTCTTTATGAACGAAATTAAGTCTTTTTTTCTTTTTTTTTTGGTTGAAAATCTTATTTTCTGTCCCAAATTTTGATATTTCATATTGGATTGATGGACTTATTCATATTTCTCTGTAGCGTATTCTCTTACATCTCTTTCAAATATACCTGAATATGGTCTTTCTCTCCTTCATCCTCCCCCCTCCATTCTTGTCTCCCTCCCTTCCCCCTTTCTCTCTCTTTCTCATTTATTCTTGCTTTATATAATAATTTTAATTTACTATTTGACTAACTATACATATATAGTTAACAAATTATTATTATTATTATTAGAAAAAGACAAAGGAAAATAAAAAAGAAAAATACATGGAAGAGAATCATGGCATGAAGCGGGTAAGACATGTCACACAGAGGTAAAACAGTAGAAGTGAAGAGAGAAACCCTTTTCTCTCTCTCCTCACTTTGCTCTCTCTCTCTCTCTGTATTTATAAATATATCTTTCCCTCTGCTTTTCTCTTTCTCTTATAGAGTTTACGTAACCGGTTTAAGCAGTAAATGAACTTTTGATTGTGACAAGCCATTTTCAAAAAGCTAATACTGCCTTAGGGCATGATGATCATATAACTAAGACGGTTTTCTTAATAAAAAAAACAAATCAGACGAAAACATTGAAGTGAAGCTTTCTATGTGTCACATCAAAACGTTTCATTTCCTCCATTTTTCGTCAAAACCAGCGAAAAATTAGTTGACAAACTGTAATATGGCCAGTTTTCTCTCTCTCTCTCTCTCACTTGCTCCCTCTCCCTCTCTTCATGTTCTTCTTAAACTGGCAAGCTTGTGAGCAGTTCCAATAGAATACCAGATAGATTAAGCTATAAATCAAGAATGTTTCGATGAAAGTTTTTAGTTTAATTCAAAAACTAATAAATTTCAAAGAAATGCTCTTGTTTATTGTAAGTAGTAAGGTTCACGTTTTGTTTTTAATCAATTTTCTTCAAGTTTATATCAAAGTTTTAAGCTTTTAATCGTACAAAGTATGAAAAAGTCTATTCACATCATTATTCAAACTGTGATAATGCTTATTTCAAATCCCAAAAAACGTGGTTAAGCTTGAAAGCGAGAGGAATAAGCTGAATTATACTTGTTGTCAGTCATTTTTCTAGTCAATCAGGGCAAGCTCGTTAGTCTCTTCTTGCTTGTCTGCCTGTCAATTTTTCCTAAAATTAGATGCACGTGGTTGATAAACGAATCTGAAAAAATGATAAAACGAAAAGATTTTAATGAAAAATAGAAAAAAGAAGTTAGAGAGAGACAGAGAGAGAGAAAGAAAGAGAGAGAGAGATAGAGAGATCAGGCTATAAATTTGAGGGAAATGATAACGAAAGAGAGGGAGGAGATAATATCATCATGATTTGAGAGAAATTTAAGAGAATAATCAAAGGGAAAACCCAAAAAGTGTGAAAAACATGGGCTTTTCATGAGGAACAAAGTCTGAGGCGATTGGAACAGCATAACAGCTGTTTGACTTTTCAATATAAGAGATGACCTGAGAGAGAGAGAGAGAGAGTGAGATATGAAGAGTAAATATCTTTTGAACTAAAGGAATATAATCTTTTTTTCTTTCCAATCATCTTCTTAAAGAATTTCCTCCCTTATTCTCTCTCTCTCTGTCTCTCTCGCTCTCTCTCTCTCTATTATTGAGAAAAAAAAGGTTAACAACCTTTAGTCTTATCGGTGATGATGACGACAAGATGTTAAGAGAGAAAGAAAAAGAGAGAAAAACTCCTTTCAACCTGGTAGTTTTTCAAATTTCAAATCATTCTACTTCTCCAATTTCAATTTCTCTCATAAACTTCTTCTTCTTCTTTCGTTCGAACCGTCTTAAAATTCTTTTGACAATGATCTTCCAAAGATTAGCATCCATCATGAGACGCAAAAACTATTTTTGACTTTCAACTTGGAATGATCTAGTTTGCAACTTACATCAACTTGGAATGAGCATGGTCTGCTGACGTTGCTGGCTTTGTATGATACATGATAATGAACTCAAATCTTTGTTGTATAGGTGATTGAAGAAGAGAGAGAGGGAGAGAAAGAGAGAGATATGTAGAGAGAGAAAAAAATTTATGGAAAGACAACTCATATAGACAGTCTTTGGTTTTTCTGAATCACATCGTGGATAAGATGACATCATCATCGTTACTGAGGCCATATCACACTGCTTGTTCGTTGTCTTCAGATGCCATAACCCCTTTCCTTTCCCCTACTTCGTCCTTCTTCTTCTTCTTCTTATGTTTCCTCTCCCTTCATATTGCTTTCTTCTGTAATCAAGACAGATCTTCTTGATGATGACGATGACGATGACGCGAGAAAACGATACACTTTCGCATAGAAAAGCAATCAGTTAGTCACAATCAGGAAAGAAATATGAACAGAAAAAAACTTCGACGATTTCAGCTTTTGCTCCAGCTTGAATTGAAAAAGAGAGAGAGAGAAAGAGAGAGAGAGAGAGAGAGAGAGAGAGAGATTGAGAATCAAATATTTTGTATGAGTAGAAGAGCCACGCGACCACGTTGCCTTCTGGTCGATGCGGTGAAGAGACTACGACGACGACGTGCTTTTCGATCATCGGCAATCCGGAGTCAATGAGGTTAAGACGAGAGACAATAGCTTCGAAAGAGTGAGAGAGTGAGTGAAGATATAAGCCGACAAGTGAGAGATGGAACGTTTTTGTATGAGCTTATCTTTCCGGTCAAACCGGTCGCTCTTCCGGTTAGCACCTTCTGGTTGTCCTTCTCTCACAACACAGCTTACTGCTTCTCTTTCTCTCTCTCTCTTTCTCCTTTTCTCTTTTTCTCTCTCTATGTCTCGCTCTCTCTATCTGTCATTGTCTCTATTTTCACAAACTATGCTCAGAAAGCGCGATCTACGAGCGTTGACGAGCAGAAGCATGTACTCCGGTTACGGTAGAAGTCGTCATCATGGAAGGCATATTACGAAAGTAAACACGAATCTTGTGCCGTAATGAGCTTAAGCTTGAGAACTACATAAGCTACAATCGACGTCATCAACAGGTTGTACCTGATAATCAGCTATCTGAAGCATTTTCAACTCAGCTGCCAGTCACACATTCGGTTGCTACATCCTACTATACTCAGTCTGATCCTCATCACATGAGTTCTGTGATGATGAACATCTTCATCTTTGTCTTCTTTTCCATCATCTAACCCCATGGAGTTGAGTTGCATGCTGTTGTCTCATTCATCACATCAGCCAGCGAATATCAAGCTTGTGGTCGTTGGGTCGGCTGTGTGTCAAACAACGGCGGCTACACCATTCTCCATACTCATCCTTTGAACTCTAAACATCCATATCAATGAACTCAAGTTCGAACTTCCAATTACTGTGACATCACCTACCTGCCAGCTTCTATTACCCTCAACATCCAATCGCTTGAGTCTTTGATCTTTGAACGAATATCCCCTCCCCCTTTTTTGCTGACTAACTATTCTAATGACGAATGAAGGAGAAATTGTGAATAAGAGAGTATTCATTATAAAGAGATAGAGAGAAAAAGAGAGAGAGAGAGAGAGAAATTGGAGAGTTAAAGAGAGTTAGAGAAAGAGAGATATAGAAGAACACAGTAAATGAAATGTTATATGAAGAGAATGAGTAGTGTAAGTAGTTTGGTGATCGGGTTTGATATCCTAACACTATAGAAAAGACAATTTTAAAGAGAGTAAGATACAGAGAGATACATAGAGAAAGAAGGGTAGATTTGGAGAGATTTGGAAAGATACAGAGAGATATATAGAGAGAGAGAAACTCTTTTGTTTGTTTGATTTCTTCATCTATTAGCCTAATCCAGTCTTTCATTATCATTCATTATAATTTCTTTTTAACTGTAATTTTCCTCTTCATCACCAAAATAAACTTTTTCTTTTCTTTTTTCTTCTTTTTTAAAAAAAAAAATAAAATAACAAAGCTAATTAGATGATAATGATGATGATGATGATGTACTTTGTTGTAAAATTTGGACTACTCTGACATGTTTTGAACAAAAAAATTTCAGCTTCAAGTCTAGACCCCCCATTCTCTCTCTCTCTCTCTCTTTCTCTCCCTCTTTTCCTCTCTCTTTCTTTCTCTCTTTCTCGCTCCCTCCTTTTCTCCCTCTCTGTCTCTTTCTCTTTTTTTCTTGCAATTGAGACAACATTCCAATCACAGTAATTGATGATGACTTCAGATGCTTAATGCTGTTTTCAATCCATATGCTTCAGTCTCTCTCCCTCTCTCTCTCTCTCTCTCTCTCTCTCTCTCTCTCTCTGATCCTATGGCTATTGAGCTCGTTATGAGATGAATTACAGTAGAAACATGAAAATTGCTATTTGATTGTCAACACTCATCACTTAGTCAGAACATCATGATGAAAGTATAGTATGTATTTCATTAGAGTGCTCATGTTTGTATACATGCCCGTATGTGTCCACTGATAGCCATGCTGAGGACAAGTTCGACACCATGCTTGTGTATGATCTCCCCCCCCCCTCTCTCTCTCTGTGCTGTATGTGTCATCAAGCATCATCTGAATCATTCTGATTAGCACAGTACTTAGAAAATACATGTACTGACGACGTAAAGCTTAAATACAAAAGAAGCATAAGACGATCAATCTTTGGAAAAGGCATCATCACAAGCAACGTAATTGATCCTGCCAACATCAACAGCCTTCTCTCTCTCTCTCCCTCTCTGTATGTTTTGGTCATCTTTATCTTCCAATAGCTATTACTATTACTTTCTCTCTCTCTCTCTCTCTCTCTCTCTCTCTCTCTCTCTCTCTCTCTCTCTCTCTCTCTCTTATATTCTTCCTCATCTCTCTCTATATATACTATTTGTATAGTTTATTATTCTTTTTAGTCTTATCTTTTTTTTTCGAAAAGTTTATTATCTTATCATCATGTCTATATGTATATTCAGAAGCTTTATACAGTTTCTTGCTATTCTCTTGTATCAGTATCATTACTTTGCATATCAGCCTCTCTTTCCTTAATTCTCTCTCTCTCTCTCTCTCTCTCTCTCTCTCTCTCTCTCTGTATTCCTCTCTCTCTCTATCTCTCTCTCTCTTTTACTTTTCTAATACTTTTTTACCATTTCTCTATCTATTGTACTCTACCTGATAACCATAATCATTTTCCTTTCTATATTCCGGATAATCACAGACATCTCTTATCAAGAAATTCCAAAAAGAATCTGGAATTCTATTCTCTTTCATCAGCTAGTACTATTATTCCATTCATTATTAGCTATTTCTCAATCATATCTTACGTACATCATGACGAATACTCTGTTGCCACTGCTGATAATCTAGAAAGCTTTGAATGCGCTTCAACATCACGTCCAACCTTGCTTTTCATGTCTTCAGATGAAACATGAGAATCATATACTGCATATTCAAAATCATCTGAATCATCTGTAACGTTCATATGAACGATACAGAAGTTGGCAAATGGCGAACATCTAACGAACGATGACATCAATGACGACAGCGACGTCGACAACGACGACAACGATGGCCGAACTTGTTGTTGTAAAACTTCCCGTTTCTCTTCGTTATTTTGTCGTTTTTTTTTCTTTTAAAATACAAAAATAATGTATATTATATCGTATAGTATAGTATAGTATTGTATACTATACATATAGTTTACTATGCACTATATGATATGGTTAACTGTTTTCTTTCAAATTCTGGAAATTAATTTGTTTGTTGTTCATCTTGTGTTGCACATGCAACACTTACTCTTACTCTTACGTTCCTTCTCTTATCTCTCCAAATTGTCTTCGTTTTTCACAAAAAAAAGGCCAAACGAGCGGAACTTTGACCAGCCCCAGCCATCCAAACAGAACAACAACAAGCATAGTTATGTTTCATTTCAACCTTTTTTTGCTTTACTATGCGCTTTATTCACATGCTTCTCATGCTGCTGCTTCTTCTTCTTCTTATTCTTCTTCATGTGTAGCGCCTGTTCCCTGTTCTTCACTTCATGATGCTTCAGACAGGGACACGTAAACTCAACTTCAAGTTCATGCTCAAACTCAAGCTTTAACATCATAACGTTTACTGTGTAATTTTACTTTTTTTACTTATTTGGTTGTTTCAATCTTACTTCGGTTCTCTTCTTCATCATTTAAGTTATTCAGTATCATTTAGGTCGCTTGACCGTCCTACTTGTTTCTCTTCATCTCTTTCTCTCTCTCTCTCTCTCTCTCTCTCTCTCTCTCTCTCTCTCTCTCTCTCTCTCTCTCTCTCTCTCTCTCTCTTTCTCTCTCTCGCCTATCTTTCAATCTCTCTCTTCCCTACCCTATGTGACCAACTTCTATCGTACCCCACACCCCTCTCTTGTTACCATTCGCATTTTTCGAACCAACTCCTCGTTTTCACCTAACAACGTCATCATCACCTCTTCTCACATTTTTCGTATTCGTCATCATCTTCATCAGTCGTCAGTCGTCAGCGTCGTCGTCGTCGTCGTCTTCGCTGTCGTTGTGTCGCTTGTGGCCGCAACCATTCAGCACATTTTTGCGTTGTCGCTGTCATCCGTCTCATCAACATCTATTGTTTCTTGTCACTTAACTAGGCTCATTTTTCACTTTTTTTTGGTTAAAACGATTGTCTGTCATCTGACGAATAGAATCTATCAGGTCTCTATCTTAATTTCTTTGATTCTCTCACCTATTCTGTTGTTACCGCTTTCGAACTGTGGCTATTGCATGCATTCTCTACGTTCTTCCACCTTCTTCGACGTCCTCCCTCTAAACATCCAGGTGCTAGATAATCGGCGTCATCATCATCATCAGAAGATGACGATGAAAATCATGTCGATCACATGAATCTATCTTGTACATCTGTGAGCTTAAATGTCATATGACTAAAGTTTTTGCCATCATTCAAGCTCTTCCAGCATTCTTTTCAACTTTAAAGTTTTACTTCTTGTTTAACCGTGTATGTACTCAACTTACTCTCATGCAGTCATCACGCTATCAGTTTCTCTCAAGTTCTTTACAGAAGTTGTAAAGAATTTGTAGAATTTACATGTGCATCTGGAAAACAACGTTCGTTCAAGTTTTAAAGTTTTTGAGCGTAAA
Organism: Auanema rhodensis; assembly: GCA_964057225.1. NCBI lineage: Eukaryota > Metazoa > Nematoda > Chromadorea > Rhabditida > Rhabditidae > Auanema > Auanema rhodense. The sequence continues at coordinate 15,467,593 of OZ059895.1, forward strand.
AAGAAAATCTTTGTTTTCATATTTACAGGTTAAAATCTTTCTCTATCTGTCTAACATCTGTAATAGATTTACTGGAACGACGCTTCCTCGTCCTCATTCTCTGCTCTAGCTCTACCATATCACTTCTACCCTTCCCTATCTCTCTCTTTCTCTCTCCTTAGCTCCCCCCTCTCTCTCTCTCTCTCTATTTCGCTTTACCTATCTATCTTCTTTCACTCCCTCTCTTTATCATTCTATAGATATAACTACGTGAAAAACAAACGAGGACAGTTGGCTGAATGCCTCATAGAAATTGAGATGAATTTCGGCTTTTGCTTTAAGAGATAACAAAATACTGAAGAGATATCAGGTGAATATGTCAAGTGTGTGTTGCCCCGAGGGCATCGGTCGTTTTTCGTTTTCTCTCTCTCCCTCCCAATCTATCTGACTGCTTTCTTTCTCTGCCTCTCTTGACAACTCACAGTATACCGTCATCAACAGGTAAAAATGACGTAATGGAATCTAAAGGCAAAGAGTCAGACGCTGATTTCAGCAGACATATCTTCAACTTCTTGGCTTATCTTCTCTTCTCAAAATCTCTCGTCCTTTCGCCCTCACTTGCTCTCTATATATCAGATATTCTCAGCACATTTTTCGTTTTTTTTTTCTTTTTTGAAAGGGATATGCCGATGACTATGACTAAAGAATGCTGGGAATGCGATAGAGTACCTGACTGAACGAGCGTATATTGCTGGAGGCAATGCTCGAATGAATACTAATAGTGCGAAGCCACACAGAGAGAAAGAGAGAGAGAGGGAGAAAGAAAGAGAGAGGGAGAAAGAGAGAGAGAGAGTTGTCTCTTTCATATTTCTTCAATTTTTGGTCCTATCTTCTCATCGTATTTTCTTTTTCTCAGATGATTATCTTTGTGCCACAGATCGCTGTGTTAGTTGTGTATTATCTGAGATGAAAGTTCAATCAACTCTCTATTCCTTAGATGTCTCATTGTTTTTTGCGTTCACGAGGTCCATTTGCCTATCTACGTGTACTTCACAAAGGCAGATCAAATAGGTCCACCTCCCCCTTCTCTCTCTCACTCTCTCTCTCTCTCTCTCTCTCTGCTTACTTCTTGCCATATAAATTCTCAAAAAAGTTTTAATTTTCTTCATTACTGCTCATTTTTTATAATTTTTTTTCCTTTTCCAAATATTTTTATAGCCATTTTATTCATAAAAATGTGTCAATTTCTCGTTTTTGTTTTGGAATTATTGAGATTAAGCTACATAAGCGGCATATTATAGCTGCTTCCGCTTATTTAACAACAAATTGTTATTTCATCTCGCATATCATTCAACTCATATTTCGTCTTTTTCTTTTTTTATATTCTTTTATTGATATTTCCTTGCTAATATTTATCTTTATTTTCAGCTTAAAATCAAGAAATAGCTCAGTTCACTCAGATTTACATCATCATTGCTGACAGTCAAATCATCAGAAATTACATTTAGAAATCATAAGTTGTTCAGGTGCGTCAGACGTTTTTTTTTCTTTTTTTTTTGGTTGAAAAATGGTTATAACATATGTATCTGCTATATCTATTTCTCTTCTATAACCTTGTATTCTCTCTATATTCTCTCTCTCCTTCTCTCTCTCTCTCTCTCTCTCTCTCTCTCTCTCTTTCTCCACAACTTAGATGCAAAATTTCATATTTTGAGCTAAAAATATTCGAATTTGACAGTTAAAAGTGTGTGTCAAGATGCTGAAAAAAGCTCCTCATTTCACTCTGTACATGTCATACGAATATGACAAGTTCTGAGGTCAAATGAACAGGTGTTGAACGGCTTTTCCTTTTCACAAAAATGTTTGAATATCAAGTGAAAAGCAGCAACAGCATCAGCACCACCACCAGCACCAGCAGCAGCACACATCATCATCATCCACATCCTCATTATCAGCATCGTTCTCGTGTATGTGTATCATGAGCTTTAACATTCAAAAGCAATAAATTTTAAATTAATTTATATAAATTAACATAAATATAATTAAAAATATCAAAAAAACACATTCTTCACGTAATCACGTAATGAGGCCGCGTGATCATTCCACGTGAAACACGCACTGACTCATTTTGTTTATTTCTTTCTTGTGAACCGGTTGCTTTTCCTTTATTTTTCCTTTATTTTTATCTTTTTTTTCTATCTTTCTATTAATTTTTTCTTCTCGAAAATCAGAGAATTATGATTGTACATTCATTTCTCTCAATTGTTTTTACAAAAAAGGTAAAGAAAGGTCTTTTCTTAATTCTGTTATTAAATTTATTTTAAATTATATTCATATAATCTATCTATATTTATATTAACTTTTTGGAAATCTAATGAATAGTTAGTGATAGTAAAGAGAGAGAGAGAGAGAGAGAGAGAGAGAGAGAGGGGAGAAGATGAAGGTAAAATGATCTTCAAAACTTTACTTCCTTTCATTTTTAATTCTTCTTTTCTATATTTAGGTCTAATATCCATATTCATATTCTATATATCTATATTTCCTTGTTCTCTCTCTCTCTCTCTCTCTCTCTCTTTGATATTTCTTTTGTTAAAAATATTTTATTTTTTTACAAAAACAGGTACTGTATGTTATATGTAATTCTGCTTAAACTTCATTTTGCTTGCTTCATCATCAACATATTCTTCTTTTTTAGATTTCTATAAATCAAAAATACAAAATAATTATATTAATTATTATATATTATACATTTTTGATCTGCTATTCGATCAATCTATCTATTTCGTAATCAATTAATTTTCCTTTTTTTGTCTTCAATTTTTCAAAAAAAAAATTGAAAAAGGCTGATGACAGCACATCTTGTGATCATGTTCATTGTCGTTTTTTCCTCAAAATCATTGCATGGCCTACGTATCATTCTGATGCCAAGGACAACAGCTGTACGATTTCTCATTCATTAGGATATACAGCTTGACTAGTACTTTCTCTTTTAATCTATCTCTCTCCCTCTCTCTCTCTCCCTCTCTCTCTCTCTCTCTCTCTCTCTCTCTCTCTCTCTCTCTCTCTCTCTCCTCTTTCTCACTCTTTCCTTCTTTACTTTGAACCTCATAAAATGTATTTTTGTACTTCAACAACTTCAACTTCAAGACTTTTCGAACGCATCTAAAGACCATTTCTATTTCTTCGTCCCTTCTCTCTCTCTCTCTGTAGCTCTCTCTAAAGCTTTTCAATTCAAATTGGTCTCTCATCCTCGAACTATTTATCTTTCTCTCTATCTTTTTATTTTATTTTGTTTTTTAAAAAAAAAAATTCAGTTCACACGTTGAATGATCCAATTCAATTAATTATTAACATCTCAAAGTTCATATTTCGTGTTTATATGAATGCTCCATGTATTTAACGAGCTAGTCCCCCCCCCTCTCTCCAACCCCACGGCCCCACCTACCCTGTTTCCCTTCTCTCCTTTTCTCTTAACCTCTCTCTATCTCTCTTTATCTTTTTTTATGTTTTCCCTCAAAAAAACACATATAATTCTATGAATTCTATTTATAATTTAAAATATATTATTCTTTATTCTAAGTATATTTAAATACAAGCATACTTTATGTTATTTCTTTTCCAATTTTTTTTTTGGCCAAAAAAGGAAAAAAAAATTGAACTGAATGAAAAACAACCAAAGAGAGAGAGAAAGAGAGAGAGAGGGAGAGAATAGATACTACATGTATACATCTATGATATCATTTGCATATACATACTATGTACCTAACTATGTGTTTATCCAATAAACATAGTTAAAAATATATAATTTTCTATATAAATAGAAGAGATGATAATAAAAAAATAAAAAGAATCAACTTACATACATACGTAATTACTCTTCGTTCCTTCTTATTCTTCTTCTTCTTATGTTTCAAAATATCTTTTACTTAGTTGTTACCTGTGCCCCGGTTATTTCCTCTCCCCCCTTTCAACCTCTCTCTCTCTCTCTCTCTCTCTCTCTCTCTCTTTGTATATGTGATTCTTTGCTCTCTTTCTTCTGGTTCTACAGTTTTTTATTCACATAATCTACTGATATAGTAAAGGCTTTGTTAATCTGTTTTCCTTTTTTTTCTTTTTTTTTTTGAAAAAAATAAAAATAAATAATCCGAAATGGCAAGAAAAAGCGTGAATTGTACAGAAGACGAGTAGCCCCTTGCTATGTAATCATTTCAACTACCACCACCACTACTACTACTACTTGTAGCCCTCACTATTACTTCTCTTGTAATCTTCATAATAAGCATCACGTGTAGTTCACGTGGAATACGTGAAAAATTAAATAATAATACGTGACATGTTCTTGATTTACCTCTTTCATTCTCACTTTTGCTGACAAGTACGGTTGTTCTTAAGTATTTTAGACGATTAGACATACTCATGTTTGACATATCATGATGATGATCATCACATCTGTCTACCTCGTACTAGTAATCGTAACCCTTTAACTCTCTTTCTTTCTCTCTATATCACTCGTTAACCTCAATAAAGAGAGAGAGAGAGAGGGAGGGAGAGAGAGAGAGAGAGAGAGAGAGAGAGAGAGAGGGAGGGAGAGAATGAAAGAAGGTGAAGAATATGGATAATTAGAGGAAAAGAAAAAGAAAAAGTAAGAAAAAAGAAAAAAAAAGAAACTTTTTTACACTCAAAATTCTATTTTTACATATTTTCATGTAAAAAAAAAAATTTACACATGTATATTTAGATTGAAAAGCTTTTGATTATATAGAATGAGAACATTTGTTGCTTCTCACTCTACCTCTGTATTACTATTCGGTTTAGTTAGATAGGCTTCTGCTTCGTCTTAACCAGCTCTAACGACGATAGATACGTACAGAGGTACAAGCACAAAGCAAAAGCACAACGTAGAAATGAGTAGAAAGATACACACATCAACAGAGAGAAAGAGAGAGAGAGAGAGAGAGAGAGAGAGAGAGAGAGAGACACTATGCGCACATACACACACACAGACGATAGAAGATACAAAGGCTATACACATATCGCCTGTTATAATGTCCTTTAAATCTTTGTATTTTTCTTTTTTTTTTCATTTTTGACTTGAACATCATGCAGTTGTTCTACTTCTTCTTTTCTCATTTTCTTTTTTATTTTTTAAATTATCTTGTATTATCTAAAGACTAAATATTATATTTTCATTACATATATGAGAATGTATGTTGAAATTTCAAAAAAAATTATCAAAAAGATAGTTTGATCTTATGAAGAAATGTTTTTTCAAATGGCTTAATCAGCTCTTCTTCTTCTTCTTCTTCTTCTTGTGTGTTTCTTTGATTTCTCCTCTTCATTCTTGTTCAATAGCATCAAGCTGTTTTCCTTACTTCATCCACCACCCCCTACATCCTCCCTCTCTTCCCTTCCTTCATCCATCTGAAGAGCAGAATCTTACGACTTCTTGACATTGATTTCAATGCACTGAAATAGTTCAAAAACTATTTATATACTATACTGAATATATATATTTCATGATCAGTAATCATATCATCATAGCTCAACTTTTTCAATAATATCAGCTCATGTTTGAACTTCAAAGGATATAAGATCAGGGAAGTTGTTGCTTGATAGCTTGAAGCTGAAACAATCGAAGAACACCGAGAGGACGTGAAAAGCTGAAGCTGACGAGCAGAATCATAGCAATAGAGTCTCAATGTGCTTGATCTATTTAACCTTTGAATTTCTATATTACATGAAGTATCAAGTATAAACAACAGACAATAGTTCATTGATCTCTTATATCAGTTATATAACTTCATGAACGCATTGAAAGAGCTTCATTTCATGTTGTAGCTTAGCTATGTGTCTGTGTGATGCTCTCAATGCTTCTTCATCCAAGTTAAAGCATGTATGATCATATCAGAAGACACAAGCATAACGTCGTCAAGATGCTTCTGCTTCCTATTGTTTCTTCGTTTTAATCTTTCTTACTCATCATCATATACATGTATGAACAACGTTAACCTATCAGATGTTATCATCACATCTTTCATCATTAAAGTTTCTTTTTGGTTATTGTTCTCTCTCTTTAAGGCTTTTCTCAACTTCTTTCATGTATTTCCCTCTTAGTACACTTCCCCATCCCCCACCTCTCCCTTTCCCTCTCTCTCTCTCTATCTCTCTCTCTCTCTCTCGTTCTCTCGTTCTCTTTCTCGACGATCACTTGTTTTGCTTTAATCTTGAGAAACCGTAATATGTTATCAGAATAAGTAGATACAACATGTGATGATAAGAGAACGAACAGTTCTTCTTCTTCTTCTTCTTTTCGGGTGCTTTGAAGGCCAAGTTCAAGAAGTTTAAATTTTTTTTATTTTGAAACATACATGTACATCAATCTATTATCTATATCTCTATATTCATAACATAGTTATACTAACTATATGATATATAGTTAGTATAGTTAGTAAATATGATTGAAATCTGTCTGTTAATAGAAGGAAAGGGCAAATTGAACACTTCCTTGGTCAACGACTTCAGGTCATGATGTTGAAGTTTAGCGAATAGACGAAGAAGGAGAAGAAGAATACATTGGTTCTCCTTCTTCTTCTTCTTCTTCTTTTCTCTCTCTTTCTCTCTCTCTCTCTCTCTCTCTCTCTCTCTCTCTCTCTCTCTCACTCGTTCTCCTAGTTCTGTTAAAAAGCATAAGTTGCCTTGAGGCTATATGACGAGACAAAATGAAAAATCAACTTTCATCATTCGTTGAATGGCTTCATCAGCAATTTTTTCCGAAAACAATCAGAATCCGATACGTTCGCACAAGAAGCTGATGCTTCAACATCTTCGTCAGCAGTAGCAGCTCATTGACTGTTGTCATTTTTAGTGATAATGTTGATGATGGTGGAAGTAACGATGATTGTGGTCGGCGACGTCGTTGCTGATGTCAACGTCATGTAGTTGTCATCGTGCGGTTATGTGTTGAACCTGTTCATTAATTCTGTCATTTAAGCAGAAAATGGGAGAGAGAGAGAGAGAGAGAGGGAGAGAGAGAGAACGATAAAGCATTTGAATTTGATAGAAGAAGACAAGAATCGGTGTAAGACCCACTATGATGACGACTGCTACCCCCTGAGGCATCTTCAGTAAATTGAACTAGGTGATGATGACGCACTGGGGGCGAAAGCTGAAACTGAATGATGTCGTTGTCCTCTTTACGCTATATTGCTACCGGCAACAACGACACACATATATACACATATGATGATGATGACGAAGCGACAACGACGGCGGCAATGACGACGGCAACAGTCAGCGACAACTTCGACACGAGATAGACGACGACAAATGATAATTATGACTACACGACCGCCAAAATCTGGTTGGCAGGGACTGTAGCAAGCATCATCAGCAGCAGCAACAGCAGCAACAGCAGCAACAGCAACAGCAACAGCAACAGGAGAGTAAGACATCAAGCACAACAGATACACATGAATGGCAGCAAATGCCCTCAGGCAACAGCATCATTAATCGTCCTAATTATTGATTTGATGAATCAGACAACGACGACGAAGAAGAAGAAGAAGAAGAGAAGGCGAATTGTCTTTTTAATTGTTCAATCTATGGTTCTGTCCTTCAACAGCATAATTTTTTTTTCAAAGAAGCTAAACATATTCCGCTCTCTCTCTCGCTTGGTCTCTCTCTCTCTCTCTCTCTTTCGTTTTCAAGCTTGATAGTCAGCCAGCCTGACGATAGCTAGTCAATTCTTCCTCTCATTCTCGTGGTTTTGTATCTCTTTACCACCCCCCCCCCTATCTGTCAGTATCATGACAATGTATGTTAGTTGCCCTCGGGGCGCAAAAACATAGACAAAGCCATTGAGCGTTTGCCTGGTTGACGATGGTCACGATCCCCGCACCATCACATCACCTTTCTCCCAGATTCAACCCATCTATCTATCTATCTGGTCTGTCTCTTTCATCTACCTTATTCCAATGTTTTCACATGGTTGTCTCTTCCTCCTCTTCTACTTCTGATTGTCGTCGTCAAGATACATCTCGTCGAATCCGAATTATCTAAAAATATTTTCCTCACATCATCTTATTAGCCTGTGCTTTGAACAATACAAGAGGAAAATTGCTATTTTCATGGTTACAAGGGAGAGAGTCTCTTCTCCTGTCTCTTCTACACCTCACTCTCTCACTGTATTCTCTCTCTCTCTCTCTCTCTCTCTCTCTCTCTCTCTCTCTCTCTATTCATAACAACTTCATTTTACTGTTACATTCATTTCTTACAACACATTATCATGTTGTTTTCTATAAATCTATTTCAAATTAATACTTTATCAGCTTCATATACTGTAAAATTATATCAGAAAAATGATTGTTTTAAAGACTTTGTCGTTTGATTTTCTATTTGAGAACTCAACTAATCGTAATTTCAAAGTCTCATAGATTCACAAAGACAAAATGACGACAGAGGTAACGAGGTACGCACAGAGAGAGAGAGAGAGAGAGAGAGAAAGAGAGGATGTGCAAGGGTGAGGGGAGCAGAGAAAAGAGTTATAGAAGATTGATGAAAGACATCTATCAAACTATAGACTAGGACACCTTTTTGGAAAAATCATTGATCACAATGACTTCTAGTCGAAGCTCTCAATCACATCCATAGCCCCTCCCCTCTTTCGCTCTCTCTCTCTCTCTATCTATGTATCTCTCTCTCTCTCTCTCTGTCTTGAAGTTTTTCGAGAATATTTTTATCAAAGCTTCCGTATATGATGAAACTTAGGCTAAAACTTTCTTTTATTCTCTAAATTGTTATCAATGATTTCTTTATCCAAATAATCAAACTTTAACAGTTCATTTGATCTCACTGATATCTATTGGAAATTAAATTTTTATATTTTTTTGTTGATAATCAACACCTTATACAATCAGCAGATGATAACAAGAGTTCCGAGAAAGATTGTCCAGACAAGTAATTGACTGACTGACTGACATACCGACGACAAGACCAACAGCCCCATCACTTAAGGATGGTAATGGTGGTGTAGGTGGGGGGGGGGGGGGTTGAAGAAGGGGGTTGCTGCTGACTGAATCAGTTGCATGTCTACCTATCTATCTGCTGCTACTGCTGATGATGATCATGATGATCATGATATGGGAGGGTAGTTACAAGGTGAGATCAAAGTAGACAGATGGGAGAATGGGTAAGGTCTTCCCCCATTCAACTTTCTTGAACTTCCTTCATTCATTTCTATTATCAGAAACAAAGTCTCAAATCCATTTCGTTTCATCATACATGGTATGGTTCTCGATAACCTGAAACGTTGTCTTCTTTTCCATTTTTCGACTTTTTAATTATTTTTGTCAACGAAAAAACAGTTTCTTGAACTTCTCTTAACCTTTGAAACTGTTTTTTCATCAAAATATCAGCGAAAGCTCCTCCTACTTCCTATCATTCTCATGATATGCTGCTGCTGTTACTCCAGCCTAACGTAATTGGTCATGTCTTTTACTATTCCAAAGATAGAGAGAAATAATGAGAACAGCATCGGCCCGAAATCAAACATCTCTAGAACCTTCTCTTTCTCTCTCTCTCTCTCTCTCCCTCTCTCTCTCTCTATTTTTCTCTTGTAATCATGAAAATAACAGTTTTCCTCTCTTTAAACTACATTATTCTATTCATAACATAACATATTATCCTATTTGATTCTCTAATCTCAATATTTTCATTTCAAACATCGATGACACATTTCTTTGAATGTTGCCATGTTTTTCTATTTAACTACCGTAATCATATCATATAAACTATGCGTATAATTAACCATTTGGCTTATCTATAGAAAGCTTTATGGGCCTAAGAAGTCAATGAATAACGCTTACTTGGTCCAGAGAAGACTGTGTCTGTATAGCCTATTTTGCACCTATACATACGTATTTTCTCTTGCTCTCCCTCTCTCTCTCTCTCTCTCTCGATCTTTCCCTCCCTTCGTTTCCTCTTTCTCATTCTCTCCCAATTCGTCGTCTTCTTCTTGACGTTATCGTCTTCCTTACCCCCCCCCCATCCCATCTCCATCATCCAATAGCGTTCCGTGGAAACAAAACCTATTACAGTATGCTTGATAAACAACATCACCCTTATCTCTGTGATCATCCGCCTTCAACTCTCTCCCTCTTTCTCTCTCTCTCTCTCTATATATACTTTCATCAACTGATCCTCCACCCTCTCTTCCATACCCATTTCTGCATCCTGTAACCTGATGCAATTTCCATAATAATAGCAGCAGAGAGCAAAGTTGAGTACTTACTCATCTGAACGCAAAACTAGAATGAAGGGAAAATGAGCCAAAAAGTGACGTTTTGCACGCTAGCTGATATGCGAAATGTAATCTATGCTGTAGAAAGACGAGCGTGTGTTCAGAGCAGAAAATTGTTTCCTCGTCGTTCTCTATGTGTTCTCTCAGTTAGCATGAAGAGGTGAAGAGGGAGATAGAGAGGCTAGAGTGCCAGAAGAGAATTTCTAACATCAATGTCCGATCATCAACATATTATCATCATGAACACATGCAAATTCATCTTAAATATATATAAATAGAAGGTATCTGCTCAGTCGTTGTTCGTTATTTTCAAAGTTCCTACTCTGAAAGCAACCTAGTAGTAGCTAATAGCCTAGTGCCACACACGTAGCTTTTCCTCTCTCTTTCTCTCTCTTTGTCTGATTCTCTGTGGCTTCTGCACTGCTCTTCCTTTTCTGCAAAATTGAAGAAAAGCAGTGCAAGAGAAGAGGAAGAGCTTTCTCCAATTTGAGAAGAGTTCTCAGTAATCGTATGAAGAATTCAGATGAGATGAGCTGCTGTCCATCTTCTCCACATCAATTACGTCATCTGAAAAATTTTTTTCAAGAAGAACAACGAAAGAAATTAAATTAAATTCTGTTTTTTACCTTTTTCCTTCTTCATTTTTTCTTCTTTTTAATGATCATGAACCACATCAACATCTCAAGTTAAAGAGAAATTATCAGCCAACCAGCACACTTCCACCCTCGCTCTCTCTCTCTCTCTCTCTCTCTCTCTCTCTATACTTACCAACCTAAACAACAGTGAGGACGTTATTTGGTCTACTTCGACGACATGATCATCGTCGTCGTCGTCGAAAACGTCAACGTAAAGCAGATCCTCTTACTTCAGCTGGACGCTTACTATGCTCTTTGCAGCTTCCTCATCATATTGGCTCAGTTTCTATTTTCTTCCCATGTACGTGTGTACGTGTTTCTCCTCCCCTTCCTTTCTTCTCTCTCTATCTCTCTCTTTATCCATTTCTACCTCCTTCTCTATCTCTATTACTCCCACACAAGCATCTACTTATTCAATTCCGCTTCATACACTTTCTGTTTTTTTCTTCCAATGACGTCGTTTAGTTCATGTTTTCCTCAGAATCCACTCTGACAACCCCTCTAGTTCATGTCTAGATATCAGCTTTCAACTATTTATAGCTCCGCCTTATGTTGCTGATTCCGTTTAAGAGTTCCACGTCTTGTGGCCATGTGGCAGTACCGGCATACATGGACTGTTACCATCTCTTTCTCTCTCTATCTCTTATTCTCTCTCTCTCTCTCTATCTATCTATCTCATTCTCTCACTTTCTTTCTCATATGATCCAGAGCTTAGGTGCTCATGTGTCCTTCTGCTGAACTCCTTCTTCAATAAATCACCTTTTTGCTTGTTTTCCTTTGCCTTTCTTGCAATGTTCACATCTTTCTCGTCTTTGTTGTTAGGTACGCATAGTTCATGCGTTATATGCGCATAGGATTGTGGGCGTGGCCTTTTTGTAGCTCCGCCTATTCATTTACGCTTTTGCAGATAGACGAGCCGGTATCTGAAGGCAATGACGCTTCCGATATTAGCGAAGAAAGTTAAAAAGTTGGCATCGTTCCAACTATTCAACCTCAAGTTGCTGCTCAATGGAGAATCCAGTAAGTTTTTCCATGTTTTTCTTCTTTTTTTCATAAAAAATTAGCTAAATGTTTGAGAGGAAGAGCGAGAGAAGGATCAGTCAGTGAGGTTAACAAGCAACTTCTCACTTCAAGAATTTTGTGATTTCGGCATCTTTTGTTGAAGTTAATGATTATCCATTTTTCTAGTAAAGTTCAAAGTATTCATTCCGAAAAAAATACGAAAAACTGGATCATATCATCAGCAGCTACAATTGCTGCTGGAACCTGATGTCTTCATAATTGTCGTTGTCATCTACGATGACGACGACAACGAGCGACGTCAGCATTGACGACGACATCATCACATCTATGATCGTTTAGTCGTCTGAACGTCGTCGCGACAATATCTTCGTCGTGTGTCGTCGGTGTCATCGTTGTTGCCGCCGCCGCCGTCGTCGTTGTCGTCGTCGTCGTCGTCATCAGCAGCCACTTCGGCTGGTGGATAGACGCGAGATTGAAGTCAAATAGTCATCTATGAAATTCATTTTTCTATATTTCTCTATATGTAAGTGTCTGTAAGTGTGTTATGCCAGCTTGAAGCACAGCAATGCTTTGTTCGAATGTTCGATCAGACGAATCAAGTAAGCTGACGTAAATTCTTCTTCATCTGAAGTCTTTTTCATTTTGCTGGCTTCTGTAACAGTTCTGTTTGACTGACTGCTTTATCATCAAGAAACTTGTCAAACAACTGTTCCCGGAAGCTAAAAATTTCGTAATTCGCCCCCTTAAAGTTAGTTTCGCTTCATCCTCCTGCATCTGCATGCTTTCAGGTCGTGGTTTTTCAAGATTCAAAAAGAATTACAAGCTTAAAGGAGAGCTTGGTCGTGGCGGTTTCGGCATCGTATACAGAGCCATCAGAATAGCTGACGATACTCCAGTTGCCGTTAAATTCATTGACAGACGTTCAGTACGTGAATGGGGAAAGGTTAGTTGTGTATGTGTATGTGTGTGTGTGTGTGTCTATCACATGATACATCATGTGAAGTAGAACCATTTTCCAACATCATCAGCATTTTTCAGATTAATGATGAGCAAGTTCCAATGGAAATCTGTATGCTAGCTAAATGTTCCAAAATCAAAGGTATTTTAGATAATCAATTCTAATCATTTTATTGATTTTATTGATTTTTCTTCTGAAAAATATATTTAAATCTCCTTCATCTTAGGTGTAATACGTCTCCTGGATTGGTACAGTATCCCTGAAGGATACCTGATCGTCATGGAGAGACCATACCCATGTGTTGATATGTTTGATTTCATTAAAGGTCAACAACGATTAGATGAAGATGTAAGCTATTCTATCAATCTCTCTATATACTAGCTAACTATGCTAACTATTCCAATATTCGACGATATTCAATTTTCATTTCTATTCATCTGTTTCAGATGGCACGCTTCTTATTCCGTCAGATTGTACAGACAATCTTAGAATGTTCCCATAAAAAGGTTTTACATAGAGATTTGAAGGTAAGGACGAGGAACTATATTGAAAACGAACTTATTCAGTTTAATTTATTGAAAAACAATCTCAAAATGTGCTTTTCTTTTCCTTTTTTTTCTTCCAAATCGCACGCCCTTTTTAGTTTTTTTTCTACAAATTTTGAACAAAACTTGTCAAAATTAAGAGAAAGCAAGAGAGAGAGAGAGAAAGAGAGAGAGAGAAAGAGAGAGAGAGAAAACAGGGGCCACGTTGTAGTTTCGATGACATGACCCATCCTCCAAAAAGAAGAATTGTAAACAAAACGTTGAAAAAACGAAAATCTTTGATCATATATACCATTTTTACCGCACTTTCAATCATTTTTAAAGAATTCAAATATCAAATTTTTAATTTTTTAAAGAAAAAAAAGATTTCAAAGACATGATTTGCAGGATGAAAATATTGTTATTGATCTGGTTACGGGTGAAACGAAACTAATTGATTTTGGTGCTTCAACCATCCTCAAGAAATCACATTATACAGATTTTCAAGGTAAGACCATATTTTATCTTTTCTTTTTCTTCTTTTATTCCTTTAAAAATCATTATCATCATCAACTTTTCAAGTTATTTGACATGATGAGATCAATGGTAATGAACTATCTCATTGTTATTCTTCTACTTCTAACTTCTGTTTCATCTTTTTTCATTTTTGTTTTATGATCTGTGATAAGGAACATTGTCTTTTTTTGGCCTTGAAAACTAGAAAGTTCGCATATTTCATAAATTAATTATTTTAAAAAATAGAAGTAAAAATACAAATAGCTCAGCTAGTTGATAGCATACAAGTTGTTGATGCGCGTCTTCGGTGTGGTGGAGATGAGGAGATGCCACGACGGCTACTGGTCGTGGTAGAAGTGTGTGTGTGTGGGGGGGGGGGGAGGATGACGTAAGAAGAATATTCTGTACTAATGTTTGCTTTAATGATGACAATTCATAAAAAAAACATTAGTATAATTTACTTTTTTGCTTTTTAAACATAAAAGTATGCGGGAAATGATGATAATGAGTGTGGCTAGCTGGCTAGGCTCAATATGAAAACAGAGCGAGAGAGAGAGGGGGTAAGGATGTGCCTAATGGCGTCGAGTAATACAGGGGGAGGCATATGAAGTCTATATGAATTTAGAACAATCCTATCAAATCGTCATCATCTTCTACGAACGAATGTTCTAGAAGGTTTTTTCCTTTTTTTTTTCAATCACAATCTGCCTATCTGTTCATTGCTTATCGGTCAGATGTCCAGAAGGAGATACTTAGCTCGTGTAATCATCTGCTACTGCCCCTCCTATGTCTTCCTTTCTCTCTGTGTGTCAATCCCCCTGCATCCTATAGGTTATGTGGAAATTCATCTTTTTCAAGCCTTTTGCAATGGTCTTCAAAGATTTTTTTTCGTCCTTAGCTAGACTATTCTATCTGTCGTTTGCTAGGCCAAAGTGACTGTTAGACGAAAAACGATTGATAGTTAGACGATGAAAGACAATCTATTCTCTTTGGTTCCTGGCATTTCATCTTCGAATTTCTCTTTTCTTTATAATTTTTCTTAAAAATCAGATCTTCTCAAACAGACAAGGATGGTTCTTTGATAATTCCATAACTGATTATTTGCAATAATACATTTTTTTCATTTTCTATCCGTTTTTTGAAAATCAAGAAAAGGAAGAACATTTCGAAATGTCTGCGAAAATGCATCATGAATCACATCTTCGCTAAAGCCATCTGTACATCCCCCGTATCTTTTCATGAAAAAATGCCTTTAGAATTCTTTTTTTTCGTTGAAACTTTTCGTAAATCCTCTCTCCTCACACTACCTTCACATCTCCCACCCCTTGCCAGTTCAGTCGTTAAGCCATATCAATCTTTCAAACAATCTATCTTGATGAAAAGATGAGCATGACATGTCTAGAGCCGAATGTCGCTTAGATTATCATCCATTCTATTGTTGTTTCTTAAAATTCTTTTTGGATTTTAAATATTTTTCAATTCAATAAGTATCCCTTATACATTAATCAATCACTATTTTTTGCAATTTAACATTTTCAATCATTTTATTACGATTTTTAGAAAACGTGTTGACACCTTTTCTGTAACTGTAATATAGAATATGTGGCTTAAGAGAGTCAATAGTGAAATATAAAGAGAGGGGTGGGGGTTAAATTTTAAAGAGTAAAAAAGAAAGAAAGAGAGAGAGAGAGAGAGAGAGAGAGAGAGAAACAACCGTTTTATGCGTGTACAACAACCTAAAATGACACTGATGTGTGGTGAAGACCACGTGATTATCACGTGAAGAGACACAGTCATACAACACTACGCATTATGCTAATCAGTTGGAATCAGTAAGCTAATCAAAAGCATAATATATCATTTTGAATGTAAAAAAGTGATAAATTTGATTCAGTAAACACATATATTGAGCGGTCAAATTGTAAGTTTATGATTTATCATTCTGCTACTACTACTTATATATTAATATTATTAATTATAATATATAAATAATATTATGATGTTGCAGATCATTTTGTGTAGTAGATAGATCTTACATTCTTACTCGTTTTACCTCGTTTTAATCCACAGAGAGAGAGACAGAGAGAGTTTCCATAAATGAAAATATGAAAGAATGAATGAATGAAGGGGGGGGGGGGGGGGAGATGATAAACGTGTAAAATGATTGAGTATAAGAGAGAATGAAGCGTATAAGATGTTAAAGAACATATATTTACAAGTGATAGTCATGAGGTCGAGATCAAAATGACTGTAATATTTCCTTCAAAACATGAAGACTGTCTTCTATTTTTCGTTTCAAGACCTACCATTGTCCTTTGAATTGTTCTGACTTGATGTGTGAGCTCAACATCTATATAAACTATCTTATATATATATATCAGTATAAAGTATATAAATAGTTAAAGAATGTCACATCATCTATTAACTATATACGTATAGCGAACTCGTTTTATTTGTTTTAATACGACTCGGGGCTCAACTTACATCATATGAAACTAATTATTACTATATCCTGTCCTCATCATTTATCATAAATAAAACATTCTTTTGCCAAATATATACATGATAGACGAGTTCATGACGCTGATTGTGCCCCGTTAAATTCAGAATTAATAGTTTGATATGTAAAGAGAAAGAGATGTCCTTATCATACATACATAGATCAAATTGTCTAAAACATTATTTTTACTTTACACACATACAATACATAACCATCTATTTGAACTTCTATTTTTAGGAACACGTCTGTATTGTCCGCCTGAATGGTTCTTACATTCTTTGTATTTGGGCAGAGAAGCTGCAGTCTGGTCATTGGGTGTTTTACTCTATAATGCCTTGAATGGACGTTTACCTTTCCGAAATGAGAAAGATATCTGTACAGCTCATCTGTTAGGGCCATTACCATTCTATGTGCCAGTATCACAAGGTAAGCTTAATCTCGACTACTCACACGAACTTGAGCAATGAAGTTGCTCATGCTGGCGAAATGAGATGTTGAAATACCGAAATATCGGCTATATGATGTGCAATAACCAATTGTTTTCCAGAAGCACGTGATCTTGTCTCACGTTGTCTGGCTTTTGATCCATTTACTCGATGCACATTAGAAGATATTCTCAATCATCCGTGGTGCAAGAAGCAAACTTCCAGTTGGGTATCACTCAGTGCCACAACTAATGCTGCTAATACTACACAATCATCTGATGACGAGCATACCGACAAGGAAAAAGATGGTAAGTATGAAGCCTTCTGGCTGTAAAAGCAGAACTCTTCTCTCTCTATCTATCTCTCTCTCTCCCTATCTAGTAACTCAAAAACTGGCTACATGCTTAGTCGCACATACACATACACACACACACACACACATGAAGCAAAAACATTAAGCGTTTCAAATAAGAAGTGCATAGATGTTGTTCTCTCATCATCGTCCATATTCAAATATTCAGATGATGAATTATTTTTTCTCTCACGAAAAAGGTCAAAACAAACATTTTGATGAACAAAAACATGAATTATAAGCTTGATTTTTCTCTCTCTCTCCCACCTCTCATGATGATGTTGGTGATGTGTGCGTGTGTCTGATTCGGTAAACAGCCTGAGTTTGAACAATGAAAAGGGAGTTCTCACCTTTGATGCTTTAAAATTAATTTTTTGGCTTCTCCTAATTGAATGAAATGACGTAATTTCAAATATTTACAGAGCACAGTGAGGAATTAGAAGAAATTGTGGAAGAAACAGAGAAGGATCATCACGATGAATCAGATGGTCTTCCATCCAGTGAAGATGAATCTGGAGTCGGATCATCTGCTAGTAGTATCGTCACGAAAGCTGTAAGTACATGGAGCATATCAATGTCGTGACACTGAATCTTCATATCATCTGCCTTCACGATCATCATCATCATCTCGCTCTTTCAGAATGCTTTACCGGAAGAAACACGTGGACGATTTTCCAAGACATCGCTGCTCGTACCGCCATCATCGGTCGAGCTTAAAGCTGTTGTTCAGCCAGGAAAAACCAAGTCCGTGACGCAAGAGCCAGCCGGTCATCAGCTGAAGCCTAATCGACAGGGCACACAACGTCAGCCTCATCAGAATTCTGCCGTTCTCACAGCGCTTCGTCGAGCAATGAGCCGTGAACGAATGCGTCGAGTTGAGATGATGCCACGCGCCTAAGCATCTCTGCTAGCCATCTGAGCGACTGTTTTCTGTAAAATTGCTGAACATAACTGTATCTATCAACGTGCTGCATCTCAGATCAGAATGTGTCTTTAGCCTGATCATTTCTGTCGAAACTTAACTATTCCTGCTTCTCCAGCTTTCCATTTCTACCCACCAGTTCTTTCTCTTGGGCCTCTTCCACCTAATTTCCACACGCACTTTCATCTGTACATGGCTTTTCTGAATATCCACAGAAATCCATTCAGACATGATCTATTTCGCTTTCATCTCTTTTCCTCTCCTCTCCCTCTCTCCTATAACAAGACGTGTAGTTGACGTGCGTAACGATAGGCTATCATGACGATGTCACCATCATCATGAGCAGCCTCATCATCAGACGCTAGATTAATCAAGAAGTTTGCCTTCTCCTCCTCATCATCATATCCAGCCAGGCATAACATATGGCCATGTTGGCCATTTTCTGTATAGTTAGCTCATATATATATATCTAATATCTTAATCATATTACATAGTATATGCATTGGTTGTTTGTTTGTTTCATTGAAATCGTAGACGTCATCCGGTGTTAGACATGAGTATCCATCCACCTTCCACGTCTTCAACTGTATACGAATCTTTTGGATTTCAATCCCAACTGCATTGTAATCTCGTCATTCTATCGAGCATGTTCACTCAATTTTTGTCATTTTTTCTAATTCGTTTCAGGAATATTTTCAAATTTTTTAATTTCAAATTACCCAGAATGTCTTCATTCACAACTCTCACGTGTATTTATTTCACTACAAACCATTGTAATTCTGATTTGATGTCATCCATAGCCCCTATCCTATCGGTCTCAACTCAACTGCTCTTTCCAGCATTTCACAAAGCCCCCCCCCCCCTCCCCTCCTTCCCCGCTTCTGTCTCTTCTCTAACATTCTAAGCTATATCATATAGCTGGAAGCTTCATTTGCCCTTCCTCTCATCAAATCAGAAAAACCGATACTTTGTCAGTTGATTTATTATTTTTTTTATTAAAACTCAGTCACACACCACCCATCACCATTGCACCACATTCACTCGTCGACGTCGTCGTCGTCGTTGTCGTCGTCGTCGTCGTCGTCGTCATCTGCTTTATTTTGACCACAATATCGTCGTTTTCTCTTCTGATATTCGTGATATCGTTATGTACATATATATTGACTATTCATTCATTATGACACAAGTTATATTTGACTAAAAATTTGAAAAATAAATATATTTGATTGAAAATTATTTTATTTTTTTGTTCTTTTACAGAACAAATATTACAAAAAAAATGAAAAAGAAATAAAAAAGAAAGTAAATTCGCTATATTGGTATGTGTATGTGTACTGCAACACTGTTATCATTACTTATAAAGTAGAGAAGTAAGAAGACTACTTACATGCGTACAGATAAACAGAGAGAGAAAGAGAGAGAGAGAGAGATAGAGAGGGAGAGAGAGAGATCTCTTCATCTTGTAATAACTTTACTATACATACATATATATACATGTATGTATAGTACATTAAAATCAAATTATTTTGTTTTTCTTAATTAAGAGAAAAAACAAGAGAGAGAGAGAGGGAGCTAGAGAGAGAGAGAGGGGGAAAGAAAGTAAAGAAAGATATTCTGATTCCGAACTTCATAGCATATTATTAAAAATCTTCAACCATGTTATTTGGGCTTTCTACTGCAACTGCTCCTGCTGATGCTATTGGAATTACTGCGGAATTTTGACCAAATTTCATGTCAGCACGATGTCTGGAAAAAAGAAAATAATAAGTAAAAATAGTTATTTGGTAAAGAATTATTCTCTCTCTCTCTCTCTCTCTCTCTCTCGCTCTCTCTCTCTCAATATCGATCTTTCAACTTACTTGATTTCATCGTAAAAACAGCGTTTCATCTGTTCGAATACATCGAAGCAAGGTAAGTAACTTGCATCAAGTGGGGTAAACCTGTGTGCAAAGCATGATTTTCAATAAAAATTTTGAAAAATGTTCAAACTTGTTGGGACGTTGATCACAGAATGTTAAACACTTCTGTCCAGCTAATGTTGCTCCAACTCCTCTTATCGAACAACACTGAAACATATTAAATTAAATTTATTATTATCAATCATCGTATAAACATAAATAATTCAATTTGTACTACTGTTAATCATGCTGATAATGCTAATGCTAATGCTCGTGATAATGCTGCTAATACAGCATTATTTAATTCTATAAAAAGCTTTATGATAATGTTGTTGTTCTGTTATCACTGATCATCATCTATTCTTCTTCTTCTTCTTCTCATCAACTAACCTGTACGTACGTACATCTTCTGATTCTCATCCTCTCACAATGATGCAACCGCTCATTCACTCAGTTATAACCAAAAATGATTATTTTTCACGTAAACTCACGTCAAAATGTTCACGTAATCCACGTGGATTAAATAATAATTTTGTCGGTTTTTTTATTCATTTTTTGCATCAAAAAAGAAGAAATTTAATTCAAAAACGAAAAAACGATCATGATTATAAAGCAGTCAAATGTTCTTTGAACTTAATCCATTCCAGACACCATCTCCCCTCCCCATCTACCAAATAATTCTAGTTTGATTAAATCAATATTTCATCCAAGAAATATGTTTTTTGATGTTTATAAATGTTAAGAGAAATACAGAGAGAGAGAGAGAGAGAGAGGGAGAGAAAGACAGAGAGAGAGAGAGAGAGAGGGAGAGATTGACTTGAAAATTTGCAAATACCTCTCGATGATCTATACCCTGAGCTGCACAGTAATGAATCTCATTGACAGCTTCAACTGGACATGAATCTTGATTACGGAACATGGATTCAAGCTGCAAATCGCATCAGAATCGAATGTTAGGGATGAATAACTTACTGTCTGAGAGTTGTATGAGTTGAAATGACAATGCTTCAGACATGAATCTGGGAGACCACGAGATTCACAACATGTGCGAAAGATGAAATTTGGATTCTGAAAGGATGTGACATCGAATGAAAAATGTAAACATGTCATATACAGTAAGACGGGCTGGACTGAGATTGAGGTGTGATACATCGGTTATGAGTTCAGATGCATGCAGTTCTGGGGTATGTGCCTGTTCGCCACTGTCATCAACTAGTACACCATCCTAGATACATGGTACATTACATTAGAATGTGTCAGCTATATGATATAGTTTAAGCGAAAACTTACAATTCGTTTAGTTAAACCAGCTAAAACTCGTCGTCTAGCACACCCGTATTGTCCACATTGATATCCTGGCTGGCAAGCTGAGGCCGGCGTTCCACCATATCCGCCAGAACCTGCCATTCCACCCGTCGGCATACATGTACCTCCAACGGGAGGTGGAGGACGATGAGACTGTGAACAGCATCCAGATGAGCCTTTACACTGAAATAGATGGTCATCTCACTGTATCAGACAGCATACAGCGGCAGATATAAGTGGTTATGCCGTAGACAATTGCCTACACACAGATGCTCAAGGATGAGCCAAAACAAGCCAAACTTACAGCATATAGCACAACAGGTAGACAGATGAGAATGCTGCTAATAGTTAGCATATTTCAAACTTTATGCGCTTAGAAGGCTAAAGCTGTCTCGAGATTCGCAATAATACTAATCGAGACATGAAGTTGAATGCCTTTATATACAAGCAAATGGAAGACGGATCTCTTGCATATAGTGGCTATGAGAGAAAACACTTGACAAACATCTCCTTTAGGTTATATGAAGTTGAATTACCGTAACATTAAGAGAGCAACCAGTATCCAGCCTAATTATCTTTCAAACACTTCAAACTAGGTCCAGCTATAACTCAAGTGGTCAATGAAAAACCACTTAAACTGTATATAAAAACCAAAAAAGAAACTTAGATCAGCTTTACTACTACAAGCTTCATTCACCTAAAACTCAGCTTCTTCGTCGTCGTCGTCGTCTTTTTCTTTTTTTCGTTCCTTTTTAGAACAAAAAGAGAGAAAATCATGAAAAACCTTACAGCATTTCTGGTCATCCTATTGGCCGTCACGAATATTGTTGATGCGGTAAGTGCAAAAGCAACCTATGCTTATGTAATTTTCAACAACAAAAAACGTATTTTCGTTGTAAAACCATTAAAATTTAAAAAAATTTCAGTGTGGATCCAGTGGATCATGTGGATGTTGCGGTTGTCGAGCAAAAGCTAAAGCTCGTGCAGCTAAAACAAGTGCTGTTGTAAGTTTCATAAATATGTTTTTGATATAAAACACATAATTAAAGGATTTGGAAGATTTTGATGAAAGAGATGATGGCAATATATTTGGATTATCCATTTGGAATAATACGAAACTTCAAGATGATCTAGAGAATAAAGATCGTGTAACGGTTGGTTTGTTGCCCCTGCATCTTCCTGTCTCGTTGCCTCCCCCTCCTTCCCCCCTCCCCCCATCCTTTCCACGATTCTTCGCCTTCTCTTCGCATTCATCCATTTCTTCTCCTCAGTTTCCATATAGTAGCAATCCAGATTCTAATGTATTCAGAATCCTAATTTCCTGTTCCATCGTTGTTGTGAGGAACGACGTTTACCTGCTGCTTGTATTCAACAATGCCATTTCAATGCATTTACAAGAGATGTTGTAAGTAACTTCTTCGTTATATGTCGTTTTTTGCAGTTTTTCTTCTTATTTTGATGCAAAAATGACAAAAAATTAATGTTTTTAACTGCAAAAATGTGCTTAAACCATGATTAATTCATTTATTTTTCATATTTAGCTTCAAACCATCTTCCTTGGAAACCATAACTGCCCTATGGAATTCTTGGCAGAAATGCAGTTCTGTGCTGCTCAAGGAATGGATCATCGACGAGTACGTGGATTGCAAATTCAGAAACGAAAATCTTAAAAATCCGCTTGTAGTGTTGCTCAGCTCGTGGAGTATCAGCAACTCTTGCTGGATCAAAGTGCTTAACATTCTGTGACCAACGTCCGGATCTCTTTACTCCAATAGACTACAGTTATGCTCCATGCTTTGAGAGGTAAACAGCGACGAGACAGCTAATTAAGACAGAGAGAGAGAGAGAGAGAGAGAGAGAGAGAGAGAGAGAGAGAGAGAAAGAGAGAGAGGAACTTTAAAAAAATATTAATTTTCAGATTTGAAAGCATGAAACGCTGCTTCTATGAAGATGTACGTGTAGCTGCTGAACGTCG
Organism: Auanema rhodensis; assembly: GCA_964057225.1. NCBI lineage: Eukaryota > Metazoa > Nematoda > Chromadorea > Rhabditida > Rhabditidae > Auanema > Auanema rhodense. The sequence goes on from OZ059895.1 coordinate 15,490,902, forward strand.
ATTCATACCGATGCTCGAAGAAGAGAGAAAATCAGCTGTCAAGCAGTCAGAAGATGAAATATAACAGAAAGAAAATCATAAAAGTTTATTTATTATCATTCATGTATTCTTTATTATATATCTATATATAGTAAAATAATATAAATATTTATTTATAAATATATTTTTGAAAAAAAAAAAATTTTTTGAATTAAAATAAAAAGATTGACATGCTTGCATGTGCCAGCTGTGGTTGTCGTTTTTGACGCCCAAAAAAAACGATAAAAACCAAGTTTTCTCTTACGAATAGCAGAAATTTAATGAAAATAAAATATAAAACTATGAAAAGAAGTTGTATGATCTCGAGGGAAAAATAAAAAAAAACATAAAACTTCAATGACACATTAGAGAGAGAGAGAGAGAGAGACAGAGAGAGAGAGAGAGAGAGAGACAAGTAATTAACAGAAATACTATTACTATGACTTCGTTTTGTTCTTCTTCCCTTTTCTATGTCTCTCTCTCTCTTTAGCTTCCTTAGGCTTAGTCAGAGTATTCTCTGTATCTTCTACATAGTAAGCTGTATAGCAATAGGCAAAGCTGTAGCCCAAGAAATTGCTCATATGAGGCAATAGTTACAACATGGATCTGCTGTCTTCAATATTCTTCTTCTTCTTCTTTTTCTTTTTTTTTTGTTGGAAATTTAGCTGTTTCATCCTAAAGAATAAACTAAACGTATAGATGAATATGTACATGAGTTAAGTCTAAGAATTTCTTGTAAATTTGGCTGAAAGCATCTCTCTCTCTATATTTCTCTCTCTCTCTCTCTCTCTCTCTCTCTCTCTCTCTGCTAAAGAAGTTAAAGCTTCAAATAGCTTTCATCTACATAGCTCTACCAGCTAAACGATGATGCAATTATTGTTCTGAAAATGAACTTTTGTTCTCTTTGAAAACAGATGATTTAATAGATTCTCTTATGAAAAAAGAACTGTTTTTACAATTTTTCATCAAAATATAAAGTTCAATTGTTGTCTTTTGAGTAATAACTAATAAAATATAATCAATAATCACCCTTTTTGGTAATAATTTCCTTAAGGTTAACCCTTCTCATCTCTCTCTCTCTCTCGTCCTCTCTCTATTCTGCTTCCCTCCCACCAGTTGCTCTTTCTCTCTCTGTTCTTGAAACTTTTTTTTAGAATGACTTGTTGACTAGCGAATAGAATATATGATGAAATTTTTTTCCTCATTACCTTTATAGGGTTCTTCTTTACTCTTCTGCTTCTCTCTCTCCCTCACTCCCTCTCTCTATATCTTTCTCTCTCTCTCTTTACTATTTTCTACAGAAAAAGCTAAGTAATAGGGCAAGAATAGATAACTAAATGACTAAACCGGAAACAAAAAAAGAAAGAAAAAGGAAAGGTAAAAGATTCAATTACAAACATCGTTTTAGTTCTCAATCTCAAAAGTTAACATTGTTTGCTGCAACTGGTGCTGCTGCAACGATGGTTGTGAACGTCATTTCTCTTATAACCTTAAACAACCTCTCCACGCCCTCTCTTTTGCTCTCTCTCTATATCTCTCTCTCTCTCTATCTCTCTCTCTCTTCCTCTCTCTCTTTATCCTTATTCATATTTCAAACTTCCTAATGCTTTTTCCATTTTCCACTTCAAAATTATCAGAAAAACTTAACTTCTCTACATGCCCATATGATGTGCCACATTCAGATATCTCTCTTCAATTTTTACATTTTTCCATTTTTTTCTGAAAAAAACATGAACGACTATAGAATTTGTGAATTTACTAAATACTTTTCTGTACAATTTTCTAAGTTTTCGATCATAAAATGTAAAAATGAGCTCATGCTCATCAAGTTTTAAGCCTTTATCTCGATCGAAGAACAACTATTCATCATATTTCGATTCACATTCTCATTGTAATTTGAAGATAATTCAATGAGTTGCAAATCTTTTTTTTCTTTCAATCTACTACGATAGCATTTCCGATTTGTTCAATTCATTTTAAATAAGTTGAAGTTTTTTCCGCGCAAGTTTTATGCTCATGCTGCTCTCCCCCTCTTTCTCTCTCTCTGTCTCTCTCTTTCTTTCTTTCTCTCTTTGTCCTCTTCTTTCAGTTTATTTCAATGTTTTCTTATAAATATTTCTTAGTTTCCTGGTTAAAGTCATTATTATCATTATTATTGAATCTTTTATAATTCTTTTATTGATCAATTACTTGTATATCAAAGTTTATTCAAGTTTAAACTTGAATAAACTTTAATCTTAATTATATATTTGATGATATTATTATAACAGATAAATCAACAACAACAACAACAACAACAACCCAGATATTCCAGAATCTACATGTATGTATGTTACTGTGGCTTCTCGTACAGTTCAGTACTATGTCCGAATTCTCTAGTTTTCCTCTGTTGGTCAACGACAATTTTACACAAATGGAGACTGTTTTGAACTTTACCAACAACTTCAATGATAGTCTGATCGATATTTTACAAATTAATTTAGCAGTAAAGGTAAGAGAGAGAGGAAGAGAGAGAGGGAGAGAGGGAAGATTTTCTCTAGCTATGGCAGAGAAAAAAGGATGAAATGATGCTAAGGAGAGAAAAGAATGTGAAGGAGTGAGGGAAAATAAGGATATGAAAGGTGTTGGAGAAGGAGACAGAAAAGTGTTCAACTATTGTGAGTGACAAGATGATTAGAAAAAGAGAGAGAGAGAGAGAGAGAGAGAGAGAGAGAAGAAGAAACATGAAAATGCCAACAGTTACCGTGTTTTTCAGAAACATATTGATACATCGAAGCTCATTGGATTAAAGGAAAATGATTGGCGTGATGCACACAACGAAAAGATGATCATTTGGTCAGTTGAATCTCGATGGCATCCAGAATTCGGAAAGAATTATCCAAAAGGAGATGTTGATACAGAAAGGTTTCACATCATCTCCATTCATAAATACATTCAGCTTTACATCCAACATTCAGATTAACACGATCATCACAGATGATGTCATTCATGATCTTAGGATCTGTCATCGGCTTCATCCTCTACACATATCTTGGACATGTTCTGATGGTCAAACGATTGAATAGAGAAGAAAAAGCTAGACGTGTACGAGAAATGATGCGACGGTATTGGAGCATTTTTCCAACTTTTTCTTGACAAACAGCCCACATTTGCAGATCAGCCATGATGTTTGTGGATGGCGATCAAGTAGATGAAGAAAATGAACGAAAAAGATCTTTAATCAACATGTTCAAAGGATTCAAACTTTGATTTGTTTTTTTGTTTGTTTTTTCTTCCAAAAAATATCCAAAAAAAACAACAAAAAACGAAAAATATTGTCATATCAAAATGGATTACTAATGCAATATCTAGGTACATGTATACTAAATACTTTATTTATTTGTTTATTTTTTTATAAATAATTAACTTAATTATATAATATTTCTATTATATTTAATTAAATAAAATATTTTTATGTATTCTTATCTATCTATATATCATTCCCTTCTCTCTATCATCCCCTCAAATCCTAAGGCATGAGAAAACTTGGAGCGCAAAACTCAACAACTTGAAAACTGAACTTGCGTCTCAACTTAGAGAGCTAGAGGCTATCTTACGCAATGGACAAGGATGAATGCATGAAGGTTCAGCTTTTCATTCATTTTTTTTTGTGACCAAGTATGCATAATGTCTGCATTCTATCCTTATTTAGATTCATTTCAGGTGCTCTTCTCTCTATGTTTCTCTCTCTCTCTCTCACACACACACACACACACACACTCTCTCTCTCTCTTCTTTCCTCCAATATTAATGTATTCTCTTTGTTGTTTATACTATTTTCCTTTAACCCTTTTCCTGTAACAAGCAATCTAGTTACAAGAACAAACTGGACAAGGACTACGACGACAAGGTGTGAAGCCTTGTATATTAGAAAAGAGAGAGAGAGAGGGGGGGGAGAGAGTAAGAAAGAGAGAGAATCTGCATTATAGCTAAACCTTTTGAAAGAAAACTAAATACCAGAAGAACAAGAATTATTTTCTTCCTCTTTTGTCTCATAATTTTCTCGTTTTGAACAGAAAAAATTTCGCTCAGAGAGATATATATTCCAAGGTTTGTTTTTGAAGTAATTTTAAACACAAATATAGAATGGTTATGTTACATTCTCTCTCTCTCTCTCTATCTCTCTATCTCTATCTCTCTCTCTTAGTTTCCCTCCCTCTCTCTTTATCTTTCTCTCTTCCTCTTTCTCTAAATACAGGACCTCAGCATCAAATACTGAAAATAGCAATAGATGAAAGAAATAAAAAAGGTGGCAGAGAAGAGAGGGAGATCAGACAAAGAGAGCTGAAGGAGAAAAAAAATGGAATGAAGAAATGAGCCACATATTAGAGATTTGGAGAGAATAGTAGTAATAGAAAGATTAACAGAGAGACTGAGAGAGAGAGGGAGAGAGAGAGAGAGAGAGAGAGAGAGAGAGGGAAAATAAATTGCTCAATAAGGTTAGTATAGCAAGCTATAAAGCAAGCAATCTCTCAATGTCTCCAAGTTGTATACATTCCAAATTCATATTTTCTTCTTTTCTTTTTCATTAAAAATTCATTTTCTTCAAAAACATTCGTATCTTACACAGATTTTTGAAATAAAAGTTATTTTATTATGTTTCTTCTTTTTCTATTTTCTCATCTTTTACTTACATTTTAACTTGAAATTCTTTTTTTTTTCGTTTTTCCATTTGTAATTTCCATCGACTTTAACTAATTTAAAGGTTTTCATCCTTTTTTCAAATATCATTTGAGCACTTTTTTGAAGAAAAAAATGAAAAAAAAGTTCAAAATATAATGAAAAAGAGGGAGAGACAGAAGAGACATGGTGACATGAAGCTTGCACCGAATACGACAACATATCCTCACATTTCTTCAAATGATGCAATTATTTCGACGAAAAACGTATTTTTCAAGATTCTTTCTATATATATTTCCTATTTCCTCTTACTTCTTCATAACCTGCTCCAGATTGCCTTCTCTCTCTCTCTCTCTCTCTCTCTCTCTCTCTCTCTCTCTCTCTCTCTCTCTCTCTCTCTCTAACTCTCTAACTCTCTCTAACTCTCTTTCTCCACATACCTCTTTCATTCCTTTTAGCAGCATAATCATCTGACATGATGAGCAGCATTTCGTTTAAAACATACCAATTATTCTTCTACTTTTTTCTATTTTTCAATATTATTTTCTCAATAAAGATTGAATAACTTGCTTCAACTGTGCATTTGTTGCAAATATTCTTATGGCGTTAGGATCACAGCAGTAATATAAAGCTTTAATAGTCTAGTGAACAGTAGAAACTTCAGTATGCCTGAATGAATAAACACTCTCTTCCCCAACCTCTCTCTCTCTCTCCCTCTCATTAGATGATGAGTTTGGCTGAAAAGGTGAGGATGTGCCAGCTTGAGAGCAGTAAAGATACCGCATACTTTTCCGTAAATTATTTGTTTTTCAATTATTCGTACAAAATCTCGGTTCATTAACCTCCATCTGTGTTACTACCACATTCGATGTGAGCTGATATCACGTCTATGCTCATGCTTATACCAGGTCAGATTCGTGATATTAGCAGACTAAGCCAATGAACAGCTCTTCCCCTTTTCTCTCCCAACCTCTCTCTCTATGTCTCTCTCAATCTCTCTCTCTCTATGTCTCCCTTTCTGTAGTTGTCACTCTTCACATCATCATCTAAGCATCAGTATCTTCTGATAACCTGTTAATATGATTCACAAAACAGATAGTTTTTTGCTCAAAAAATGTCGTTAGGCCTGAAAGTAGATGTTGTATGTTAGAGCATTGGATGATGCTATAGTAGCTAGTAAACAATAACAACAATAAGTCCTCTAAATCGATGGTGTACTTGTGAATAATTCGTAAATCGGCTTCAGAGCTAGCAGTTTTCTCTTCTATTATGCATTTTCTAGCTTCTTTTACTTCTAATATAACATTTTTCTATCTCTATCTATATACTTCTGAATACTATATCGTATATTTTACCTCTAGAGAGATGTATATAGTTGCTAATATATCCAGATAGATGGATAGTTAGATAGATTTATATTATTTAAATATTCAAGTTAACTATACCATATACAAGTATATATCTTTGTAACTTACAACCCCGTTTCTCTCTCTCTCTCTCTCTCTCTCTCTTCCTCTCTCTCTCTCTTTGACTTCATTTAATCTGTTCCACAACCACCCTCCTGCTTCTGCTCCTGTTCCACTTCACAACCCTTTTTAAGCTTAACTATATCAATTTAGTAAATTGCTACATACCTTATACAACTTGCATATACCCACATCCATATATGCTTATAACAGTTGGCTGAAGTTATGCTTCGTCAATGAAATGCCTTCAAGCTCTTAACTCAACTACTAACATCATCATATGGTAAAAAGTCTTGATGATTACATCAATCTATTTATCTGTCTCTCACATGCTTTATGCAGCTAATCATGAGACATAGATCAGCATGCTTTATGCGAACTCAAGCTCCAACTTGTCAGTCTCTCTTCGATCATCAAACGTTTTTTTTATTCCGTTATTGTTGTCAAAGCTGACTAGATAATGAAATGTATTTCTGATATTATTTCTTCTCTATCTGATGCGTATGTAGCATCCTTTTCACTTTTTTTTTAAATTCATTGTATTTCCCGTCCTCTTCTTCAAAATCTATCTCAAACATTTCTCCTTCTCTAACTATTCACGTGCTATATTTTCACGTGCATTTCACGTCATCAATCTATTAGCATAATATTTTCACGTAGAATTTCATCACTAATTTTCCACGTAACTCACGTAACATACATTTTTCATTGATCTTATCATCTTGAACGGTTGTATTCAATTTTAGCTTCAATATAACTTATCAAATGTTCTTCAGAGACAGTTATAGCATCTCTCATCATCTATTGATGGCTTTAACGAAGCTTCTTCTTCTCTCAACATCTTCTATATAATATTTTTATTAGTAATATTATTATTATTTCGTTAAATATATATTTTGTATTTAAAAAAATAAAAAAAGAGTTCATTGAATACTGTCATCTGAAATATTTGGTTGACGAAAAACCAATTTGTGAATCAACACATGGAACAAAAAAAAAAGTTGACTTGTTCACTTGTGGTACATCTCATTTTGTAAATGGAATTTTTCATATTTATGTTCATTTCTTTTAAATTATTCTTATATATTATTCTATTCAATTATTGATTATTTATATATAATTATAGATATGATGTTGGGATTCATTATATTATCCATATTATTTGTGTATACATGTCAAGAAAAAATGGGCAAACGGGTTAGGTAAGTGCTCATTCACGTGATCATCATGCTGATGATAATGCTGCTTATCCACATCATCAGCATCATCATCATATACATTATATATTCTACAATTCAACTACTTAACTAGATACATATAGTTAGTTACGTATATATTTCAGTTTATCAGAAAGTACGGGTAACTACGATGATTGGCTGCGCTCCAACACGAAACATAGCTCTGAACATGTGCCGGTTGCTGAAGAAGTATACCATAGCCAACTTAGACGAAGTTTAGGTAATGAATCCATTGTTATTTGTTTCCAACGTTCATAAACAAAATGACGAATTTTACAGATGAAAGAGATGGCATTTTCTTTAATGCATCATTTTATGAGCATTTGGTTAAAGAACGACAAGAATATCTGGAAAAATTGAATTCTGGACAATTTTTTAATGATCAAAGACGATTAGTTGAAGATCTATTAGATCCACAATTTTATGAACGAACAGTTCATCCAAAAGTATTAATTATACTAATTATATATTTATTTATTTTATTTTATTTTAAAGAAAAATCATTTGAAACCAACTAGAATTAATGTAAGCATGAGTCTGTATCAAATATTGGATGTTGTAAGTTTTTTGCTTTTTTTTTTGCTTTGAATTTCCCAAAAAAAATTTTTTTTTTTATAAATTCAAAAATAAAATAAAAATTTTGTTTTCAGGATGAACATAAACAAAGTATTGTTGTTAATGTGTGGATGGTTCAGGTATTACATATTCTACTTTGTTGAATTTCAAAACGAAAAAAAGGAAAAAAAAAAGAAGAAAAGGAGGAAGAGAAATGTAGAGAAGAGAATAGAACAGGAAACAAATTGTTTTTATTATTAAATTAATTTATTGATTATATATATATATATATATATATAATCAAGTTTTAAGTTTTAAGCTTATTTAAAGTTTCATTTTTATGAATAATTTGAATGAAATATGTCCGGTATTAGGTATGTATGTAAGCTGATGAGATAGAATAAGAGTTTTGTAACCATAAAATGCCAACGTTTTGAAGGCATTCAAGTTTTACTTCTAAAAGCTTTAGTTTAAACAACTTTATCCAACCTATTCTGGTTGGGGCTCTTTACTTGCTACAAGTTATTTCTTTGAAACAATGTTAAAATTTGATGCTGCATAGAGTCAAGTAGAGTAGAAGATGTTTGCAAGCTTTAAAGGTGGATCAAGCTTGTGCAAAAACTTTGAAATCTTCTATTTTTTCATGTTTAATCATTTTTTTTAGAATTGGTATGATGAATTTCTGGATTGGGATCCATATGATTATGGTCTCATCAATAAAACGATTGTACCGCATGATCAGTTGTGGATTCCAGATACGTACTTATACAACAGGTTCATATTAAAGCTTAACGCTAAAGTTGCAACAACAAAAACTTATATTTTGAACTTTGTAGTGAGACATTAGAACAAAAGCAGACAGAATCAATCATGAATGCCATCGTGGAGACAGGCTATTGGGCGAATGATTCGCTTGGAGCTCGCGTTCAGCTCATGTTTCCAGCTATTTACAAGTTGTCTTGTCATATGAACGTAAGATTTACCAAAGCTTTTGTTTTCGTTAGGGTCAGTGCTACTAGATTATGCGCATGCTAGAACCTGAAGGCTTCAGGTTTAGTCAAGCCTTAAATCTTTGCTGCTTTGAAGCTTGTAGGCTACTTCAAATGAACAGCAAAATGATAGAAAATGTCTTGAAGACGAGCAGCAAATAGGAATTTTCGTGAATTACGCATTGCAGGTTCAATGGTTTCCGTATGATTCACAGAACTGTAGCTTCATCATATCAAGTTGGACACATGATAAAGCCACAATCGATTATTGGCCAATGTGGGAAGGCGTTAACCTAGCTAATATGGCTCGTAATGATGAATGGGAAGTTATAAGTTTCAACTTTCATCGCATCGAGGTTTGAAATTCCACAGATTGAGTGTTGTTATTGATTGTTGTGTTTAAGCAAAATTTCAAATGTTGCAAAGATCCATGGGTAATGTTATACGCACATATGGTTATACGTCGTAAACCATTATACTATATTATAAATTTGGTAATAATTTATATATTATATCATATAAATTAAAATAATTTTAGGTTATTCCGACATCTATCATTACTATTGTAGCTGTGACAGGTTTCTTTACACCAACATCATCTTCCAGTGAACGAGATGAAAAATTGTATGATTTTCTATCAATTTTCACTTTTTTTTTTAATTTTATTTTTAAAAAAATAATTTTTAAAAACTTCAGATATCTTGGTATAAATACCTTGTTAACCATGTCTATTATGATGTTGATGGTATGTAATCAAATGCCATCAACTAGTACTTATGTTCCTTTAATGAGTAAGATCAAACTTTTCTTCGTCTTTTTCATATTTTCAAATAAATTATTCAGGTTGGTATTACATTGGAGTAATTCTTGTCATTGTTGTTGGTACTCTTATGGCTACCATTGTTTTAGGTGCGCTCTAATCACAAATCTATACATTCAAACTTTAACCTTTTCAGCTATTCATAACCAAAAACATTATAATAAGCCTATTCCAACTTGGATACGACGTCTTATACATAATCGATATGTCAATTGTATGTTTTATCTTCATGTTGTAAGGATTTTGAAGTCATCATAGTCATTTTCAGCTATTATACTTGATGTGCCATCAGCTTTACTGGAGCTGTGGGAAGAATTTGGGGTTGTAGTGAGTGCACGTAACTCAACAATGGATCAATTCCTATTGGATAGTTTAGATCCAGTATCTGTAAGTGAACTGAAAATGATCGAAATGATCAGTAAATCACATATTGCAGCAATTGCCACCCAGACCCAGAGCCTTCTTCGGCTCATTCTGCTCAGTATCCAGTGATACTACGTCTTTCGACTATACAGTCAGACTTGCAAATATTACCAAGCAGTACACATCACAGGTTCATAAATCTTTTTTTGTTTACATAATTAGCATAATCAATAAGTAGTAAGAATATAATTAGCATATACTCGAATCATTTTTAAGTTAAATGCATAGATGAGCGGTTGTATTCAGAGATTAATCTTTTTAATTATTATTATTATTATTAATATTTAATTATTTCAGGTACGTAGTAAAGACAAGGAACATAGGTGTCATCATATGAGCAATTCATCACAAGCACGTAATGTGAAACGGCAAAAAATGCAAAGAAGGTTTGTTTTGTTGTTTATTACTCTAAAATCTTCATCAAATTGCATTTTCAGATGCTCAATGGAATGGGAATTTTTAGCAAATGTATTGGATCGAATATTGTTAACAATGTTCTCAGGAATTACTTGTATATTATTCTTCTTACTTGTATTTTTTGATTATTTCACCCATTTATATCATCGTTTCAATAATATGATGTCATGATCATCTTTAAAATGCTTCTAGTCTCATTGTTTTTCCAACAACAACAACAACAACAACATTCTCTTAATATTAGGTGTTAAGGTTATGAGCATGAAAAGCCATAACGATTCTGATCACAGACTGCGCACGAATTGTCATAGATTTTTATTAATTCATTCTTTCATCTTATACATATTGTTTAAACGGTTTAAAATCTTTTTTTTTTTTAATTTTAATTGCAATCACAGCCTACTGAGTCCATGTGTTCAGCCTGCCTCATTATTCCACCATCACTAAGCATACTCCCCAGAATACCAAAAGTGGAAAAGTTATATAAATAATTTATAATTAAAGTTACAATCAATAAAATGTTTTATTTAATTTTTTTTGCTCGAATTTCACGAGAATAGCTGATGAGGAACAATTTGTCTCTTCAAATACAAAGATAAGCCAGTCCATATAACATGCTCATGTGATGAAAAGCATTCGATTTATCTAAAAACGTTTTCTGTGTGGAAAAAAAGATAAGAGCTCGAAGAGTCTTCAAATAAGCACTTCGTGTCGGTAATCACACCTTCACATTTTACCATAAATGCTATGCGTTTGGTTTACAACGTCCGTTCCTTCTATATTATTTGTACCCGAAACAACTCCACTTTGAAAGCTGCTGCACCGGTACGGTACAGGCATCCTAATTTTATTTTTCTATTTGATTCTCCCCCGAAGGGGATGGGCCGTTCCCGCCAGCAGTGCAAGAGCGGGTCGACCCGTGAGATGGAGCTAGCAAGCCAGCATCTACCTCAGGTCTCAAAAATCGGTTAACCTTATTGTGATCCAATGGAACACATATCGAAGGTTAATTCGATAAGAACGATTACTACACTTTGATCTTAGCCAAAAGGCCGAGAAGCGATACTGCATCGTCGTCAGTGAGTGCAACACAATGCGTGTGCACCGTATTTCATACGCGTGTACTCAATTTGTTGGCGCTCGAACTGAAAATTTGAATATTTCACTAACTTGGAAGGTTTGGGGGGTGTATTGCATGTGTATAACACGTGCTTTCACAATATTCCCATCAATATATAAATATATAAATATTTATATATTTATATAGACGTGTTAAAAACTATATTAAAATTCATATTTTGAAAACTGAGGAAACATGCTTATATGTACATGTGATCTTTCATCTTACCGCTATTAACTTAAGCCCCGCCCCTTATAATGCCTCTAATGCCCCGCCCCCTTATATTACGGCGTCTTTTAATACATTGAAGTTTAAAAAAAATATATAAATATATATAAATATAAGTAAATTAAATGATACTTGAACTGAAATTTATATATTTTTATATTTATAATAATCTCCTAATTCACGCACATTTTCTTTGTTTTATTTGAAATTATTTTAAAATTTTAAAATAAAGCTGACCGCTATACGAGTTTTCTGTACAATCTGAATATGAACACAACCGATCATATGAAAAATGCGAAATGAAATGAAAACGTGAAGATGGGCGCGAGTTACTTCTTTGTATCCCCACGTATGCTAATTTACGGAATACGAATTGATTTTATTGATTTTTTTTGGAAATTTTTGAGACAGTTGGTATAATTCTTTTATTTTCGAGTTTTCTTTCTAACATATATAATGAAATTGATTACTATACTTTCCATAAGATATATAACAGAAATGATAGATGTTCCAAGAAAAAGGACAGCTTGTCCACCAATCTGAAACAGTAATTTACGGTTAGAATTGAAGATTATTTTAATTTGCCTGTGAAATAAAGCTTGTAAAGGAAACCATCTTAATTTCTGAATAAAGTTCGTACTGAAATGAAAGATATTTGACTTTAATGTATTTGAATTTGACTTGGCTATACTGCTGTTTCTGTCGATTCCCACGATCATAGATAGACAAGGGGGTATAGCACGGGTTAGCATATATGCATATGGAATGTTTAAACTTTGAACCATTGAACACTTCATCTGATTTGAAACCGCCTTAGAGTTTTCCAGGAAAGATGGGAATTTGACAGAAACAGCATTATAGCTTTTAGATAAATGATCTTACCATAAGATCTGTAAAGTAAATATCAATAGTATAGCTGTTAGTTGATAGTATACCATGCTTTTCCGAATACTTGTAGATATAGTCCCAACGATCGCAATTCAAATTACACTATAACAGCATTATTAATCATATTTAGCAATATGTTTCAATGTAATAAACCTTATATTTTACATTTGTAGCTGTAACTAATTGATTGTAGATTGGAATAACCGTGCTAGGATGACAGATTGGTAGTCCTTCAGATATTTTTAAATCTCTTAGATAAGGCAATGTACAATGATGTGGCTCAGCCAAGTTTTCTCGAATCCAATTATTTACAAAACACGTTGATCTACCTTAAGTAGTAACTTTTTAAGATGTTGCTTAACAATAGCTCTTATGCTAGGTGCTAAGAATGAAAAATAAGTAGAAGCTAAGCTTTGAATTCCATACTTCAAGTTGGAATTTTACAGTTTTTCCGCACAAAGTTTGATGGAAAGACAAAAAAATTTATATTTTCCTACTAAAAATTCAGATTTATGATGTACGATGCTACAAACCTCGTAGATTATCACCAAAGTTACATGTATCGTTTCGATGTAACATACGAATCTTTCGAGCTCTTATAGATATTTGACCAAATGCAACTACATTATAATAATAACGGGGAATAAAATAGATTTCAGGATACCAGTCACCCATATAGAATACATATTGCTTCTGAATAATTTGAACAAAACTATGAGTAAAACATGAGAATAATGATGAAAATACCTGCAATTCTTGAGTAGCTAGAAGGCTACCTGGCTTAGTGAATTGCAAACGAAGCTTGTCCTTCTCACTAGTACCCGTCTGTTTTAATGGATCTAATCTTATACATCTAAATTAAATTATACTAATTTATATGATATAGTTAGAGATTATTCATACTTTCCTCGTAACATGACATAGTGAGGTTTAAAGTTTTTACAACAATCAAATGATACGCCACTCATTGAGCAATTCTTGAGAATCTGAATGTTAAACAATATGAGTTTTCTCTCTCTCTCTCTCTCTCTCTCTCTCTCTCTCTCAAGACTTACGTGTTCACATTTGACTCCATGCTCATTGAAAACGAAATTAAAAAGTTGTTCAAGAGTTCGATTACCTTGCCATCGAATGAACATTCTACTAGATTCTTCAATACTACTTTGAGATAGAGTTTCTAGACCGGAATTCTGTAATCCCGATCCAGCTATGTAATAGGTTAATAAATTTTTTTTCTGTTCCAGTGTTATATTACCAACTCGATCAGTAATATCTATAAAATATTTGACAAATATCATATTTTTCACGAAAAGAAGAAGAAGAAGAAGAAGAAAGCGAGACCTCGATAGATAGGACGCAATTCAAGATTATCTGGATTCTTGGGGCACACATGAATGGACGGCATATTCAGGCTGCTATTCTATATAAGCTCAAAATCAAAATTTTTCGTTTTTGTTTCTTTAAAAAAGAAAAAAGAAAGAAAGAAAAAGCATGTACCTGTATAATGCTGATACGTGTTGTTGTTTGAAAATCTTTGTAATCTTTTGCCATAATGACAGAAAAATATATGGCAACACCTAAGATGGCCAACATCAATAAAATCCAAAATAAACGAGTAAAACGTCGCGTCTGAATACGTCAACTTTCAAATAATTTTTTAAAAAATTCAAAATATATATATTGAATAGTTATAGATTACGTTTAATATTTTCTGAAGGCCATGGATTGGCTTAGCTGATCCATGTGTATAGCTTGTGCACTTGTACGTATTCTCATCCTCATCTCGTCTTGTCTCCGATATTTGAATAGTAGAAATTGTTGGATAACTATAGTATGTTTCATAAGTTTTATAATCAAGTTGTACTCAAGTTTTAAAATGAAAAAATTAAGATTTTAATCAATATTTATTAAAGTTTTTATGATATTTGAGTACATATTTTTGATATAAAATAAATGAAAATCTTACGGAAATCCATTTCGAGGAGATAGATGATACATGAGAGTTTTTTTTTTAAGAATAAAGTGAAAAGTACAACAGATACATGAATAGAATATCTAGAAATGGATGAACTGCGTGTAGACAAGAAATTTGAAATTTGAGAATATGCTCATGATCTTCAATGCGATGCTACAACCCCACTCTTCCCCCGCAACATAAGTCACACAAGCGAGATATGATACTTCATATCTCATTGTACTATTTATGAATTAAAAGCCATTATAAGGTATACCTTATTAGATATATACATCCAAATGTATACATTCAATATATATAATCAATACTGTTCCTGAGAATTTTTCATTTCAAATGTTTATGAAAGGCAAATAAGACTTTTCTATCCGCAGCCCACCCCCCCCCCTCCCTCCTTTGCTCTCCTCCTTCCTGGCCTACTTGAAGCTCAAGCTCTTGCCCCACCATCATCCTTTTCACTTATAAGTCTGTCCTACTACTAACTTGTATACATACGTTTATGTGTTCTATCTATCAACGTTGTACAACACAACCCATCAGTTGATGGATGTTATCGTTCTGATGTCGTTTGCAGACAAGAAGTACGGGGAAGAGAATGGAAGAGTAGTTGCGGGTAGGATAGATAGTGCTTAGTAGTCGTTAAGTTCAACTACAGTGTTACTTGCTGTCTGCAACACAAAAACATTAGAAATTTGAAAAAAAAACAAAGTACATTAGAAGTTTAATTGCCATAGATTTGTATGTCAAATCAATAACAAGATAAATGATTGTATAAAGAAGAAGAAGAAGAAGAAATCTATCTATGTGACCGTCTATAAGTGATGTTTCATTCCAGATGTGATGATGAATGATTTGGATAGAAGAAGGTGAAGCACGGGAAAGTGACAAACTTTTAGTTGAATTAATGTTTTTTTTTATTTTTAAGAATAGAAAACTATTCAAATATCTCTAGATTATATGAAAAATAAAATTTTTCTGTGTTTTTTGATGTTTTAAATTATAAGAAATATTTATTGATACTCCATTCATATGGTATAGATTACAGAGATTATTGATTGAAAATGAAATTATTTAGTTTTTATACTAATAATATTCAAAAAATTTATTTTATTTATTAATAAAAAGCAATATTTGAATATTTATATTTTACAAAAATATCACTTTTTTGCAGTTTGACGATGATGACCGTAGTCTATTGGATGATACTACATCAAAGTACGGTAGTTGACAACTCATGTGGTTGTTGGTGGTCGTTATTGTTGATACTTATGGATGTGAAATGTAAGGGGTGTAGACATCTGGTGGTCGTGGACTCATCTGGCAACAATAACGATGACGATGAAGATGGAGAAGATGGAGGAGATGGAGAAGATGGAGAAGCTCTCAGAAAAAGAAAAGTTTTCGATTCGTCGACACGAGAATATCAGTCAATTTCCAAGATGCTCAATACGATGCACAGACGATTCTAATTCAGCTATTTGAACTGTGAATGTGTGCGAATTGCTGTAGCTGCTACTACAACGGCAGCAGCTACAGCAAGACAGCTCACATCGTTGTCGGCATCTGATTCTGATATGTCATCAACTATCAACTGACGTCCTCATTTCTTTTCTCGATTCAACACTTGAGTTCAATTTTCATTCGTTGAGAATGTGTCTTGTGCTATATCCTCTTGTCCTCTTTTTCTACCGTATCATCGCAGTTTTGTTGGAATTTTCCCAAGTTGTGAAATGCTTTAAAGAAGTTTTAACAATTCTCCACGATGTTAAATAATAATTTTCAAAGTTCTATAGTTAGAGACATTTATAATCTACAAATATCTTGCAATTATAATTCTTTATAATTATTTTTAAGAGAAATGAAGAAATTTTCAATTGAATATTTATTATCAAATGCTGCTGGATCATCAAAATCAAATAACATATCATCATTGTCATCATTATCATCATCATCAACATCGTCGTCGTCGTCTTCCTCTTCTTCTTCCTCTTCTGTTTCTTCGACATCATCAGCAGTTGCAATCGAAAATATACAAGTTGCCTTGGAAGGGCATCTGTTATGGCGCAAGTTTCATATGCTGGGAACTGAGATGATTGTAACGAAAAGTGGAAGGTATGTCATCCATTAAATATTTCAATCATATCTATGATTTTCATCATTAAAGATAAATAATAATAATAATAATAATAATAATATGGATTTACTATATCATATCATCAGATAATAGAAAAAAGTAAAAACGAATTGAAGAACATAACTTATTGAAATTAATTAAACTCTTTGTAATATTATAATATTAAAATTATATTGATTAGTTTTTAATTAGTACAAATTTCGAATTTCAAAAGTAGACCTTTAAACGTTTACGTGAGTTTAAACGTGAGTGGATTTACACGTGAACATACACGTGAACATACACGTGAATGTACACGTAAACGTGAGCTTACTTCTCTCATTTTGAGTTTAACTGATGCATTAAGCGGTTGTATTATTTATAATTTCATATAATAATCATAATTTATTCATTTTACAGGCGCATGTTTCCAACATTAGCAGTTTCTATATCAGGCTTAGATCCTAATGGCTCCTATTCGCTAATGGTTGATCTAGAATCATTAGATAGTAAACGATATCGATATTCATTTCATCAGAGTAAATGGACAGCAACAGGACCAGGTTAGA
Source organism: Auanema rhodensis (assembly GCA_964057225.1). Taxonomy (NCBI): domain Eukaryota; kingdom Metazoa; phylum Nematoda; class Chromadorea; order Rhabditida; family Rhabditidae; genus Auanema; species Auanema rhodense. The sequence continues at coordinate 15,508,377 of OZ059895.1, forward strand.
GCATTCAAGCTGCTGCTGATCTTCAGTGGTTTTCATACATTCGTTCTTTTCTTTGTTTTTGTTTAGGTGAAGTAGAGTTGCCTTGTCGCACATTTGTCCATCCTGACAGCCCAGCTAGTGGAGCTCATTGGATGAAAGGAGTGACATCATTTGATAAAATCAAATTAACCAATAATCAAATGGATAATAATGGCTATGTAAATAATAATTTATATGTGTATAATCATATAATATGTGTATAATTTATAGATTATTGTAAATTCTATGCATCGTTATCGTCCACGCATTCATATTGTTCGTCACGACACCATGCTACAACGAAAAACTTTTTTTTTCGAAGAAACTTCCTTTATAGCCGTTACAGCATATCAGAATCATCGAGTAATGCTAATATAACTTCTATAAACATCTATGTCATTTCCAGATAACATCGCTCAAAATAGAATCAAATCCATTTGCTAAAGGATTTCGGGAATGTGAATTGGATGAAGCACGTCTACTACCTTTTCTACTTCCATTCTATAATTTAGCTTTTCCCATCAAAAAGGCTTCATAGACTTCGTATAATGATCATTCTCTTAACTATACATATAATATGAGAATCAGTCCTTTTATTCAAAATGCATTTCCATGAATTATTTCCATTTCAAAACACATAATATACGCATATTTGGAAATTCTCATTCATTAACGTGAACATAAAGTAAGAAGTCTGTGTGCCTTTTCTCGTCAGCTAGTCATCAACTAATCATGTATTTTCACACAAATTTGAACTATTTCTCAATGATGTCATCAGTCATTATAACGAAGCAAAAACTGTCTACTTTTCCATTATCAATGATCGATAAAGTATCATCATAAAAGATGTCTTCTAGTCACAACAAATGACATTCATTTTAAGATATTGACAAGATAAATTGATGGAGTAGCTTCTCTATGTCTTAGTCTCAAATCTTCCCGTTTTCCCCTCTTCTTTCACTCTCTCTCTCTCTCTCTCTTTTCTTTTTTTTTTCTTACGAATTTACGTACACCAATCTGATTTTTTTTTTTGACTTTTCAACGAAAATAAAATAACAAAATGCCATCAAATGCCATAATATGAATGATTACATCGGTCATTTCATATGTTATATATAGTAAAAAGTATCTGTGAGAATGTATATTGGTTGAATAAATCTTCAGGATGGAAAATAATAGTTTCAGGACCATTTTTACTTTTAAGCTCAGAGTTTTTGCCACGACAAACTTGGATATAAAACTTAACTTTCACGTATTCTATGACATATTCGACAAACATTAATTGTAGATTTCTAAATGTAGTATGTTTTAAGCTTTCTTAAATGAATTTTTTAAATGCTTTGGTGGTCTTTTTGCTTGTCGGTCCCCAAATGACGAGTTTGCCAGGATGGATGAATGATGATTCCAGCTGCTGCTTTTCATTCAAGTCACTGAAGTCTGAAGTCTATAATGATAGAAAACGAAACGAAAAGAATGACCTTAAACATGTGAAATTAAAGAGAAATAGATTGTAAGATGAGCTGGAAAATCATAGAGAGATTATGAGTATGAAGAGATACAAGCTGGCAGAGATGAGCAGAGACAGCTTGTAATGTGTGTGCTTTTCCTTCGTCTGTGAGCCTGATAACTTCCATCCATCATATTCATCGAGCTCAACTATCTTCTAATAGTTAGCTGAAGGCTTCACTCGCAAACGTTATCAACATTGACAACCATTGCAACAGCTTTTTAAAAAAATATTTTTCTTCCACTGTTTGTGCTTAGATTTGGTCACATTTTTGGAGAATTATGCTTTGGCAAAGTTAGATCATTTCGGGTAATTTCGTTGATTTTCATCAGTTTTTGTCTTACAATTTCACTTTTTAGGTTTTATAGTCTCTTGAACCCTTTATAGTTCTGTAGGAACTCTCATAACTATGAGCATATTTCCTGTTTATGCAAATGAACAAAGTAATTCATCATCTAGCTTGTCAGTTGAAGAGCATGTTGCCTAATCTGATGACCGTTTCGGCAACTAATCGGTTGCCTTTGAAGTAAAATCTGTGCCCAGCTGGAATAAAGGATACAGACATGACTATACCAAAGCGATAGCTTTCACAAGTCATTTCGCAGCTTTTGCACACTACCACCCCCTGTGGTTTTCAGCTCCTGATGGCGTCAACTTTGAGTTTGACTGTCTAATCCGTCTTCAATCAGTCTAATCTCTAAGGCATATGCACGTGTGAGCATGAAGTGCAGTCCTTTTCCAAGTAATGGAGAGAGGCCTAGATAAGACATAAGAGCTAATAGACCTGTGACGAGGCCATACAAACGAGCGAGGAACACGAAGACGATGATCAGTTGCAAAGGATTCTCATTCTGTCAGGTGATCCGTCTTCTGTTCTACTGTCCTTCATGCCGGCAACCCTTTTGTCTCCGGTATTCTTTTTTTGATAAAAAAACAACAAAACGAACAAGAACCCAGTATACACATAGCCTACTTTCTCGTTTTCTCAAATTCCAGAAAAGATAAATGTCGATTAGAGAAAGAGAGAGAGAGAGAGAGAGAGAGAGAGAGAGAGAGAGAGAGAGAGAGAGAGAGAGAAAGCTATACATTACCTGTATTGAGTCAACAAACAATGTCAACGCTTCTTTTACGTAATGTCAACAAAGGTTACGAGATTTTTGAGATCATAACCGTTTTTTAGCTTTTTTCTTGCGGAAACAAAGAGAATGAAAACATGCTGATTACTTAACCTAAACACACATATCCATCTTTCAAAACATAAGTTATATCATTCAGCAGTTGGTTCATATGCTTTCACTTGTTCCGAACATCGAGCGGTTGTCCTCGTTATGTTAGTAACAGTTGTTTTTTCTTTATAAGCCATCATCCAATAAGCTTCATTGAGAATCATAGAAATTGTTTGAGAATAAAGAAGAAATAACCCTTAATAGAGATGTCATCATCGTTCTTTCTTTCATGTAGAAACAGTTTTTTTTTATTTCTTTCACATATATCTGATAGTTATAATACCGCTCTCATTATCCAGCCTATAATTAAGTCAATTTTGTCATCAACTTGACCGCTAGCCGATCCCGACCTTTTGAGCACTTCAATAGCCTTATTATAGATTATTATTATTATTTTGAAGTCTGACAGCTGACCAGAGCATGCCGGATATTCTCATTTAATGAAATTATTGTGTTTTTTCTTCCCAAAATTCAGAAGCAGCAGAAACAAACAAAAAAAAATTATTTGAAAAGAAAATTTCAGCTTTCAAATCATGTATGTATCCAATAAATATTATTTTATATTTATGGATTTATGGAAAACAAACAAAACAACAACAAATTTAAGAAATTCAAAAGAAACATAGACAGACACATGAACATCTGCTTTTTCTAATTTTCTCGAGAAACTTGGTGCATTCGTGAGAAAGATTCAGCAGTTTGAACTTTAAAAATCAGGCAATCATAACAGTTGCACGTGCAGCATACGTGAACACAACGTGTTATTCATTTCGTTTGATGTGCGCATGAAGAGCGGTCGGGTTTATGATGCACAGAACAAGCTGTGTTGCACTCAAACTGGTAAGGACTAAGCAACTAAGCTGCAAGTTGAATGGAAAACACACATAAATAATTCTTTTCAAATATTTTATAAAGAGCATAGTTTAGTAAATGATAGCATAGTTAAGCATTTCATGTGGTTATGGAACGGCTATTTGTATAAATACATCGTAAACATCTAATTTATAATTTATATTCAATTAGTTCCCCCCTTAAATCATTTTGTGATTCATCTCTGGCGAGAAGGTGTGATAATGCGGGATAGTAAGGCGCATCCATCCTGATAGTGACGTCGGCAAGACTCTGTTGATCAGAAGAAGATGATGATGTTGATTAACTCCCTTTTTCTCTCTTAGTTTTTGTCTTTATTCCCTTTCTTTTACTTCATTACTACACAATACTGTCAACCTCATCTCAGTAGATCAAAGAACTGCCGACTTAGTGTATATGCCAAACCAGCTGCCTATCTACTGTGTCGTTCTCATTCGCATTCTCTCTCTCTCTCTTTCTCTTTTTGCTGTCTTTCTCTTCTCCCTCTCTCATACACATTGTTTCTCTATCTCTCGCTATCTTTGGGGGTCTGAGCAGTCTTTGCAACTGTCAAACCAGACGAGACTTTGATAGAAACGAGAGAACAGGACAATGGAAATGATGATGTCGGGATGAGGACATCAAAGAGATTATTCTAATAGACTAGAGAGGTGATAACTATAATTGAATATGTTTTACTCATGTTCAATATACTATATGATATGTCCATAGATTATGCTATGAAGCTTTAACAATCTTGAATACATATGAGCTTCTTATAGAATATACAATATCCACCAAGATATAGACCACAAACCGATATATCTTGATATCAGCCATTGAAACCCCTTGTTTTCTCTTTCTCTCTTTCTCTAAGTATATACATAATCAGCATAGTTACATCGTCATCTGTGAAATGGTATGGTGTTTGATGAACAATAGGCAACTGGTAACTGTTTGAAGATTTTTCGTTAAAACAAAGATCCCCCCTTTTCTCTCTCTCTCGATTTAGTGGTAATAGACAAATTGAAGATATTATAAGCTTATCCATAAAGTTTGTTAACAACCTTTGACCATGTTCTGACCGGTAATGTTTACTTAGGTAGCATTATCCGTATATTGTTCCGAAAAGTCGGATCATGAATGATCCTTTTATCTTTCTTCAAACATAAACTTATTATATTACACAGAGCATGATCATATAATTAGTATATCAGTATACAGGAAAACATGAATCAAAGGAAAGCAGCAAGAGAGATTGAGAGAGAGAGAGAGAGAGAGATGAGCTACTTCTTCTACCTCATCATCATCATCATCATCTTTGTCTTTGTCTTCTTTCAATTCACACAGACGAATACCGTACTTTCATCGATATACATACATGCCGTCGTCGTGATGATTGTTAGAACAGAAAATCGGACAATATCTGTAAGATATACGTATAGTAAAGGAATGATTTTCATTTGAGATAATGATGTGGAGAGACGGCTATCGTTTTACGTTTCATCGGTCAGGCACACCATGCCAATAGCAGAAAGTCAACGATTAACTTACAATAAAAGTTTTTTTATACTAATTATATGATATAGTTATTAATTATTATTACAATAGAAACTATGTTTAATCTTGTAATACATCTTCTTCGACTTCTCTTCTTTTCCTTTTTTTTTTGTCGAAAAAAAAAGAAGAAAAGATGGATGATTGAGCAATATCATTACTTATATAAATTATAATAAAAGTATATACATATAGTAAACATATATTCTAAGATATTTCTTTGAAATAGCATAGTTAAGTCCTATTTCAGTATATTCAAACGTATACAACATTGAAAAATACCGTATCCTGTTGGGTTCTCTGGCTTTAAACCTGATGGAGTATTGTGTGTATGTGGTAGTCAATGTGCCAGCTCTTTTCAGTATATAGATGAATCATATTCATTCATTAAATGTTATTTGTTGTTGTTTGTTTGTTTGATTGTTTGTTTATTTTTTGAATAAATAACAGCTTAATAAGGCTTAAAATGATTTTCATTTTTCATATAAACATCAATGACAATAGAAATTATGAGAAGAATTCATATAATTTGCAAATGAAGTTTGTAGTTATGCATTTCACCGAAGCAGGTGAGCAGAAGAGAATATTTGGATGAGTCATATATGATAGAGAGATACAGGTTTTTGAGCATGAATTGATCAATTTATAGGAGATTTTCAATAGTTCTTAGCATTAAATTCATATAAATCACATATATCTTTATAGAAAATGAAGAAAAAACTACATTGTACTTGGAGAGAAGAGTCTGAACATCAGCTATATCTCAATGAAATATGCGATGTATAGATAGTATAGTTTGTATAAAAAGTCTCATAATTAGTTAGAAGATTCAATTCAAACAGTTTCGAGAACATATATTCGGATATGTGATGTATGTCTGTGTGTATGTGTGAGTGAGTGTGTGTAACAGGCTTTTCCTTCACAATCATAATGTTTCTTTGGAGAAGACTGAACAGAGGCAGTTAAGTTTCAAGATGAAGCTACAACTAGTAGCTCTATCATGATTGAGTTGAGAAAGAGAATGAGAGCAAAAGATAGAGAAAGAGAGAAAAAATTGGGAATAAAGGGCTGCAGAAGGAAGGGAGTGAGTGAGAAAAAGGGAAAATATCATGATCACCTGCTCTCACAAGAAGTTACCCGAATTTCAAATATTTGTATGTTGATGTATGTAAGGAAATTATTAATTATATAATAAAGATTTTGAAGAATCTGGTTGCGTTTTGGTCATCTTTCCTATGATTTCTGGATATATCGATCAGCTTGCTGCTGTTATCCTCTCACTTATACTTCTAGACTTTTTCTGTTTTGCCTCCTTCTCCTTCCTGATGTTTCATATTCTTACAATCTCCTTCAATCATGCTTCCTCCCTCTCATTCTCTCTCTCTCTCTCTCTCTCTCTCTCTCTCTCTTTTTCTCTCTCCCCTGGTTTCTTTCACTCTTTTTCCATTTTTTGCATAATTTTATCATTTTTCCCACGATTTGCAGGATATGCCATACTACTTCCGCTTCTATCATACTAATGACAAAACGTTTTCGTCATTAAACGGCGAATTTCTGACGAAAAAAAAAGGAAAAAGAGGAAAAGAAATTTGTAAATCATACAGACAGATCGACAGGCAGTTGGAGAGAAAAAGCGACTTGCAATAGTCCGATGATGTGTAGAATACTGTAGATGAAATGAAGTTGAGAGAGAAAGAGAGAGGGAGAGAGGCCGAAATAAAGATAGAGAGAGAGATTGAAAGAGAGAGAGAAAAGAATGAAAAGAAGAACTAAAGATAATTTGATTTTCTAGGAAGGAATGAAGGAAGGAAAGGAGAGGGGTGGGGGGGGGGGGGTTAACTATCGTTTGGGTGGCTATGTCATTTTCAATTATAATCAGACTTAAACAGACAGTTTTCATCTCGAACTTTTTTTTGCGGAGGCGGAGGAGAAGAGGGGTTCTGTTCTTCTCAATTGCTTAAGAAGGTTATAGAAATATGGCCAAGTTTCTTAGTATAAAAATCGAAAAAGCGATTTATGGGCAGTAGAAGAGAAGAATAGGTTGAAGATGTCGCAGCAAAGGCCTTCTATGTGCATGTTTGTTGAGGAAATGATTGGTCCAAACACGAAAAATTCAAAAACAAATAGAAATTTCGGTATAATCCTATTTACAGATGAGCTAGTTTAGCATCATCTGATGGAGGTGAATTATCCCAACATTGTACATTACGAGCCATGAAAGCTTGTTCCTTTTCCCTTTTTTTCTGCTTCATTCGACGGTTTTGAAACCAAATTTTCACCTAAAAAATCATTTAATTAGATAAGAATGCTGTACCGAATTCATGATGTACCTGAGCTTCATTAAGCTTTAAGTTATTGGCTATTTCAGTTCGTCGCGTCCTGTTAACATATTTGGCTGTATGAAATTCTTTTTCTAATTCGGTAAGTTGATGTGTAGAGAAGTTTGTTCGATTCGTCCCATTCTCATCGACGACTTTCTTTTTTGGCACTGAAAATACAAAATGTTCATTCCATATTTTGATAGAAATATTAAGAAAAAAATAAAAAATAACATGAAAATTTGAGATTTTATGGTATAGAGAGTCTAGAGATCTAGAGACATCTTGAAGAAAGACTAAGATGTCTAGACACAAGACGCGCATAGATGGCGCATGAGGCTGATACAAATAATTGGAGAACTGATAGAGAGAGAGAGAGAGGGGAATAGAGAGAGAGAGAGAGAGAGAGAGAAATAGAGAGAGAGGGTACAAAAAGAAATCTTCTTCTTCCATGTATGGCAATTTCAAACAAGTCTTTTCTCTTAGCATCGTATGAATGTGTGAATGTACTCTTCTGAAACTACCGTAATCTAAGACGCTATGTCGTATTTTTCATTTTGAAAATGTGAGCTAGAGATTATATAAAATGATGAGAATTAGAGAAAAAGCAAAAGAAAAAGAAGAATAGTATGATTGGAGAAGACAATCTCTTCTTCGTCTCTGCCGACATCACTAACCCTACATCATCATCGTGGTCTTCTTCGCCTACTTCACTATCAGACTCTTTTCTCCATCTTTTCTAACACGTTGTTCCGTCTTTCTTCTAAACTCTATCCCCTTCTCAAGCCCCCTTCCCCCTCCTAACATTGAAGACTCTTCTGTTCACAGCCATGCCATATTACACATTGTCTTTCGCAAAATTTGTCAGTTTGACTAGAAAAATCACAAGTTTTTAGCTTTAGAAACACGGATAAAGGTGATTAAGATAATATATAAATGATCAAATAATAATAATTATTATTATATTTCATATAAAATCAATAATAGATAATGAAGGTGAACAATGATATCTGAGAAAGCAAATGAGATGAATGACTGAAAGTTTTGATGGATTGCCATGTTTTCACTGTTAGAAATTACCACAATGAGGCCAGAAGCAGCAACAATCAATATATTGATAATATATTTATATTGAAAATATGCTATAATTCTTTTTTTTTATAAAATTAATGAAAAATGCACCAAAAACACAGCAAAAAAAAATTTAATATTGAGATTACGGTAGGTGATGTCTCGTCTCCCCCCCCCCCCCCCCCCTTCTCTCTCTCTCTCTCTCTCTCTATTCATACATACACGTACGTGTATATATGTATATACATATAAAGAGAGAAAAGAAGAAAAAGAGAATATACAAAATATTTTCAAAAATTTGACAAAGATGACCAAAAAATGTCCTTGTGCTTGGCTTGCTGGCTGGCTGGTAAAATGGAAAGAGAAGTATCTTCCACTAGATTACCTTCAACAACTTTTTTTTTGCTTTGTCATCATCATTATCATCATCAGCAACAGCAGCAGCAGAAGCAGCCCAGTACCGAAGTATAAGGATTGTATAAGCATATACATGAGTTAGAAGCATTCTGATGATGATGCATATGTTGGGAAGAATCAATAAATGATTTTTGTAGTAAAAGTTAAAAGTAAATACAGATGATCAATCAAAATCTCTCGCCTCTTAATGATTACGGCAATGGCTAATGTGGTAGGAAGGGGATAGAGGTGAAGAGACAAGTAGTAGCATATGGCTAGAATAAAGCTCATTATAATCAATTAGATTAGTTTATTTGAAGATAAATAGGTGAAATATACTTTAAAATGTTTGTTTTTTCTAATTTAAGTTGAATATATCAGCTTTAATCCTAAGATATATTCGAAAGAATAAAGGGCATGAGGAAGAAGAAGAAGAAGAAGAAGAAGAGGATTTTCCCATTTGTAATTGATGATGTTGATGATGTCGATGATGTCGGTTAAGGAAGAGTCAGAAAATACAGATGGTAGCTGGATAGTTGGATTAATAGTTTTCAGACATCTTCATTCTACCGTAATCGATAGGAATATTTGGAGCATATACATGTGTATATATATAGCATTATGTTCTTTTCAGGAGTCAGAAATGAGACTAAAAAGCTGAAGTCACAAACCACCAAAGATGTGCGCATGGAGCTGGGTGAAGAGAAAGCAAGTATGTTAGGCAGAAAGAAGGAAAAAGAGAAAGAGATGGAAAGAGAGAGAGAGAGAGAGAGAGGGTCAAAGAGAAGAGAATATAAGCAAGAGCATGTAACAGAAGAAACATTTGCATATATTCTCCAAGCTACAGTAGTCGAAAGTGAAGAAAAAAATTGTTTTTCGATTTTAGGTTTTTTTGAGCTTTGCTTCTCCAAATGTTTGTTTTATTTTCTCGCAAAAATAATTGAATATGACATTCTGTCAGAATTAACAGTTGAATTTACTTAAAATCTTCTTATTGATTGGATGTTCAAGATGAATTTTGACCACACAGATTGTATAAAAAAAGCTTAAAGAGTGATCAATCAGTTTCTCATGTCTTACGGCCGTCTAAGACGAATGAGGTTCGAGATAGGAGAAAAGAGTTTTAACTCGCTCTCCAGCATACACATACTCACGGTATAACATCAACGAACAAAACAGAAGAGCTTAGAGGAAAATGAGGAATAGCTAGTGATTTTAGTCCCAGTCACCTGACTTGAAGAGAAGCATTTGCCTCATCAGACGTAGTTCAAAGTTTGTTTTGAGCAGACACGAATGAGAAGAAACAAAAACAAATTAAGTTCGATATAAATGGATTTAGATGAATGAATAATATTTCGGAATAATATAATGAAGAAGAAAACATTAAAAATACGAAAATCAAACAAAGAAATCGAAGAAAATGTAAGAAAAGTTGTGGACAAACCTGGTTTATGAGTTCGCTTCGTATGCATCCATTTGTATGTGCTTTGAGTAGGCTGGGGATTGAAGTGAGTTTGAGCTGGACCATTCCAAATATCGGCAGAAGTGGATGGCGGGCCAAGTGTGGTGTACATTGGTGGTGTGGAAGCTGTGCTAGAAGCTACAATTCCACCGTCTCGAGTACTGAAGTAACATGACATTAGCAGGAAAAAACAATAGCAAAGTCGAAACAAGGGGGGGGGGGATGGTGAAGGGAGAAAAAGCTATGTGCATGAGGGAAATGATGTAATATGTTTGCAATGCGAACTGACAGACAGATGAGTTGATTTGAGTTAGAATACGTTGAAGAAAAGCTGAAACAAACCTTGTCCTATCATAGCCGAATGTGTATGGAGCTGGCCAATCGGCTGTTGGGTAATAAGCAGCATAAGAATCAGTACAACTCATTTTCATAGGATCTTCCTTGACGTATAATACCATTTATAGATGGTTATAAGCAATACAAATCTATGAATTCGTATAAACGAATCAAAGATGGCAAAAAAGACGGTAATGAGCTAAAAAAAACTCAGTTTCCGTCTTGAGTTATCAGCTGCCGGTTGCCGGGACCAATAAATCACGACTGTTTGACAGGAGGGAAGATGGAAGACCGAACGTGGGCGCTGGACCGATGAGGGCGGCGCTACTTAGGTCGGTGGGCGTGGTCAACCAATAGACAGCGAGCAGGCGTGGCTTCAACTGGCAACCTGATGGTATACGATCTGAAATGGAAATAACTCATGCTTCAATGAAATAAAGTTACTCATTGTCATAAATTCGAAATAAATGAGTTGTCAAACAAAATGAAATAAAGAATACAGAAAATGATGGAAAAAAACGAATTGTATACAGCGCAAGCCTGAAAAGATGGTATAATAGGTTTTAAAGTTTGTGAACAATCGAAACTTGAACTGAAAACTTGTAAACTTGGTTATGAAGTTGAAAGTATTTTCTTGAAATTCCAGAAATATTAAGAATATGAGATGATAGTGCATTGAATGAAGAAGTAGCTTCTTAACGATTTGAAGGCTTTCCCCCCAAATTTCTTGCTGTATAGTTGTGAAAATGATTGATAAAACAAGTTCATAATTGCTTTTAACTAATACATTTCAACAGACATACAGTTTAAAAAAGATTTTTTAGTTTGTCTTTAAAAGATAAAATGAGGTCATTTGATCAGATGAGTTGAATCACAACCATCTGCGAAAAATGTTAGGGGGGGGGGGTTAGTGGTTGGAGGGGGTAGGGGGATACTGTATTTTACAAAAGAAAAATCAGGTTGAAGCTGTATGAAAAAATGATTACAAAGCTTTTTGGATGAAAAAGTTATAAGCTGATACCATGTTATAACTTGAAAATATTAGTTTTTTCCATTGAAAAACTCAAAAAAATAATTTAAGGTGAGTGCATGACTATCAGCGAAGAATATAGTGAATTCTAGCAATGAAGCGAAAAATAAAATTAAAAAAAAAAAGATTTTAAAGAAGCGTCACCTAAGGGATAGAGAGACAACATGACCAAAACCGATGAGATGCCACTCGTAATCAAAGGAACGGAAGGTCATCTATCAAAGGAACGTGCTTCTAACATTTCTTTGAAATAATGATTTATTGGATTGAATAAAAAAGAATTTTGAAGAGAGCTTTTCGCAACATTCTCAGACCATGGGAGAATGAGAAAGTGAATTTTCAATTAAGCGTAATACCATGCTTAATAATCTGCATGTTTTCAACATGTCTTGTGTTGCAAAAGCTGGATCATTCATCTCTTCTTCCTTTTTTTTCAAAAAAAAAATAGAGATAAGATGGTAGTTGTGGAGCAATTATCATCGAAGGAGCGAAGCAAGGAAGGATTCCAAATGTTTAGAAACTTTCCAGGGGGCAAGGGAGGGAAAATGTAAGTTGGATGATGATGCAAGCAATAAAACATCAATTACACAAATAAAAAGGTCAAAAGGTCGAATGATAATGAACTACCTCTAATGGCTAGAAACACGACGACGACGACACAACAGATAGACGGAAGACGTCGGATAGAGGGGATGGGAGTAGGGGGACTGATGAAGATGATAATGATGATGATGATGATGATGATGATGATACCTTAACTAATGGGCTGAGGTCGTGCTGTTGTAAATCATAGAATCAGAGGACAGTTCGGCAGACGACGTGAACAGAATATGAAGATTATAGAATAATCATTTGTTTTACAAATGACAACCTGTCCTTTTACTATTTATCTTTTCAATCATCAATTGGGAAAAAAAATGGTGAAAATGAAGAAGAAAACTGATGATGATGAACGTAACTATAACAGATGTGCCACCAAATAATGATGATAAATTCACGTGCCAACTATACTAATGGGGAGAAAAAACTTATGTTCGAACAGGCATTATTAGGTTGATGAGAGTTGTAGCTCGTACAATCAGGTTGTAAGAGTATCTGCATCTAATAGATATGTTACGATATGATTTTGACTAATTTGTTGATGAAACTGAAATGAGAGACCAGAGCTCTTCTTGAATCGATAGATTGAAACGAAGCAGAGAGTATGTATACGAGGGGGGGGGGGGGGGGGGGGCGCATGGAAGTTCAGGAGAATTCATGTTGTTATATGGACACAAATGCTCTTATATGTATGTTGTGAGGAGAAGAACTTGAAGTTCATTTATCATAAGATCAAACAAGAGAGAGAGAATGAGGTATATTATGAAAATATGATGATAAAAATCAGGGAAGCATGCTTCATCTAGTAGCATTTCCTTTTCCCGTAAAACAACGAAATATCCGCAAAAATGGTCCCGTAGGGAATATGTGGTTCGACATTTATCATGCACTTCAGACACACATGCCTTATAGAGCAGAAGCTCAATAACAAGTGTTTATAGACATGCCAATTTATGACCCCTCTACTTTGAAATATTGATGTCTTCTGCTTTTTAATCAGAATAAATAAATTTTTAGAGAGTTGTTGTTAGAAGAAACTACAGCCCTGATAGTTAGGTGAAAACAAATATGTTTTTTCTTATTTAAACCACAGAAAAAAAGTGAAATAATAATGATTCAATATTGGAAAAAGCACAAGCTTCTTCAATTTGTCCATGTTTTGAAAGCTGCAAGTTGCATGTCCTGTACACAAGTTCTTCATTGTGCGAAGCGCAATTTATACAAAAATCTGCTTTCAGCTAAAACGGTAAAACGGATTTTCTTGAATATTTTTGAATATACATGATGAGTTACACACGTTGCTTAGGAAAACTTGGACGAAATCGAAATTTCGTTCATGTATCTTCTATACTGAGGTTTAGTGAACTCGAATTTGCGGGATTACTGTAGTGATCTTGACGTCGTGTTCATTGAGCCGTGTGTAAACAGGAACAGTCGAGAAAATGAAAATAGTTAAAAAATGGAAGAGAATTTAGAGAAAAAAATCATTTGGAACAACGGACAACTATCCGGTGCCTAGTTTTATCCACATAACATAAGCTTTTCTTTCAAAATACATAATGATTATGATGGATTTATAAAGAGAATTTGCAATACATGCAGTCATGGCAATGTAGTTTAATAGAAAATCAAAGGGATTGCAAATGCTGAGCTAATGATGTTGGATGTAGAGTAAGTTGTACATGAAATCCGAATAAGTTGTCGAAATGCGTTTGAAGTGTTTCAGTTACAAAAGAAGAAAAATATTCGTAAAGTTGTAATGGTAGTAGAGAACTGTACATGGAGGTCTTACAATAGGATTTCAGCACTGGCATTATGTGTGATTTTGATTGAAAAAGTACATCAAATAGTACGGTATTAAGTAATGATTTTGATTTTTTGAATTATTTTCTTTTCTTTTTTTTCAAATAAAAACGAAAATGAAAAATTTATTTCAAAAATATAAGAAATATAGTAGGTTATAGGCAAAAATGTCATAATAATACAGAAATAGAAAATGACATAGTTTTACAAATATTTCAATAAAATATTGTTTTAATTAATTTTTTTATGTAAAAATTAATTAATTGATAGTGAAAGAAGATACATAATGTGAATGATTAGTTAGAAACAAAGGATTTTTATTTTATAAATGAGGAAAAGGGGTGGGTTTGAAAGAAGGAAGACAGATAGATAGACATAGAAGATGGATCGAAAGATGGACACAGATAGATTGGAATGTTCAGTATGATAGAGCTAGCTCGTCGTTTAACTGCTGTAAGTATGCTTTTCGAACTTATTCATATGAAAGACTGAAATTAATCATTAATTTCAAGAAATTCTTCTTATACAGTAAGCTGAGAAACAGTCTAAACAATGGTGGTCGAAAGATCGATGATGCTAGTGAAGATGGGTTGGGGAGAGGGGGGGGGTGAGACTTCAGTATAGAATAAAGATGAAGGCTTGAATAGCAAGTACTTAAAGAATAAGGAAGATACAAGAATGAATTGAAGCTTTCATAAACATTCAGAAAATAAGTAATTAGAAGAGAAAGAATGCTAGATTTTACTGTACAAAGTATACGATGGATGAACAACGATGAACTACTTAGGTAAGTAAGAGAGATAGAAGAACAAACTACAACATACATACTTACACAACTTATAGTTTTATAATCATTAGAATCATAATAAATATTATTAAAGATAAAGAGATAGAAAATGTGAGATAAATAGGTGGTACAAATCGTATAAGAGAAAAAAAAGATAGTTCAGGTATGTTATTAGTGTGACAAATGGGATCGATTACTGTAGATGATGGTTGATGATACGTCAAAACTGAAGAAGAGGAGGAATAAAGAAAACGATAAGACAAATATATCAAAAGATAATGAAAACAGAAGAGATGATAGAGACATGCCAGAGAAGATAGTTGATGAAGTGACGGTGGTCCAGCTAGACTCTCTGTTGGAGCCAGGTGAACTACTCCTATACAAGAGGATGGATTACCTAGGATAGATCATGATCATTTGTCACTCTGTATATACTTCCATAGTCTGTAACATATGAGAATAAAAAAGAGTTTGCATTCTTATCAAGGACGATCCTTATCGAAATCAAAACTTACAACTTCAAATCACTACATTCTCCTCGAACATACAACTCGTCAACGCACACACACACACATACACCCAACAGCTTCACTATTCTACAGTTCATTCTACTTGTATGTAATCATTTCTCAACTAATATTAGGCTAATCGTCTATTGTTCATTTTTTTTCTTATTTTAGACTGTTTTTGTTCACAAATTATATGTAACTACACCTATATCAGAGCCTGCAACGCTTGCTTTGTCACTAATTTTCGTCAAAAAACCACGTGCTACAGGACACGCGCCCTTCTCTTGGTTTCTCCTTTTTTAAACTCTAAGTTTTTGTCTATTCTTCTGTTTCAAATACGATATTTGATGAAAATTTCTTTTTTTTTGTTTTATTTCAAGAACATTGTTTTAAAATATTTCATCTTTCATTATGTGTGATCAGTCAATATATCATCAAAGTTATAACTTAATAATCATCTTCACAAACAGTATTTTTCTCATGTTAACTCCTTTTGATCATAGACATACTGTCGGCATAACTAAAGAATACGGTATTCTACACAAGTTCGTGTGCCAGATTAGGAATCTCTCCCGAGGTTACAGCACAATCTGGACGTCGTCGGCTGCTGAGCTCACATCTGGTCATGACCATTTGACCATTCGACCAGTTTGATGGACGTCGGTATAATCCGGAAAGCAGGGGGCATTGTATTCGGAATTTTCAGAAATTTTTAATACAAGTTGTATGCTTATTTGTTAGATAATGGAAAGATGTTAAAGATAAGAGAGATCAAAGGGTATATGTAAAGCGACTTCATGAAATTAAAAAAAATTTCAGAATATTAAACTTATTTACATAAAATAATTAAAGAATTGCATTCTTTTTTTTTTTATTAAATTAGCTAATTAAATATAAGTATCTTATCAAATATTCAAATTAAAATTGTGAGAAAACGTGCTATTTTTATAATTTCAAAGTGGCGGGTAAAATTAGCATAAGTACTGTAGCTACTATTTTTATTTTTTTATTTCCGTATTTTAGGCATCAGCAGACGGTTGTATATATCTATGCTGTATTTTCTACCTACCGTTATTAGTATTTCTTTTCAGAATTCGTATCAAGAATCATAGTTTTATCGATTAAACGGAGTATTTTTGTTTTACTATTTTCGCACCGATAATTTTGTCAAAGCTTTCCGTGAGGTTTTTTCTAATATTGTTATTTACAACTTTGTTTTCTTAAAGTTTTACAACAAGAAAAAATGAATTTCGTAATTCCTCCATGATACGTAGGTAAGTAATATAAAATCTTTTATCTGATTATTTTTATTTATTTGCTATAGGAAATTGAGTAGCAATTATTACTACATTTGTTTTACTTTAAACAAGCAAAACAAGACATAGTGTTTAAGCACACAGATCGGGCTCCAAGGAGGAAGCATCACCAGTTTCTACCGAGGTGACAGAGGTCGAACAGACAGTGATGGATCATATCCTTTCGGTCGTCCCGACGTCGTCACAGAAGTTGTGTAACATTGAGACACGACCCGTCCACTCTTCTGAAGCTAAACGAAGATGAACGAGAGCCAGACGGCCGAACTAGAACATTAGGATATTCTGCTATCTATCTCTACTCATATCAGTATATTCAATGAAAGCTGTCCTCATTCAGCTTAACAACTGGAATCAATGTTCGATGAGATGGATTAGAAGGATAAGCAGAGATGTATCAGGGACAACATTACTCATATTTAATAATACAAACATACATTATTTAAGTAATGTTTCTTAATTTTCTATAATACTTATGTTTTTAGATTATTTGAGGTTAAAGTTCATTCATTATAAATTTTTACGTTTTATCCACTTATTTCTGACTTATTCAGTAATTCCAAAACTCCCTCTATCAGGATTTGCGGAATGCTCAGCAATGATCATATGATTCGTGGAAAGTTCGTGTTGACCGCGATCCTGTGTTGATAGATGTCTTCTTTCGGCTGCTCACTATCGGCCAAGCTCCGAGATTTATGGCTATCGATGGTGCGTTTACAACCTATCTTTACTCTTTCTTTAGTTGCCATGCCATTCGCAACATTACTACCCTGCCTGTTTTATTTTCCAAGTTCTTGCCGAATTATTTATATAATGTTATTCAGGCAAACTCTTTTTGCTGTTTTAGAAACCTAAGAGCATTTTAAGTTTTCTAGTTCTTTAAGCATTTCCTGGTCTTTTAATGGATTTATTATAAAACTAAGTTTTAATATGCTCTAAGCTTCTTTTCATCTTTTCACATGTGCGCATAATTATTCGGCAGTTTTTTTATTTTGTTTTCTGAAGTTGATCAACTTTTCGTGGTTTAGTTTTGTTTGAGCGAACGAAAATAATAGTTGACTATACGGTAAAAGCATATTACTGGATGAAGAGAACAAGAGGATCAGTTGTGAATCTGGAAAGATAACAACTGTTCGTTTGTCGCTTTCTGCCTCTATCTTTTGGTCCAAACATCTTTTCAACATATCAATATTTGGATTACGGTAGATTGTTCTGAACACTTTTCGTTTCATAGCTTAGAACAAGAAAAAGGGATTCATTCTAACTTCTAGATTATTCTTTATCAGTTGCCTTGTGTTATTATAACCTTATTGCTTGTTTTGACTCTCATCTATGTAGGGCACTATTCTATTTTCTCAAGATGTAGCTCAAAACTTTGAACTGTTTCTAAAAATACTTGAATGCTACACCTTGCTATGTATTTTTACTAAGTTTTTCTAAATTAGTGATCTATTATCGGGTTATATATGGACTGTACTGATCAGTGTTCCACTAATTTTATTGCTTGCTGTTTATCTTATTCAATAGAAATAGAAAGGATATGAAATACACTCTCTTCATAGCAATATATTTCTCGGGAATGAATGAAAGGAACAAAGAGAGGTTTCAAATCATTTTTCATCAAATTTTTCTCTCTGATTCTCATGGTTATTGATTACTTTTATCGTTTTGATAGGCGTTTTTGGTGTTTCCTACTGTTGTGATCAAGCAAGCATCTTCATCTCTCTTCAGCCAATGTAATCAATATGTGGTATCAATACAATGCAACCTAAGAAATATGTATAAACCTTTGGGTCGTGGATGCCAGCAGAAGCCATAAACCATGAGCATTACCATTCAATCTATTCTTTTTTCCACGTACTCCCCTATTTGTATAGAATTTCTCACTTTTCATATTTGTCTGCATCTCTTATCTCTCCATCTACTATATAAATATAGTTTTATATGTTTTTGATGCCATGTGAATCGGACCTTTTTATGTTCATTACGTGTACCGTCATCAAAATGGGTTTGTTAACTCGTTCACTCACTCAATCATTTATAATTATCCTTATTTGACCTTTTGAAGATAATCTTATTCTTGCATTTCTTAATTTATTTAATTTTTCACTAAAACATTTTCATATCGTTTTGTATGGTTGGTGTGCTCAAAAAACTTGCATAGGTTCGCTGTTCTTTCCTGTTCCCTGAAATCTGCGCTTGAATCTTGTAATTCTAAGGCGGGAGTTAAATCATTTATGTTTTTCCTCTTCTTCAATACCGAAACTTGAAATTTCCCGCCTGTTTCAAGTTAGGCATAGTTGAACCTTTTGCCATACATGTACAATTCAACTCTATAGACCATCAGCTGGTATTAAATTGATAGGAATGTAAAGCAGATTTTACAGGACAAAACTTGATACACTCTTATTTTCCGTTTTTCTTTGTCTTCCACACTTCTACTTTATCATGTGGTACTACGTATTGTTGAGGGGCAGCATTATTTTCCGAAATTTTTTTTGCTGGAGAGTTCTTTC
The DNA here is from genome assembly GCA_964057225.1 of Auanema rhodensis. Lineage (NCBI taxonomy): Eukaryota > Metazoa > Nematoda > Chromadorea > Rhabditida > Rhabditidae > Auanema > Auanema rhodense. The sequence goes on from OZ059895.1 coordinate 15,527,675, forward strand.
GAACCTTTGCATGATGACGTGACTGGAAACTATCTTGACAGCATCTTTGCAATTTGCAATCTCAAAATAATGTAAAAGATATAGTAAAAGGAAAGAACAATAGTTTAAAAAACAATATGACACGTGCCTTCACACTATTGTTACTTGCGGATTGTTCTTATCCTTTTTTTCATCTGTTTAGATTGTGTCTCATTCGTGATCTCTTATCTATCTTTCTTCACATTACACTAATATATATTTTTATTTATATACATAATATATACCGAAATGGTGAAGGCGGGTATATCTATAGAAAGTAAGAGAGAGAGAGACAGAGACACACACACAGGACAAGATAGCAAATCTGTGACCGAAAGAAGGGGAGATAGAGATACGAGATGGTTAAAGAGAAAGAGAGAGGGACAGAAAGAACAAATGGTCCTTTCTGTGGGGCGGAGTTAAGTCTGCGGTCGCTCAACGATGGGAGCCCATTCTGGTAAACCGTCGACGTATTGAGCCTCTATTGGCTTAGATATTCTTACAAAACTTACATCACCTTTCATGTTGTTCTGTAATGAACTATTCGTCCTCGACATAATGTTCTTATTCTTTTCTCGTCAGGTGTATATTCCCGTGCACATCACATCACATCATCTTGCTAAAAAGACTTCTTCATGTCCTATTAGATAAGTACTTTTGTTTTGTTATACAGATTGAAGAAATAGGTTTGATTTAGATTTTTCAGAAAAAAAAGAAGCTTTCTCTTTATACTTCCAGACATGAAAAAATTTTTTTCTTTCTCAATCATTATAGCTTGTTGAGTAGTGGCTGACTGTAAAATAGACCCATCAATAGATAAATGACTTTGTTTACTGATTCAACCAACCAATGGATTTTTATCTATTGATCATGATTGTTAAATAATGTCTTCTATTATATCTTTCAGCAATCAAGATGCAAAAAAAAATTCATTTTCAACAACTGGAAGAAGAACTATGGTAACGTTTATTCATATTTCCTACTTAGAGGGCATATCTTATTTCTTCTCTAATTAGATGCCTAACTCGGGCTATCTCCAATTTATTTGCTAATAATCACCAAAAAGACCTTTTGGTCGGTTTTCATTAAAAGCCGTTTTGATAAGATAGCAAATATATGATTGCTTACAATATGAGCCCAGTTAGTGTCTATGCAACATTGAAAGTAGCTTTTTAGCAATTTTCTACAAAAACATGTTTTCAATCATCGATTCAATGCTTAGCATAATGTTTTAATGTTTATAGTTATTAATAATTTATTATCGTTCTTTTTATTTTTTTATTATTATTAATCCCACTCCCCGTTTCTTTTCACTACTCAGCCTGTATCCGTGAGATTATCTCTATACTGGTATAAGCTCGCTGTTACAGGTGGAATAGTTTGAAGAAGATACAAATTTTCCCATTTTTTGTTTAAAATTCTTATTTTTTTCTCAGTGTAAAACGTTCGAAAAGGTATAATCTTATCATTCACCTTTCGACTACTAAGTGGAATGTAGAAAATAGATAAGCTTGGTCTACATGCTTCCGATATCCGAATTTTTTTCAATATTTTGATAAAAACCAGGTCAAATGATATCACTCACTCTTCTTTATGTGTTAAATTCAGGTAAGTTGGCTGTTCAAATTTAGATCAAGTTTGTTCCTATTTCCTTTTCATTTTTGCAAAATCGAAACATTTTTGCCCTGAGCTCAGCAGCTTCTCTTTGATCATTTATCTTTCCAGTTTTCTTCATATTATGAACTCAAAGAATACATCAGCCGTCTTACTAAATGGATTAATCGCCAACGGAATAGCCCAGTCGGCCTGGGGAAAAAAGAAGTGTTGGGGTTAGATGAGTAGAATGTTGCGGATGCCGAGCGTATGTCTGATTTATGACTGTACATTATCGAGTAGCCGAATCTTCCTTCTTTTTCTCATTGCCATCCTCTCTGTTTAGCCTTTATCTATCACCCTGTTTCTCTTTCCAGACCTCTCATACTCTCACACGCCGACCGCTGGGCTGTGTCGTCGTAAAACTCATCTCCTCTTTCCTTTGTCAGCAAGTCGCATTGCTGGCCAACACACAACAAACCAATCATCTATCTTCGGCACAATACTTATTCTTTTCGGAGAAGTAACCTGCTGTTGATAAATTATAACTATTCAAGAGAAATTTTCGTGTGTGTATGATACATGTCCCTCTCTACATAAGACTGTATTAAGGAAATTTGGCATCTTCTGGCATCTTGCAAACTAGAATTTGAAAAAGGTCTAAACGTGTCAGAAAGACATACGGAGGCTTGTTATATTCTTCTGATGACAATTGAATCTTATTTGACCTAAAGAGTTAGAATGCCATTACTTTTCAATATCATTTGTGATTCAAATACTACCATATGAGTCAGTTTGCAACCCATTTTGGACTCTTTTGTTTCACAATTTCTATTCTGTTGTCGTTGGAAAAAAGTAATGGAAACAAAGAAGAACTTAAAAAGTTTTTGGTTAAAAGAAAGACAAAAATGAATAGAAAGAAGAAGTAAGATGGTCAGCACATGTGAAAATGAAATGGGAAGACGGTAAATAGCCTGACAGATTTATGCTGGAACTGTAAATTCGTTAATCTCATAGAATTGTCATAATATTGTGAAGTTTATCGACAATCTAATGCCGAATAGTATTCATGTTTATTAGTATTATAAACAAGGTATAGAAGATACAAAACACTATGATATATGTATTAAATGAAAACAGATTCATCGTCAAAACATCCAATATGGAGGGAATATATACTTACATATCGATGATAAGCACTAACATTCAATGTTCAATATAAGAGTGACATAAGATATACATGTTAAAATATTTAAAATATTGTTAAAACACTTGATTTATAAATAAAATTCAAATTATTCTCACGTACTTTTCACGTAGAAATTTGAAAAGAGATGAAAAATCATTTTATGCTAAAGAGTTGTGAACCGGTTGTTTGAATTGTGATGATCCAATTCAATGTTTCAATAATAAATTTCAACGTCGTTTCAATATTTTACCTATGATTTCCAGCTTTTCATTTATTTTTATTAATAAAATAAATTAACAAACTATATTTCAAGCATTATATTTGCAAGATATGCAAATAATTAATTTATATATCTAACCTCTTATTAATTATTTTTAACTGCCTGCAACACAAGTTATAAAGTATTGAGTTTTAATCATGGAACAGCTAACTATTAATTTTATCGTTTTTTTTTCAAACTGCAACTAAGAGAATCCTACATTGATTTCGCGAAATGAAAAGTTTGGTGAGAAATTTCAAACATGATGTTGATCCGTGAATAGAGAAAGACCTAACATCTTAACCTTTTTGCTTCGCAGTAAATGAGGATTTCCGAACATTCGAGATTGGGGAAAAAGTTTTTTTTACCAGATACTGTAACGAAACTGCAGTCATGTTATCTCTTTGTGATGTCAGGCATAGTGTTCGTTTATATATAGCTATCTTCTCACGTTATGTAATTTTGGGGGAAAAAAGTAGAAGTGTTAATGATGATTCTCGAGATACAAGTCTTTCAAGCGTAAACTATATCTCATTTGGTTCATTACTTCTGCATACAACTCGTGAATCAAGCTTCATCATTTCTATTGTATGATGATAATAAGAATAGTTCAATAAAAATATGAATAGTAAACTCACAACATTATGTCAAGAGTATGAAATTGTTATTGTATAATATCCTTAAACGTTCAATTTTTAAAAAAAAGTTTTATTTAAGGATTACGGTATGCAAATGTACGTATAACGTTGAAATTAGGGGATATGCTAGATTATTTAAAATGTACTGCTGATTATATAATTAACACAAGTGAGTTTTATTCAAGAAGCTATCAAATATTATTTTATTTATTATCTATATATTTTACAGTTAATGTTGCAAATAAAATGACTACATATGGCCCTCTTGCTCAAATTGCTGTTGTGGCGACAACAATTTTTGTTGTTGGTTCTGCTAGCATGAAGAAACAGCCTGCCCTTATAAATGGTATTCTGTTAAGAAACTTGAGAACTAATTAATTATTTGATGGTTTAGGTTTTCTTGCTTTTATAGTTGGAATAGCAATGATAGCCTATTCTTTTGCTATGAATAAAGGCATTTTTGAATTGCCGGAGCTTTTGATGAATATTGTATTTGAACCTAATTTGACTAGGTATGTTGTATCAATCTTATAATAGATTCATCTTCTGAATCTTTATACTTATATGAGCCGCTTTTCAGAAAATGTTTGCTAACATTCTTTTTTGTTAATGTATTAGCCTCAGTCATATTTGCAACAATTGTAACCATGAGAGGAAAAAGCTCAACGATCCATAGGTTGTTAATGTTCCTCTAGTTTTTAAATTCATAAATCCTTTTAGGAAGTTTTTCCATCTCACTGTTTCACTAATTTATTTGTCCGGCTTATTCCTTGATAGAGATTTCGTTTGGCTTGCTGGATGGCTATCTCTTTGTATATTCGTTATAGTCGAGGTATATATAGTATTTGTTCTTTGCATTTTAAAATAGTTATTTTCAGGTTCTAAGATATTATAATGTGCCACCTTGGGGAGATACATTAAATGATTCTTTGCTTGTGTTTAAAGATGCTCAAGACTCAAATCTTCTTTTAACCCCTATTTTTCTTTTAATTGGGGTTTTCCTACCTTTATTCTTGTCACCCAATGATCCTGAACCGAGGATGTATCACTTAGCAGGTTTGTCATTTCAATTATAATAGTATCTTTTCAACGATATTAATTAGTTATGAATTAATAATCACTTTATTCTTCAGGCGTTGCTGCCGTAGGTGTAGGAGATAGTTTTGCAGCTATTATAGGAAGTTGCTTCGGCCGTGTTAAATGGCCAGGGTGAGACTTAAACGACTTTCTTTTAAAACTAAATTTTTTTTTCAGAAGGCAGAAGACAATTGAAGGGACAATAGCTATGGCAATCGGTATCGTTATATTCTTAACAGCTTCGACGCGTTTTCTTGAAAATCTAGTGCCCTCAATTCCTTATATATTCTTTGTATCCATAATTTTAGCTCTTTTGGAAGCGTTTGTTGTGAACGTTGACAATATTTTATTGCCTTTTATAGGATATATCCTCTTATAAGTCACCTTCTTCTGGTCATAATTGTGTTAGAAAATTTTTCTAATAGCCTATAAGGGTTCTAATTAGTTTTTGGATTACCTGCTTTTTCTTATCTATTCAAATATTTTATTCGTTTTTAGTCATAGTCTAAGTCAATGTGATAGCTTCTTCTGTGATGCAGCCGGGATTTGCCGATTGTTTTGTGCCTTGTACCTATTAATGAATTATGGATTATTCCCTAGCGCTTTATTCGGAATTATGTCCGAAATAAATTAATTTTTTTTTCTTTCATCTTAATACGCGGATAAGTTGTCGCAATGCTCTTATATATGGCTTATCATTTCACAGTATTATATATATCCAAAGACCATAACTTCATTCCCTAATCAGCATTGTGATCCTTTTTGGATTCATAAGTCCCTACATTAGTCATAGTTAGAAGTTCAGTGATGAAAAATGCAGTTCTGAGAGCATTACTCCCCCCTGGGATTGGAGACTAGCCTTCTAGGCGGCTCATATAGCGCTAAAACTGAAAGGCCAGTGATTTTGTTGGTTTCTACACGCTTATCTTGATGTTTCATCCTCCCTTTTTAGTGTACTATCGACTGACAATTCCTGAATTGCAGTTGTGAATCTATTTTCTTGAAGCTCTAACATGAGCAATTTTCATGTTTCATGTAAGTTTAAGTCTTCAAATTACCAAATGAATACATTTAATGGCTATGTTCTCTAGAGCAGACCCAATTTTTTTCCGTAAGGTACGCCAAACCGAAGAGTTGCGTTGTAAATTTCTTCAAGTTGGAACTAATAAGACTTGGATGAGCAGGCTAGGGTCTCAATTTCGCGAATTCACTTTGACCAGTGTAAGAATATGTGGTGTGTCCGAACTTGCTTCACTGGACTTCACGCTTGCAAATAGAGCCTATCCAATTACTTCTTTCATCCCAGCCGCCTATTGCTCTTCTTTATGTCAGTTACCATCAGAATATTAGCTTTAAACCTGGAAAAGTTGTTGTTCTTTCCCACTATATCCTATATTTGTTTAATTTTTCAATTTAATATTTAATTAATTGCATCTTTTTGTCATTAGCCGCCAGATTATGCTGATTGCATGACACATACTTGAGATTGGGCGAGAGAGCTTGGCCTTCATCTACTTACTAGCTTCTTCTGCACATCTGCGTCAGCCATCTCTTTAGCTTTCAGTACGACAGCCAAGAAACACTAATTCCCTAATCTCCGTTTTGAGCCATATGCCATATTCGTCTTTGGATCCGGTTGGCTACCCATCTTCAAATTGAGAGAGATAGAGAAACAGAAAAAGATAAAAAGGCATAGGCTTTGAGAGAATGAGAGTATGAGAGAGAACATGGTGAGAAGGTGGATTGTAAGCAAATGAGGCTGTTCCAAAAGGACTGCCTTTGGTCTAATTTGTTAGCATTACTACCTCTCATTTGGTTTGTTGGCTACTGGAGAGTAAACTTTGGTACTTGACAAACGATCATGTTGTTGAAGACATTGTATCGGCTGTAGCAAGGACATGTCATCTAGAGTAGATAGATAGCTTTGGATTTGAAGTAACTTGTACAAGAGCAATAATAACAAACAACATGGCACGCAGGTAGTTAGTAGCCAGTGGCATTGCTTTCTAAGCTCTTGGGAGTAAATATTGAAGCTAATAAAACGCCTATGATTAGCAGGGTGTCAAAACGGTTCGAGTTAAACTACATATATGCGAGGTAGTTAGTTGACAGCACGTTCGTGTGAAACGAAAGATGAGCTAGTGAAGAGATCGAAGAAAAGCCGGATGGCGACAATGAGAACATTGAGCCGAGACTAGCTGACTGTTTTCAGGGAAAGACGACGAAGAGAAGAGAACGAAAACGAGAGGAGGGAAAGCGAGGGGAGCTCTTCTTCTTTCATTTTTGCGCGCACGATCGATCTCTCAGGGCCCGGAGGCTGGCTCTCCGGCTCTTTCTCTCTTCCTCTCTGTCTTCCTTTCTCTTTTCTTTCTTTCTCTATTTCCTTCTTTACGTAGCTAGAAAAAGAGGAAGACGAGCCAGAAGAGAAAGAAGAAAATGTGACTTGGGAGGGGCAAGGCACGAATCAAAGGCGTTCTCTCTCTCTTCATTCTCCCATACATCTCTCGTTTTCTCGCTTCCCCTATTTGCTTCTGGCTCTCTGTCTCTATCAATTCTTAGTTTTAGGCAGAACGAGCTGTTCATCCATTTCACAACAAGCTGGATTCGGGACAGCCTTTCTCATGCTTGCCTTTTATGACATGCCTTGTCCATTCTCCAGAAGAGAAGGACCACTGAACATATGGAGTGAACAGAGAGGCAGAGATTGAGTAGAGAATAGAACGAGAGCTGCACACACATACACTCACACACATGCCTGCCCTAGAGCTTGAGGTCTTTACCCTCTCCCCTCTATACCCACCCTCTCTCTCCCCTCCGGCTACCCACTTCTTCTCTTTCTTTTTCTCTTTCTCTTTCTCTCTCTGTCTTTCTTTCTTCCTTCCTCTTTTCCCGCTATGACCCCAGCAGTGGCATAGCCATTTGAAGCTTCCAGCCAAGCGCCCCAGACCCAAAGCAAACCAGCCTCTTTCTTTCCCTCTGCAGTATCAAAATAAAGAGGGAGAAAAGGGGAGAGTAGCCTCTTTCTTCTCTTCCAGCCTACACAGCAGAGGTCGAGCACAGCTCAGCCTGGCGCAAGCCGCTGATGCTAACGTTGCCAGCTAGAACAACAACCTCGAGTAAATCCACGCATAATTCTCGCAGTTTTATCATTTTTTTGAATAAACGATTCTATAACCCACTACGAATGTATGCTTTGATTCTCTACTCAATAATCAACTATTCGCTGCTATCCATCACATAGATATTCATTTCTAAATATTCAAAAGATTTCTAATCTGCTCACTACATCGATACTCGTACTTTCAACTACACTATAACATATAATTGTATCTGAAAAAAACTTCTAATGTCTATTCGAGCGTTTGTTTTGGATTTTTTATTTATTTTTGATATGTCAAACGATCTGCTCCTATGTTTCTTATCTGCTTCTCATTGAACGAGTTAAAACTCAAGCCTTATTTAATGAACTGGAGCAGGGTGCTCCCAGTTCTATTTTTTCTTCAACTTGAGCTCTCCCCCCCCTCTCGCTTTTCTTCGTCCTCTTTATAGTTTTCTCTGCCTGTGCCAGCTTAGCCAGCAGAAACATTACGCTATTTTTTCTCCAATGTTTTTGAGGACGAAAACGCATACATATATGCACACCCACTTGCAGAAACATAGCCCCAAATATGTCCCCTCATCTCATGTTACGGAAGTATGATTGAGAAACCTTTATAAGCTTAATTATAAAAGGATAATCCAGTCAATATCTTTTTTTATTAAAACCTTAGTTTGCTACAAGACGAGTTAGAAAGAGCATTACCGCTTATGAATGAAAGAGGAAAGGATGGAAGAATAGAAAGAAGGAGACAGATACATACAGAGAAACGGACGCTATATATAAGAAAAACTTAGTTTCATCGTTTTCTTCTTCTCTCCTTCTTCTATTTTTGCTATGTACCCCCGATGGGCCGGGTGGGGCTTTGTTTATAAATTGCCTACATCATGGCTGACAGTTCGATCTCAATGCCCTGCCATCCTAGCCAGTCAGCCTCTTCGATTTGTCTTTACACTTTTTCGTTGGCATAGTCTTGGTTTCCGTTGTTTTCATGTGTGTCATCACCATGGCCATCCTTATTGTTGTTTATTTTCGATATCTCACCAAATCTGCTGTTCAAGCTGGAACCTAAATGCCCAACTTAAGCACGTGTTCTCCTTTGTTACGTCATCCGTTAGAGTTTCTATAAATATACTTTCACATGGTTCTGTTGTTCTTTTCGATGTTTCCATTCCCTTATTGAATTCTCTTCAAATATATATTTCTGTTTTTTCCTGTATTTTATCTCCTCGTATCTCTAGTCTGATGTCCTGTTTTACATTGATTATTTGAAGCTATTTTATTTCTTTTTTTCCAAAGTCGAACAACATTTGAGTGCATTCAGCATCGTCCTAACTATCACCTACTTATTCAATATATATTATATTTGGCAAAACAAACTTCAAAAGTGTTATTTAGTTTGATATTTTTCAAACTAAGCAAATTGCGGGAAGCTTCTCTTAGCTACTGGCTCTGCTGCGACTGCTGCTGCTGCTGTTAATGCTGCCGCTGCCGCCGACGACGACTTATTCATCTGAAGCTATTATATTCTCATAGAATTTTGTCTTTAATCAATGCCACTCACATAATTTCTGACTACTCAAGTGAGTTCGAGTGGACCTTTTTTTCTGGAACAATTTTCTGCATAGCATTTTTTTCTCATTTCATATGTAAATATTTAAAGTTTTTAATTCGTCTTCCGTCATCTTTCATTGTATTTCATTCTGACAGCATAATAGTTACCGATGTAATTCTCTAATTTAGCTGTTCATGTCAACCCAAAATCTCTTGAGACTTTAAGATTACTAAGAAAATCTCTAGCTGGCTTCCAAAAGATATAGATTGCATGCTCATAGCAGCATTGATCATTTTAGTTTTTTTTCCCGAGAAATGCGAATTTTCTAGTTAATTATTATGTATAATGATTTTCGAATTTTTTTCCTAATAAATGCAGTTTACATGACAATTTAAGTAATGAAATTGTGTTCTGTATTATAGCCCATTTCCTCTATTATTTTTTTAATAAGTTGTCTATATCTTTCATTCCCTCTCTCTCTCTTTCTCTCTCTCTGTACCCCTCTTTTGCTCTTTCTCTGTTCCCCTCTCCCTCTTTCTCTCTCTCTCTCTCTCTCTCTCTCTCTCTCTCTCTCTCTCTCTCTCTCTCTCTCTCTCTCTCTCTCTCTCTCTGTCTGTCTCTGTCTCTCTCTCTCTCTCTCTCTCTCTCTCTCTCTCTCTCTCTCTCTCTGTCTCTCTCTCTCCCTCGCTCTTTCTCTCTCTCTCTCTCTCTCTCTCTCTCTCTCTCTCTCTCCATTCATGCTTAACTTTATAGCTTTAAATTCAAATCAATATCCTTGAACACATATGGGAGCAATCATCTGTTATCTGACGTGCTATTCTTCTGAAAAAATCATTTTCATCAAGATTGTTCTCCCTAATTATCGAAAATATTTTTAGAAGCTGTTTAATCTCTAAACTCTTTATAAACTCGGCTTTGTAACGCTTTATTCTTGACAATACAGCCTCTTAGATAAGCGAGAAAGTCGGTCCCTCCTCGTTCCCCTTCTCTCTTTCTCGTCTCTGTTCTCCCTCTTTTGAGCCATCATCGTCTTCATTCTCCTCTCTCCACCCTTGTCCGTCTACTCTTTTTCTCTATCGTCTGCCAGTGCCTGCCTCGACTCCTGGAATTCAAAATTGAGCCATTTGCTTGTTTTTCTCACTTTTCCATTGCTATTTCTTTGCCGGAACACCTTATACGGATAGAAAAGTAGAGTATTGAGAACATTTGAATACAGCCTTATGATAGTATGGGTAATGTGTGATTTCAATATTCACTGCAATATCTTTAACTGCGCTTCACATCGTAGAAACAACCATCTGATACTATGTTTGTTCCATATTTGTCACTAGTTGGATAATCATTCTTTCCTCATCTTGCTCATTTAAGAATCAACTGATCATATATCTCAACAACTCAACTAGGAATTAGATAAAACTGAGCTTGAAGATGATGAAATAGATTAACAGAAGGCTGCATGAGCAACTGAACAGTTAACGATTGGTAGCATCGAATACAGATCAGAAAGATAGAGAATAGAGAATCATGCGATACGCCAAATTATTAAAAGAAGCTAACTTCGGCTAAGACGATGTAGGGATATGCCAATCGAATTATCCTATTGATTCTGGCCAGCTACTGCGGAATGCTTTTGGCGCGAAAAATTAAGTTTGTAACCTGATGCTGCTGCCGTCATCAAAAGCCTAAGCTCAGTTCTCGCTCTTTTCTCTTTATCATGCTAACTCTTCTCTTACTCTTTTTGCTTTCATCTTCTCATTCCTTTTAGTGTATCTCTATATTTCCTGGTTAGGCTTTCTGTTTCTCTTCGTCTTTCTGAATGTTATAATCCCTGTAGATCTCCTTTGAACGGATTGTAGCTTTCATTGTATATTCTCTATTGTGCTTATGCTTTTCTATGTCTTTATTTGATTGCTATCAAGAAAAAGGAACTCTCGTCGCTTTATTATTCACTTGATAACCAAACGATTGTATGCCGAACTTTTCGTGGAACAACGTTTTTTTATTCATTTCATTGTGATAATCTTCTTTTTATAACTTTTAATTGGAAATCTTCAAAAAAAGGAAGTAAATAACCGTGAGTTTGCTTTCAAGCTCCATATCGCTATGCTTTTCTGATGGGAAAATCGCAAATGTTCGATTAGGGTTTGGAATAGACTACTACTGTTTTAGTTTCTCTTTCACATCAATGTCCTCTCTTTTTTGTTACCCCTTTCTCTCGTTTTCTTTAAAAGCTTCCCACTTATTTCATCCATTGAAAGAAATTCCTTTTTGAACTGATTCAGTTTCATTTTACGCTATAAAAGTTTCAAATGAATCGAAGAAAAATGTTGAAAGCTCGCTCGAATTCCAAAATTTGCTGGTCTATTTTTATTATTTAGATCACTATTTCTTAGAATTTTTTCTTTTTAATACTTTGCTACAGTTTAGTTATTGATTTTCTATTTGCATCTCCACGTGAAATTTGACGTAAGACGCACATTTCCATTTTTCAGTAAGTGGAACGTGCATAACGGTTATTTTGGTCATTTTCTATCTTTCTTTCCCTTCATCTCTCTATCTTCGTTCTTTTTTTTATTTCTTCAGTTTTATTCCCCCTCTGCTTTCCTTGAAGCGTTTATCTCATTTGCCTCTATTTTTCCGGTTCATTCTTTTTTTGGCTCTCGTCCTTTTCCTGCATGACGGACGACGGCTACATTTCGTGTGGGCTTCTCCTTTTTCCTATCTACCCAGCAGTGATCCTCGTTTTCTTTCCTACTCTTGCCTATAGAATCTAAAAAGAACTGCTTCTGCGCTCGACAGCTGAATACATTAAAAAAAAAAAAGAAAAAAAAAACTGGTGGAGAAAGAGCAATCTAGTGATATTAGTAGAGTAGACGAAAAAGGATGAGAGAAAAAAATGAACGCTCATCTGCTCTATTTCAACTTGTTCACTGCTCTAAAGGCTGTGGTTGAATGGTGATGTAATTTGTCACACTCATACGTTTTTTTCTGTTATTCATCGGCTGCTAATAATGTGATAAGTTCATTATCAAGATTATTGTCTTCCGGCTCATATCCATCTCATGATGTGGAGTAGCTTTCATGCCTATACGGTTTACTATTGGTATGCTAGGATGATTGAAGAAATACGAGTAAATGGGTTAATTAATGTGTTGTCTATTCTAACTATCTCATTTGCATATAACGCACATGACATGAACACCGAGAGGCCCCAAAGACAACGATCTGTCTGTCCTCTGTCCCTCGAATAGAATAGAATAGAAATACAGATATAGATAGATATAGACGAAGTAACACGGATTCAAGTTAACTAAGAAGAGGCCGAGAACACCCGAGAGATAGGAGGATCGAAAGATGCCCAATGCCGGGCACAAGGTCATCTAACTGTCTTTCGTTCTGCGTTGTCGTTTCCATCGTGTCCACCTCTGTTCTCCTGTTAGCCGTTCGCTTGACGACTAAAATATATAGAGAGAGGAAATTGTGGAAAGAAGGATCGACGGATTATTCAGGGTCTCATTCTCTTCATCCTATCGCTCTCCACTCTTTGGCCGGCTACTGAATAGCTGGTCTCTTTTCTTTTCCTGCAAGTGTCTCCTTCCTTTTCTTCCAATATACATCAACTTGTCGGTTTCTCCTCATTCGCAACCTTCCCTTACTTCAATCTGTTCCTCGCTCTTTTCCTCTCTTCCAATCTACCTTCTATATTCTCTTCTTCCTTCGTATTCTTTTTCTCTCTTTACTCTCCTTCCACGACACACTTTCGGCTAAAGTGACATCTGAAACTACTAACTTTACCTCAACAGTGTTCAAATTCTGCTTGTCCACACGTAATTATTTTCATTTTTTGGGCCGCAAGAAATGAAAAGAAAAGTCAGTTACCAACCTCGATTTCCAGCACGTCGGTACCAATTCTTCATTCATTCATAATCCATTTTCTTTTCTTTTTTTCTCGACCTTTCTTTACTAAAATGACGATGTCGCTGTTTCTATGTGTCTTTTGCACATATTCTTCCTAGCATATTTCTTTCGAATATTTACATTTTATGGCCCCAGGCTGCAATAATACTTGAATCAAAGGCTTTTGCTTCATTTTGTCTTAGCCTTTTGCTATTTCGATGGGTTTTTAAGGTCTCTTGCTTTGATTTCTTTTTTTTTGGCTGTGCTGCAATTCACTGTGGGACATCGTACTACTCATCATCACAAGCCACGATTCATAGCTTTTTTTATTCGTTTTTCTGCAACGCTTCTCATTGTCCTAGTGTAGTACTAATTGTTTGCTTGTCAACGGCTACCTCAAGCGTAAAATCGGTATTCCACATTTGGCTAGCTCAATCACTTTTTAAATCATTGAAGTCGATTGAACTTATGATAATATATTGCCATCCATATGACCAGCATGAGTACAAAAACCTTTCCCCGTTCATATATTCTATGTTTCTCTCGATTCTCGCTATCTCTCATTGAAAGTGTAGCAGCATTGTTGAAACCTAGAAAAGAAACTTCTACTTAAACTTAAAAAAACGCAGACTAGTTTCTTGGTTTGATTGACTGAAAGCCATGGAAAGCTCCTTTTTCATTTAGTATCGCTTTTGTTTCTTCTCTACATGCTTCATCGATTAGTAATCATATTTCCCGATCTGATCACATCCACCAATCTTTTTGGCAGTTTTTTCTCCTAATTTCACGAAAACTATTATACTATATCAAACTAGGAACTAATTCAAAAATTAATAGAACGTCTGTCTACTACTGTGTATAACCCGACAGTTTTAAAAAAAAAAATAATAGAACGAGCATTAGTCAGTGATTTACTATGTTGACGAGCCCATTTCGCCATGGTTTCCCGTTAACTAGAATATTAATCATAATTTTATCTATTCTAATATTATTCACTTTTCTGTAGATGAGATAGATGTGTTTTTTCTATCTAAATATTCGATGAAAAAATATATTGTTTCTTGTGGACTAATCGATAAGACGAAAATCTATTAGATCTATGAATCATCAATTAAAAAAAAATTTCCATCTTGAAGTACATTGATTATTTGTTGCAGTTCTTAAAGTAACTTCTCTTTTTTTTTATTTTCTTCATCGCTATATTTGTTTTGCGTTAGCCATGATAAGATGCCCAGTTATAGTTCATGAAATACATTATTCCCATCATCTAGCTCTTCGATAAGAGCATCATCGTAATAATTACTATCATCTTCGTAATGTTCATCGTAATCTATATCATTAACTAGATTTTAAGTGATTGTTTGATATTTTTATTATTAAAGTATATCATCATTGCATTGTTTCTCAAGATTTTTGTGCACTTAATATTAGTAAAAATCTATCTATTAGATTCTCTTCTATCATATTTTAGCGTTTAGTACTCGTTATCATCTTTATCTTGTTTCATTTATGCTTCGATTTTTTCCTAATTACCGTCTCACATGTTATATACAAACTGAAATATTCTGGCATTGCAAAACTATTTGGATTTCTCAGCAACTCTTTTGAATTTGAAGCCTCGAAGCATTCTGACACATATTTTTCCATGGATCATGACAACATGTTCAAAAAAAAAATATATGTATATATATGTGCTCAACATATTCTGCCATAAATACTGTTATCGTTTCCGTTCATGATAGCTACAATGTCTTTATAATTGTCTTTTTGCCTTTTATAACATTATGCCGTTTCTCTGGCTTTCCTGCTTAGCACATTAAGTACATTCCAAGGGAAAACCAGCCATGTTGTAAAAGATTCCCAGAGGAAGCTGCCCACTCGTACGCAAATTTCACGGGATACGTGACACCCTTCTTGCGCATTCGCGCCTTTCATTTTTAATTTTCGAATATTCAACACCGGCCTGTTTGTTTACATTTCTCGAATTTTTATTTTTTTTTCTATTTCCAAGTTTTCAGTTGGCATTTTCTTGTTTAATTCTTTGTTTTATCACGTTTATATGTTTTTTTTTATAGTTTGATATTATCGTTTAAGTTTCTTTTTTTCATTTTGATAATGTTCTTCGCTTTCTGTTTAATTTACTTACCGGTTTCGCTACTTTTCGTTGCCTCGATTCATTCTTGCATTTTGTAATTTACAGGCTTTCTTAAGCAGAAGGGCAACCCCATCTGTATGTCATTATACCGTTTTTAAGCGGACTCTGGTCTCAGCCAAGAAAGAACAATTGCGCCCTACTTTCCAACATTTTTAGTAAACCTTTAAGGTTAGTCTTTCTGTTATTTTGTTGTATTACTATGTGAAATTTCATACATAATAGTGTGTCTCCTCAGCTATTGATTTCTCCGCATCACGATCAATGAAAGTATAACTCTGTTTTTAAACATTGATGCTACTTTTGTTCGTATTCCCCAGCTATATAAATTCGATTTGAAACGTACCAGCTGATTTTTTTAATTCTTTGCTATTTCTGTCTGTATCTTCTGCTAAGCCTAGTTGACGGCTTGAAATTCGACGATCTACGAGTCTGACTTATTTCCAAGCGGAAGTTATCAAGGATATGTGGTATTTAGTGAAAAAATCATTTCTTACATTGGCGTTTTCACCTTTGATACGCCCTACTTGAAGTTAGCTTGAACGTCACAGCGCTTTTTACTTTTCAAGCTGCTATCTTATCTTCTATTATTAAATGTTTTCATCGCTAATGATGCGTTTAAATCTCGAGATCTCTGTATTTATCGCATTCCATTGATAAAAGGAGAGATGGGATTCTAATATAGTTTTAAAAATTCCTTATTTGGGTTTTCTATTATATTTCTTGGCTGCCAATGCTGCTAAAGTGAGTGTCCTGTTTAACAGAATGACTATTGATAAGCTTAAAAAAATGACTAGGTCGAATTGATGGGAGAGAATGTGCGTAAACGTGTTGTGTACAGGCCCCTGCCATGTTTGCTGGAAGGATCATGATGTTTTTTTTCCTGTGAATTTACAGCATTTTTCCTGCCTTTATTGAAAAATTTTCACATTAATATTTTTATTGTTTTATTATCAATTTTCAGATTTTGAAGTCGTTCTTCCGTATTTACATTATCTTGGAAGTTTAAAATTGAGATGGGGTTGAAACCTTTGGAATTTTCCGATTGTATTTCGGATAGTCCCTGGTTCCGCCAGAACCTTTACGAACATGAAATGGCATTAGAAGAAGCTTACAAAAGTATGAAGAATATTGAAACACAATGCAGAGAATTAATAACTTGTACTAGAAGTGAGTTTTTTTTTGTTTACGTATTTTTAAAATTTCATTTTATCATTTTTCCCCAATCACTACTGCCTGTCCTCTTTGGAACTGGTTTTTTTTATTGAGGAAATTTTATTTAGCGATGTTCTTAACACTCTTGGCTAAAGAAATACAATTCCCAACATAAAATATTTAATTCACTTGCAGTTTATCGATAAAATACAAAAGATAGTGTCTGGTCCATTTTGAATATCCAAGTTTTGAATTGTTTACCAGCTTTTTATTGTTTTTATGGTCAATGAAAGAGCGCGAAAGTTTAGTTATTTATACACATTATATTCTAAGCATTAAAAGGTTATCCGTAGCTTTAAACTCATATTTAAGTTCTGAGTCTGAATTTTGAAACTAAGCTCATATTATAGAATGTTATTCGGCATTGGGTTGCTTACTTAGAACTCTAGATTCAAAGCTTCATGCTTTTTTTATATGCTTACTCTCTCATACCCCCATATTTACTACTTGCATATCTCCTGAGCTTTTTCGTCATATAACATTGCATATCAAGTTCTGACGACACTGTCATATAGACACCAACATTTTAAATATATTCCGCCTATACGGGATGAGTTCGAAAAAGGCAATGTTAAACTAATGGTGTTTGATCTTTAGCATGTTAAAAATAATATTTTATAGTTCTTCCGTCGTTTCGTTTTACTTTATTATTCATCCGTTACCATGTATTAGGTGACGTCATGTTGAAATATACTTTGATAAACCTTGGATTATTCAAATCAATTTCAACAAAAGAAGCTTCTTAATGTTGAGTAGCGCGTCCGAAAATTTTTCTTAGAGTAGTGTTATCGTATTCTTTCTTTTGTTCGCTAATTTGGTGTGCTAGTTACATGAGCTGCGGGGATTGAGTTAGTAGCCGAGATCTTCTTTCTTTTCATCTATGAAGCTTAAGATCTTGTGTTCCAATACGATACCATACATGACAAGTATGAAGTACTTCCCAATGTATGATCAGAATATGAACTTATTAAAGAGGCTTTGTATGATTGCTAATGCTCCCAAAAGATATATTAGCATAATTTAATAGTTTTTCCCATGATTAAGGAGAATTAAGCTTTGGTTTGAAGTATATATTCATACAAGTTATTAGTTAATATGCATATTTTCGCATTAAATAAATTTACTTTCAGAGTTGTCTAATGCACAAAGAGCATTTTCCAAATCGTTAACCGAATTTAAAATTGAGACAGTTGGTAACAACCAGACCGACGATGAAAGAGTTATCTGTAAGTTTCATAAAAATAATTGACATATATTATTTTTGATACTATTTCAGTTACTTGCTTGAAAGAGTTTGCTAAGCTTATTCTACAAGTGGAAGAGGAGCGAACGAAGATCTTAAATGAGGCAGAGTCGCATTATTTAGAACCTTTGCGAAGGTGTGTAAACTATTTTCAATTTGTTTTATTTCTTAAGAGTTTGAAATTGAGGATTTCAATTTCTCTAAGACTTAGATCAAAATCTAATGAGGCTATATTGAGCTTCGGAGATGTTGTCAAAACTATGTTTGGCCTAATATTCAGTTCTGTTATAGATTTCGTACGGAAGCTATAGGTCGGTGTTTGCACGAAGAAAAACGAAAATACGAAAAAGAAAGTTCAAAGTTTTACCAAAGCCTTGAAAAACATCTACATCTTAGCACGGTGAGAACTTAATTGTATGATCCTTCATTGCCGAATTATTTCCTTTTAAGGTACGTAAAAATGATTTTCGAGATGCTGATGCTCAGCTTGATATGCAACAACATCATTTTTGTAAAGCATCTCTTCAATATGTAGCTGAAATTCAATCTGTGCAGGTTCATTCATAAATTTTTATATTAATTGCAAGTTTTATGTGTTAAGGAGAGGATGAAATTCGAAGTAGTGGAAACTCTTAGTTCGTTTTTATATTCTTGGTTAACATTTTATCACGTTGGTAGGATAATATATTTTTGAAACATAATATAAATAAATTTTTTTAGGTCATGTTATACATGAGGATTTTAAACCCTTTCTGGACGGAGTTCAAATGAGAGTTCAGAAAGTAATCCCTGTTAAATCAAGCTGTACTTACTTTTATCTTTATTTTAGACGAAAGAAAGCTATAAAGCTACTATTGCTGAAGCTGAAGGCTTAAAGGATAAAATGTTGAAAACTCATACCAAAGTTGCGGTAATTTTTAATTATTCATAATTTCATTTTTTGTGTTTTTTAAGGGACAAGCCTCGGTTCCAACACCATCTTCATCAACTCCAACTCCAAATATTAAGCAAGGGTATATGTATATGCAAGAGAAAAGTAAAATCCCAAGTAATCATTTAATTTTTTTAATTTTTGTTCATTCTTCTAATCATAGAGACCATTGGACGTGATGTTCTTGGCAAATGGACCAAGTATTACTGTGTGTTTTCTCGTGAAACTAGAATATTTACAATGATTCCTGTTAATAGTAGTGTGAAAACTGTAAGTCGGAAATGTTAATTTATTACTTTCTCATTTCACTCGGATCCTTTTTCTTATCTGTCTATCTTTTTTTTTTGTCCTCTCTCAGTAGTAATTACTCATACTGACTCTCATTTATTTGTTCTTCATGCTTATATTGGAGCCACTCTCGATGTCAATAGACCTGGTTATAGGATATGAAAGGAGCTCTTGGCCAGTCGGTTGCCTTCAAATTAAAAGAATGTATACGCCGATCTTCGGATAGCATTGACAAAAGGTTGTCCTTGACTTTTTAAAATTTTAATTCGAGCCTCAAGTTTCAGGTTCTGTTTTGATGTTATTGCTGATGAGCGGTCCGAACCGATGACTTTCCAAGCTCTATCAGAAGAAGATCGCCGCCAGTGGCTCGATGCTATGGATGGAAAACAAACTGTATGTGCGCGTTTTGGTGCTAAAATAAAATGTTTGTTGCAGGTTTATTCTCCTGGGACGGGTCCATCATGCAGTGGAGTTGCAAGTACGTTTGCTTTTTCCTGTCTGGGCTGCTTGAGTTTTATGAATAGTATATTTTTGGAAGATGTACAAGCAAACCTACTTGTAGATTCGAGTATTCATTCCAGTCAGCTCTGATGAGCATCTATTTTGCAAACTGACTTTTTATTTTAATTATTCCTCTCTAAGAATATGTGTTATTGTGAAGGGTTTTTTTATCAAAAATATGCCGGTGTAAGGCTTTACGAATGGCATTTGATATGGTACAATAATTAACCTTCTACTTCTTAATACAGACATTTCTTGCATTACCATTATTCTATTCCGCTGCTCACTTTCAAATATAATCTCGAATTACATGCCCCGGATGAGCAGTTTTCATTTTCACTTGACTTTTGTTTCGAAGAAACGAAAATTTACTCATCACATGGCCATTGTTTTTGTCTTATTCCTTTCTAGTGAAGGCATCTTTTCATATGGTAGTATAGCTTTGTGGAATTGTTTTGGAATGTCTTTCTCAGATTCCTCTGTAAGCCATGAAGACTTTGGAATTCGTCTCGCGAGTTTGTCGTCAGACTCGTCAGTTCAATTTGTCTAATGGACGTCTTCTGATTTTCCATCTTTATTTTGTGTTTCACGCATCGGAAATTGTGATTAGTGCGCAAATTTCCGCTCATATGAGTGTCGCCAATTGAGAATCTATATTCTTGCTTCTGTCCACAGTTTTTTTCCTATTTTTTTCTAACAAGTAATATTCTAATTAGCTTACTTGGATTATATGAAATTTTGTTCCGAATTCCAAGAAACTAGAAGAATCTATTCTTTTTGTGAGTCTGAGAGATATATAATGAAATCTTCGTCATTATATTAGAATCAGCGGAAGGTCAAAATGAGATTTTCTATTTAAGGCCTTTAAAATTATTTCTTTTTCCAATTTTATATTTTTTTTCTCTTCCGGAAGCGCCTTGATTTAAATGTTAGATGTTGTATCGAGCCAAGGGTTTTTCGGAATTCTTTATCATTCTTGGAAACCTATTTATATTGCCAAACTGCCTCTGCCGAAAGAGAAGGACGTGATTTTCCACCTTTTCTTATGCATATTGACTGAGAAATAGGCTTAGTCGGATTCAGTCCAAAGCCCCCTTCACTCGCCTTCTTCCCGTCTTAGTATGTCCAGTGGGAATCTTCAGATCGCCTATCTTTTCGAATATTCCATGTCTCTATGTTTAGTTGGTGGAGTTTTTATCTGAAGCTATGCTCTGGCGATATGTAAATTAATATTTTACTTCGGTTTGCCAGAACTATGCATTGCTATTCGTAGATAGCTTTCAATACTTTCTGACATGGGTGTTTTCCAGGCAAACGTTCTTTGTCTGGACATTTATAAGGTCCGAACGCACTAAATGTTTTCTTTTTCATATGCTGCTCTTTTCCTTGACTTTAATATTGTATTCAGTATACGAACATCAAGACGTTTTGCCCTGTAAACTCACAGTTTCATGCAATTTTATTTTTTTTCGAGATATATGCAACTTTTTGTACATGTTTTCACACTCAAGTTAATATATAAGCAGCTGAGCAGTTGCAAAGAGAACAGCTCACGATTTATTGCATGACTCTTTTACTATACTAGATCCAACATTACTTTATGGGATCGTTCCCGTGTCTACCATATTGGATAAGTCGTAACATCACATGTCGTTTTTTGTTTATTGTAATAATGAGAATCCTGAAGAAGCCGCGACCCATCTCCTTTGTCACTCTTGCCTACATTTTCCCCAAGGAATTAAGGTCTATGTTGTTTCAATACAATGGATTTTCTTTATCTGCTTTTACGTTTGCCTTTAGCCTTCTTAAAGATTTTTTCCACACTTTTCAATCTCTTGAACGTACAATTCGCAATCTTGTGTACTATCGTTTTCAAAATGCAGAAGAATTGCTTCAAAACTAGTAGATACCAGCTCAGTCTCGGATGTGACTAAGCGGAAGCTCTTTTTCAACTCAGTTAAGCTTCTTTTTTTCGTTTTCATTCAAACTAAGCTTACTTGTTTTTCTAGTATGCATTTAAAAAGAAACACTGCGCGAAAACTTAAGTTTAGTTTTTGATCATCTTGAAAGGATCTGGTATAGCTTGCTTTTAACTCGTCTGAGCAGTGTAAAGCTTAGTGAGATGCCTTAATGGACTACATACATTTTCGGGTGTTTCTCTGCTTGTACATATAGCTTTTTTGCTGTATCTTTTTTTCCATTTCACAAACTCCCTAGGAACTCAACTGATATTTTGTTAGAGCTTATTGGAAATCGCACATGCTAGGATTAGATGAAAGGCTGACTGGCCCTTAATACATTTTATTCGTTTACAGAGGTCAATTCAGAGCTTACGTTCGGTTTGTCATTCTTTCCCCCCTCCTTCAACTTTCATGGAAATTTGAACCCAATATTCTCTTCTTTTCCGCTTTCGATTTTCTAATTTCCATTTTACGATTAGTTTCTGTTCAGAAGCAAACCTTTATTCGTGACTTGAATCTATGTTACTGCGTAGAGCTCTAACATTCATAACAAGTGTTAATTATATACTTGAAGGTCTCATATTAACAAGGTCGTCCGTATATTTGTTTGTTTATACGTTTTCTTTTTCCATTACTTCATGCTGAGAAGCTGAAGCCAAGAGTTTTCAAATTCATTCTAGTGTTATTGATGTTATTGTATTAGGACTTGCTCGCTCCTGTTACCAAATTTGGACTCGTCCTATCTTGCTTCTAGTTATCTCTCCAGTTTGTCGATGTATGCGCGTGTAAAAGTAGGCGGAGCTGATCCAGATGACATCATCCCTATGAAGCTTTGGGACCTAGTTTTTGGATTGGACTCAGCTTCCTCAGCAATTCCTTTTTCTCATACTTTGAAATCAAATGAAGGGGTCTCTCTCACTTTCTTACTATTCGTTTTCGTTCTTATTTTCTCTCACTATCTCTCTTTGCAAAGTTGAATTTGTTATTTAGCGCTGTGCAAGATTCATAACTTTAGATACTTAAATCGCCACTAAGATGTGTTATAGCGTTCATTCCGACTTCTTGCATTGAGCATCTCGATCAAGAACGTTTAAGAATCTTTCATTTATCTTAATGATTCGAATAACTAAGCTCATCCACATTTGGTGGGCTGGGTTGGAGAAGCCTCATTAAAGCAGACTGCCCCGAATAACTATTTTCATTGATTGTTGTCCTTACCCTTTTCGTATATGTAGGTTCTACTATATTTATTCGAGTGGAATCAAATTAAAACTAGATTTTTCTTTTGCTTTTCCAACTTTCGGATGAATAGCTTAATATCATCTCCATTTTATATCCCATCTATCATTTGACTATCTTTCATTTTCTTTGATGATTGTTTCGCTATGAAGTTATTCTGCATGTTCGAGAACTATTAAAAACGCTCTACTTTATTACGAATAGAGTCAGAAAAATGTGCATCGAAAGCTCACATCATTCATATTCACATTTCTGAACTATTGAACTATTTGCTCTAACTTTATCATCTTGTCCTATTAATTAGTCATACTCTTTTAATATTTCGATATGGTTCTCGTATGCTCTAATATGCTTTATGGACTCTATGTTTCAGTCCGTATATAATGCCAACTGTTGGTGTAGTCCCATTATCTCATAAAGGTCGCTCCTCTTCATGGGGCGATGCCCATCATCAATCTGCAGCTTCTAACACGTATAATATTGCTAATGGTCTTTCCCGGTTTCATAAGGCATCAGCATTTCTGCCTGGATTTGTTGTCGAAGGCTTTCATGGTTTATTTTTGTTTAAAATAGTGAAAAAAATAAATATATACATCGAATGCTAGCTTGGCAGCAGCCCAGTCAGATCTAATCAAACTTATACTAGTATTGGGAACAACCACATTGAACTTTTTTTCAGCACAGCTAGATGAAAATGGGTTCGACTTTGTGCAAGCCTGCCTTTCTTCCCTGGAAGAACGAGGTATGAATTTTTACTGCGTTTAGTCTCTGGAACTATAATTTCAGGAATTCGGGAACAAGGATTATATCGAAATTGTGGTGTTACCTCTAAAGTGCAGAAGCTGATGCAACTGGGTCTTGATAAGCGGAAATCGAGTGGAGAAAAACTGAACTTGAGAGATGAATCAGAATGGGAGACTAAAACCATAAGTAGTGCTGTTAAAACATATTTACGGTTTGCTACGACGTTTCCCGTGTGTAATAAAGGAAATGCTGTTCAGAAATTTACCGGAACCTTTGATGACGTTCGATTTGCATAATTTGTTTATCAATGCTGCTAAGATGGATGACAAGAAAACTCGAATAGATCATATCCACTACTACGTCTATCAGCTGCCTTTGAATCATAAAAGAATGCTCGAGATTGTTGTACGACATTTGAAACGGTAGGTTTTAATATAATGAACACTATTCTATGAGCCTCATGCAGGGTTGCTGATAAATGTGATGAAAATTTGATGACTGTTGGAAATTTGGGCGTTTGTTTCGGTCCAACATTGCTACGCCCAAAAGAAGAAACCATGGCAGCGATCATGGATATCAAATTCTGCAATGTAGTTGTCGAAGTACTTATAGCAAATTGTGAGGTTATCTTCGATACGGAACCCCCAAAATCGATTGGGCAGCCTTGTCCTCCAAAGCCTGATCATCGGCAAGTACAACACGAGCAAAGTCATCCCGTAACAAACATGTATAAGGCTAATGAGAATAATGAATTATTTAAAAATTTATCTATAGATCACGCTTTGATAACGGTCGCACTGCTACTGCCTCGTTGTCAATATCTGGCAGCCTGGGAAGATCAAGACCAGTTACTAGTTCCCCTGCCATTCAAGTTAGGACTGCTGCTGTAAAGCAGACTGTGCCACAGCTTGTTTCTAATATAGCTCCCGTATATGACACCGTTCCAGCTGATGGTAAAGGAGCTGTTCATATTTTAGTTTCATTGTTTTTTCTAGCAAAAAAGACGGTTCTTCCTTATTGCCCCGCTAGTACGTCAGGGATGAATTTGCATTCGGCTGCCTCTTCTGGGACCCAGCGTACTGTTCCGAAAGCACGAGACGATAGCTCCGATTCTTTAAATTCTGTTAATAGCAATGGTTCTGAAAGTCCAAAAACCAGTAGCACAGCCTCATCAAAAACAGTTTTAGGCGAGCAGAAAGGTATGTTTACGAGGAATTCTAGATTTAATTAAACATTTCAGCTAAAATGAGTTCTTCTTATGCGCCATCATATAATCCTTTGGCTTGTGAAAGGTGAGATTTCATTCTAGCTTTAAATTACTGGGAATTGAATTGAAAATCGCACGATATTATTGTTATTAATATGAAGTGTTTTAACTGAGTTTTGACGTTTAATGTTTTTCTGTTTTGGTATTGAGCACAAGCTAAAAAAGAGAAATTCTGGAGCAAATATTCTAAGTAGTATAGAGTAAGTTTCTTGGAGTCGATCGTTTGGTTTTCGTGACTGGTACACGCTATTCATGACTTGAAGCTATTTTTTTTGCAAATGTGGTTGACTGTAGCTCATGCGGTCAAGAATAAGTTTTTTGTAACTTATCTGAATAATAAGCAGATGAAATATAAAAACAATCGGTTCCATTGCTTTATTTTAATAACTCAAAAGCAGTGTTTTGAGAATTTATTCAAAACAACAAAGTAACATGTCACCGAAAATATCGTGAATGCTAAATGTCTCGTGTTCTTCACTGAAGTCTTGTGTCGTATTGTATATATAGCATGCTTGTTCTGCTTGGAATGCGCAGAATTCGAAATGTGTCGAAAAAAGCTTCTTTTTGATTAAATGATTGAATCTCTCTGTAGTAGTCTATCCTATAATAGTACCTTTGGCTGTGAAGTTTCAGTGTACATCGCGTTCCTACGGTACCTCTTGGGGTATCGCAACTGGATTCTATGATGCAAGCAAGAGCTACTCCTATGTATTCTTCATTTGTAAATTCTAATCTTCAGCCAAGGTTTGTGTTTTTCTTCAATATACTTTCCATCTATCCATCTATCTTACCTTACCTTTTCCCAAAATTGAATTGTTACTTTTACCACAACGAAGCTGTGTATATGTTTCATTTTTCTAATTAGATTTTCTGATGATAGTGCAGTCATTGCATGAGTTTTAATATCTTTTCCCGATGATTTAGTTAGAATTCTTCCACACATTGATTATGTATATGTTTCAACACGACACCTAAAGCCAACAATCTGTATTTCACTAGATAGATCTCCGTTTGTACTAGCACGCGAGACTTTTCCTAAACTTAATTGCATGTGTATGTGTTTCAAAATATACAAAATCCGGTGAAAGTTGCGCTTAACATATACTTACATTAAACTTGATTTATCACAAAACTAAACAAAATAAACTAAACGCTATGTTCTATTCTTTTTCACCATCTCATTGGTTTTTCAGTCGAAGGGTGAAAACGTTGTACGCTTGCACTCCGGATCACGAATCTGAGCTATGTTTCCAGCCTGGTCAAATTATAACTAATGGTACTATTACGATAGCTGAAGCTGGAAACCATATCAACATCTATTTTCAGTATATGAATCGAAAGAGGAGGGCTGGCTGGTTGGAACACTGAACGGCAAAACCGGATTAATTCCTTCCAATTATGTAGAGCCTTTACCATAGGTTAAAACTCCACACACATTATACACACGACACACACACACGCGCACACCCACACACACCCCCACCCACCTTCTCTCACACACATACACACATACATATGTGCTGCTGGTATTTTTAAATTTTCCGTCTCATACTGATCCACTATGTGATCGTCATCATATTTGTAAGATAAATTATTTATTTCGCTTATTTAAATTGCATGCTTTTGCTAATTCCATCACCATCTCTTCACTAAATTATATAATATATATATATTTTTTTTTATTTAAATGACAATATTCTCTCTTCCAGGTTTCTTTTTTGAGATTGTTGCCCGATACTTTCAGTTTATTATTATTACTTCCAATTTTTTGGCCTATTTATTTTTTTTGTCTTATTGTGTAAGACAACACAAGTTCATTACCCCTCCCGGTATGCAGATTATGCACCCCGATTGTGCTTAGTTTTATTCGTTTTTTTTAAACGGCGAAGTTTATATTGTATAGAAATTTATTTTCATGTCAGTCTATCAATGTGCCAATCGTCATTTTCGTTTTCCGATTTTCACATACTCGTGAGCAATTACAGGTTGAAGATCCTCTGTTTTGGGTTATTTGATTGAATTTCCTTGAAATTGTCTCGTAGATGTAATCCTCCGTCCTTCTCTACTATCCATCCATACATCCACCCACCCATCACAACCACAAACCAATATTCTACGCTTTTAGTCCCGTCTTTTTGACTTAAAACTGTCTATTGTACCTGTACATCCAACAACAGATTTATTGATTTATATTATTTAAAAATGTATAAAAATCTTTAAAGTTCTGTAACAAATATAATAATATAACAACGAATAAGTGATGGCATGACGGTTATTAGATCTGGTTACCAGTCTAATTTCTGAGATATATTTGTATCTATGATGTGGTAATCTGTATAAATAAGTTGTTTAAAGTTAGGATTGAGCTGACTCCACTCATCGAAAACACGTCTGAAAACATTGAAATTATACACAGAAAACAAAAGAACATAATGAAAAACATACTTGAACTCCAGTTGCATCTCGTCTTGTAAGCTCCCATAGATCTCTTCAACTTTTTTCAGAAGCGACTCACGCTCAGCTGTTGTTTCTGCTCTAACTTGCCCGCCTCCATTTGCACAACCTGAAGAACACAAAGTGCTTACTACAGTTATTCCAACAAAAACATACCATTGGGACATGCCATAACTTCTATGAAATCATACGTGCATTTCCCTGATTTCATTTTTCGCACAACGTTTTGAATATTTCGAAAACCATAACATTGGGCAATTCGGAATGTTCTATGCTCAGAAACTATTTCAATAACATCCAAGTTTTTCGCTCTAAAATAAATGTTGAATAGTTTCAAAAAATGAGCTTTAATCATACACTCGGGATGAATTTACAGTGCCGCCATGCAGCGACAATAAGCTTTGGGCTATCAGTTCAGCATATCCGCCTGATGTACCGCCCGTTCCTCCAATCACGTGACCTAAAATAGCAATGTTGTATTGACTCAAAATCAGAATAACAACCTAAAGAAAAGGCTGAAAGCCAGCCTTCGTGAGACATATTTACTGGTTCATAAGTAGCCGGTAATGCACTTTCCAATTCAGCTGAAATCAGAAACGCATGAGAAGTAACGAATAAGTTTCATCAACCTGTGCTAAGAACACAGTCCGTTTCACGAAGACTTGTTCCGGGAACATAAAAGTCGGTACGAGAAGCTTCTAATTTCTTGTCGAAACAAGGCATAACACTTAAGTGATATACGTGCTCAGAATTCAAATTAAGACGTCGCGCAAGAAAATCTTTTACTAATGCTCCTTGTATAGCTTGCGGAGAGCTGCAAAATGGCCAAACAATTGGTGATGAATAGCAATTACTTACCGAACTTTACTAATTAGAGGTGTCAGTAATGGTCCATGAGTTTTCTCAGCGTAACATACAAATCCTGGGCAAGCTGAAGACAACATAGGTCGAATAGAAGATGATAGAAATTCTTCTTTCTGCGCTTCTAATGAGAATATTCGACCAAATGATGAATCAAGTACATATTTAAATCCTAAATTCAAAATTAATTTGAAAATTTGTGCCTAATTTACCCAAATTCAAAAAATATGTTGATATAAGCTTTGCTGCTTCACTTGGATGTAATTGTCGTTTAGCAGCAATCGAACATACTGTTTGAGGGCTGATGGTTGCAACGCAAAACTGGAAATTCTTAACAGCTTCAAGCACTCTAAATTATGTTCAAAATTATGAAAATATTGTGATCAGCTAATAGAAAACCTTGCCAATGATTGTTCCTCCACAAGCACAGTTTCAGCACTTGTGATACATCCATTACAGGCTAAACAGTCATTTAAAGATATTTTAACAACATTCTATAAAACTTATAAAACAATTAATCAATTATTATACATGAATATACCTTTTTCTCTTTCGGTTTATCAATTGTAGCATCTTTAATACGAATACCAACTAATGGTTCCTCTGTTGGAGCTGCCGTTTTAGTTGTTTCAAGAGGGATTATACAATTCTATAATTTTCAAATATAAGGAAAAAGATCAGAGAAATATATATATATATATATATATATATATATATATACCAAATTAGGAGCGATAAAGTCGCTAATATTAGTTAATCGTACAACACCACTGAATCCTTCATTCTCCATTTCTGCACAAGGAAAAACATTCAAAAATATATTATAATTCACGAATAATTAAGGTTAAAAACCTAATTAACAGAGATTTTCACTAGGCAATATGAGATTTATATCGAATTATCACAGAAAATAAATAAATAACTTGTAAATTTAAATCATTCTCCTATGAATATAGACGAGGCAGCATCGTCCAAATATCTTAAGCATTTTACATTTAATATTTTTAAGAAAGAGCTTAGCTTACTTCGATTTTAATTCTGTACCAAATGTGTAAAATGGATTAGAAATAGCGTTACAGTACTGTGATTGAAATTTTCTGAATATTCCTCTGACTTCTTGATCTTTCAGGCTCATATTATTAAGTTCAAGCACAAGAATCATTTTAATATGTGTGTTGGACATAAAGCCAAACGACTAGAAGTTAAAAAACGTTTTTTTTCAATATTAGCAAACCGACCTTAAACTTTTGGTCACTATATAGATGTCCTAGAAACATTTCATTAACTTTTTGTGATTTTTCATCAACAATATCCATTGAACACATTACAAAAAGTTCGATTTCATATTCAAATTTTTTCCATTTATCGTTTACAGCGCTGTATAAGCGTGAATTCTTAAAAATACGATTTTATCAATTTTGATGTACAAAACTCACATCTTTTCCAAAAATTACGAATGCGACAGCATTGGCCATAACTTTTTAACAGAGAGACACTTTAGTTATTGGATATAGCAGATTATGTTAACAGGCTATGACCCATTCGTATTTGTGTGTGCTCCAGTGCGAAAACATCGCTGCGGTTATATCGACATGCTGCTAATACGCCCGCTTCAGTTTATAACTTTCGAATAATTTTTTTTGCTTTATTTAATAAATTATTTTTTTTCATATTTTTAGATGTCTACAGTAGTTTCCCAAGTTAGTGTTAATAACGAAAAACCTATTGATAGAGAGAAGGTAGGTTAAAAAAAATTTAAAACTAATAAAGCGTCATTTTTAAAATATTTTTGCAGGTTTGTCCATTGTTGCTTCGTGTATTTTGCGCCAATGGCAGACACAATGCTCTGCAAGATTATGGAAGAGGTAGTACCCCAGCTAATGAGCTTCAAATGTATACGTGGTAAGCTTCATATGAGCACGGGATTAAAAAAATATTGATTATAGGATGGATTGCACCTTGAGAGAGCTGACCTCGCTTATTAAGGAAGTCAATCCTGAAGCACGCCGTAGAGGAACCAATTTTGATTTTGCTATTGGTATTCAATAATTCATTTAAATAGTTTAATGTGTTTTTTTAGTTACCCCTGATAAGAATTATCCACGGTTTCATTTGAGAACTATTGGTATCACCACTAACGGACAGAGAGGAGTCGATGATGGAAAAACGGTATTTTGTGTTGTTTCCTCGTTTTTTCAACTAAATACTTCAGCTTCAAATGTGTAAATTTGATGTTGGAGATTTCATTGATGTAGCTATCTCGATGCCTGGAGCTGGCGGTATGGGTCAGCGTCGGTATGTATTTTGAATATATTTCTTTGCTAAAGTATCATTTTCAGCTTCAGTAACTTCAATTATGATCGCGACAGACGGCAGGGAAGTCCTAACAGGGATAGACGTTAATTTCAGTTAAAATTCACTTGTTGATAATTTATGAAAACCACTTTTTTTGTTAAACTTGTTGTCGTGGTCTATGGTCTCATTATACTTCAATCTTTGATAAATTAAATTAACGTTGTTTTATTCAGTTTGTATATTGGTTATAATCCAATGTTTTTACCTTGCTAACTCATTTTCACTTCCTTTTTTACTTTTTTTTTGCAGTAATTTTCATGGACTAATGTCTGTACTAGAGTTGTTGACCTCGATGGAGATCGAAGGTGTGGGGCAGGAGGTTTGAAATTATTACGAAATATATGTAAAAACAACATGTACGGTCTTGTAGATTGTATCCTCCGTGGTACTGATAGGATGCTATTCGGTCATCCTGCTCCTAACTTATATGGCTTGGAAGTCAACTGCCCGGAGGCCACTGGATTACGAAGTTTTCCTGGTAGAAATGCATACCTTAGCTAATAGAAGGGTTGTTGAGGTATACCCATTGTTCCATACACATATTTAAATCCTTTTATCAATAGGTATTGCACTTATCGAATGTGTTTCGACCGCACGATTCGTATTCGAGGCTACTCAGCCGCGTGCGAGGTAATTATTATAAAATTTAATATTAAATTGAGTTCTAAATCTTCAGATCGTGTGCGGAATAGACAAGAGCGTGACGGCCAATGGATACGAGTTAGTGATACAAATGTAGTTATCCGTTCCCCTAGTACCGTTGGTAGAACGGATTTTCCAAGTTCCGCCAGGTTTGGTCTTGGTTTCTTCTCTGCTCATATATACTTATATCTTTCAGCACCGAAGTAACTCAAGAAGAACCTTTAACGCTTTTTGAAATTGAGTTACCTGCTACTGATAGTTCAGTTCAAAATGATCAGAGTCATGATAGTCAAGTTGCAGCAGCAGCAGCTATTGCTGTTTTAGGAAGAGGGTAAAATCTAATACCCCGTATTCTTTATTGATTATTATTTTTCAGCGATGGAAGCGAACAACGGGTTACTGTTCAAGCAATTGAAGCTCGTCCTGAATTGAACTTTAGTGATTTACATCATCTTAGTATGAACTTATTAGTTCCATCACGTAGAGGCGTATTACAGGTTTGATGATTCCGTTTTATTTTCATACTGTTTCTATTCTAGTTACCAAGCATGAGAGTATCGGCTTCTCTCTTCACCCGAGAGAATGTTGCTCCTGTTACTGTGGAGAGCATGATAACTACTAACCGTTACCCTTCCACTGCGCCACCGGAAACGCCTGAAGTGGAAGAAGCAGAATCGTCCTCTTCGGAGGAACCAGAATCGATATCACCTATACCTACAACGCCTATAGAAACTGAAATTAATGAATCATTGGGTATGATTGATCTAAGTCTATATTCTGTATTTCAACATGTTTCAGCGTCTGAAACTGAAGTTCCTGCGGATCCAGAAACTTCCCCCAACCCACCAATACCAGAAACTAGTCAAAGTGAGCTGGCTCTCATTCGGCTCAAATTTTTGGATGATACCCTAATCGAAACTAGAACAAGTTTAAATGTTACAATTGCTCAGTTCAGACAGTAAGTTGAATTACTTTTAGCATCTAATTGTTTTTATTGTTTTTAGAACTAATTTTGCTACCGCTGTCGCAGATAATAAAGTAATTCGCTTAATATTTCAAGGACAACTTTTGAGAGATGATATTCGAACTCTAAATTCATATGGAATACAGGATGGTAGTGTTATTCATTGTAATATAAGTGACACCCCTTATGCTAGACCCATACTCACTGAGGTAATTTCTCCTAGTTTCTTCTTTTCTCATGAGTTTTTCTATAGAATTCAATCAATCAGTTTGAATCTAGCGTAGATGGACATACTTCAAGCTCTGCTCAATTACCTCATATGCCGAGAATGACATCAAATAATGAAGCAGATGATAATACATCAAGTAAGAGAATTTCGAGTAGTATTGTTCTCATAGTTATTTATTTTTAGTATCTGCAAGTCGTCTTTTCACAGATATTCTTTCAACCGGGTTCACATCTGTTCCTCCTAGTTTTATTCTGTGGATACATAACTCTTTGAGAAGTGTTGAACCAGTCATACGTCCTTCCGGCGCACCAAACTTTTGGGCTCAAACATATCAGACGTGCGTTTGTATTTCCTACATAATCACATAATTGCAATATTTACAGTTTATATAATCAATATTTGAGACCTATAATTCCTTCGGATGAAAATCCTCACATTATGGAAGCAATTGCGAGAGCTATAGCTTCACGTCCTCAGACTCGTTTCTGTATTGGGGACTATCTAGTATTGATATTCGGAGGTTTGTGATTGACATTTTGAATGATTTAGCATGTTATCTGTTCTTTTAGTGCAATGTGCTCTTATTTGGGCATATGTGTATTTTTTCCCTCAACTGTGTGATAGAACAGCTATTGGTCTCTTAGTACTACTAACACTTTATTTCGTTTTTGTGGTGTTACGGAACAGTGATCCAGTTGCTCAGAATCGGGCTAGAGCAAATCAGAGAAGCTGATTGTCATATCTTCTTTATTAATGTATTCTCAAACCAGAAATAGTCCGTTGAAGAGTTTTTTCTATATTGTATATAAGGTCTAAGTTTATTTCTTGCCATATTCTACAGATAAGACCTTTTTCACTTTGCAAGGGTTGTGCTACTCTGTGATATAAGATTTATGAAAAACACTAAGCAATTTGACAGCGGTGGCAATAGTATTGTTTGTAAATTTCCCCGGATTTGTACATTTTTACTGTTTCCTTCATGATCATAAGCCTACAAGGTAGGCAGACATTTTCTTTAACATTGGAAGACGCTAGTATGTAATACGCTTTCACGAACTGGTCCGACTCAATATATCACGCGATATCTTGTTTCACGAGTTCTTTTCTTTCTTTTTTTTTATTTTTTTAAATCCTGTTTGAATAGAAATGCCGTATTAGCATATTTTTATTGAGATAATGTATAAATTTTAGATTCGACGAAAGAATTTCCTATGACGAAATATAATAATTATGGGAATAATCACATAATAACTTATATGATTTTTTTTTGATATTTTTTAAAAGTAAAATTTAAATATTCTTATATTGTCATCTTCTTTGTATTCCAAATTGTTCTTCGGCTTTAAGCTTAATCTCATTATAGAAACACCTTTTGATGTTCTCGAAGCGATCATAGCATGGGACGTATGAATAATCTAACTTAGTCAATCTGAAATTAAGTTACTAACTTGATAGCATAGTCATTCTGTATACTTGTCTGGTCGTTGATCACAGAATGTCAGACACTTTTGCCCAGCTAATGTAGTTGTAACTCCGTTTCGTATACAACACTGCAAGATTTAACCTAATTACTTCCGATTTTTCAAAATTGTTGATACCTGTGTATGATCTCTTCCTTGAGCAGCACAGAATTGCATATCAGCGGCAGCTTCTAATGGACACCCATCAGTTTTGAAATACATTGATTGAAGCTTAAATATTTGAATGAAAGACATGTCATGCAAGGATTTTCGCATTTATGATGCTTGTGATTAGTTATGTGAGCTGACGTGCAAAATCATCATTTTGATATTTTTGCCGTGTTGACCGGTTGTGCAACAACAAAAAGTTCAAAATCTTCATGCAGTCCAAGTAAGTCAGAACGTCTATTTTCGTTTTTGTTTATTTTATTTTGCATTTTGATTTCTCTATGATGGGTTTCCGTTATTTAACTCTTCGTTCTTGTGGGTTGATATAATAATAGCCCGAGGCTGCGTAGGTGAGGTAATAGGCGTTGTGTCCAAACTGGACCGGAATGACATAACTTGTGACACTCGGAATTGTTAAAAAAGAAAAATATCTAGTTAGTTAGCTATGAAAGTGAATGTTCCATTAACAGAAAAAAACTTACAGCATCTTTCGTATAGGCGTTGAAATGGCATTTGTTCAAGCAAGCATCCGGTAAGCCCCTTTGTTCGCAGCATTGCCGGAAGATGAAATTAGGATTCTGCAAGAGTGACAAGACTGAATATTTTATTCGAAATTTCGATTATTTGCGTCATCGCTTTTGTATATAAACAGAGAAATGAATAGAAAAATAATGATCAACTTACTGTCATCATAGACAAAGTATGATTGTCAACTTGTGGCCATGGAGCGTGTTCATCCTCTTCTTCCTCTTCCTGTTCAAATGGATTCTCTTCTTTTCCAGATGAAGCTCCTCGTCTCATGCCAAATATATTGGTCAATGAGCCAGCTTTAACTTGTGCTTTAGGTTTTTCCTCTTCCTCACCCTCAGATTCAGGTCTAGCAATTGTTGTTATATCCGAAATGAAGATGCCATCCTGAAATTCCATCAAAGTATTCTGGATTTGAACGGATCTACTGCTTTAAGTTTGTACATAGCATATAGCATGATTCTTGCCAAACACACAGAAAACCACGGAAACTAGTAATTATGATTAAACAAGTTTTCGGGATTTTACCGATTTGTTGCTATTGTCCTTGACAACTGGGCAACTATTTCTTTTTTAAAATTTAAAAAATAAGTAAAGAGAAGTTTTATCCACTTACCACTTTCTGGGTTAATGCTGAACGGGCTCTGTTTCTTGCACAGCCATACTGACCACATGAGTAGCCTGGTTGGCATGTTTGCGGGTGACATGCTACAGGGGGTGGAGCTGAACAGTAGCCACCACCACCACCGCAAACTCCAGAAGTAGCACACTGTGTGAAATGTGTAATTTTGAAAAAATTCTGAATTGAAACTTACACTGTAAGCTAAAGGAATTAGAGCAAGAAGAGTAATGTAGCTCAGCATCTCTGTAAAGGTTTAGAACTGTAAAGGCTACAAGCAATGCCTTCAGAAATGGAAGTATGCAGATCAAAGATTGTTGTAGCGCTGGCAAAAATAACTTTCAAGCAAGATACGGTCAGATGCTAAGGTTCTTATATAGTGGGAGGGGAATGGGCGGACAAGCAGCTTACAAACTTTATTAAGTACACATGACCATAATTATCTTCAGAAATGTGGAACTGGAGATGCTGTAAGAGGAGAGAAAGAAGACAAGAAGGGAATGGACGGAAAGGGATAAGATGAAGAGAAATGATCTTGAAATAATTTAAAACGAATCTGGAAAGAAACGAAGCAGATTGCGGATTTGAAGAGGATGAAGAGACGATACATTCAGCCGGCAGGCATGGATAGCACAACGGTATTCAAGGATATTCAGATAGAGCGAGTGAAAGTGGCGAGGAGACCGGCCGATCAGCAAGAGAGGGAGAGAATTGCGAGCTATTACGGAAAAGAACGAAGGAGAATAGCGGCAACTGCAATGCGTTGAGGGCAGGGGACCCGGACAGTACTATAGTTGGTTTGTCTGCATCTCTTTGCGTCTCTACCAGTTGGCTTTTCATATTGGGACGTTTCTCTTATTCTTTTGAAAAATGTTGTTTGAAGAATAGCCGAATAGGATGAGGATGTAGTATACAGATTGAAGATGTCTTCTCTCTCTCTCTCTCTCTCCTTAAGCTTAAGTTATAGTTTGATGTTTAAATTATATATTTTCATATTACTATTGTATAAGTGAATGAATTTGAGTGTGTATATATGCTGTACATGAAATAGCTGGACTGGATTTTCGATACACTACGATGTCTCATAGCTCACAAACGTTTTTGAAATATGTGATTGTTCATGGCATCATGATGTTTCTGCTGCTGCTGTTTGCTGTTGTTGTTGTTGCTGTTGCAGTTGCAGTTGGAGGTGCAGTTGGAGGTGCAGTTGCTGTTGCTGTTGCAGTTACTGTTGTTGTTTATTTATTGCGTATTACTTAAGATGGAAGACGTTTTTTATTATTCAAATTATTCATAAATATATTCTATATGGTATGCAGTATGAGGGATATGTGAAAAGAGATTTCGTGGATTGCCGTTCCTAATACACATTCATGTTTTAAAGTTTTTGAGAATCTATGAAATAGATGTCATTCTGATCTCTTTCGATTTCTTTATAAATTTCATGAGATAAGTCGGTGTAGAAGCATGCTGTAAACATAGAAGGATAAGAGTCAACAGGTGTTAAGTTGTTCTAACCTTTCATTAGTTCAACTTCGTCTAGACAATGCATTTGCTTCTGAACTACTCGTCGACGACGCGGATTCGGCTGACAGAACATCATACAGTCTTCTGATACACCAGATTGAGCACAGCATTTTGAGTGATTTCGGGATCGTGATGCACATGCATGAATCTGAAAATTGAAATAAAATGTGAGATAAGCTAATCAGGAATCAAACCACTGGTAATGCTATCAATGGGCATTTGCTCTGACCGAAAGCAATTTGAAGTATCTGAAATACATGGATTTTCGTGATCAAGTTGGTTGTGTAGCTTGAGATACCGACTGCTTATTGTACTTATCGAAGCCACATATCTCTAAACAAGCATCTGATAGTTCACGATCTTGACAACAATCATACATAGCATCATTGACACTCTGTAATACAATTGTCATAATAAGCACTATGAACGTGAAAGGAGGGAAGTCCATCAAAACTTAAAACCTACCCCGAAACTTGGTCGACTATCGCCCAGTTTTTTGATCTTAAAAATGGAATTCATCATTGAATATATTTTCTGTTTATTTGTTTTGTTTCCTCTTACCATTTGCGTATTTCCGTGATAGTTCCGAACACCATGTAATCTAGTTCGACGTACACGCGCACAACCGTATGGGCCACAGTAGTAGCCTCGGCCACAAGATCTACAAAGATGCTTCCATGTACATAGAAAGGTGTAAAAGTTTATATGAAAATAATCATTTTGCTGTCTTCTTACATCATTTACTATACTTCATCTCCAAAAAAACGTTTAAAGAATGGCTAACAAGCATACAAAGCTGGTAGTTATGGAAGTTGTTTTGCTTTTTTCGATCCAATTCAACAGGTCTTATAAGGTAGTAGTACTACTACTACCAGTAGTAATAGTAATAGTTTAAGTGCTCTATTTGTAATAGACCTTTAACGACTTTTCTTTAATCGTTTAAATATAAGAGTCTTGCAGAATATTAGAAGATGCTAGGTGGATAAGTTGGAAAGAGGAAGAATAAGCTTACTTTTGGGGCTTTAAGCATTCTGTATGTACAACAGGTGGAGGTAAATCATCGAATGAGGGGAAACACTGAAATAGTTATATGACAAAGTATCATAGAAACCTTTCATTATGAAGTTTGAACTTACCGATTGAATAAGCTGAACTTGAAATAAGAATATTAGAACATAGTAAAGAATATTTAAAGAAGATATTGATAAGAATGAGATTGATGTTGATGAAATAATCATTTTTGTTTTGAATTTTCAATGAACTCAATCAGAGTAATATGAACGAAATGAATGAAACTGCTAAATAGAAGGAAGGAAAATGACCTAAATCCGTTTCAGTTAGCTGTTCACTCACAAATAGCCGATTACAACCAGTTTCTAAACCAATTTGACCGTTTTTCAACAGGAAAAAAACGAAGAAACTTATCGGTTTTAAAAACCTGGAGCTCTTACGTAAGATTTAAAGCTGGGATGAAGCTTATTCAGCGTAAAAAGCTTTTCCAGCTTAAGTATTTAGAATTGAAGTTAGCTATGTAAATGCTTGTAATATTAACTGTGAATACTCGTTCCAGCCTTGTTGTGAGTGGTCAAATGATGTTTGTATTGCTTTCAACTTCTCCTTTTCCAGCATTTGCTTCAAGGAACGTATAAGACTCAGTCCAAAGCCTAGAATTCTGTTTGGATGATGAATAATGGTAAAAGGAACTATACTGAGCTTCGTTAGTTGTTGTAGCCATGCATTAGGAGCATTCAAATTTCTGATTTTTTGAGAGAGCAAGCTCCACAGTCAAGTTCTAAGATTTATATTATTGAACCTATAGCCACAGTATTTCTGAGTAGTCACTAACTTTTAACTTAATGACCGTACTTAGAGCATAAAGTTCTTAAATATCAAACTGAATTCAAGTTTGATGTGTACAAACAATGAGCTGTAATCACTTACGAGTAAGTTTTGCTCCAATTATTTTTTCTTATCATTTAACAGAAATAAAACAGATGTTAAACGTAATTGTCATATAATTAAACAAAAGATTCTTCATTTCCGGAAGTATAAGCTTGAAAGGGACTAACTAGCATACGTAGAAATCACCTTCGCATTAGTACAGATATAATCCAAGTTCCATTACTACATAATCCAAGTTCCATTTGATCAAGGCTACAGTTAAATGATTTTGTATATCCGTCTTTATTTGCTTGTCATGTTCAATATGATGCAAGTTCCCGTAAGCCGGCTGGTGCCCAAGAAGATGAAAACGCGCTCTAATGGTATTATAATGAGCAGGTTGGGTGAAAGTGCCTTCATCTTAATCAAATGTCTCAGAAACAGTCCTCACATTTTCGAAGTTGTTTTGAAGATTTCATTTTAGTATGTTATTATTTTTATTATAATATATATATTTAGAAATTATCTTCATTATAATACCATACTCTGTGATGTTATTATATTCGATTCAATCTTGATATTATAATAAAGAAAGAAAACAATTAGGATGTTACCAAAAGCTAGATGACAGTTAATTGCAAATCTTTATTTCAGTGAATATCAATCGTTAATAATATTTTGAAAGATTCAATGCTGGATTGAAATCATATTGCCAAATGCAACAAACGCTCGTAATAATTAACTGAGAAAAAACTAGTTGTTTCATGTTCATGTGAAAGTGCAATCATATACGACTTTTCAAATTATTGTTTGTTTTATTTTTTTTTTTGGTGTAACTTTGACTGAAGTTATTCGTCTTATTCTATTCAAGTGAGATACCACATCAGATCACGTGTAAACGAAGATAGCTTCAGGTTACAGAAATTTCACTTACGTCGGCAAATCGTCTACAAAGCTCGTAGCTCACGTTTCTGCTTGTTCAGAACCAGGTTGATTGTTAACGATTGTACTAAAGCGAGATATACTCGGTCTTATCCGTAGATGTCGACTGTACCAACTTGAAGTACTCTTGGCACCTGAAGGTATACTCAGTTGAAGTTTATGATAATTAGAATTTACTGGTTGACAATGCTGCTTTAGGTTTCTCTTTCACAAATATTCTTATAACTCCTTGACGAATCGATCGATTAAGGATTAGATAGATATATGGAGGAAGATCTGAAAAAAATTTAAGAATTCAACATTGATGAAAAGAAATCTAACATACATGTTGTTAATAGATATAGATTTCCAGCGAGTTGTGCCATGAAAAAGGGACATTCGAAGAAGAAATTCAGAAGATGTAGAAGAGCAGTTGCATTGCATAGAGTAACTATAGTTAAACATTGAATGAATAACTGAAAATTAGAATTTAGATTGAAAATGACTGGCACAGAAACCATAAGCTGACGACGTCGATCTATCATTGAGCCCATATTTTCTCGTAAATGTTTAGAAATACTGAAACAGAGAACAACGCTCAGAATACTATTGAATGATACAACGACGGTATTGTTGAAAACAATTGTTTTGCTGATATACTGGAAAAGGATTTAAATTATAGATTGTATACGAGGTAATGCTTAATCTTACTTGAGATGATGCATTTTCGTAGATTTGTGGATCCCAAGAAGCTAAGCCACTGTTTGGGTCAATTATGATAGAGTAATCGAAAAGAAGATAGTATAACCCAGCCAATGATGGAGCCAGCATCACAAGAAACGTGTATTTACCGTTAAATAAGTTGGTTAACAACTTGCTACTGCACAAGAAAATTTTCAAGAATCACAGCGTGTGTCCTTACCGAGAGCAGTTCACTTCAACTAGGCGATTTATGATGAGTACCGACGACATTAGTGAATCTGCTACCCAAGCACCTAGAAGAGTGATTTTTCAAAACTTAATCAAGTTACTTGATGAGCAGAGTCAAGAACGTATCAACTAGTCTTACTTGCGCCAATTAATCCCGCTAGATACAAGAAATTGGGAGAATCACAGAAGTTAATACCAAAACATTTGATGAAACCTTAAAAAGTTTTGAACTTCAATATTTTTTGTTGAAATACTATACCGAATGCTAGACAATTATAAGCTACTCCACACATATCACATAGAGATATACCAACCATAATCTTATAAGTTGGATATTCTATGTGCGGAGGTTCCAGCATGACCTTGATGCAGAGCATGAAGAGAATCTGAAGCTCATAACCAGGCTTAACCCAACAATGAGGGAGTTTCACTTACTTCATTAACACTTCCAAGAATGAAATAAGCAGCACCATGTGCTATATTAGGTTCAGCTAGAACCTTTTCATTCATTTCCATACTGCGGGCACTTAAAAAATTAGTTGAATCTTATTGAGATTGTATATCTGCCTTAAGACTTAGGCTTATAAGCTGTCTAGAGTTTTTAAAGACTAAAACTATTTATTTTTGAATGCTCTGGGTAAGCATTTATTAGAAAACCTATAAGAGGCGGTCTGGCTCCAAAAAACTTCTAAGAAATATAATTCATTCATACATAGGATGACATTAGACAAATCGACTCTTCAACAAGTACAAGCATCTCTCAGTCATTTTTATGAAATATATTAAAGAATCATCATTTCTACTCAACAAACCTGCAGTTATAGAGAGGATCATTGAGGATATTACCATACTTGAACAGTCGTTCCATTTTCCAATGGAATATGTTTGAAAAAAAAAAAACAAAGACGAGAGGATAACAGTTTCAATGAAAAAGTATTCAGAGTTATGATGACAAACCGTCAAACTTGAATGCAAATTATATTTTTGCTCTTACACAATTTATACAAATTATACCAATTGAAGCTTCTGTGTGAGTAGAAGTTTGGACTTTTGTATTTCATTCATATTGCACTTGTGATATTGTGTTTAATCATTTTCACTAAGCATTATCTATCGTACAACGTCCGAATCAGCTACATTAGCACCTTACCTATGCACAGTTGATACAAATCTGCTCCAGTTGAGGTAATAAAGCTGATACATTAAAGAAAAGCTTGAGAAGATTTTCCATTTTTCTTGATGTGTAGTACCATGTTTTAGCATTTAATGTGTTAGATTTCAAGTTTTAACTTATCCTTTTAGAAATATCACTGCAAAGGCGAAGGTGATGGTTTAGTAGTTGCCACCTCCCCTTTTTATGGTCAACACGTTAGCATAAGCGTGCGCCACAGAGGAGGGCCTTGGCTTCTACGGCGAATATGAAGAACACAGTTTAAAGAAAAGCATAATATTATGATTACATATCATTATTAGGTTGTAATAGTAGAAAGACAAATAATTATAGCTTTTAGAGATC
The DNA here is from genome assembly GCA_964057225.1 of Auanema rhodensis. Taxonomy (NCBI): domain Eukaryota; kingdom Metazoa; phylum Nematoda; class Chromadorea; order Rhabditida; family Rhabditidae; genus Auanema; species Auanema rhodense. The sequence continues at coordinate 15,569,594 of OZ059895.1, forward strand.
GATGATTACAGGAATGAGAATGAATGATATTGTTAAAAATCTTTGTTAATATCTTATTCCTGGAAAACAGTTATTTTCTTCGAAGTTCAAGCATAGAACAAAGACAATTATAACTGTAATATTATTTATATAAATTATAAAATTTAAAAAAAACAAAAAAATTCAAACAGAATTTCTTTGAAATGACATATTACACGCGACTGGACAGTAGACAGGGTTCATACTAATGAGCTCTAAATGACGTGAAAATACGTGAAAATACGTGAAATATGCTAATTTAAGTTGAACACTAGAAACGTTTTTTGTATTTTAAATTTGTACATTTGGAATGATTGAATGATTTTGAAAGGTTGTACTAAACATGGTTTTTCACGTAAATGCCATTTGTTCCAACTTGAAGTTGTTTTGACGCCTGAAGACATAGTTAAAGCTTCTTGATGATAATGTACTTGTTGATAGCATTGACTTAGGAGGCTTTTCTTTCAGAAACGTTTTTACAATTCCTTGACGAACTATCCTGTTAAGAGATATGGATAAGGAGATACATCTGGAAGATATTAGAACTTAACGTAGGACGAAGAGAAAGCTTCTTACTTGTTATATAGTTGGCACAAGAATTCTGCAATTTGGTGGAAAAGAAGAGGATATTCTAAGGAAAAGTTTAAAAAATGGAATTGAGATATTGTATAGCAAAGGCTAACTGTAGTTAATCATTGTAAAAACAACTAAATCAATAAGATTAGCAGATAATTAACATTCTGGAACTTACCATGAGCAGGCGACGACGATGTATGATTAAACCAAGTTTTTTTCGTAAATGTGCTGAAGCTCTGAACAATGCTGGATATGCTGTAGAACAAAATGACAAAAATGTTGTTGAATATCATTGCCAGTCTTATACACTGAAAACAAACAAACATTATGAAAGTTCACTAATGTTTCACAAAATTTACTGAAGATAAAGCATTTGTCTTCCTCAAATGTATTACTGAGCATCTGATTCTCTTCAGTTTACTAAATCGGTCTATCAAACGATCAATAAAAATTTGTTTATTTATTTACTAATAGTCTGATCATTTGCAATCATATTTGAGTGAGATATGGATGGTCTTACTCGAAATTGTCGACTATACCAAGTTGAAGTTGTTTTAACGCCTAGACACAATTTATTTGAGACTTAATGTGGAATAGTCGAAGTTTACTTGTTGATAACATTGGTAGCGGTTTTTCTCCAAATAATATTTTAATGATTCCTATACGTACTGTTCGATTAAGAATTAAATATATATAAGGTGGAAGATCTGTAAAAATTTATAAAAAGAATTGAAATTACAATAGTAGAAGTCACTTGTGCATAGCTGATATAAAATTCCAGCCATTCTTTGAAATATAAAAATTCCAGTAAAGAATACGTTGAAAGTATGCATGATAGATGATACGTTACAGAGCGTCACCATTGCTAAACATTGAAAGAATAGCTGCAAAGTATTGATAGTAAGCTATTAATTTAATGAAAAATATTGTACCGTAACTTGTCGTCTTCGATCGATTGTTGAACCAAAATTTTCATGTAATTTCTTAAAAATTTTAAAACAGAGAATAATACTTAAGATGCAGTTAACAGGTATAATGATAATGTTGTTAATAATTAGAATCGGAGTGAAATACTGAAAGCGTAAATGGTGAGAATTGTACGAAAAACATGAAAAAGCTTACTCCCACTGATGATTTTCCAAACGGTAGCCCTTGTTCGTAAAATAGATAATACAAACCAGAAGATAAAGGGAATAGGAATGATATAGGAGTATATTTACTGTTAAAAATCTTTGTAAACATCTTATTTCTGGAAAAACAAATTGTGCCGAAGTTCGAAGTTCAAACTTAGAACAGAGATATAAGCTTACTCAGAACAAGTTAATTCAACTAAACGATTAATGATTAGAATCGAAGAAAGCTGGGATCCCATCATCCAGAAACCTCAAAAAATTAAGTTTTTCCTACGCTTTAACGTATGAAACTTGGTCTTACTTGCTGCAACTGCTCCTATATAGTAGACGATGTAGGCGTACTCACAGAAGGTTGTTCCAAAACAGTAGATTATGCCTTGAAAAAGGTTGGAAACGAATGAAAAAAAGTTGGAAAAACGTATTTACCAAGTATGATTGTATTATAAAAAGATCCACACATATCACATAGAGATATAACAACCATAATCTTATATGCTGGATAATCTTTATGAGGAGGTTCTAACATGACCTTGATGCACAGCACGAAGAGAATCTGAAAATTAAAACCAAAAAATTGAAAAAGATATATCTTTAATTACTTCATTCATAATTCCAAAAAGACAAAAGCCAGTTCCTAATGTCATTTCAGGCTCGAACACACCGCTGTTAATCAGATCACTACTACGAGCGCTAAATAATTTAGATTACTAGAATTTAAAAATTTTAAAAGAAAACTCTAAAACTTCGAACATACCTGCAATTGTAAATAGGGTCAGCACCAATATCTCCATAACGGATGAGACGGTCCATTTTCAATGCTCTCCAGAAGGCTCTCCAGAAGCTCTCCAGAAGGATATGAATGTAACGCTATGGTCATAAAACAGATTTCGAAGTTTGACTACATCAACCATATAATTTGTATTAGGTTTCATTAAAACATGTCTAAAAGTACTCTACTAGAATAACATTGAAACAAGTTTCGTCATAGTAGATCATTTACATTCGAAATGTCTACAACGCTTGTTAGTAACAGGATTTCCAAACAACTTTAGAAACAGTAGATATGTCATAACCTTCCAAGCTGAACCGAACCAGAAACATCTTAATAAATGTTTATATAAGGCATAATATGTTTTATTTTGTTTACAAAAACACACATTCAACAGTTCTGATAAGACTAATTCACTTCTATCTGAAAATATTTTATAAATAGAATTTGTAGAAAAGTTGTTTCCGACAAAGTGATATATGCACTCTATAACTACAATTATAACTGTAATATTATTTATATAAATTATAAAATTAAAAAAAAACAAAAAACAATTCGAACAGAAATCCTTTGAAAATATAGTAAGTCACGTATTACACGTGACTAGACTGTAGACAGAGTTCATACTAACTGAGCTCCAAATGACGTGTAAATACGTGAAATATGCTAATTTAAGTTGAACACTAGAAATTTTCAAATTCAATGGAATAGCATAGAGCACGACTACATCTAACGTTTTGAAAGTGTTGTCAGAAGTCTTTTGCAGCTCAGTTAGCGTGAAGCATGTGCTCATCATTCTGTTGGAGATATGATTGGCATGCATATTTTAAATAACAAGATTGGCTGGCTAAACTATTCTCTTATTACCGCGTTTCATTCATCGGCTGGTTCAGTTGATCAGATTTATTTTTGCCGATGTATGTAAATGGTAAGTTTCTTATTTCTATATAGTTTTTATATTGTTCAGATGATTATTTTCCGTTAAAACTATTAGGATGTGCAATTCGAGAATTGATGATCCTGTTGACACATGCACATATCAGGGTTGTGAGATGATTGTGGAAAATCCGCAATATTGCGGTACTTCGCTAGATCCGGATCCGTAAACGGTACTGCGGATCTTGCGGACCATTCCTCTTGTGTTAATTTTTTGGATTTTGCTTAAAGTTTTTAGATTTTCCAGTTAATTGTGAATTTCAATATGCCTTCAAAGTACGACAAATTTTTTACGCTAAGAAACTTGCAAAAAAAAGATGAGATTTTTCAAAAACAAAGATAGGGGCACAAGTCAGTTGAGTAAGCATCTAAGAAGCGTACATTTTGGTTTCGAGTAAACTATGAAGGATCCGGAAAACGGTCTGACCCGCAAAATAAGTAAGATGCACAACCCATGTAGGGTTGGGTATCTTACTTACAACCCATGTAGGGCTGGGCATCTTACTTACAACCCATGTAGGGTTGGGTATCTTACTTACAACCCATGTAGGGCTGGGCATCTTACTTACAACCCATGTAGGGCTGGGCATCTTACTTACAACCCATGTAGGGCTGGGCATCTTACTTACAACCCATGTAGGGCTGGGCATCTTACTTACAACCCATGTAGGGCTGGGCATCTTACTTACAACCCATGTAGGGCTGGGCATCTTACTTACAACCCATGTAGGGCTGGGCATCTTAATGCATCTTCGAATCGGTGACCAGAAAACTTAAAGCAGTAACTGATAATTTTTTGGAAATCCGACAAAATATTAATAAATATCTTTATTTAATTTTTAAATTATATTTATTGATGCTATGGAGTTTTTCAACACTCCTACTAAACTACACAACACCTCAACACCATATAATTTTTTTTTGACTTTTTGTAGTTTGTTTTCAGACCATACGACAGATATTTTTAGTGTCCGACTTTCATTGCACAGGACTATATGTATAAGCATACGTGTAATTATAGAATTAGCTATGAGAACTATATTATGTTAGTGAACAATAGTTCAGAAAGATAAATCGGAAAACATATTTTATTATGATATGTGATGAGGTATATTCTATATTCTGAGAACTCTGTTCTTCGCTATAATTAATACAAATTAAGCGGCTGACTTATTCAAATATACATTATCTTTTGCAAAATAATTTTTAAGTTTTAGTTTTTTTCTTCTGATTGGTAGAACTATAGAAATGAAGTCTAGAGAATAGATAAGAATTTATGTAATTAACGAAAAAAAGTGATTTAAAAAGTTTTTGAAGTTTTGAAAACAAATGAGAAATTGAAGTTATTGAATAATACCCGTGATATATGATGTCATTCTGCAGTTCACATGATTAAAAGATTCTGAAGGAATAAGGAAAAAATATAAAAACAACCGTTCTTCTTGGCTTCAAATGTAAAAATGAATTGGATGCGTACGTGAATTTCACGTGAACATTGAAATAATTCTTTAATATTATTTTTTTTTATTGACATATGCTAATATTCAAGCCCTTGCTGGGGGTGATATGCTTCGAATAGGAACGACTGCATTAAAGTGAGATGTGCTGAGTTCTAGCCGGCGATGAGGTGTACTTGTCGTTGTTTTTGTACCTTAACAAGCATATTTCATGATTACAAACAGATATGATTATGTTACTGGTTATCAGATCCACATTGTATGTATTTCCAAGGAATATCTTCAAAAATCCATGACGAATCGATCGATTGAGAATAAGATAGATGTATGGAGGAAGAACTAAGAGATTATGCATGATCTATAATCAAAGAAAACAAAATTTACTTGTTGCCAGCTGATATAGAATTCCGCCAAGCTGCTGTACAAACAGTGAACAGTCAAAGAAGGTTGGTAAAACATATATAATAGATGCTATATTGCTTACAGAAACAATAGCTAGGCATTGAAAGAATAGCTAAAATGATACAAAATTCATTTGGTCTTAGACATACTGTAGATATACGGTAATTTGACGGCGTCGATCAATCATTGAGCCTAAGTTCTCTCGTAAATGTTTAGAAATGCTGAAACAGAGAAAAATGCTGGAAATGGTGTTAAATGAAACGACGAAAATATCGTTCATAGTCATTACAGGGCTGAAATACTGAAAAATAAATTCATGAAAGTGAGCATATTTTGATCATAAAGTTTACCTGATACGAAGCATTTTTGTGAATTTGCGGGTCCCAGAAAGCCAAGCCACTCTTTAACTCAAGTATGATGGTATATTCGAAGATGAAACAATATAAGCCCGTACATATAGGAATAAATAGAATGAGAAGTGTATATTTGCCGTTAAAGATATTCATTAATAGATAATTTCTGCAGATATATGCTTTTAACAGGAAGAAGACAGTAACAGAGGAAGCCTTACTGAGTACCACTCAATTCAACTAATCGATTGATGATCAGAATTGAAGAGAGCATTGAGCTGGTTACCCATGCACCTAAAACACGATAAGGAAGTATATGGTTAGCATATTTAAGTAAAATAGTTATTACTTGCACCAATTGATCCAGTAATATATACGAACATAGGGGAATCACAAAATGAAATACCATAGTAATAGAGTCTACCTGAAAAGCTGAATAAGTTTGAAACTTGAACTGAAAATCTTTATACCGCATGCTATACTGCTATATGAAACTCCACACATATCATAGAATGATATCACAACCATAATCTTATAAGTTGGATATTCTATGTGCGGTGGTTCTAGCATGACCTTGATGCAGAGCATGAAGAGAATCTGACATGTTTCAAAGAATTGTTGAGAAGATATATGTTGCTGAGCTTACGAGGGTTATGCTTCCGATGATAATACATCCGAGGCCATAAGCTTGATATGGATCAGCATGAGCTTTCTCAACAAGATCAGGCGTCCGAGCACTAGAATGGTAAAAGTAAAATGATTGATAGCTTCTGAGTGCTATCCTCAACAACTTCAATGAGCTGAGAAGAGCAAGCAATCTCTAACCTGCAGTTGTACAGAGGATCGTTCAGGATGTTGCCATATCGTATTATGCGTTCCATTCTTCGAAATTCAAAAATTGAATTTGTGAGAAGTTGAGAATAGGTGAAGCCAGGAAGCTCGCAGACAACAAAACGCTTTTCAACGTTTTAATTTGAGAATTGTATGAAGTTAATGGATAAGCTTATACGTTGCTTGTATGATACATAGTTAAATAGTTTATAATATGTATATGAGCATAGTTAAACAGTAAGTAAGAAGAAGCTGATTAACACATACTAGTGTCTTGCGGAACTAGCAATATTGATGTTGCAACATAATTTTAATCTCAACAACTACAATAAGTTTCATAGAAAACTATTTTGGCTGCAACAAATATTTATAACATTTGAATGATATTTGAAGTTACAATATGGAAAGCTTATTATTCAAAAAAAAAAGATAAGAAATGAAAATATCCATGTATAATCAGCATAGTAAGAGTTTGGTACAACTGCACGCGAGCTAATCAAGTGCAGCAGGAGCACTATCGGACATCGTCGAATTCAAAGAATTGCTGATTTTCATGTGGGCATGCATAGCAAAATAAGAACTTATAGTCAGACACGTCAGCAGGGTTTTCATACAAGTTGTAACCCTCCTCCATGGCTATGTTTATAGATTTGAGCGTTTATCATATTCTGAGTATAGGACAGTGTCGGAACATCTTCTTCTAAGCTGAAGCGGCCAAGTTGTTAATGTTAGAACTGGTGGTAGTAAGCTTTATAGGTTAAATACTAAGTTTAACTAACATATTTTTAAATTCTTTATTATTCTCCCGCACAATAAAAGTATTAATATGGCAGAAGTCTAAGAGAAGCATTCGTTAAAATTAATATTATAATTTTCTCGATCGAAATTCGTTTATACTATTTACAAAACAAATTTTAAAAATTAGCAAGAAAATGAAGGAAATAGAAACAATTTGACTAGAACATACGTTTGTTTCAATAATATATGAGAAGAGAACTTCAAACTTGAGCAGAAAATGTTCTGAAGTCATCATTAGTTGAAAAAAAAAATTTTTTTTTAAGATTAACGTAGTAAAGGTTGCCATCCAGTGATTCTCTACTATCAGAGAAGAACACGTGAAAAGCAATACACAAAAAAGGGTAGGGACAAGTTTTCTTCGAGAAAATGACCAAACAAAAGGAAAAATAAAAGAAAAATCTTCTTCTTCTTCTTCTTCTTCATCCCCATTTTCTGATAATTGTTTGTTATTTAGTAATATCTGGACCAACTAGCTGTGCTAGCTGTATAGTTGTGTGGACGATAACTGTTGAAATGGCGCAATGAGCTGTTACCGTAGTATGACCAGTACGATGGGGCAGAACTGCAAGTATAAATGTATTTTACATATACATGTATGTGTATGTGTGTGGGTGACGTTATCAAAACAAATTTATAAATATAGAAATAGATTAATTGATCAAAGCTTAAACTGACGTAGTTCCAAGGTAATTACGACTGTACATATAGTTTTTCAAGCTTTTCGGCTGACTAGCAATATCGAAATTCGTTTCAGTTGCCATATAATTATATCCAGAATATCTTTAAATCATTTTAAAATTAAATTAATATAAACTTTAATTTCGTAAATGCTTACCCTCTTCTTGTTGTGATACGACTACTTTCAGGTGTCATCTGAGGTGGAGTATACGTTGGTGTTGTACCATACATTCGTTCGAATGAGCGATATGAGTAGGGTCGACGATAATCCTGTTGACTTCCATAGACATATCTAGAAGAATTTAATAATAAATCATGTGATGTTGCTAGAAATATCAGATGATTATAGGCGTTTACATACTTGTAGATGGGATAACTCCAAGTTCTTAAGCCACCAAAAACATCATATTTTCTAAATATATGATATAAGACCTTATCTTATTAATTATATTAATTATAAATAGAAATATACCTGAATGGTTCTTGTTCAGAACGATAATGAACATTGGTATGATATGGAACAGTAACCATAGCTAATGGGGAGCGTAATCTTGATCGTGGTCCTTGTCTATTATCGTCTACTTTCTGCAATAAAGTAGTCTTAGAAATGAAATGAAATATGAGAAAAATCATTAAAAATTGGATAAAAATAAACAGAAAATTGAATTGTTTTGAATGAAAATTTTGTTGAAAATATATACCAAATAGCTAATCAATTAGCAATACTTTGTCACCTAACTATGAGCTTCGAAACAAGACAGACACTCTAACACTCATATACACACACACACACTTTTTCGTTCGTTACAGCTTTTCTATAGCTATTGTTGTAACAAAATAACAAAAAAAAACAATAAAAATACATAACAGCTGATGGTTTAGCTTTGCTTAATCCTCTATATAGATTATTGACTACTGTATCTATTATATATTTTGAATTTTCTTGAATTCATGTAAATTGGAGAGAAGAAACAGAGAAATACTGACCTCAACGCCGGAAATTTCGCGGACTGGAGTGTAGCTTCGACGTACATAGCGCTCGTATGTTCCAGAACTGTCAACTGGAGTATTTTCACGAGACCAGCGGGACAGATATTTTTCTCTGTAATTATATAAATATTATAATTAGAATTAATAATTAGAATAATTATATAGTAAAAGTTTTAAAAAGAAATAGCCAACAACCGCTCTGCATATGTGAGAAAGACAAGAATGATGATGAGTGAGATTGGCGGCAAATTTGAATATAATAATAGCTTACCGAGAAATGAATGAAAGATCTACAGATCTGCTACGAGGTACTCTATATACATCTCTATATGACATTGTTGATTCTTTAAGTTCTTCTGGAGTCAATCTGAAACGAAAATGTTGAAGATTGATGTGATGAGCATCTGATGTGTATGAAGAATACCGTTCAACGTATGGCGCGTCAAGTATTTCGCTTTCCTTGGCACGAGCAAGTTGTTGCCAAGTTTTTCCTTTAGAGTAAGCGAGTAGTGCCTTGGCAGCAACCAAAGCAGATTCTCTATAGATATAACTGATTATGAAATTGTTTTTAATAAAAAGAAATTAGATGATTAACGTGATGACATGTTAAACGATAAATTAGATAATTATAAATATAATAATTATAATATTTAATAGGTAATAAGGAATGTGGGAAGTACTATATGTATAGTAAGTACTTAGAAGGATATGTATGTGTGTGAGAGTAGTGCTAGAAGATAATGATATGTGATGAGAGTGAGAGTGAGAGAACAAGATGAATCAGGCAGCTGAGAGTTAATCTGGGGGCACTAAGCTCTTGCTAGCATGTTGGGTACAGAATCGATGTGTAAGGCATTATTTATAAGTAAAATAATTATTATATAGGATAATAGATATGTGTAGTTTTCGATAACATGAATATCTTGGAAATGCGGACAAAACTAACTGAGAAAAATAAAAACTACCTGGGCTGTTGTGCTATAAAGCGATGGCCGATGTTGTCCGGCTGTTCATTCATGATGAATTTTTAGTCTATTCCAAAGCGTTAACTATATTATAAATAAGAGAAGTAAGGCTAAGAGATTGGCTTTTCCAATAATTCTTCAGCAGATTTCGAAATACCGAGTGAATCAGATGTGGGAATGATATTCGTTTTGGGAAGTTAGATAGAAAATGTTGTAACTATCTGCGAGACGACGATGTAAAGTATGCTTGCACCACCGAAATATCTGATAATTCACCGTCGTTTTGAGTTAATAGAGAGCAGAGCGAACAAATCTGAGTTTAGATGATGAAGTGTTAGAGCAAAAAGCTAAAAGAAACTGCAATCAAACGGGTGAACTGAGAGAGAAAAAGAGAAAACAAGAGATATGACAGTTCCGCAAGCAAACCATCCTAGTTTTTCGGCATAGAACTCATGTTTGAGATTTGTGAAGATACAACAATCCTTCTCATCATTATCTTTCTCCGTTTCTCCTTCATTCTATCTTTTTTCAAATCTCTATACCCATTCCTCTCCCTTTTCTCTCTCTCTTTAGCCCATTACTTGAAAGAGAAGAGAAAATATATATTGAGATATGTACTTTTGGCATGTTAACACAAAGCTTCATCTGTAATCAAGATATATACAAAAGAACGTTTTGTTCTCTGATTAAAACAATTTCATTTCTTAGTCATTGTAGCAATATGTGCAACAAATTTTGTTATTTGACCACATATTTTCGTGTTAAGACCAAAATGAATGAATACAATATTAAAATACATCTTTGTAATATTTGAACAAATACAGTTTTTTAATTAAAAAAGGACAATAATCAATGTACATGATCAGATGTTTAAGAGAAATTATATGGAGTTGGGAGGTGGGCGAGAGTGAGGATGGATGCAAGTTGGTATTAGAAGACAAAACCCAGTATTAGATGATTGCTGATGTAGGAAGAAGAAGAAGCAGAAGATGAGGAGGAGGAGGGTTATGTAGGAATACAGCTAGGCTGCTGAATCTGCTACAGACAACAACGATTTGAAAAAAACAAATAAGATTTTTGAATGAAAAAGGGGAGACAGGAAAAGAATGCGAGGGCGGATATTTGATGCTGCTGATATACTTAGTGTATTTGAAATTGATGAAATCACGAAGTATATGAAAAGGAAATCAATGAAACAGTCGAAAATATTTTCTTTGGTTATAGTTAAGAGGTTCGAGACAAAAAAAATTATTTTGAACAAAGATTGGCTGATGCAACATCTCAAATTTCCAGGCTAAACATCGAACAATATTCGGTTATGTCCGATATTTTAATGATTGTAAGAAAAAGAAACATTAAAAAACTACAAAATATGGAATGAAAATGTCATTTCTGGAGAATAATTCGCGAATAGAAGATGGCAACAAGCGAAAAATCGTAAATTTTAGGCTCAAAAGTTGAAATGTGGGGGAGCTTTTAGTTCAAAGCGATTTTTGACAAAATCTCTGAAATCAGAGAAAGGCTGCTTGTTCACCAATAATCATTCAGAATGCCATTCTATTTCATCTTCTGATGTGCTTCTCTCACTTATTTCTATATCTATATCAGTCTCTCTCTCTTTCTATTTCTCTTTCTATTTCTCTCTCTCTCTCTCTCTCTCTCTCTCTCTCTCTCTCTACACTCGCTATGCCTATGAATCAACAGGCGTTGTAGAAAAAACTTAAAGAGAAAGAAACAAGAAGAGAGAAAGATAGATGATGAGAGAAAACTGAGAGAGGAAAATGTAGTGAGGGTGTTGGATAATTTGTATTGAAATATATGAGAAGAAAAGAAAAAGGCAAAAAAAAACTTTGAAAAATAAAGGAAGATACGTTGAGAGAGAGTGAAAGAGAGAGAGAGAAGGGGAGAGAAGGGAAGAGAAAGGTTAATTCGTTTAATGCATTGAGAGGAATATCATGAAGGATTTTAAACACTTTCTATCCCCGAGGCTATGAAATCAGAAAACTTTGTTGAGCTTAAGCGCCTCCGCAAAAATATAGAAGTTAACAGCTAGAGAAAGAGTCAAAAAGAGATTACGTTGTTGATTAGGAGAGAAAGCGGGAGAGAAAGATATTGAAAGAATGGAAGAAAAGTGATATTACTGAAGAGAATAGATAACATAACAGACGAAGTTACGAGAAATAACAGAAGAGAAAAGGAATGGCATTAGCTTGGAACATCATGACCTCAATAATATGCTTTACAACATTAAACTTAAGTTCGAGAACTTGTCATGAAATACGAGGTCTCCTTTAGATTTATCGATAACAAGAAACAGTAACAAGAGCAGTATATACATTCATCTACTAGCTTCTGAATTACTGGACATCGAGAAGATTTATCGAGATCTCCCTCTCTCTCTCTCTCTCTCTCTCTCTCTCTCTCTCTCTCTCTCTCTCTCTCTCTATTTAGAGTTTTGAGAGAAAACACTTTGATTCAGATTGAGTCAGCTTGGAGCAAATTTGAAAATGATGATCCGCATTTTCCCTCACATTAATCTTGGACAATATATTTCAAAACGATGAAGGCTTTTTCTTTTTTTTTAAAGAAAAATCTCTTATACTCTTTTTCAGTAAAAACGTTTTTTCTGCTCATTATAAACCCTTAGATGCCAAGGAAAATGAAGAAATATCAAATTTCTCTCTGGTCATATGAGAAAATACTTGAAGAAACCAACTTAAACTAGTTCTTGATACAACATTCCCTTAAGAAGTTTTTTCTGCAAAAAAAAAACAAAAAAATCGAACATCACATTCATAGAGAGAGCAAGAAAGAGCAAGAGAGAGAGAGAGCAAGAGAGCAAGAGAGCAAAAGAGAGAGAGAGAGAGACAGAGAGAGAGAGAGAGACAGAGAGAGAGAGAGAAAGTGAATAGAGAGGTATGTTATGAAAACAAATTACATTGGTCAGTTGTGTTGTTGTTAATTTGAAAAAACATCTTTGTAGATGTATGATTAGACCAATTTGCAAATGCAGTTGCAACTTCCATCACAGATTACATGAAGTTTGAATACCATGTTTCATGCTCAAGTTTATTCCAGTTTTTCTATGTAAAAGCTTACATCTATCAAACTTTAAAGAATAGAAACTATTCGAGCAATTTCTAATTTATCTTGCTTGTGTTCATTAAGATATCGTGCACATGTGCTGTTGGCAACAGATAGAAAAACACAAATTATTTCGCGATGAGACCAAAAAAAAAGAAAAAAAAAAGGTTCCGAGACAGAATAAATATTTATTTTCAATTCATACTGAATGAATTCTTTTAATTATCCATATCTGATTAGACAATAATCATATTGGATGAATCGAATGGGTGAAGAAAACTCAACGAAGAAGAAAAAGAAGAAGAAGAGGAAATTCCTCTGAGGAAGACTTGGCAACATCTGCGATGATGACGAAAAGATTTGCGAGGAAGGAGAACGGCAGTTAACTAAGAAGCAATAGATAGGAGAGATCCGACCTTTATTATATAATTATAAAACGAAAAATTATATATATATATATATATATATATATAAATAAATAAATATTTTTATATTAAATTTAAAACAAATATTTCATTCAAAACGTCCAACAATGGATGTTCATTTGAATTCGATCGCAAAAACATTAATAATTAACCAAAAAGGAAATAGGAGGGTGGGGAGATGGGAGATTTGATGTAAAGCAATAAGAAATGAGATGAAAAGTATTTCATCTTTCTTTTATCCAGAAAGGTTGTGAGTTCTCTTTCTCTCTCATTACCCTGTCGTTCTTATTATATTTATGAAACATGTATAGTACATTCATTCTTTTGCACATCATCTTCACCTCTGTCCCCTCTTTCTCTCTCTCTCTCTCTTTCTCTCTCTCTCTCTCTCTCTCTCTCTCTCTCTCCTTTCTCAAACAAACACACACTATCTTTGTATTTCTCTTTATAAAACATGCTCATACTCTTTTTATTATCTTAAATTCATTCAAGACTTCATAATCGTCAATCTTTATTTTCTTCTCATCTTTCTATGGCATAAACCTTCAGAAATCTATATATATATATATATATATCTACAATCTTTTCTCTCCACTCCTTTCTCCTATCTATGAATGCCGGAAAGCATCATGTATCCAGCAATTCATCTGAACAAAATTATTTTTTTCTCCTTAAACAAAATTAAAATAAACTGGCAGCCAAACTCTTTAGTATCAGCATGTTGTTGCTTCGGCTAGTTTTCAAACTATTCTCGACTTCATCATCATCGTCGTCTTCATCTTCATATGTCCCTTCTGTTTCATTTTTGACATTTTTCAGCCCCGGATGCTCTTCTTCGCTGAATAAGAAGAAAGAGCAAGATGATCGGGTCGTATTCAGCACAGCATTCGTTATGATTCTTGCCATTTCATTTACCAATTTCGACGATATCTCTCTCTCTCTCTCGCTCTCTAAAATCTTGTTATATAGTTCTATATAACCTATAGTTAGTATAATTATATGTACATATTATTATTATTATACGTTAATAAAAAAAATACAACCGCTCTTCACGTGGATTAAATATAAAATGAAATTGTACTCAATACATCTTATCTCGCTTTTCACGTGAGTCAACGTGAACAGTTCACGTCAAAGACACGTGATGTGCGCAAGATGTTTGTCAGAACCAAACTACATTCACTTTTTGAATGATTTTCATTGTTTTTAAAAGACAACAATGCTTACTCCATTTGTTCTTATATGTCCAAGTCAGTATGAAGTAAATCTCACGACTATCTGATTTCCGATTCAAATCTAGAAACGGATGGCAAAATATTTCCAATATATTCGCCATTTTTTTTGTATTCGCCATTTTCCATTTTTTTTCTTTCAAATGTTCAAATCTGTTGTTTTTTGCAACTTATGCTTAATTAGAAAATCAATGTAAATCGTATTTAAAATTTGCTCACGAAGATGAGCCTAGCTTGACTGACAATGTCCGTACCTACCCTAAGGGTAGTATGTACGCCTCCAGTCTTTATTTCGTACTTCCAAATCAGCTTGATATAGATAGACACATACATCAGCATCAACTTAAGAGGCTTTAACCGAGTAATATTACAAATCCGATGTAATATCTCTTAAACAACTTGCATCTTCTCCATTTTCATATATTTTTTTCTATTTAAGTGTTCATTCTGCTCTTTCTTTTTCTTTATATTGTTGCTGATCTCGTTTCATAGCTTTCTCTCTCTCTCTCTCTCTCTCTCTCTTTCCCTCTCTCTCTCTCTTTCCCTCTCTCTCTCTCTTTCTCTCTCTCTCTCTCTCTCTCTCTCTCTCTCTCTCTCTCTCTCTCTCTCTCCCTGATTGCACCTTTCTCCCTCCCTCATACATAGCATACATTCTGACAAGCACATACTGCACATACATACATACCACCAATATATCATAACACTGCTGATTCAAGCTTTTCGCTTTTTCTTTTTCATCAGACATATATGAATGTGCGTACAT